>CAMZMU010000069.1:22595849-23795849 GCA_947311845.1 Poa pratensis
GTGGGAGCCTCTCCTGGTGTAATGTTCGTCAAAAAGTACAAGCATATGAGACAGAGAACACAATACCCTGAAACCCACTGCATGGACCGAATCACTAGGACAGTTTTCACATCCTCAGGTTGTTTGCTATTCAGTACGACCTGTCAGGCCACAGCCACATCTCAAGTAACCAGAAGCAACCCTATTGTAGCAAGCAAGCAGAGGAAGCGTTCCCGGCAATGCCCTCTGAGTTCATCTAAAAATTGCACGTACCACCCTGGGCCTGGTAATCAGGTTAAAAATATATATATTATAGAGTCTCTAGTCAGGTAAGGTTACGAGTCTAAGAGCATCTCCAACAGCAGCGCTAAATACGCCGCGCGCCCAAGAAACCGCCGATATGGCGCGCGCGCACCCGTTTCGGCGTCTCCAGCAGCCGCGGTAAAACTCCGCGCGCGGTAAAAAGGGCCCAGCGCGCTGGCCCGAGCGGTACTCCCTGCGCTGAATTTGGGGGCCGAGCCAGCGCGCGGTGCGAAAGGGAAATTGCGCGCGAGAGAGCAACCGCCGCCCGGAAAATTCCCCACCGCTCCCCCGTCGGCCTCGCTTCGCGTAGCGCGCGGTGCCGCCGGCGGAATTCCGGCGATGGAAGGCAACTCGAGCGTTCCTCCGACCCCGCCCTACGTGCGCGACCCCTCTCCCGTCGGCGCCGCCGCAAACCCTAGCGCGAGCGTGACCAACCCCGCCGACGGCGCCACACCAAATCCCGGCGGGCTCGCGCGCGGCCTTTTCACGGCGCCACGGCCGAACTCCGTCGGAGCCGTCGCGCAGGCGCCCGTGCGCAGCGGCGGAACATCCTCACCAAGCGCCCGATTGCGGCGGCGACGGCGGCGGCAGCCAAGAAGATGAAGAAGGTGGGCGGCGCCGCTGCGGCGCCAGCGAACAAGAGGAAGGCGACGCCAGCGCCATTGATGACCCCGCCTCCGCCACCGCCACCCGTAGCGCCGGCACCCACGCTGGAGCCGGAGGATCAAATAGGGTGCTTGACGAAATGCCCATGAGGTACTTTTCTCCATCTTGCTTGATAATTCGCTTGATTCGTCCCTTAACTTGACTAGGTTCAACTTATTTGTAGTTTGAATGATGATGCATATTTTTCAACAATGGGAGTTGGCTCCAACACTTCACATTGGTCCCAAACCAATGAACTACATGATGACGATCATGAATTTGAAGAAGAAGTGGATGAGGATGGAGAGGGTTTGGTTGGTCCTCCGAAAGGAAGGTCCGTCAACTACACCGTGCAAGATGACCTTTTGCTATGCGAGACATACCTAAATGTGTCTTTGGATGCCTCCATCGCAACGGCCCAAACATTCAACGCATATTGGGATAGGATGAAGGAGTACTATGACACGCACAACAAGAGTGGAATTGAGCGAAGCAATAGATCACTTCGCTCCCGGTGGTCATTGATAAACACCGATTGTCAAAAGTGGGCGGGGGCAATGGCGGCGGTTGATGCCCTAAACCCAAGTGGCACAAATGAAGTAGATAGGGTAAGTTTCTCATTTGTGTATCCACATCATTACTCCTTTGCTACTATGTGTTCTTACTTGTTCTTTTCAACGTGTAGCTCAATATTGCACAAAACTTGTTCCGTGGAGAAGATAAGAAGAACAAGAAAGGCAAGGTGAAGAAAGGGAAAGCGTTTGTGTTGTCCCATTGCTATGAGAGGTTGAAGAATGAAGAGAAATGGAAGAAGCGTGATGTTCTAGAGGTGCCAAGTATTAAAGAAGTGTTGAATTTGGATGGAGATGAAGCATCAAGCGACGGCGGCAATAGGAGGAGCCCAACCCCTAACTCGGTGAACTATGCAAATCCAAGGAGACCAACGGGTGCAAAAATAGCAAAAGAGAGGAAGAAAGGAGGAGGAGGAGATGATGATCTCAAGCACGCCATGGAGGAAATGGTAAAAGCAAGAAGGTTGGCAATGGAGGAGAGGAAATTGGCGCAAGAGGCAAAGCAAAAGAATAATAGCCTACACGCCGAGACCGAAGCAAGAAAGGTGGCGGCGGAGGAGAGGAGGTTGGCATTGGAGGAGAAGAAGTTGGAAATGACAGAGCAAGCTAGGATGATGGAGTGGGAGAAATACCTCTTCTTCATGGACATGTCACACTTTGATGACAAGCAAAAGGAGTACCTCAACATACGCCGTGACGAACTATTGATGAAGAAAAGAATGACAAGCATGGAGGGCATGGGAGGCAATGGAGGGATGGGAGTGATGAATGCACCTCCGATGGGCATGGGAGGCATGAGTTTTGGCTCTCTTTTGGGAGGCATGGGACCATATGGAGGGATGGGCGGCATGGGAGCACCTCCGATGGGCATGGGAGGCATGGGAGCACCTCCGATGGGCATGGGAGGCATGGGTGCACCTCCGATGGGCATGGGAGCACCTCCGATGGGCATGGGAGGCATGGGTGCATCTCCAAACATCTTCGGAGCATATGGTGGGATGGGCACCATGGAGGACCGCCGCTTAACTTGGGTGCAACCATGGGTAGAGGCAATGCTACCATGATGTCTCCTATGCCTTCGGATGGTGCATGTGGAAATAGTGCAAGCACCGTCCCCGTCAATGATGAAGATGGGGTTGGACAAGGTGAAGAGAAGGAGGAGGAAGAAGAGGAGGACGAAGAGGAGGAGGAAGAAATTGGAGAGAAATAAGCACTTTGGATTTGCTATGTTGCTATTTTGCTATGTTGCTATGAAATTTGCTATGTTGCTATTTTTGTAAATTATGCACTTTGGTGAATTTGTGCTATAAATTATGCACTTTGGTGAATTTGTGCTATGAATTTGCTATTTTGCTACTTTGCTATCTTGCTATGGCGCTGCTCGCGCGCGCTGCATTTTAGCGCGACTGCTGAACCGCGACAGCGCCGCGCTACATTATAGCGCGGCTGCTAAAGCAAAACTGGCGACGCGCGCGACAAATCGCAATTCTGGCGCCGCAAAAAAAATATAGCGCGCCGGCGCGTAGCGCTGCTGTTGGAGATGCTCTAAGCACATAGGCATGGGTTCGACTGTGTGTCACCCACCCTCACATCGCCTTGGGAGTCAGTTTTTTTTTAAATTTGCCTTGGGAGTCAGTTAATCTATCACAGAGTGTTCAAAATGCCTGGAACGAATTTCCCAAAAGGGAACGGTGCCCTAGTTTGTTATCTAATTGAGTGGCATTAATTAGAAGCCCCCAAAGGTCCGTGATGGATCAACCAAAAATCAGCACGCAATGCTGCTACGAGTTCAGAACCTAATCCCGTTTCAGTTGGTAAGCAGCAGAGATTGGGAGCTCATTAAAAACCCTGAACCCAGCTTAATTGCCCAGACATTTCCTCCCCAAGCGAAGCCACTGAGGTCGTGGCGGCAGGGCGAGTGACCAGGAGGCGGTAGCAAGCAAGCAAGCAAAGCGGAGAGGCGAGGCGAGGGAGGGGCGCGTACGGATCCGTGCGACGTTGGGGTCGTCGTCCTCGATGTCGTCGGCGGCCTGGAGGATGTGCTCGATGTTGGTGGTCCTGCCGAGCGAGGGCGGCACGGCGGAGGCGAGGCCGACCCCGGGCGCCGCGTGGCCGGCGGCGGAGGAGCCGGGCCCCGCGCCGCCCGCCCGATCCCGCTTCAGCGCGGACCGCACCAGGCGCTCCCAGTTCTCCGCCACCCGGTTCGGACCCCCGCCGCCCCCGCGGCTGGGCCGCCGCCTCATGGACGACGCCATCGCCGGCGGCGCTGCCCTAGAGTCGCGTCAGCAGCAGGGTGGGAAGGCGTGCGCGCGATCTGAGCTGGTAGTGTGGGTTTGGGGGAGACGAGGCGAGGCGGGTTCAATAGCAAGGTGGTGGTGGTCTGGTAGATCAGGGAGAGGGGGAAGGAGGGTTTCCGCTGTGGTAGAAACGTCGTCCAACGTGCGACGCGGTGACGACCCGAACGACCGGCGCGCCGCGATCAAAGCTTAAGCTTAAGAGGGAAGGCAGTCGCGTGTGGCGCTGGATGCGTGTGCCGCTCGGTCCGAATGCGACGCCGCCTTTTGCTTGGCTAAACTTGGCGACGCGGTTGGATCCGACTTTTTTTTTTGAAAAAGTCTAAATTAAATCTTCACCATGTACTCCCTCCGTGATGACATCTAATTTGGAACGGAGGGAGTAGGATTTAGCTAGATCGAATCTCAAACTCTCACTCCCCGAAATCAGCACACCGGATTTTTAAATCCCGGCATATTCTAAACCTTAGAACTGTTTGGTTTGGAATTTACGGCAAGCTATAGTTGGCTCTCGTTGCTGCCCGCGCTGGCTGCTAGGCCGGTGCCCCGCGCAACGGGCTTCAGTGTGTCGACGCGTTTGCGCTGCATGATGCCGGGAAACTAGCTTGTCGGGCTGGCGAGCAAGCTAGGCATGCCATTCAAGTACTACGCTGTCGTGAAGCGGCACAGGGCGAAGTGGTGACCGACCTGCCGGGCAGGGGCTGGGAGAGCTTTCGCAACTGGTAAAGGAGCTCGCCTGGGTGGGTTTCTGCGTGCCGGTGGAGGTGGGCGCGCAGCGGCTGGCCGGTGTGTGCCCGGCTAGACAACATGGTGGAGGCCGCATAGGTACTGCAAGTGGAACCAACTATATTGTCCAAGTCAACAAACCCGGTTTGACATGCCACATCAGTGAAATTCCAAATCAAATAGCTCTAAATAGAGCGGGATTCAAAAGTAAAAACAGTCCATCTACCACCACCACCAGATTGTCACCTAAGCAATTATGGACTCACCAGCAAGCAGCACAGCCCCGACGACGCGATTTGTCTCAATCAAACTGAAATAAGGTTCTACGTCCTTGTGTCATCTTGGAATCCGTCATATTGTGATAGAAATGTAATATAATTTGTCATATCATAATATGAATGTAATGGTGACATTTGAATATGTTATGAATGAAATATGATATTAGTTGTGATGTGAGATTTTAATATGTAGTGGCATATACATTTGTGATGTAGACACATGAATAGGCGAATGAGAAAAACTCAGTGCAAATGAGTGGAACGAGAACTCCATCCCGACGAGCTCAACCTTAAAGCAACGGAGATAAATATATTGTTGCTGCCAAAAACGCCCAATCGGTGACGGTTAAAACCTATGTTCCCGATAAAGGCCTTCACATCAATAACGAAGCTCGAATAATGTAGTGTTTTTCTGTTGTCAAAGAGGGTTTTGGAACGTTTTCATTTTGTCGTTGTGTACTAGTATAATCTGCTTTTTAAGTACTATGGTCCATATCAAGTGATCGAGTGTGTGGGTGAAGTTGCTCATCGTCCATCCTGTTCTTCATGTTTCTCAGCTCAGTAAGACCATTAGTGTTCACATGTAAAGGTGCAAACTCAGCTACCTTCTCCACTTGATATATTGCTTGTTCCATCTCGTGTGCTATAGCATCGCCTACATCAAAATGGACCAGTGGCGACCAGGTTCTGGCCGGGTGGTCCGGCCAACCGGAAACGCTTGCCACCTGGACGATTATGATGGTTTGAAGATGCCTTTTGAAAGATCGAGATGGTCACCTAGAGGGGGGTGAATAAGCATTTTAAAAATATATTACGGATTTGGCTTGAAAGAATGCGGAAATAAACTATCGTTTAGTTTTCAACCAAAAAACTTAAATATGCTAGTCTCAACTAAGTGCACAACAAATTAAGCTAAACAAGATGAGCACAAGAGATATAAGATGCCCATACGCCACGAAGGCTCACATTCTTCTCCAAACCCTCTACACAAAGCAAAAGCCTTTTCCTTGTGGTTAGCTTGTCCTCCACTCTGGAGATGGCAGACTCCACAACCACTTCACAAATCCCCACGAAGGAGAAGACCCGGAACTCTTCACAATCTTCCACGAAGAGGTCACCACAGTCACAACCACCAAACCATCGATCTAGGAGGTTACCCTACAAGAGTAACAAGCTCACGGTCTCTCACTCGAACATATCAACGTGAAGAGCTCAAACCGATGCACCCAATGCAAAGCAAAAACACAAGAAGTGTCCAAATCCTTCTCTCTCAAATTCCATCGAAACAACAAATGTTAGAGAGGAATAGGAGAGAAAAAACTATGGAGGAAATCAACAAATGACTCCAAGATCTAGATCCAAAGGGTTCCCTCACTAAGGGTAGGAATTGATTGGTGAAAATATAGATGCAACCAAATCTTCTCTCTCTTTCCCCTCAAAAGATGCAAGAATCATAGGAGGGAGTGGGAAGGATGAGATCTTTTGAGGTCAACAATGGTGGGGAATTTCGTGCTCTCAAAACCTAAGAAAAACCTTTGGCGAAGAAGCCCCTTTTATAGCCCCTTGAAAACTAACCGTTTCGGAAAGAAGAAGAAAATCCGCCGGACCATCCGGCACGGAAACGCCAGATGATCTTGCACTTGCGAGCAGCCTCTGTTTAAAAAAAAGATATTGTTCCCTAAATGACGTCAAATGAAAAAACGATGAAAACAAAAGTTGTGCGCATTTTCAAGACGGACAACATGACATTTTACGACATTTCCATCAGAGGTAATATGCGGCCTGCATATTATAAATACCCAGAGACAAAAAAGAATCCGAATAGAAACAACAAAACAGATTTTTCCGACGGCGCCGCATCGTCCGGCAAATTCCATGGGGTTGTGCGCATTTATGAGAAAGTTTCGCTTCATCGGGATAATTGGTTATTTTTTAAACAGCTTTTCATATTTTTAACTTAAAAGGCTATTAAATCACAAATGGGTGATCCAAATGAAGCGAAACTTTCTCAAATACGAAACGGACCATATATAATTTACTATAACTTTTATAATTTTCTGAAATATTTGAATTTTAACTTAAACTTTTGAGTTAATCTCAACCGTTGGATGAAAAGTGAAAGGTGGAAAGTGGTGACATGCCATGGTCATGTCACTGTATCCCAGTCCGAATGTGGCTTCAGGGCTCTAGCAAGGGATCTCCTCCGTTCCTAGGAAATCTCTGTCCGAAGCAAATATACAGGAAGCCATCCTCTCCTTCCCAGCCTAATTAAGCTTCTTTGTTCTATTATCAGAGTGTTTATAAGATCAACTCCTTTTGTAACCTGCATCATGAGGAATCAATAGCAAAGATCGAAACTACCTGAAAGACTACTTCTTGTGCTATAATTGTTGATGTATATCCTGTAATCAGGCAATAATAACGCCTTTCTTTAGGGAAGCGAACATAGTTCAGAGAAACGAAACACTAACAAGATAGCTCACTACATTATTTGCAGTCGAGTGCCGACAATATGCTTATCTGAGTCTTACCATCGATTTAAAGTTTTCAACCCAGTGCGTCTCTAGGTATTTTTTCGGTACGCAGTAAGGCATACAAATCAATGGTGGTGCTCGAACAAGCAGGCCACATTGCAGATTAATTGTACGACCACCACACCTTCCACGTCACAATTTCCATGTAATTTGTAGCAGATCTTTCTTTCATATTCATAATATAAGGCATCAACAAGATGTTAATCAATGTTCTCAGTGTACAGATGAAATGCTCATCAAGGAAATTGAACTGAACACAAAGAAGCAAAACCGAGACTTCACAGAATGACAACAGTGACTCACCCTTGGCTTCTTCCTCCCAACCCAGCTCGCCCCCATCTTCTTGCCGCACCAAAAGAAGGCAACACACCAAAAAGCTCAGCTCGCCTTGATCGAAAGTCACCTACACACCATGGCGGCATCGGCATCAGTAGCCTGCTCTTTCTTCTTCGACGCGGAGCCGCTCGGCGAGCCCGGCGTGCGTTGTGCACCAAGCCGCTGGCGTGCGACATCGACATCTTCAGATAGGACACCCCTGTCTACAATGAGGAGTGCCGCGAGGAGCAGATGCAGTGCAGCTCGCGTTGGAGATGGCGGCGGAGATGCAGGGGGAGTTTCCCGCGCGCTATCGGCTTGGGACAAGCAAGTTTCCAAGGACAAAATGACAGTGGCTGTACGTGAGCAGCGTGCAAGAAAGGAGAGCTCCCGTTACCAACCCAAGGATTGGGTCTTATTGGATGTATCTATAACTCTATAAGATCGACGTCGACCAAGGTAGTACGTGGCGAGTAGGAATTGGGTTCTGCCATTACTCTGTAACCTCGGTCTCAGAGCATTCATGTACCTGAACTGTCGCTGTAACTCTCTGAACCCGTGTCTCGGAAATTCGAATAGACAATCCCATCGAATGTTTCGCGAGATCTGTGATTATATGACCAGTGTATAAAGGCTGTTTAGACACAAAGCTTTGTCGATCTGTTATTAACTAATTAAGCAACCAGCAACGTCATAACAAGCACGGCGTCAAATCAACACGAACACGTACGGCATGAGTTGTACTGAAGTGAAAGAAAGAGTTCATCTGAAAAAAAAGTAAAATAAAGAGTTGCAGCAGAGCTAGAACACACACGATGTGTAGACATGCGCGCAGCGGCGCATGCCTATATATCAGTGGCCGACGCCGTGCTTCTTGTCGTTCTTGTGGCCGTGGCCGTGCTTGTGGAGGTGGTGCTCCATGGCGTCCTCGCGGTGCACCGCCTTCGCCTGGTGCAGCTCCGCCTCCGCGGCGGCGACCTTGGCCTGGCCGCGCTCGTGCGCCAGCTGACGCTCGTCGTGCGACCTCGCCGTCGCCGCCTGCGCCTTCTCCGCCACCTTGGCCTGCGTGATCGTCGCCTTCGCCTTCATGGCGCTCGAGCCGTCCTTCATCTTCTCGCTGGCGTGATTCATCTTTGTATATATCTTGATTTGGTTGGTTTCTACTTGTTGTTATGCTTCTTCTTGCTTTCTTTGGTTGCTCGACTGGGGTTTATATAGGCGGGCGGGCCGGTGGTTCACATGAACTAATCGTCTTGCGACGCATGGATGTCGATCCGTTGCTGGAGGTAGTTGACGCAGGACTGTCGAGAGGTATGTGATGTCGGTCGACATGGATGTAGTGTAGCAAGAGGATCATGCATGGGGCAAAATAATCAAATGCAGTTGCTGCGTCGTCGTGGCTGGATCAGACCGGATGAGATATTTTGATTGGATGGAGACGGGAACATGGTCACCTGGCCACATCGGGCTGAAGTCGGCACCTACAGGATCAGGACACGTGGCGCGGCCACACGTTTTGATCTGCTATCTTAACGTTGCCTTTTAAACTAACCACCCCGTTCCAATAAAATAAAAGGTGTAATTTTAGTTTATAATGACCGTTTTGCTAAATCTCATACGCTTGAGATTTTCTTAAATATCAATTAACTAAAAAAAAGGTGTAACCACGGTTAAGAGAAAAGTGTAACTCAACTCACATTGATCTGCACTTTTCTAAAAAAAAGTGCATCTGCAACGATTTGCATTTTTTCGAAACTACTGTTATATATTTTTTCGCGTGACCGAGACTTAAGAAAATCCGAGACACAAGAGATTTAGGCAAATCCTTATTATAAAGGTAAAATATTAATATTAAAAATCCAGAGTCAAGACAAACATAATTCACACATCTTAATTATTAAAAAAAATGACTCCCAAGTGTCATGCTAAAGCGATAAAGGACATACATAAACAAGCAACGGTATCAGCCACCACCCGAGACAACAAAGGTATGACAAATAGGTTGTCCATAAGGGTGTCAGGCGGCACCCAAACCCGGCCCGCATATGCTTAAAATAGGCAAAACGTTCTATCGTGACTAACCTGTGATTCGATTGATTTTTCAACTAAAAATGTATCATGCGGGCCTATGCGGGACCGCCGCTAGACACCTGAGTTGTCCAAAAGCGACACATGTCGTGGTATTTTCGACATGACAGGCCTGGGTTGGCTAACGTAGAAAAGAGAAGGGTGATATGATAGTGGAGGCTAATCAGAATGGGATTGGCGCAACACGTATCAAAGTTTGGGTCCCCGTCGGTGGATGAGCTCTACTCCTGCTATAAATCAGTAATTTTGGACTGATTTACAAGATCGTCACCGGTTTAGAATCTTAGGTGACTAAGCTTGTGTCTAACTTGAGAACTTGTCAGAACCCATTGCCTTAAGGGCACCTCTAGGCAGCGAGTCGGCCTAGGGTTTATAAGGTAAGCTGAGTCGGTTCATATAAACAGTTCTAGACTAAACCGTTAGATATCGTCATGTGTTTTTCTTATTACACACAAGCAACTATCCGGCATACAACACCGTTAATAAGGCTGGCCAGTGTAGTGGCCCATGAGCATCTATCACTCTACGACCTCTCGTTCCCCTCCCCTCTGCTACAGTAGATCGAGGCGGAGAAAAGGCGACCCGAGTCTTCGCCGGCGAATCCGCCGCTTCCCTCCGTCTCCGGAGCCGTTCTGGCGTTGCGAGGCGGGGGGAAGCTCCGGATCTCGTCCGTGCGTGTAGATAGGTGTAGGTTTTTAGGTTTTAGGGTTAGGTGCTTTCGGATCTTTCGATCCGGTGAGGGGTGGTGCTCCGGCCTTGCTCGTCGATGTGAAGACGGCGGCTGGCCTGGGGAGCTTTTGTCCCCTGCTCCTTTCTTCGCCGCAGTAGGGTGGGCTCTGGCCCTGCTGTGCGGGATCTGGGGGTGGTGCGGCCTTCCTGGCCGCGTGTACATGAGCTTCAAATCGTGGATCTTGGAGGTGGTTGCCGACTTTTCGAGCGTTGTTCAGGCTTCTCCGGTCGGCCGTGGTGGCGAGGGGGGGAGTGGTTGGTGCAGTTCGCTCTGTTTTCTGCAGGTTTTGCTTGGCCGTGCCCTGTCCTGCCATGGTGGTGTGGGGGGTTGCTCATGGCGGGTTTGGCTTTTCGGTGACAGCTCCGGCAAAGAGGAGATCGTGCTCAGGGCAGGGTTTGCTGAAAGATGGGTGGATGCGGGAGGAAGCTCCATGGCCGTGCGTGTTCATCGTGCTCGGTTTCGTCGCCTGCGGCGGACGGCTCATGCGGTCTTCTACAAGAGTGGGGGTGCTCTCTCTCCGGGGCGTGGCGGCGGCCTGGTTGCTTCTTCTCCGGCAACGAAGAGGATGCTAGCAGGTGTTGCGGCGGTGCAGCGATCAAGTTTCCAGGTTCTTGTGTTCTTGGTCTTGTTGCTGTTGTTCTGGGTGTTTCCTCTTTGTTCTTCGGCGTGCGTTTTGTTCTTCTCCTTGTAAGTGTGATTCTGTGATGTACGCTCAGGATGATCCAATTCAAAAAAGGCTGGCCAGTGTAAGGTATTAATTGCTCGGACACGAATACATGAAAAGGTGTAAGTAGGTTGGACGTGTTTGTTTGCCCACGGAGTCGATGCAAAAATCATGGTTATCTGAGCCAGACCTGCATGGGCATGAACTTTGAAAGTTTGGCTTCATGGCTCGCCTCATATATAACCTCCTACTGGCCTAACTTGAACGGCTCCACTTCACTGCTCTCTAATCTAAAACTCATACTTCAATTCGAGATAAAATGTACGCAAAAAATATGCACGTCAACGTTATGGTTCTGTTCCCTCGCTTGGTTGCGAGTTTCGTCGATTATAACTTCTCAATTTTGAACGGATGTATTTGGAACATTTTTGGACGAATTGTGTCAAGTTCGTAGCACTCAGTTGACCGTATAAATATTATTTGATGATACGTTAATCTCGATGTTTCACAAAACTTTCGCGTTGTAATTTTCTATTTTGATAGCTATGTACGAGTAAATCTTGTACTATACGATATATGTGTTTAGACTGTCCTTCATGTATATGTGTTGTTCAACCTGTGTGTCAACTCCGTTCAACCGTCGCCCGCTCCCCTTTAAACTCCACGTGTGTTCTTCAACATGGTTCACGATCATAGACGAGCTACAAACTTCGTCGACGCTCCTACCGCCGACCGCCACAGCCGCACCGCGTCGTTGTCCTCCTCGCCGCTCTTTATGATGTTGGCACGTAGATTGTTCAATTGCAGTGGCGGAGCCAAGGCCCGGCATGCCCGGGCGGGTTGGTGAATTCACCTTAAATGAAGCTCTAAGCAATACTTTTTACAAGGCAACCAGGCAATGCATGTGTACTTAGCTATGTACACTTCCGCGGGGGGAGGTGGGGGCCAACAATTTTTTTGTCTAAAATCTAGTACTTTTTTGCCTTTCCGTCTACAAAATCAGTGATATTTGGCCCATTTGCTCCCTCAATACTGGCCCAAGATGCCTCTGAGACCCATCTGCCCCCAGCCAGTTGGCCCAAGCTCCGCCACATGATATACTATTGAGCTAGCTTTGCAACTGGCGTGATGATGTGAGCTATGTTCACCATCTTTACTATTAAATGGGAGTTGGACGTAGGTTGGCGAAACCTCGGTTTTCCACCAAAATTTTCCACCACCTCTCTGAGCGCGCCGACAGGTGGGACCCCAACACAGAATTTTCCACCCGCACGATCTCTCCTACGCTGCTCCCGTACCTTTAGCTTAGGGTTCCGCCGCCTCCGCCGCCGCTCGTATCTCTCCTGCCAAAATGGGCGTCCGTGCCGCCAAGGTGCTTCGCGCGCCGGCCCGCACAGTGTCCTCGCAGGTTGTGGCACGGGAGGCGGCGGCAGGAGAGGATGGCCGCGGCGGCGCAGGGGAGACCAGCGGCAAGGTATGGCAGGGCCACACGACATGGCAGCGTCCGCGGCACCAAAGGTGCTTCCTGCGCCGGCCCGCACGGCATCCTTGCTCTTGAGCCCGCGTCATCGCGGGTTGCGGCACCGGCGGCACGGAAGGCGACTGCTCCTGGGCGGCCACGGCGGCGCCGGCCACGCCGCCCCGCCGCGGATGAGTTCTTGACGGACTACTACCCCGTGCAGACCGACCGATGCATTGCGGCGCTCGTCGAGAGGGAGGTGGAGCACATGCCCATGGACGGGTACCCACAGATGCTGCTGTTGCGGCGGCCCGGGGGCCTCGATTTGGCCGCCGACAGGAGGGATGCCATGGATTGGATTTGGAAGGTGAGCTCCCCCACCCCCTCTTGCTCTGATTGGAATCCTCCTTTCCTCGTGTCGCACTGAGATGCGATGGCCCGGATTCGAGTAAAGATGCCTCATTTATCCTTTTCCCTGACGATTTCCCATCGGATTGATGCTCGTTGATGTCGTCCCGATCCATACTGCCATGGTAGCTGATTAAATCTGCAATTCCCTACTCATAGGTCATCGAGCATTACAATTTTGCGCCGCTGACTGCAGTCTTGTCTGTCAACTACCTGGATAGGTTCCTCTCGGTCTATAAACTTCCTGTAAGTCTTGTCATTTCAGTAGCAATCCAGCTAAAACCCCATAATGTTGTTGAACTGCACTACCACCCCACGCCGTCGGACGCCTCCCGTCGCTCTCACGGTCCCTACCCTCCCTGGTGCGCTGAGTGCGCGTCGAGAGCTCAAGCTGCCCGTGCTGGACGTGCTCGAGAAACCCTCGGCCATCCAGCACAACGTCATTCTCCCCATCATCACCGGGGTCAATGTCATTGCACAGGCCTAGTCCGGCACTTGCAAAACCTCCATGATCTCCCTATCCGTCTGACAGATCGTTGACACCTATGTCGCGGGTACATTTACCCCGCTCGACACCTTCCATTGATCTGCTTGCAATTGAGATGCTCCACCTTGTCTGCTCCTGGTTCAGCATGATCTGCACATGTACATTCATAGCAGAGACATACTATTTGACACACTTAACAAACTTGTTGACCCACATTGCAGTTTACTCTTCTTCTTGTTCTAGATCCTATTACTTTGATGTAACTGCTTCTGCTTTGTGCAGCTCGAGAGGACCCAATTTATTTTGTCAAACTGGTTAGCAAGATTGCTCGAGAAAAAACTGGTTAGCACAATATTATCCTGCCATGGTACTTCTTTCTCCATGTTACTGAAATATATGTGCTTATTACTGATGGATTCCTTCAATGGTAGGAACCGGACTGGAGTAGGCAAACTGGGTTTAAATTGCATATTTTCTTAAATGGATCGAGAGGGTGAGTAGTGACGAAAGATGTTTGTTCAATCTCTTCTGAGAGAAGCTCATTTCAAGGGGTGTTATATTTGTTGATGCAGATGGCTTTCAGCTATTAAGCAGGACAACAGATGTAACTCGCAGGGTAACAGTTTTCTCTGGGTAATCATTGTTTTTCTCATTATTCAGAACTGCTGTTATTTTTTTACTTGAATGTATAGAAATTGAGGAATACATTATACAACAATTCATTTAGTTGAATCCTCAGCCTTCACATCTTACATATTTACACTACGTAATAAGACTTGGAAATGGTTGAGAATGGCCTCAGATTAGCGCCATTCGTCATGTATTCCTTACTTCTCCACACTGCTCCTATATTTGATTGAAGGGGGGGGGGGGGTAGGGTTTGTTTGCATATACATTGGCAAGGCTTAAATCCTGGTAGAATAGAGAGGTCATTCTTCCAATCCAAAGACAAGTTAACTTGTCTGGTGTTTATGGGCAGCTAATAATTTACCTTTAAGCTGGTGAAATATTTGTAACCATCCAAACTCTACTCTTCGTCATGTATTCCTTACTTCTCCACACTGCTCCTATATTTGATTGAAGGGGGGGGGGGGGGGGGGTAGGGTTTGTTTGCATATACATTGGCAAGGCTTAAATCCTGGTAGAATAGAGAGGTCATTCTTCCAATCCAAAGACAAGTTAACTTGTCTGGTGTTTATGGGCAGCTAATAATTTACCTTTAAGCTGGTGAAATATTTGTAACCATCCAAACTCTACTCTTCCTAATGGTTGTAATGCAGGCCGAGTTCTGGTGAACATAGGTGCCTTTTTCCATGTTCAGGGAGATGTGGTTCTTTAATGTATTCAACTTAGATGCTCCACCCCTCTTAATCCTGCTCCCCAACTCGCTCCGTTTCGAAGTGCTGACGGTGTTGTGTTGTGTCGCGGGTGGCTCCGTGGAGGCTGCTACGACCGCAGCGAGCGAGCTCTCGGACTGGCGGCAGCAGCACGCTGTCCTCGTGCTCACCAAATCCAAGGTAGGTTTCCTGTGGTTCTCCTCTCGCAGAGGGATGGCTCTGAACTGTGAGTTTTACTCCGTGCAAGACCTTGCTCAAATCTGGTATGATCTGTCCACGCTCCACATGAATGACAGTACATCCTACTCGCCAGGAGCTATATCTTTACCATAATAAGGTCTTTAATTATCTTGTTTTTTCGCCTATGTATAAGTACTTATTGCGCAAGTGGAAGGGCGCAGTTAGCTTCATCGTGTTGGTCCCATTAATTGTAGTACCGGTCGGTGTGTAGCAAGTAGTCCTCACGATTCAATATCGTACGTAGACTAACTTGACAATAGCTTTAGTTTTGTAAATATTCTGTGAGGAATTGTAGTCCATGATGTGCCTTACTATCAACAATTACTATAATTCGGTGTTCAAACATAGTTATTTTGGAAACTACTTACAATCGTTAGTCAAAAAAATTGATTACTCCGACCTCCCAAGAAATATGACCTCCGTTAATTGAGTGACTGAAACAGTGATACTAAGTCAAAGAAACGACACACACAACAAATTGTGGGTTTCCTGATTGAAAAGTGTGTGATGCTCATCTTGACAACCGATTAAGGCGTGGTGGACATATTTGGTTGGTTATGGATACAATACAAATATATGACTCGAGAGCTTTCTAGATTGTCGAGAGCCCTCATCTGATTGCATGTTGTAATCAATTATCACTTGCTTTTTCAGACTTCTTTTGATAATTGAGATGGTGCAGGTCGAGCATGATGATATAGGCGCCTTGTGTAGACTACCTTCGGTTAAAATCCCCCATTTTCATGTTTAATACGGCACCACCCATAGGAAAGCCTATCGTGATGCATGTCGCTACGTGTTTGTCGTCATGAATTGATGTATTTGTAATTACAGATTTTTACTTATTTTGCAGGGTGGTTTCAGTAAAGATGCTGACATAGAGTGTATGCTGCTAGGTAGGTTCAGTGAGTATTCCTTTTTTGTAAACAAAGATGCCCACTGTCATAATTGATGTGTCATTAGCTTTTCATTTGACACAAATTCAGAGCTGCATGAATTTTTGAAATTAATCTTTACTTGACTTGTGATTTACTCCGTAGTAAATTGTCTGAAACTACTCTGAAGAAGATAATGTCTATGTCCACTTCCTAATTCGTCACCCAGTGTGTACAACTAGGGTAACCAATTGCCGTTGATGCCTCTTGCACACATTTTCTGCAGCTAACTTTGTCCATAAGAACAAGTGCATGATGATTACCGATCATGAAGAAGTGGATGGCTGGCGTTCATGGGATGCCATCATACTCAGAAATGTGTTTTCGCGAGGAGGCATTCACTGATTCACGCATGGTCCATTAAGCCAGTAGTGAAGCCAGAGGTGGTGACCTTTGGTGTTGGCGACCTTTGGTGTTGGACTGTTGGGATTGTACATAATATATGTAGAAATAAGAGTACGGTGCGAATCAAGGAAAGTGGAATTCGTTTTTCCTCAACTGGAATATATTTATGACAAATGCTACCCACTGTCTATCTTTAAATGAGAAAGTAAACTGGAGATAACATGTACTTCCGACATCAATCATCTGTGGATATTTCTTACTGTTTCTGAACCTAACACTCCGTCATTACTTATGCACATCATGTTTGCACATGTGGTGCTCCTACTTTCTCTTGTTTTGAGTCTTTCTGTGCTAAAAGCATGCATTATCTGGCTAATTAAGGTCGGTGCAGTGTACGGTAGTTAAACTATGTGAGGGATGCACGAAGTCGGATGAATTATCTATGAATAATTATTCATCAGTATAGTCGGTAAGCTATCTAAAAAATATGGGAAAGTACATGTCTATTGTACTTCCTTTCCGTAGGATTGCATGAGGGAGAACGAGAAATAACCCAAACTATGATCTTTCCCTAAGCTGGTGATGTAGTCATTAAAATGTCAGAATATTCATATTCATGTTCTTTATGTTTGCATGCGCCGTTGAAAATAATAATTAACGAACCCGTAGCAACGCACGGACATTCAACTAGTATAGATAAGATGTTAGAATACACGAAACACATATGTACAACAAACGTCGGTGCTTCTTAACTCTTTTCTTCATGCTAGCTAGACTTTTATGGGCAACCAAATAAGGGCGCGTAACATGCCGTAAGTGCTAAACTCCGACGGGTCACAAATGTAAAAAACCCAAAATCATGCGAGTAACCAAACGGTGCAAGTATCAAAGCTGTTTATACACAAAACTTTGTCAATATTTTATATTAACAAAAAAAGCAACCAACATGGGCGTCAAATCAACGCGAACACGTACGGCACTCGTAGTATACTACGGAAGCAAAAGAATAGAGTATTGCTGGAGGTAAGCTTAGCTAGATCACACACGACATTTCTCTCACAAAGATCACACACGACATGTCTGAGCATGCCTGCCTGTCTATCAGTGCCCGGCGCCGTGCTTCTTGTCGTTCTTGTGGCCGTGGCTGTGCTTGTGGAGGCGGTGCTCCATGGCGTCCTCGCGGTGCGCCACCTTGGCCTGGTGCAGCTCCATCTCCACGGCGGCGACCTTGGCCTTGCCGCGCTCGTGCGCCAGCTCACGCTCGTCGTGCGACCTCGCCATCGCCGCCTCCGCCTTCTCCGACACCTTGGCCCGCGCGATCGTCGCCTTCGCCTTCATGGCGCTCGCGCCGTCCTTTATCTTCGCCTTGGCGTGCTGCATCTTGGTGTATCTTGATGTGGCTGGTTTCTATGCTATCTCTTCTTCTTCTACCTTGCTTTGATTTGCTTTCATTCTCTTTATATAGGCGGCCCGTGCTCCAAATGGACGCATCACCGTGCGACGCATTGATCGCTAGCCGCGGGTGGTGGCATTTGAGATTTTTTTTAATAATATTATTTTAAAACTTTATTCGGAAAACAGCACGCAATTTGGAAAATTTTGAGTTATAGCGCGGCGTCGGCACGCCCGTGACGAAACAAGGCTTTCGGCACCGGTCGTGCCGAAAGTGCCCGCTTTTGGCACTACCCGTGCCGAAAGCATACTTTCGGCTCTATCCGTCCCGAAACACCTGATCTGCATGGTGCACGCTGTTTCGCGTAACTGCCGCGCCGAAAGTAGCACTTTTGGCACGGGCCGTGACGAAACAACTACAAATCATCCTATTGGTTAATCTCTTGTCTCATACACAGTACTCCCTCCGTCTCAAAATATAAGGCACGCTATTTTTATGCTGGTCTTCGATAGTCAACTTTGACCATTAATATATAAGAAATTATGTGGATCGAGAATGTATAAATGGTACCGTTGGATTCGTGTTACAAAATTCTTTCATTTTATGTATTTTTATGCTAATTTATTGTCATAGTATAAGTACAAATCATGGTCAAAGTTAGACGTCGTTGACCAGCAAAATTAAAGGGCACCTTGTATTTTGGCATGGAGGGAGTAGTACATAGATAGAAGTCTCATACATAGTAGTACATAGATAAATATGTCTCATACATAGATAGAAACTAGAAAAATATCCCACGCGTTGCAGCGGGAATCTCTTTAAAGAATTATTATGTAAATGAAATGGCCATAAAACACATGAAATATTTATTTGTCAAGATTCAGTTGATCACAATTATACCTGGGCATTTTTCGGGCCGGGCCGGGCTCGGGCCGGGCCTAAAAAAGCCCGACGCAGAAAAGTTCAGGCCCGGCCCGGCCCGACAGTCGGGCCATAGAAATCGGCCCCGAGCCCGACAAAGCCCGCAAAAGCCCGACCGGCCCGGCCCGACCCTTGCTGATTTTCTGTTTTGACTAGGCCCGACCCGACCCGACATGACTATCGGGCCCGATTTTTAGGCCCGAGCCCGGCCCGATGTGCAAGCCCGGCCCGGCCCGAGATTATCGGGCCGGGTTGCGTCGGGCCGTTCGGGCCGGGCTGCCCATGCCCAGGTATAATCACAATAAGACAATAAATTTCTTGTGAAATTGTTGAATATTTGAGAACTAAATATTAGCGACGTGGACAATTATATGGTTGAAAAAAGATGACATGGATATGTTGCATGAAAGATGTACTATTATTAATTATTGTTAGTGAAGATGACATGGATAATTGATTGGCTAAAATAGTGGGTGATGTGGATAGCTTGCATGTTAAGATAGAAAAATAATTAATGCACTTAGTGGGGTTTTACTTTATAAGAGGTATAGATATGTCTCGTAGATAGTAGTATTACTCATCTCTGTGAGCACGTGTTCGCGGCTGTCTACGCGGTCGACGCCCGGAAGGTGACAAGCGTGTCGGAGCGCGATGGTCACGCATCCCTTGGCCTTGCAACGGCTCCTCCTCCTGTGTCTGGGTTTCCTGCGTCGGGAGCGGCGGTGGAGTCTGGTACATCGGGTCATCGTACAGCTCCGTGTGTGGAGAGTCGTCACCCCCACCTGTACATGTAGATGTTACGTCAGTAGTCCATCTTGGTGGACATGATAAATAAATGCGAGTATTATAAAGTACTTACCGAGGTGGACCGGAATCTGAGTCATCGGCATAGCAGACAGGTTCCACACGGGACGGTGAGGTGGATGTATCCCGTAACCTTGCGACATCGCGAACTGGTAACCATGCGGCATGCCATACCCGTATGAAGGCGGCATCCCGAGCCCGTACATAGGTGGCGGCTGCCACGACGAACTACCAGGATGGGAAGGATCTGGCTGGTGGGACGAACTAGCATGCTCGTATGTAGGTCGTGGGCGAGGACTCTGTACTACTGTATGACGTGGTCGGGGTCCTGTCGACCTGTGGAGTGACGGGAGGGTGATACCTGTGCATCCTGAATAAGTGGAGAACGGGAGAGTGACTGGCGCGCGGGGCGCGGGGGACGCGGGGCTGGACCCCGCGTACGCAAGATGTTCGGTACTCTACCATCCTCCCAAATCTTCGCACGATGTTTTCCATCGATCACCCCACTGAGCCACGCATGTGCAGCCATCTGTACAAAATAAAACATAGTTCGGACACATACAAATTCACGTACAAATTAAACCAAACTAATATATCTACACTAATCCAAACTAATATATCGACCACTTCCATCACCTAAACAAATTTATTCCATTATCAAGTACACGGATATATCTAAATAATATGACCACCGAAAATAAATATGACGACCACGGGTAAAATAAATACTAATCAAAATATATAATACATCTAACCGACAACATATATCTACACTAATCTTGATAAACTATACTAACATTAAACCTAAAAAAATCTAGAGATTAGGGTTTACCTTTGACGCGTGCATAGCTCCCGCTGTCCGGCTTCAATTTAGCACCACCACCGCTGCACCACGCCTCTAGCTTCCCCAACACCGGCACACACCATCACTATGCACCATTATTGACCACCATTGCTCCCCCTCCACACCCCCAAACGCCACCACAAAGTGTTATCCCATCAACAGATCGGGGATGCCCCAACCCTCCTCTCCTCTATTTGTTGAATCTGTGGGCTTTTAGAATTTTTTTGGGGGCAAGAATCGGTGGTTTTTTTGCTCAAAACGGAAGAACACAGAGAGAGGAGAAGCAGCGGCCGAGCTAGCGAAGGAAGAAGGAGGCGGAGCCGGGATTATGCGCCTGGTTTCGGCACGGGTACTGTCAAAACCCACTTTCGGCACGGGCGGTGCCAAAAGGCGTGGGCCACGCCTGCCTGGTGACATGCAGAGCGTGCACTTTCGGCACGAGCGGTGCCGAAACCCGTTGTTTCGGCACGGTGAAAGGACAAGGATGTCGCCTAGAGGGGGGTGAATAGGCGATTAAAACTTTTCCGGTTAAAGGCTTGCTAATTGCAGAATAAAACTATGTGTTTAAATTAACAAGCCAACAACCTAAATAAACTAGGCTCACCTATGTGCACCAACAACTTATGCTAAGCAAGACAAGCAACAAGGTGAAAGCAAGATATAAACTTCAAGCACGAAGGCTATCACAATGTAAAGTGCATAAGTAAAAGGCTCGGGTATAGAAATAACCGAGACACGCGGAGACGAGGATGTATTCCCGAGTTCCTCCTTGTTAAGGAGTACGTCTCGTTGGAGAGGTGTGAGGCACCACAAAGGTCGATCTCAACGCCACAAAGGCTCACCCTATTCTCCGATGAACCGCACCACAAAGGTTTAGTTCACCTTCCACTATCGGAATCCATCGAGGCGGATATCCGGAGCCTTTCAACAACGATCCGGGGCACAACCCACAACGGGATTGGGGGCTCCCGAACAGCTACAAGTGACCACACAAGGTCCAACCACCACACGGGCGTCTAGGGTCCAAAGACCCAAGAGTAACAAGTTCACAAGCTTCAACTTCCACGAATCTTCGTGGAGAGCACACCGATGCACCAAATGCAAAAGGCAAGAGCACAAGTGCTCAAATCCTTCACTCTCAAATCCCACCAGAAGCAACAAATACTTATGGGGGAGAAGGGAGGAAGAACAAGGTAGGAGAAACACCAAGAACTCCAAGATCAAGATCTACTAGGTTTCCCTCACTTAGAGGGGGAATGGATTGGTGGAAATGTAGATCTAGATCTCCTCTCTCAAATCCCTCAAAGATATGCAAGAATCATGGGAGGAATTGGGAGAGGGCAAGCTTTCCAAGGTCAACAATAGAGGAGAGAGAGGGGGAAAACGTGCTTGGAAGAGCTGGCTGGCTGGAGGTAGGTGGAGGGATAGAAAAGAGTCGTTGCAGCCAGGTTCATACCGGAGTCTCTGGCCCTAGTGACCGGAAACTCCGGTCTGGGGCGGAAACTCCGGCCTTCTGGGGCCGGAAACTCCGGGCCCCACCAGGGGCTGAACCACAAACAGACGAGGAGCAGCTCGGCAGAAACTCCGGTCCCCTGGGGCTGGAAACTCCGGTCTGAGGCGGAAACTCCGGCCCCTTGGGCCGGAAACTCCGGACCCCACCAGGGGCTGAACAAGAAAAACAGATTCCGACGAAAATCCTTGGGTCCGGAGACTCCGGACCTGTAGGCCGGAGACTCCGGCCTGAAAAGCAGCAACAGAACAACACAGCCTGAAATGCGATAACTTTTGCAAGGAAGCTCCAAACGAGATGAAACCAACGAGGATGGAAATATTAAGGGTCACAAATATGGAGGAGATACCACACATGAGAGGTGTGGATCTTATCTCGAGGAGGACCGGTAATATTTCCAACACCGAGAACGCAACAAGTTTTCCATCCGGACTCCGATTTTGATGATCTTGGTTTGTTGGAAATGTAATGAGGAGCATTACAAGATCATGCATAGAAACATTATAGTCCATCATGTGAGGAGAAAACCAAAAAGGGAGAGTTTGACCTCTCTACAAGAGACGAACCGGTAGAACCTCCAACATCAAAAACACCACAAGATATTCAAATGAAATTCGTTTTTGATGAACTAGAGCTTGGTATGGAGATGAACACAAGCTCTAAATTCTCACATGGATAAAAGCCAAATAAGAACCAAGAAAGATGATATGCCAAATATGCAAAGGTCTGAGCTCTCCACAGAGATGCGATCAAGTTACTCACTTGAGAGCTCTCTTGATAGTACACCGTCTATCCTATAACCCGGTCTCCAAACTAACAACATGAGACCGGTATAGAAACTCTATCAAGATACCTTTGCCTTGCGCATTCCACTTGAGCTAGATGATGACGATCTTGATCTCTTCAAGTGGACCACCTTTCTTGATTGCGCTTGCTAGCACATGCTTGAAGAAGACTTCTCCAAATGCTCCCCCATAATCCATTATGGGAGGGCCTCGCTAAGCTCCGTCTTCATGTCTCCTTTGCAAGCTTCAATCAAATGATATCTTCGAGATGTATCATATTGAGCTTGCGCTTCATCTTCTTCTCTTGATATGTATGATGGCTTGGGGTTAAACATGATTGTTCATTCAATCTTCTTTTCCAAGCCATACTTGCAATAAGCTCAACTCTACACATGACCATTCTTCATATAAACCCTTGAATAGAGCATTGGTCATCATGTCATCTTCTAGAGTCCAACACACGAACTCCAATCATTTCCTATGGACAAGATCTACGAGTATATCTCAATGCAAACATTAGTCCATAAGGATTGTCATTAATTACCAAAACCACACATGGGGCAACACATGCACTTTCAATCTCCCCCATTTTGGTAATTGATGACAATCCATTTTACGAGGGTTTATATAATGAATTAAGCAACCATGCAACACAAAGAGCAAGGATGCAAGAGCAAGAAAGGCAAATGCTTGAGAACGAAACTAAGGCATAAAACCAAAAACTCTTAAACCCTCTAAACTTCTCCCCCATTGGCATCGATTGCCGAAATGGGTGAAAAGTAAGAAGGCCAATATAATAAGAGCTCCCCATACAGTGTGCATTTCTCATAATGTGAGTGAAATCAAATGCACATATCCAATGAAGAATAGATGGAGGGAGATCGAACTATATTGTGGATCCAAAGATTCTAAGAGAATATCAAATAGAAAGATACTTCAACGAAAGAAGCAAGCAATAAAAAAGGATCCGAAAAAAGTTCTAAATATCAAGAGGGAACTCCCCAAGGTACGTGCACAAATAGGATTTCTATTTCAATATAGTGTGCACAACATGGAATCCTCACTCCCTCCTAGATAAATTCGAACACAAGCCCATGCAAGAGAATAAATGAGAAAAGAGGCAAACAACTTGCAACAACTAAAATTTTGCAACATGAGCAAGGAGCGGCAAAAGGATGGGTGTGAGAAAAGAAGACATTTTTAGGAGACTAATACAAGGATGAGCAAAAGCATCAACTTAGTCTTTCAAAAGGAGTTGCGCATAGTGCATATCATGTCTTTTCCATACCCACACACCAAAAGAATATAAATCAAATAGCTCCACACGCTTAGAAGGATGCACAAAGCATAACACAAAAAAAATAAAGCTTGTGCCTTTTAGAAACCACCAAAGAATCAAAAGCAATAAGAGGTGGTCACTAAAGAATTGGAATATCAATTAAAGATGTAACTATTCTCATGTGTATAAGTTTCTAAGTAGACACGAATCACTAAGATATAAGTCCACAAATAAACATGTACACACAAAGTAGGTACAAAGGTAAAAATCATGATATCCAAATGGAAGTCATACATACCAATAAGATCATTGCTTAAAAGCACAGCACAAAGCTCAAATTTTATCTTAAAAGGATATAGATGAACTTCCAACACAATCTCATCATAGCATCAAAAATAACAAGTATCGCAAGAGGCAAATGATTTTGAAGAAACATCAATATTGCATATGTGAGACATGAAAGTGCTAGATTAACATATGGGATTGATGAATCATGAAAATGATTATATATATTCCCCTTGATATGTAATCATCCGGCTTGCCCACATTTTCAACAAAGTTGTTTTGCAAGAACCAAATGAATTGCAACAAGAGAAATTCATGCCATGAAAAGAACCTACACAAGGCTAAAAGTTAGAAAAGTATGCATGAGGTAGATACTCGTTACCGAGATAGCATTGGTGATGTAGAAGATAAGAGTTCATGATCATCCGAGCTTGGCTCCAATAAGCACATGGTGATAACACCTTCCTTGTAAATGAGACAAGCTTCCAATGCATCTCCAATGTACCTAAAACAAATTCAAGTACAGAATGGTACCCAAACTCATTGGGTCCATAAGTAGTTAGAGCAACTACCATACATAGGAAAAACTCCACATAAATATGTGCATATTGATATGAAATTGAATTTCATGCACATCTTAGCCATTTAGGATTTGATGGAGTTTATCCTATATATTGGATCAACGAAAGTAAGCATGCCATAAGATATACATGAAGTAAATATGCATGCACAAGACTTTCAAGAACCAAGAGAGATACAATTTAGACAAAACACCAATTAAATCAAGAAAGCACTCACAAAAGTGACAGGAAAAAGAATTGTCCAAATTATATCAAAAACCCGAATCAACACATGATTGAAGGTACCACTTTGAAAAGATGCCAAAAGAAAGTAAGATACCAATTGATGAAAATATCATCAAGAAATAACCACACCCTCTACACTTCTCATGATGGCACAAAGTACCAAGACGAGAAATGTTTGTCTTCCAAAGAGACACGTCATCGGGATCAAATACCAATTGAAGACAACTAATGTTCAAAAGCATATAGGATTGCTCCCCCAAGATTTGTGCATTATTTATGATCTTGCATTTGAATACAAATGCACACAAATGGGATCATCACTCTCCATACATATTATATAAACACTAGTCATGTTCAAGAAAGGCAAGAAATGCAAAACCAATTTAAAGAAAGATGTTCTACTCAATGTAGGATAGCTTCCCCAAGAATGGGATCATTGCTTTTCCTAACACAAGAAGCATAAAACAAATTTTGAGTAGAGCAACAAGGATCCAAAAGATACAAGGAAGACAAAAGAGAGTTAGATCAAAATAAATTCTTGACAATCAAATAAGGCAATTCAAAGCAAGAGCCAAAGTGAAGATGGTCTACAAATTTCACCACACATATGAGTATCACTTGTCAAGGACAAGGAGTATATAGAGATATTTCTTGGTGGTATATAGAAATGATATTGAAGACCAATTTCACAACAAATAAGCATATGGCAGAAGATAAGATTTAAAAGCCATGCTTAGATAGATAGATATTCTCGATAGCTTCAAAAATCACGCAATAATGCAAAGCAACTCCAAGGAGTAGCTTGAAGCAATTGGTTTCCCAAAAGGATATGCGAACATATTTGGGGAAAACCGTACCAAGAATGTCCATCACAAACAAGATCCAAAAGATTGATTAAACAAAATCATTTTACCACAAATGGAACTTGTTTGAGCAACATGCCACATAGGAATAAGATAATGAAGAATATTAATTCTAGGTGACAATACCTCACATGTTCACATTTTCTAGGCTTGTAATATGCACATAGCTTATTACTCCCCCATAATGTGATAATCCATTTATTTTAAAACAAGAGGCAAACAAAACCAACTCGAGAAATTAATGGACATTATAGAATTTGAATTTCTCATGAGCATGACATACCACATAGAGAATAGATAATATTAATATCAACACTAAGTGGTATTCCTCATGTATACACAATTTTAGGATTGTGAAGTGCACGAAGCATATCACTCCCCCAAAATAGGATAGTCCATTAATCTCTCAAAAAGAGAGCCAACAAGATAAGATATCAAATAAAAGCAATAAGGCTCAACACAATAAATGGTGTGCAAACCAACATACACATACTTGATTACTCAAGATAAGTAAGTAGAGAGCACACACATACAAACACTAGCAAGGTACAAAACCTAACACATGCAAGGGTGCAAGCAACTTTCAATGTATATATGATTTAAATAAAAGTTACCGCAAGGAGGAACATTGGATATGAGATAGAACAATATAATCCAAATGACTTGGCTTGAGAGAATATAATTGATGAAGCCCTTAATTCTTCATGATGTAGCCAAGTCTCCAATGCCCTCCAACAACACCTATTGATCAAGTTTTAGCTTGTTGGTCCCCAACCAAGTTGGGTCCTAAGAGGTTAGTCACAATAGGTTTGGCAACCCAAATGGTTCTTTTCTTGACACCACTTTGAGTACCAACATATTTGGCAAACACATTGCCAACCTTATCCTTCCGAAGAGAATAATCATCATCAATAATAATGGGGTTGGATAAGGTACCATTTGTGCATGAAGAAGCAATGTGACCCTTCTCACGGCATAGGTAGCAACATCTACTTCCTCCTCTCTTCTTAGTTGGAGTCTTGACTTGAGGAGGGGTAGCTTGATTCTTCTTGGGAAGAGGCCGTTCTTCAACTTGAGGAACTTGAGTTTGAACTTGAGGCTTCTTCCCTTGTTGCTTCTCACTAAGAGCCTTCTTCTTCAAAGGGCAAGATCTAACATGGTGCCCTTCAACTTTGCACTTGAAGCAAACAATCTTGGCCGAATCTTGACTTGTTCTTGGCCCTTGTTCTTCTTGTTATACTTGGACTTGATCTTAATATTGGAGTTGAATCCAAGTCCACTCTTGTCATTGGGGCGTCTTTGAACACTCAACATATTGTCAAGTGTAGAATCCCCAACATGACGCTTTTCCAAGTCTTTCTTCAAAGAAGTGACTTGGGCCTTGAGCTCATTTAATTCCTCTACATGGTTAGTATCAACAAAAACACTAGAGGAGGTAGAGCTTCATTGTTAGAGCAACAAGGCATAGAAAGTAATTCATCACAAGATGTAGCAATATTGTGAGTGGATGAATCACTAGGACTAGCACATGGCAATAAAGCATTTTAGTCGAAGTTGTGCCTTTGTCCACATGAGGCTCACAAGATGTTACCTTTGTAGTGATAGCCTCATGAGCTAACTTTAGCCTAGCATAGGATGCTAGAAGATCATCATTAGAGCTAGATAGCTTTTCATGACTTTCTTCCAATTTCCTATACTTGCTAGTTAGCAACTCAAGTTGAGCCCTTAGCTCAACATTCTCCTTCAAAATAGATGCTTCACAAGAAGTGGAGTTAGTAGCACAAGCATCATTAACATTAGAATGGAAGAAGACAACTTGGCAAGCTCATCATTTTTAGATAGTTGAGTTTGGAGTTGATCATGAGACTTGATAAGGAGAGTGTTCACTTTCTAAAGCCTTGTGAGCTTTGTTAAGTCTCTCTATGTCCTCACTTAGTCTAGCATTGCCAACACCAAATTCAACTTTTTCCTTTTTAAGCACTTTATATTTAGCAATAGCATGATCTTTTCCTTAATGATTTTAGCAATAATAAGATCATTAGACTCATCAAGAGATTCAAGTCTCTCCTCAAGAGACACTCGAAGCTCTTGCTCTTCCTCAAGGGCATTCATTAAGGATGCCTTTTCATCGGCATCCTCTCTCTCAATTTGACATTTCTCGAGAAATTGAGTTTCCAAGTCCTCAATGATTTCCCTACTCTTAATAGCATAAACAATGATTTCACTTAGAGGAGGGATAGCTTTGCTACCTTTGGGGAGAGCACCAAATACCATCTCACCCTTCTTTGTTATGGATTCAACATCCATAAGCGCTCCATGAGAATCCTCATCCACATCATCACAATTTGGATTTGAGGTAGGAGATACCTCGAATCCTTAGCCATAAGGCAAAAGTGAGTAATGGACAAAGATGGTGAAGAGATACTTGAAGCTCCATTGAGATCCACGTCTTGTTCCAACAAATGTTGGGATTCCTCTACATTGTTAGCCACACAAGAAATAGAGGATATGGAAGTATTGTTTTCATGGCAACAAGACGAATGAAGCATATCATCATGAGATTTAGTTAAACAACTATTACATGATATGCAAGGACTAGCAACACTAGCATGTAAAACATTTGGAGTGCTAGAAGTGTTTAAGTCCAAAGATAGAACATTGCAATGAGATAGAGATGAAGTATAGTCAATAGAATATTCACCATCAACAAAGCAATTTCTATCACCACTCACCATATCATTACCTTGTGACAAAACACATGTTGGTGAAGTGGAAGAAGATGTGAACTCATCACGGCCGAGGTGGAGGAGAACAATCATCCTCAATAATATTGGACACTTCATATTTATCTTGAAGCTTGGTCCATAGCTCATGAGCATTCCGAAAAGGCATGATTGATGCAAGAACTACATCGCTCAAAACACACATGAGACAATTAGATACACGAGTATCGAGATAAGAGTTTTCCTCATCCTCTAAAGATAACTTTTGGGAATCCTTTGGAGGAGAAAAACCCATATCTACAATTCTCTTAAAATTTGGGTTTATGTCCCTAAGAAGGTTAAGCATGCGAATTTTCCAAACATCATAATTTGTGCCATCGAATATAAGAGTGGGATCGTGCACTAATTCTCTATACGACATCTTTACTCTCTAGGCGGTAAAGCCCAAAAAGAGAGCCCAGGCTCTGATACCAATTGAAAGGACAAGGATGTCGCCTAGAGGGGGGTGAATAGGCGATTAAAACTTTTCCGTTTAAGGCTTGCTAATTGCGGAATAAAACTATGTGTTTAAATTAACAAGCCAACAACCTAAATAAACTAGGCTCACCTATGTGCACCAACAACTTATGCTAAGCAAGACAAGCAACAAGGTGAAAGCAAGATATAAACTTCAAGCACGAAGGCTATCACAATGTAAAGTGCATAAGTAAAAGGCTCGGGTATCGAAATAATCGAGGCACGCGGAGACGAGGATGTATTCTCGAGTTCCTCCTTGTTAAGGAGTACGTCTCGTTGGAGAGGTGTGAGCACCACAAAGGCTCACCCTATTCTCCGATGAACCGCACCACAAAGGTTTAGCTCACCCCCCCCCCCCCTCTAGGCGACATCCTTGTCCTTTCACACGGGCCGTGCCGACAACGCGCTATAACTCAAAATTTTCCATCCGAATATAGTTTAAAAAAATATTATTTTAAAAAAAATTGGCATTTGATGCAGCTGTCGGGGGAATACTTTCTGGATTAACCCGCGGCCCAATGCGACTTACTTTACTCGCATGGACAATGGCCCACTTGGGAGCAAGCCCGGTATTGAACCGCCATAAGGAGAAAGATCTAGAAGACATATCCCGGAGGACGTGAAGACCAAATAGTCTCCGAGTAGGCCTCTGAGGACGTATTCCTTGTGGGGAAAATTTCCTTTGTAACCTGGCGAGCCTCTGTGTATATAAAGAGGACTCGCGGGACTTAGACGGGTCAAGCTATCAAGCCCTAAACCCTAGTTCATACGGCGAGTACCAGATCGGATCGCCTCCATTGTAACACCTTGAATATCATATCAATACCAATCTAGGGTAGGCAGGAAGTAGGTCTTTTACCTCACATTGAGGGGCCGAACCTGGGTAAATCTGTGTTGATCTTTGTTCCTGCGATCCCAAGCTCGGAGATGCTTGACTCGCATAATCCCACACCTACGAAGTCATCTATGACACCTGATGTGACAAACCCACGACAGTTGGCGCCCACCGTGGGGCCTGCGGTCAAGAGCGTCACGTTTCGCGCAGGATCAAAATCAGGCTTCAAGGACATCACCATCGGCCAGGTTGAAGACATCAACGGAGTCCCCTCTATCGACGACACAGAGTGGGGACCCGAGGCAGATCGCATCGAGTTTGGATACATTGTTCCCATCGGATCAGTAAAAGTTTTCGTCGGATCCGCCAGTCGTAGATCTATAGATGCGACTCAAGGAAGCGGGTCGGTGGAGGAACTGCGGCCGATCAGGTTCGCGTGTTGGAGGAGCTACAACAAGCTACAGCAAGACTACCCATCCCCGTCCCATCAAGACCTGTTTGGGGATCTCTACCAAATCAGGAAGGAGACCTCAAGATTGAAGAAATTGAAGCTATCAGGACGGAACTCTGTGAAGAGACACAAAGACTCGCGGCTGAGAGCAAAAAACTCCAAGAAGAAGGTCGACGACTCCGTCGCTGGCAGCTAAAGCACCAGGCGGTCCGAACAAAGGCGACATCTGAGCGCAAGAAATTCCAAGAAGAAGATTGGCGACTCGGTCGTTGGCAGCAAAAGCATCATATCAAGATGGACAGAGGAGAGATGAAATCACAGTTCCACGGCGACCCAGAGACCAACGTATATGTCGCGATAGGAATATTGTCGAAGATAGCACCGGTGGGAGACACACGGGCTGATAAGGAAGCTCGCCATGCGATCGACCTACTGCAAACCGCTGCCTTACAACAAGCAAATATGTAGTCACGCCCAATGAGCCGCAAAACGAGGTATCATGGGGAGGAGAAAAGTGCAGCGTCGAAGAAGTGGTCAACCAGCTAGCAGGTTTGCAGGTATCATTGAAAAAGAAAAGAAGATAGAAGGCGAGTCACGGATGTCCGGAGCGACTCAGCCATCCCAGATTGAAACCGATTCAGATGAAGATTCAGCACCAGTAAACTCCTATTCATTATTGAAAGGACCAGCATGTTTTGGAGAGGAAATACGGCTCACTCGTTTCCCCCCGAACTTCGGCGAGTCGCAACAAGTCACCACCTATCGCAGCGACCAAGACCCTGCCTTATGGATAGAAGATTATGAGGCAAGCATGACAGGGACTGACGTAACTCAGGAAGTGCGCGCGAAATATTTCCACTTGGCAATACAGGGAGAAGCCAGGATTGGCTGTTAAGGTTGCCATCGAAATCAATAAGCACATGGGAAGACCTGAAGGACAAGTTCATCAACAGATTCCAAACGAAAGACATGAAAAGCCTTAGACAATGCATTCAAAAGGAGGATGAATCAAGCGGTGACTGGATCAAGAGAATCGCAGGGATCCTTGGCTCCACCAAGAACTTAACAGTACAGGATGCAATACAAGCTATGAGGAAGAACTGTAGATTCGAGCCGCTGGTGCACAAGTTAAGTCGCGCTGAGCACAAGATTGATAGTTTCGACCAGCTTCTGGCAACAGCTGACAATACGCAAAGACAGATAAGGGGACAGGCGACTTATCACAGAACCCAACAGGGAAATTACAAGTCGCGCAAGCTGAACATCGTGCACACCAGATGAAGGAGCAAGGGAGTGATAAGGCCTTACACCCTAATAACTGTAAGGGGATCTTCGACGTTCCTTGCGACTTACATCATAGAGAGATGGTAGGCCAGCGAGTCACACAAAGGCTGTCGGGGGGCTGCCCCCGGGTAGGGCATAGAAGTGGAAAGGAAACTCAAGCCGGGTCACTCGAGCCGGGTCTCTTCGACTGGATCGGTTGAGAGAGTCGGTTAAGTGCAGGGAAACGCCAGAAGGGATCAGGCAAAGTCTAGCCGGATCAGAGGAAGAGATCCGGCTCGGCTAGCCGGGTTGCCTGAAAGAGATCCGGTTCGGCTAGCCGGATTGACTGAAAGAGATCCGGCTCAGCTAGCCGGGTTGCCTGGAAGAATCCGGATTACCTGCGATGTCGGATAATGCACAAAGACCAAGTAATGTCAGTAAGTTCACGAGTCCTGCAGGCCTCCTGCCCGAGGCTCGGAAGACAGCCAGGTCGAGCCACGGGTTTTCCGGGTCACAAGGCCCTAGGCGCTGACTTGGCTAATTCGGGAAAGGGCGGTGGCCTAGGCTCTGATCGGCTACGCTGGCTTAAGCTCAAAGAGGAAAGGATAGACCTGCCGTTGAACTGACGATGAGCTGGACTGAGTGACAGTAGCCAGGGCTTGTCCTGTTCCTCTTGTCCATGCCATTATCATCTCCGGCCAGGGGCAAAAAGGTAATCCGGTTAGTGTATAAGTAGACTAGCACATCCTCCAGTGCGAGGGAGACGAACCCTAGAGCTCATTTTCCCCCCTCGGTAGCTTCTTCTTCATCGTGAGCTCTCACCATTGTTGCTTCATACAGCTCGAGGAGCGCACTGTACTTGTCACTATTGAGATATAAAGAGAGTAGGCTAGTGCTGCAGTAGGGGTGTTACCTCCACAAGAGGGCCCCGAAGCAGGGTACATCGTGGTGTGCTTTGTGTTCTTGCTTTCTTTGTTTCTTGTTCATGTTCTTGCGGTTTCTTGTGTGTTCTTGCTTGTGCACTTCTTGAGTGCATAAACCCTCCCCGGTTCCCCCAACGCACTTTCGGCCCCATCTTAGCCATACCTATGGCATCTGCCGTGATCCCACCACGACAGTTGGCGCCCACCGTGGGGCAGATTGAGGCGTTGGAGGGAGTTTACATCCGGACGGGCTCAGGCGAGCGTGTTCTTTCTGGTCTAATCGCCAAGATCGGCGAGTTCACCTTCGTCAGCGACAATGCAGGGTGTTTCGCCGGCAAGCCTTTCCCCGAGCATGGCTTCCTGATGATGCTCGGTAGCTTCGTCACCTATGTTGCTGTCGAGGCTGTTCGCGAGTACCCGGCGCAGGTGCTCGTGGCCGAGGACCCTCCTTCTTTCCGCGCAGCTCTCGGACAGCGTAGCGCTCGCCCCGGGAGTAGCGTGGAAGTGATGATGACCGGAGCAAGTGCTGGAGCTGGCAAAGGAGATGCCGGCAATAGCATACCCGAGGAGCTGGTTACGCCAACCGATCCGGTTGACAAGCCGACTCGGACGGCAAAGTTCCCAAAGGAGAAACCAGATCCGGTTGGTCCACTTGGCATGTCAAGTAGGGAGGCTCCCTTGGAGGATGTCCTGGAAAAGTTAGCTCGGCCAGTGGCACCTGGGGCAAATGTAGAGCTTACTATAGCTCAGTTAGAGGCAGAGCGCCTGAGGTTGCAAAGAGAAGCCCGGTTGGTGGTAGAGTCTAGGCAAGCATTTGATAGAGACATGAGAGAGTATAATGCTGCCAATGGTATCACCGATGGTTTCACTCCGGTAGCGCTCACCCGCGCAAGAGCAGATTTGCGTAACAGGGGTAAGGACCTCAATGACGAGTTAGCTAGAGCCGCAAGATCGAGCTCGAGTAAGGCTACTAGTCATAGATCGGGTACAGGCAAGCCGGTGTATAGCTCCCCGGCCAAAAATCTTAGGGCTGCAGCGGCAGCGCGAGCCGAGTTGACCACACTAACCGGGGATGCTTGGCGCAAGCAGGCAGAAAGGGTCAATGAGCTGGTTGATGTGTGTAACCGGCAGAATGAGGCTTACCGGAAGGCTAATCCGGATGCTGGTGGTTCTCGGGTAGTGGTGTCGGCTAAGGCGGTTAGCCAGAGTCCAAGGGGCAAGCGTCATCCCCGCATGTCGGAGCTGACCGGGCCCAAAGTGTGAATTCGGGCAAGAGCAAACAGCTGCAGGCCTATGATGCTGAGTATGCCGGCAAGCAGCTAGCTGCTCAAGGAAGAGGTGGCCAGAGCAGAAACAATGGCGGTCAAGGCAATCCGGGGCCGGAAGGGGTAATTCGGCTGGCCGAGGTCAACCACCTCGCCCTCCCGGGCAGAATCAACCCCGGCAGGAGCAGCAAGTAATGGTGCAAGCGCAGCAGCAAGGTGGTGGCCAGGCGGGCTACCGCTATGATGATGGTAATTCGGCTATGGCGCGAGCCGGATACCAAACGTATGACAATGCACTTGCATCCAGACTGGGACCTCGGACGTTGGCTCCGGATGATCAGCGTCTCAGGTTGGATAGGATTTATCAGTCCGAGAGGCTGGAAGAGCAAGGCCCACCAGGTCCTCCGTGCTTTGGGCCTAGATCATGAACGAGCCGAATGTGCCGTTGTTTCAGCTTGGCCGAATCACAAAGCCGTATAATGGCAGCACTAAGCCGCAGGATTGGCTGATAGACTATGTATCCTCGGTGCACATTGCGGGGGGCAATCGCCGATGGGCGGTCCGGTATCTCCCGCATATGTTGGAAGGGCCAGCCCGGATTTGGCTGAATAACTTACCAGAGGGTAGTATCAACTCTTGGATGGATTTGGAACAGGCATTTTACAGCAACTTCTCCAGCACTACAAGAGGCCAAACCGACCTCAGCTCTTGTCTGCGTGCAGGCAGGAAGAGCGGGAGACAGACCGAGAATTTTTGACTCGGTGGAGCAACATTCGCAATTCTTGTGAAGGTGTCGTGGAGGAGCAGGCCATTTCTTGGTTCGCGCAGGGTTGCCGACATGGCACCCCGCTTTGGCAGAAGCTCCAGAGGGATATGCCAAAGACCCTGCGGAAATGATCCGGATAGCAGATACATATGCTCTTGGCGATCCGACGCAGCCAGCGTTGGATGTGGTGGGAACAAGCAGGAGGCAACCGGTTAATAACCGAACTGGACCATTGAGGCCCAGTGACCGACATGAGTTCGGTTATAAAAGGAGATCCGGATTACAGATACGGCTCAGACCAGGTTGCTGCAGTAAATATGGATCATCCTGATAGCCAGAGACCAAAAAATGAGGGTCCAGCTTGGAGGCCGAATCAAGGTGCCTGGGCAAAGAAAGTGTGGGATGGACCGAGTCCACCTCTAACTTTTGAGGCAATGATAGATGGGCCTTGCCGTTATCACACAACAGACCCGCAAGCCGGCCAATCATTCAACTCGGAATTGTAGCTGGCATCATCGCATCCAGGCAGAAGGTCAGAGAGGGCCACCTCAGAGAGGTGCTCCTAGACCGAATTTCAGGCCAAATACGCCTTTATCCGGAGCCAATGCAACCCCGGTGAACGAAGGAGCTCCAAGGCCGGCAGCCACAAAGCCGGTTAACCTGGTAAATATGGGAGGCAACAACAACAATGCTGGTCCGAGTCGGCAAGGTGGATACCCCGGAAATGATTACAAGGAGCTCATCAAAGTTATGTGGTTTTTGTGACCGAGCCAACTGACAAGAAAAGTCAGCTGCGAAGGGCGAAGGAGGTGAATGCAGTCACACCAGCAGTACCAAAATACCTGAACTGGTCCGAGCAGGAGATCACTGGAGCAGGGCTGATAATCCCAGGGTTATGCCAAGCCCAGGAAACTACGCACTGGTGGTGGATCCGACTTTGGTTGGACCAAAGATTAATGTGAAATTCACTCGAGTCTTGGTTGACAATGGCAGCGCTATAAACATCATGTATCGGGACACAATGGTCAAATTGGGTTATTCGCCGAATCAGTTGCAGCAGAGCAGTTGTACCTTCCATGGTATAGTACCCGGGTCTTGTTCCCCAATGGGTAAGATATGGGTAGATGTGCTATTTGGTACCAAGGACAATCACAGACTTGAGAGTCTCGAATTCGAGGTGGTAGACTTGGAGAGCCCATACCATGCTCTGCTCGGCAGGCCGGCATTAGCCAAGTTCATGATATCCACTCATGTTGCTACCTCAAATGAAGATGCCTGGCCCGAATGGAATCATCACCGTTGCGGGAGATTACAAGAAGGCCATACAGTGTGCCACGGTTGGTTCCACCTTAGCCGAGTCGTTGGTGATCCAAGCTGAGAAGAGCAAGATGCATGAAGTAGTGCGATGGCGAAGTCAGCTCAGCTCGGCGTCTGGCCATGACCAATCCGGATGCAGGTGCAACATTTGAGGTGCCCAAGGAGACAAAGAGATCCCCATTGACCCGGAGAATCCGGAGCGCATGGCCATCATTGGTGCCGGATTGGGCGAGAAATAGGAAAGCGCGCTCTGTCACTTCCTCCGTGAGAATCGGGATATCTTTGCATGGTCGGCTAAGGACCTGCCTGGTGTTCCGAGGGAGTTGGCAGAGCACTCTTTATTTGTCAGGCCGGATGTGAAGCCGGTGAGGCAACCGACTCGTCGTCTTTCAGACGATCGAAGAAAAGTGGTGCTTGATGAGCTGGCTAAGCTACTTGCAGCCGGATTCATTATGGAGGTGTTGCATCCAGACTGGATATCCAATCCGGTTCTGGTAGAGAAGAAGAAGGACGAACCAGCGGTGGTCAAGGTGTGGCGTATGTGCATCGACTTCACCAACCTGAACAAGGCGTGCCCGAAGGATCCTTTCCTTTACCTCGGATTGATCAAGTGATCGATTCTACTGCTGGGTGTGAGTTGTTGTCTTTTATTGATGCGTACTCTGGTTTTCACCAGATACCACTGAACCCCAAAGATCAAATAAAGACTGCTTTTATTACCCCGTATGGGGCGTATTGCTATCGTGTCATGTGTTTCGGTTTGAGAAATGCCGGTGCAACTTATCAGAGATGTATGCAGAAATGCTTACATCTCAAATGGGCAAAAATGTGCAAGTGTATGTCGATGATATCGTCATCAAAACTAAAGAAAAACGCACTCTCCTCGAGGATCTCGAGGAAACATTTGTGAACTTGAGAAAGTATCGGTTAAAATTGAATCCGGATAAATGCACCTTTGGTGTCCCGGCTGGAAAGTTGCTCGGTTTCCTTGTATCGAGCCGAGGTATTGAAGTGAATCCGGCTAAGATCCGAGCCATAGAAAACATGAAATTGCCTAAATGTCTAAAAGATGTACAAAAATTCACCGGGTGTCTAGCCTCGCTGAGTCGGTTTGTGAGTCGGCTAGGAGAAAAAGCCTTACCCTTGTATCAATTGATGAAAAAGAGCACCGGGTTCACATGGACCCCGCAGGCAGACTCGGCTTTCAATGAATTAAAAAAGATGTTGTCCACTGCACCAATTCTGGCATCACCTTTGCCGAATGAGCCAATGCTACTTTACATTGCGGCCACTAACCGGGTCGTAAGTGTGGTGATAGTGGTAGAGCGAGAAGAGGAGGGTAAATCCGTGCAGAGACCGGTGTACTATTTAAGCGAGGTGATCTCAACCTCGAAGCAGAACTATCCTCACTACCAGAAGATGACATATGGTGTATACCTGGCGGCCAAGAAGTTGAAACATTACTTCCAGGAGCACCCGATCACCGTAGTATGCGAAGCTCCAATCTCGGAGATCATTGGGTGCAAAGATGCGACTGGCCGAGTTGCCAAATGGGCAATAGAAGTGTCTCCTTACACCCCGCATTATGAAGAAGAGATGCTATCAAGTCTCAGGCTTTACCGGATTTCCTTTGTGACTGGGCCGAGATGCAGTATGAGCCACCCAAGCCGGATTACAATTACTGGAAGTTGCACTTTGATGGCTCCAAAACCAAAATCGGACTAGGTGCTGGGATAGTACTCACATCACCGAAGCAAGATCAGTTGCGATATGTGTTGCAGATTCATTTCTCAGCATCAAACAATGTGGCCGAATATGAGGCACTGATCCATGGGCTTAATGTGGCTAAGGACATCGGCATCCGCCGGATAGAATGTTTTGGTGATTCAGATTTAGTGGTGCAGCAATCTTCTGGAAATTGGGATGCCCTTGATGCCAATATGGCACTATATCGATTTCATGTCCAGAAAATTTCAGGATTTTTTGAAGGCTGCGAGTACAAGCACATACCCGGCTGAGAACGAAGCTGCTGATATCCTGTCAAAACTGGGTCGTCTAGGGATGCAATCCCACCCGGGATATCCTTGAATCACCTAAGGATCCCTTCAATCAAACCTTCACCTGATTCCGAGTCAATTTTTATCCCAAAGCAAGAATCTGAAGCTGTTCCTATGAATGTTGATGTCGGGTACATTTGGGAAGACCCGGGGACTATGGAGACTCGGGGACTGCGCACCGAGACTCGGGGATGATAACCGAATCTTAGGGAAAAGAGAAGAGAGGAAATGATGTAACCGAATCTTAGGGAATGGACAGAACTGATAGAAGAAATAATGGCGGCCGAACCAGTGGAAATAGATGAGCACTTATTCCCTTTGCATCCAGTACCGGAATGGGCTGAAGAAATCATGAAGTTCATGTCGGAGGGGAGTTTGCCAAATGATGAAACCGAAGCTAGGCGAGTGCAGAGGAGGTCCAAGGGTTACACCATCATAAATAAGGAGTTATACAAAAGGAGTGCAACCGAGGTGCTACAACGTTGCGTGGAGCCAGCCGAGGGCAAGGAGATGCTCCTGGAGATACATCAAGGAGAATGTGGGCATCATTGCAGTACAAGAGCCCTGGTGGCTAAAGTATTCCGGCATGGGTTTTACTGGCCCACTGCTCATGCAGATGCAGAGGACATAGTCCGAAAATGTGAAGGATGCCAAAGGTTTGCCAAGCAGACACACCTACCCGCATCGGCGCTCAAAACAATTCCTATCACTTGGCCGTTTGCTGTGTGGTGTTTGGATATGGTGGGAGAATTCAAGCCGGCTAGGGTAACATGACACATATGTGGTGATGGTGGATAAGTTCACCAAGTGGATAGAGGTGAAACCGATCCGGAAAGTGGATGGTCATTCGGCTGTAACTTTCCTGAAAGAAATCATTTTGAGATACGGTTACCCCCATAGCATCATCTCGGATAATGGCACGAACTTTGCTGTGGGAGAGTTTGCCCGATTCTGCATGGATAAGGGGATCCGGTTAGACATAGCCTCAGTGGCACACCCAGAGTCCAATGGACAGGTGGAAAGATCAAATGCTTTGGTATTAGCTGGGATAAAAGCCGGTTAATGAACCACTGGTAAAGACTCCGGGGTGCTGGATAGATGAGATACCATCAGTACTATGGGGTTTAAGGACCACGCCGAATCGGTCAACTGGCTATACGCCATTTTTTCTGGTATATGGGGCAGAAGCAGTGCTACCCACTGACATAGAATATGATGCACCAAGGGTGACAATGTATACCGAAACCGAGGCAAAAGAGCCCGGGAAGATGCAGTGGATCTGCTAGAGGAAGCAAGAGAATTGGCCCTATCCGGACAGCGATATACCAGCAGAGTCTCCGACGTTATCATAGTCGGAAAATCAGCCCTAGAGTGTTTCATGAGGGAGATCTAGTACTAAGGCTGGTGCAGCGCAGCAAAGGCCGACACAAGTTATCACCTCCATGGGAGGGACCATTCATTGTGAGCAAGGCTATGCACAATGACTCGTACTACCTTGTAGATGCACAGGAACCAAGGACGGATGGCCTGGACAGACCCGGACAAGAAACCAAGCGACCCTGGAATGTAGCTCTGCTTCGACCCTTTTACTCTTAAGGGCGCAATGTATGTATCTCAGTTTATCATAAATGAAATTTCGGCAATCCGAGTCTGGACTCGGGGACTGCCTCGTCCTTATGCATGTGTTTTTTATTACTGTTTTGTCCATACCGTTCATGTGTCGGATTGCTTTGAACCTCGTCCCAAAATTCAAGTAATGTATGCTATGTTGTTGATCTCGTGACTCGACTGACAAACACCAAAATGGTAGTCAAGAGCAGAGGTGGAGAATATGGGAAACATGAAAATGGACTCGGGGACTCGGTCCAAATCCGATTCGGCACATGTCGTTTACTAACCCCTGTTATTTCTTTTTGTTTATGTTAGATGATTCTAAACCACAACTCGCATGTTTCAAGTATTGTATGCTATGATTCCTATCTTGTGACTCGACTGTCGAACACCTAAAAGGTAGACAAGAGCAAAGATTCGGCAAAAATAGTAAACAAGAAAACAGACTCGGGGACTCGGTTTAAGATGATCCAACATAAACCTCCGGATCACATTAAGCAAAATAAAATTAGTCTCGAAAGAGCTTAAATTGTATATTACATCTGCTCCCGGCATACCGGGGATTTAACGTTTTTTCATTAAGATAGTTCAGGAAACTCGGTCGCAGGAGCCTCGGTCGCAGGAATGACCTTGGACGAAGAGCTGGATAGCTTGGTAGACTCGGAGGCATCCAGATCAGCTGAAGTATTGGTGGTCTTGACCAAAGCTTGTTCGGCAGTCTCAGCCGAGTCGGTGGTTGGTATCTTGGAGGTCTTGGATGCAGATTCATCGGCGATCTTAGCCGAGTCAGAAGCAGGCACTTTAGTGGACTCGGTACTAAGATGATCGGCAGAGTTAGCCGAATCACCAGACTCGCCCTCAGACTCGGCGTATTCTTCAATTGAAGCATCGTCCGATTCTTCTTCTTCAGATTCTTCTCCATCCGAGTAGACCGGAGCCTAGATCAAGATGCTTGGTGTTTGCAAATTCGGCCATAAAGTTGGCAGCTTCCTCGCGGATCTTGATCCGGTCTGGATCTGAAGCCCATGAAGAACCCTCGCGAAGGGAGCGCACTTTGGCAAGATCAATCAGCTCATACCAAGACATGATGAATAGCAAACCTGCGTCAGCACCAGCGCGGGCGGACGAAGATCTCCACAGCTTTAACCGGGTCTCTGCCTGATCCAGGTCTTTGATTAGCTCGTCCGCAGACCGGGCTTGCCGAGCTTCAGGAAACAAGACTCGGTGAGCTTTGAGACTTGCATTGAACAGAGTAGTGTGGGACTCCTTTAAAGGAGCAATCCGAGCTTTAAGTGCAGTGATGTGGTCTTCGATATCCCATGTCTCGAGCAGGGGAGCCCCAGTTAACTTAGCTCTCTCAGCTCGGGCATCTCTCACAGCTTTGGCGGCTTGAAACCGGATGCTGGTGAACTCTCCTACATATAGATGAGCTAACGCTGAGTTAGACGAGGGTAAACAAAATTATGAGTCGGATAAGAGCAGAAGGGAAAAAGGAGATTCGGCAAACTTACGATCCATGTCTTCATTGAGGCTAGCAAGATCAGCAAGCCATTTCGCGCTGATCGCCTTGTGGGCAGCCAGATCATCTTTCGCCGCTTTAGCTTCGGCTTCAGCATCTGCAACGTGCGTTTGGATTTTCTTGTCCAATTCGGCCCGCTTTTCAATCCCGGCTTTGAAAGTATCTCGCTCCTTCTGGATCGAGTCTTTCTCCCTCTGCAGCGTGTCCCGGTCTTTTTTGACCTTCTCCTTCACTTTTTCAACCCGGTCAAGCTCCCGCAGGAGCCGAGTCACTTCTGACTTTTCCTCCGATAAAGCGCGCTTATGCTCTTCATCTTTCTTTTTCATCTCCTCACTTTGCGCATCAAAGGAAGCTTGGAGGGCCTGGTGCTGCAAGACTAGCTGCTTAAAGAGCCGGCTGCGAGCAGTCGTGATTTCCTGAAAGAAAAAGGGTTAATGGCGTAAAAAGAATCTCGGGGACTGGAGGCCCGAGATTAATGAAAAAAGAAAGTTGACCGAATCAATTGGAAAAGAGACTCGGGGACTGGAGGCCCGAGATTAATGAAAAAAGAAAGTTGACCGAATCAATTGGAAAAGAGACTCGGGGACTGGGAGTCCCACGATTTTTGTTCAGATAACACAAAATTTATGATCAAGTGTTAGAGATTCAAGCCGAATGACTTTCTTACTCGGAGGAGTATCAGTCGTTCGACCCGAATCTCGGGGACTGGGGATAATGTAGATTGATCATGGTGAAATAAAAGCAAGATTCGGCAAAGTTACCTCGAGGACCCGGTTAGCGTCGACGACCGAGGCCTGTACAGAATGTAGAGATTGAAACACCCGGCTAGGGCCAGCCGATGTGGCGACGCTGTTGTAGAGAAGCCTTCGGCAAGGTCCGCAGCATTCCAAGCTTTAACAAATTCCTCTGCGGAGCCGAGTTTGTCGCCGCCCGGAGTGCGGAGATTCGGCAAGACCTGGCCACTAACGCATGCGCGAGTGATCGCCTCAGAAAGTTGATCATGCACCCGAGTCGCTGATGGAGCGGCAGAAACCGGCTTGCTAGCAACCATCTGCTTATCCGAGGTCGTTGGAATTGTGCCAAAGGAGACCTGAGTCGGCTTAGGTAGAGGCGATGCGACCGGGGTCTTGGCCGGATCTGTTTGTTTCGGTTGGTTCTGAGGTTGATCCTGGACGATCTTCTTCTTCTTCTCTGGGAAGGACGCTTGTTGTGTTTCCTGTTGCTGCTTCTGCTGTTTCTCAAGAGGTTGCTGCTGCTGCTGCTTCTTCTTCTTCTGCTGCTCTTGAGCCTTGGTGGTAGGGCGAGGCTCCGGTTTAGTCAAAGTCTTAGCTTTCTCCTTCTCCAACTCCTTCAGAGGGCGAGGCCAAGTTGAATCTCGGGTGGGACCCGAGATTTCCTCTTTCTCCAAGTCAATAACCGACTCTGGAGCGAGAGTTGGCAGAGAGTCTTGGCAGTTGTGGCACGCGCGGGAGAAGTGACGGCCTTTTCAGGAGACTGGTGCTCCATGGCCGTATCCAGTGGAGGAATGGGAGAAAGAATGGATGAATGAGTTTGCTCGGTGACAAGGACGTCACTACATAGAGTAAAGTAAAACAGTTAACTCGGATAAAGATGACTCGGATAATAGAGGAAGAAAGCAAATGAAGTTGGCATTACCCCTTGGTGGTAGGCATGGCCTTAAGCCGATTCGCTTGATGGCAGCTTTCTTAATTCTCTGGCTGGAGGGGCATCTGATCCGGACGCGTCAGGGCGTTTCCGGGATGTCCCTTGAGCATCCGGTTTGGCTGGAACACAAGGTTGTGACCATGAAATCGGAATGGCATCAATAGGATCTAGGATCCAGCAATCATCATCTTCATCCTCGGAAAGTTTGTGAATAGTCGGTTGCTTACCCTTGCGATGGGCTTGGCGCGCGGAATCGGCAAATAATCGTCCGTATCCGCATCCTCTTCGCCCTCGCGCAGCGGGCTGCGATCCCGTGCCCACACCTTGGTGGAGAGATCTCCATCTTCGGTGATCTGGCGGTCGAACAGCTGCAGTAGAGTCAAGGCAAGACCGGATTAGTCCAATGGCATTCGGTGGGTATGGATTAATCCGGGAAATGATGAACTAACCTGTGGTGGAAGTGCGTCTCGGTGGAATGGCTCCACGCCCGATTCCACTTATCCGACATCTCGGTGTAGGCAATGGCGTTTACCCGTCTCTTGACGGAAGCTTTGGTGAGGTCATGTTTGCTGATCCGATAGGATCTAGCAGACCGCTCATATGGCAAATCTTGTGCTGACGTTGTTGTAAAGGACTGACCCGACGAGAGACGAAGGTTCGAAGGAGATCATCCGAGAGCAGTCCCTTCTCCAGAAAGCCCTCTAAAGTTTGGTGTATGACTTGAAGCTCCGCAAGAGTGTTAGCCGGATCATATCTGAAGTTTAATTTGGCTGTGGGGGGCTCGATCTTGAACTCGGGCAAGTTGAGGGCATCATGGCCTTCAACGCTCTTCACGTAGAAGAAAGACCTTTGCCATTTCTTACAAGTATCCAGGCCAGTGATTCGGGGAAAGATGGAGCCCGTCCTCGGGGTAATGCTGGACGAACCACAGCGGTCATCACCTTCGGGTCACTACCCGGGATCGTATGTTTCCGGAGATGGAAGTACTTCGCCCAGGTTTCGACAGTCGGCCAGAGACCGAGATATCCCTCCATAAAGGAGGTAAAAGCAGACAGGGAAACAAAGGAGTTAGCCGGGAGGTGGTGAGGCTGCATGCCGAAGAAGTCTAGGAATCTCTGGAAGAAGTCACTAGCCGGGAGTCCGAATCCACGCTCGAAGTGCGCCAGAAATACAACACGTTCACCCGGTTGGATGACCGGTTCGAGTTCCTTCCCCGGTTTTCGGCATATAACATTAGGTGTTATACGCCGGGTGCTCCGCAGCCATTCCAAGTCATCGTTGGTAACATCGGAACCCTCCCAACTGCCGGGGCCAGCTTCGACATATCCGAATCAGTCCTGCAAAAGGTCGGAGATATCCGAGTTAGAAGAGGTGGAATCTCAGATCTAGAACGAGTCGGATAACGGTGTAACCGAATCAGCTGTTAAGGGATTCGGTAAAGGTAAACCCGGATAAAGTGTTTAGTTACTGCGGAAAAGTAATTCGGCTAGTAACTACAAACACCTTTCTGTAAGATCTAGGGTTGCGCAAGATCTACCGCAGCAGTAAAATAGAGAAGAAATCCCGAGTAAAAATATGTTGGAACTGTTCAAGCAGTGGCAAGCCAAACTGGGGCAATCTAGTGCAGAACCTAGAAAGGAGATCTAGAGAATGCACTAAGGCGCGACAGTGAACTCATGCGCGAGTGAATCTGCAAGAAGCAGGCGCAAGCTCCCATCGGAGTATGAACTCGCGCGAGGTCGCCATGGCCGGAAGAGGAGGAACTTACGGTTGTGATGCGACGAGGAAGAAGCGCGGTGGAGAAACGGCGGCGCAGGGCGATGTGCGGCTCCGGCGAGTTTTCTCCGGCGTTGTTGGTGTCTCCGGCGCAGCAAGGTCGCGAGGGCGAGGTCGCACCGGCGGCAATGGTGTAGATGGAGGTTTCGAAGTGGAAGTGCGAGGAAGAAGAAGAGGAATCCGGCACCCCTATGTATGGCCGCTCGCTAGTAACGGCGCACTACCACGCGGTTTTCGGGGTGTGGCCGGATCAAGTGTGCACCGGAACTTTGCGGTCGCAGCTGTGGCCGTGTATTTCAAGCACACGGTGGGTCACAGAATTGGAAGCGGTTCTGTGGATCGGGTGTACCGGTTAGCGAAGAAATCGAGGAGACGCGGTCATTTAGTCAAATGCACTCAAGTACCTGGTGGATCCGGATAATGTGCTGTCAGTGGCATGTCAAATCAAAGACCCGGATTACGGGGCCTCAGTGCAGAGATTCTCTGCCAAGTGTCCCGGGAAATCCTGAGACAAGATTGTGTAGTATGGAATCCGGTTAATGGTGTTTGTTTTTAAAACCTGCTACGGCCCTCCATTCGAGGCTGTAGGACCGCACCAGCTTCGGGGACTACTGTCGGGGGGCTGCCCCCGGGTAGGGCATAGAAGTGGAAAGGAAACTCAAGCCGGGTCACTCAAGCCGGGTCTCTTCGACCGGATCGGTTGAGAGAGTCGGTTAAGTGCAGGGAAACGCCAGAAGGGATCAGGCAAAGTCTAGCCGGATTAGAGGAAGAGATCCGGCTCGGCTAGCCGGGTTGCGTGAAAGAGATCCGGTTCGGCTAGCCGGATTGACTGAAAGAGATCCGGCTCAGCTAGCCGGGTTGCTTGGAAGAATCCGGATTACCTGCGATGTCGGATAATGCACAAAGACCAAGTAATGTCAGTAAGTTCACGAGTCCTGCAGGCCTCCTGCCCGAGGCTCGGAAGACAGCCAGGTCGAGCCACGGGTTTTCCGGGTCACAAGGCCCTAGGCGCTGACTTGGCTAGTTCGGGAAAGGGCGGTGGCCTAGGCTCTGATCGGCTACGCTGGCTTAAGCTCAAAGAGGAAAGGATAGACCTGCCGTTGAACTGACGATGAGCTGGACTGAGTGACAGTAGCCAGGGCTTGTCCATGCCATTATCATCTCCGGCCAGGGGCAAAAAGGTAATCCGGTTAGTGTATAAGTAGACTAGCACATCCTCCAGTGTGAGGGAGACGAACCCTAGAGCTCATTTTCCCCCCTCGGTAGCTTCTTCTTCATCGAGAGCTCTCACCATTGTTGCTTCATACAGCTCGAGGAGCGCACTGTACTTGTCACTATTGAGATATAAAGAGAGTAGGCTAGTGCTGCAGTAGGGGTGTTACCTCCACAAGAGGGCCCCAAAGCAGGGTACATCGTGGTGTGCTTTGTGTTCTTGCTTTCTTTGTTTCTTGTTCATGTTCTTGCGGTTTCTTGTGTGTTCTTGCTTGTGCACTTCTTGAAGTGCATAAACCCTCCCCGGTTCCCCCAACGCACTTTCGGCCCCATCTTAGCCATACCTATGGCATCTGCCGTGATCCCACCACGACAAAGGCGCAATGTCATTATTACCGAAGGTGGAAGGAAGGCGACACGCCAGATGCGGCTCGCAGCGGATCAATGCAGCACAAGAATAAATCTAGCTTTCATCAAGGGCCTGACATTTTACCTAGAAGAAACATAGGACAGTTCCATACAGTGGAAGTGTAAACAACGGATGGAAGCCGGAAGAGCGGTCAGATTTAAACACAGGAAGGTACCGACGCTGGACAGAGCAATCAGTTATTTGGAGTCGCGGCGATCACCCCCCATAAGTAAGAGATCCAGGGCAGCCAGCTCTTGTGGTCACGCCTGAAGTCGCGGGATACAAGTTAAGTAAGGTCCTAATGGACGGAGGAGGAAGAGTGAACATCCTATATCAAGACACGCTCCGAAGAATGAATATACCCGAGACGAGGCTGCGACCATCCAGGAAAGAAATTCAAGGAATAATCCCAGGAGCTGTTACGCGACCAATCGGAAAGATAACACTTGAAGTTAGCTTTGGATAGAGCGGAACTTCCGCACAGAGCTCCTAGACTTTGAGGTTGTAGCAGTCAAAAGCTCATATCATGCGATCTTTGGAAGAGAAGCCTATGTCAAATTTACCGCCCGTCCCTGCTACGTCTACCTACAGTTAAAGATACCAGGACCAAACGGTGTTATTACAATATATGGAGACAGGCAGAGAGCGTTAGAATGCGAGAACGCAGGCTCAGTACTCGCAGAAGAAGCTTGCATCGCCAACTCCTCACACGGATATCAGTCGCAGATCGGTAATCGCAGCTCAAAGCGAGTCGCGTTGGAGGTACCGCGGAAGCGGCCAACAGGATGCAGCCACCGGATGGTAAATACCCACCGAGAAGTCGCGCATCAGCAAGATAATGCCCCAGAGGTCGCTTTGATACAAAAAGAAGACAAGAGATGGCGCATGTGCATAGACCCAGCCTCGATCAACAACCCCAGCCAAAGAGGCTCAGTTATCGTGAGTCCTTACAAAGCAAACTCAACTCACATAAGTCGCAGCTCAGTGCGGCTAATCGCCTAACAAACTTGCTCTCTGCTTCAACATGAGACATACATCGGAGCTATCATGCTCGACCCGAGTCGCTTTTAGCGACTCAAAATTGAACCAATCAGGTGTTCAACCCACTCCGTTAGGAGTATTAATTCGCAACTAAGTGCGATGAGTATCAAGTATGCATGGCCTGCGGGGAATAGAAAACCCGCATTAAAGGGCCTGCATCATCCTGTAACACCCTGTAAAACATCGAGTGATTATGAAATAAAGCCGGCACCCTTGACATTCAAGGGTTTGTCGTTTCGCCTCAACTATCATTGAGTCGCTGAGTCTTTTGAATTTCATATATCACTGACCCTTGAGGGCTCCTTACGAGCATCGCGAGTACCAATCGCACCTCAAATTTTGCCAAACTAGTGGCAATCCTTAAGCTAGAAGCGTCTTGCATTATGCGGCCAAAGTACTGGGGTGTGGCGTCAATCGAGCTTGATTGCCTATCATGGCCGCTCTCGACCCTGAACACACATGTTCCTAGGAAATACTGAGCCGCGCGAGCGTCTACTTAATGGAATTATCATGAAAAGAACCTGCTTATAGGTCACCAAAATACTGTTTATAATACATGAATGTCTTACAGACTAACGGGCATGTCCCACATTATTTATTTTTCTTCTTCCGAGCTACAGGAGTGGGAATTGGCGCGGCTTGTCTCGCGGTTGCAGTCGCAGGTGCCCTAATAATCAGGGCGCCGCCAGACGAGGCAGAAGGGCCACCAGATACTGTTGCTGGAGTGCAGCCCGAGATGACTCAGCTCCTGTGGACTTTTCCTTTGGCACCTTGCTCCCATCAAGATTGAATTTTCGAGATAAGTGCCCAAGTCTAAGTTATCAACAAATTTTGTGGCATATCCGCGCATCCCTTTCCAGATATCGAAGTACTCGCTTATTGGCAGTTCAGTATCATCCGCGCTCATCGCCAGGCCGTGGCGAGCAACCTTGCCAACATCTATCTCTGGATAATATGCTCGAGCAATGTCAAGACATGCGCGGCTCCGGCGCGAGCAGAGGATCGTTTCCAATCAGAGACGTAATGCGGAGCCTTGAGCAGTTTATTTATCCAATACTCGCAAGATGTTGGGCCATCAGTCGCAGGAGAGATTACCGTCATAACTTCCTTGGTAACCTTTAAGAAGCGCTGGCTGAAGTCAGACAGATATACCAGTTGATCCTTCAAGTTGGAGCGGGACACTGGGGCCTCAGGCCCTATGTCAAGAAAGAAAAGGCAAGAAACAAGTCAGAGACTCACGTTGGTTACCCAAAATATATATGATTAAAGGAATAAAAGACGAACCAGCAAGCTGCAGGATGGCTGATTTGACCATGGAGCCAAAACCCTCAAAGGCTTTGAACAGCGAGTTATATTTTTCATCTCGCGCGGCGAGTTCCTTTGCGTGGTCTCCCTTCAGACGATCAATCAATTCAGATTTAAGAGTCAGCCCTTCTCGCAAAGATCTAATGACTTCGTCTTTCTCCATGAGTCGCTGCTGCATATCGGCTTCAAGTTCTTTAAATTGCTCTTCACAGGAGTCGAGTTGACCTTTGAGAGATTTTATTTCCTGATCTTGGTCCCTAATGACCTCATTATGCTGCTCCAGGGAGACTGCATCACTTCAGGATGATCTATGGAAATGCCTTTACCCTTTATTGAGCCAGAAGCATCAAGCAAGGACAGTTCAAGCTGAAAATAAACAGAGCAAAATGCATGGGTAAACTATCCAGGAACTTGGGGGCTCGAGATTTGGAGCCAGGAAAAGAATCAACACCCCGTGCGATGACACAAGGTTTTGATCCTTGGGGGCTACGGTATATGTACCTGGCGACTTGAAGAAAATTGCTCAACTAGGCCGCGCAGCAGAGCAGCATGCTTATCTCCAGCAGCAATTATGGCATCCGCAATTGACTTGGAACTATTTCCTGGAGCTGGAATTCTATCTTCAGTGGATACCCTACCAAAGTAGGAGTTGCGGATGGAGCTGCGACTGGGTCGGCAGGAGCCGCATCAGCAATACCTTCCTCCAGGGAGGGCCTTGGATGAGTCGCACCATTACTGTTTCCCACGTTTTCATCAGCAGCATCATCCTCGCTCATAGCTGGCTGAGAAGAAGTGGGATGAGAATTAGACTTGGTATCCTCTTCAGGCATGGCCCTGCAAAACATTGATGGGTTAATAAGCTGACCTAGCAGAGCCGCAACATTGAAAAGAAGGCGAACCATACCCAGAGGCGACACGGATACTCTTCATCAGGCAACCAGAGGAAGGAGAAGATAAACCTTGCAAATCTGAACCTACAGAGTATGAAAAGAAGTGGTGATCAGCAATTCCTTGCCAAAAATACGCAAGCACAAAAGGAAAAGGAGAGAGTCGCAAACAATTACCCGAGCTTATTGAGAAGCAGTCCTTTGCAACAGCCTCGGAAGAGAAAAAGCCTTGTTGGGATCAGCAAGTTTTAAAGATTTGGCAGTTCTTGTTTCTACCAGTAGCGCCAAGGCTTTGCGGCGTTTCTCAGGCTGTGCGGGGTCTTCTGAGCTCTTGCATAAAATACGCTTCGAGGACCTGCGAGGCACCTCAGGAAGTTCCAAGAAAGGTGTATTTGGAGTCGAGGACAGAAGAGCGTCGGCCATTTGTTGCTCCTCTTCAGAAGCACTGCCCTCGGCTCGGAGACAATATCGTGCATAACTGTATCTTCGCCAAAGGCTGCGGCTTGCTTTGACGACTCAGCCGCGGTTTCTTGGTTCAAGTCGCGTCCTCTGAGGGAAGAACCCAGAAATAGGGATCGATCTGAAAAGGAGCTCAGGTCAGAAATAATTAATTTTGGAGAAGGAATTTTCGAGGAAACAGGTGACAAGTAAACATTACCACAAAAGGCTTGTGCTCAGCCCAGAAGGGAGCAAGCCCGACGTTATCATACGAGTCGATATCCTCGTCCGTCACTCGGCGAATGAAATTTATCCATTCCCCTTTGTCCCAATCTTCAGGGCAAGTACGGTCGACGTCGTTTGCATGACAAGTGAAATCCACCATAAGTCGCGAGCGGCGACTCACAGGCTGAATTCGCCACTTAGTCCAGCAAGATATGAGATCTAATCCAGTGAGACCATGGAGTGTCAGCGCCCTCACCTTGTCTAGAAGGGATTCGATAAAGGGCAACGAAGAAGGATCAGACTTAGAAGAAAAGCATCGGTAGCCTCGAAGGGAAGAGGAGACCAAAGAGGAAGAGGAATTTCACCCTCAGGAGAAGTGTTTTTACAATAGAAGAATGTCCTTTGCCAATCCTTGATTTTCTTGGCAAGGGTTAGTTTTGGGAAAATACTACCCCTACGGCGTTGGAAGGAAATGGCGCCGCATTGGAGAAAAGGACCATCTGTGGTTTCCCTTTGACTATTGCAATTGAAAAGAGCAAGCCAGAAATCTATTGAAGGCGGGATACCCAGATAATCTTCGCAGAGGACGTGGAAGTTGCTCACTTGCAACATCGAATTAGGGCCAATATCATGGAAGCGGAGACCCAACCGCTGCATCAAGGAGCGGAAGAAGAGAGAGCCGGGGGCTTGAACCCACGCTCAACATGCTCCGCAAATATCACTACTTCTCCTGGTTGAGGGTTGGGAATTACCTCCTCACCGGCCGCCCGCCATTCGCATTGATCTTTTGGCGGAAGAAGGCCCCGTGCAGATAGGGATTCCAGGAAATCTTCGTCGACCCACGAGCCTTCCCAGTTGCACTTGCGGCGAGACATTTTCTCAGATTGATGGAGATCTCCACCGAAGGATTGTGAGTACGAGAAGCGAGATTGGAGGCGGCGGAAAGGAGCAGCGGATGCGTAATACAGGACTTGATGCAGAACGCTGGGAAAAACGATGAGCCAAGATAAATAGCCCAGACGCGGAAGACGTTTAGATCTGAAAATCAACCGTCAAGGCAAGTAAGTCGCGTTCTTGAGCCGCCAAGAAGAGTTATAAGCCGCAGATTGGAAATATGAAAATTGGAGTTCAGCTGGGATAATTCACGTGCGCGGCTCAGGGTTTGTTAAGACAAAAAAGCCTTCACTCGAAATCCAAGCTAAACTTGGGGGCTAATGTCGGGGAATACTTTCTGGATTAACCCGCGGCCCAATGCGACTTACTTTACTCGCACGGACAAAGGCCCACTTGGGAGCAAGCCCGGTATTGAACCGCCATAAGGAGAAAGATCTAGAAGACATATCCCGGAGGACGTGAAGACCAAGTAGTCTCCGAGTAGGCCTCTGTGGATGTATTCCTTATGGGGAAGTTTCCTTTGTAACCTAGCGAGCCTCTGTGTATATAAAGAGGACTCGCAGGACTTAGACGGGTCAAGCTATCAAGCCCTAAACCCTAGCTCATACGGCGAGTACCAGATCGGATCGCCTCCATTGTAACACCTTGATTATCATATCAATACCAATGTAGGGTAGGCAGGAAGTAGGTCTTTTACCTCACATTGAGGGGGCCGAACCTGGGTAAATCTGTGTTGATCTTTGTTCCTGCGATCCCAAGCTCGGAGATGCTTGACTCGCGTAATCTCACACCTACGAAATCATCTATGACACCTGACGTGACAAACCCATGACAGCAGCTGCCTCGCTTGAGAGGACAATCGACAAGTACGTGGTGTCGGTCGACATGGATGGAGGAAAAATAAAGAAAAGAATAGACGCACGAGAAAGGTTAATCAAATGCAGGTGCTGCGTCGTGGATGGTGATTAGGCCAGATCGGATATTTTGCATTGGATGGAGACAGGGGACATGGTCACCACTCACCAGCTGAAGTCGGCACCAGCACTCTCGAAAAAAAAATGTCGGCACCAGCAGCTGCATGCAAACAGGAACAGGCCACGGGTTGCACCTTAACGTTGTTTTTTCCATTCAAATGAGGCAAAAGATTTTTCTTTTCTATTGATAGGAGTTGGCCAGTTTAAAAAACACTAGCAAAAAAATACAACACAAAACACCGCACGCCGGCCCCGAGATCGCACCCTACTCCGAGTGTACGACCAAATCGCCCGCTCAATCAAATCTGACACCCAAATATCTCAACACAGCAAGGCGGAGGTGAGAACCCGGAGCCGACGCTTCGACGTCCACGCCCACCTTAGGACCACGCACCGCCTAGGCGACGACAAAAAACAACAACAACATCAACTACACAAACAGACAAAAACCCTACATGGCTAGTGAGTGGGCTCCTCAATGGTGCCTCCAAGTAAGGGAGCGACGTCCGAGATCACTGTCATCGCCTGCACCAACCAAGGTCGGTGCAAGGTTTTCACCCGGAGCTCACTGAATCCGAAATCGTGTCTGTGTGTCTTACATAGCCAAGGTTGTGTTGCTACTCACCATCGCCCACCAGCAACTCTATAAGTCCCTACGGCCTGAGAGAGCACCCAAAACGAGGTCCCAAGAGGCAAGCAACACTAAAGTGCCACCCTCATCCTATCCCACGTGGGATCTAGGCTTTACCCTGGTAACTCCCCGGCGGAGAAGCGAAGCGCCCACTCGATGACACATTTGTGAAGGATGCGGCGCCAAGCGCGTCGTCGTTGATTGTTCTGGCCGGCAACCAGAAAACCACCTTCGGGGTCACCGCCCCAGCATCCGGGCACCACACCAAGACGTAACCCCCTGAACACCCACCATGGCTCATCCTTCAAGATCGCCAGAGCTCGGAAGTATAGCCCAGCACTCCGCATGCCACCACGCCTTACGCGTCGAAGAAGATTTTTGCTGTCCGGGTCATCACCATAGGCCTTGAGATCGCCAATGAAGAGGGCATATCAAACGCGGTCGGGTGGCCACCGCCATCCACCACCACTACCGCGAGGAGCTCCACCACCACAAGACTGTGCCGCGTTAGGAAGGACCGTCTCCACCAATCTACACCTTGGATCCATCGCACTGGCCTCCACCGCCGGTCCTGTGCTTACAGCACCGGCCAGATCCATCGTTCCGCATGGGCGGGAGGAAACCTAGCCAAGCGTAGCTCCCTCAAGGCCACAAGATGGATCCCGCAATGTCGGAGGCGCAACCATGATGGCTAGCCTCTCGGTGCCACGCAAGAAACCGCTGCCGTGCAAGAGCAGAGGAGGCCACCGCCAAGGCTAGGGCCAACAGCAGCGTAGGGGGATAACGGGGCAGACCACTGATGCGGGTACAGTTTGCTCCCTCGAGTTGCTATACATGGGGTGGCACAGGTTCCGACTGAATAAGGATTGGGTTGTCATATTTGCAATACTCACCCCTCTCCAGTAAAATAAGGTGTAAATTAAGTTTTCAATAGAAAAAGCAAGCTAGAGCCGGAGGAGCCCCATGTCGAGGAGCTGCCAGATTGGTCAGTCTACCGGGCGTGCCACCCACCTACACGCGCCTGTGCCACGCCCGAGGAGGAGGAGATGGACGCCACTCCGCAGGGGCCATGGACCGCCCGCGAGGCGTCGCGGGCATGGTCACCTCTCTAGCGTGGCCACCCGTCGTCATCAAGACCGAGTACGACCCTTGTAGATTGGGTCTAAATTTATGTTTAATATTGTTTTTATTTTATTTTCTAGAATGTATAATTAAAATATGATTCCAATATTTTTTTAAATGGGGCAGCTGACCCAAACGGACCATGGATATAAATGGGTCTTTGACCTGTCGAGGACACGCCAAACCACAACGACCACTTTTCTGTTTCGGGGCGTTCCGTTGGAGATGCCCTTAGGACATGTACAATAGGGTCCTTCTCTTAGCGTTGCCACGTAGGAGATCTCTTACAAATTAAGAGAATTGTCAGGGATGACAATAAGAAATATACACAAAACTTTGTAGACATGTTATTAACAAAAGCAACCAACAACGTCAAATCAAGCAGGGAGTCAAATCAACACGAATAAACACGTACAGCGCCCGTACTTAAAGAAAGAGAGTATTGCAGGAGGTAGCTAGGCAAGCTAGATCACACACGAGTACATGCGCGCGGCCGCGCATGCCTGTGTATCAGTCAAATCAGTGGCCGGCGCCGTGCTTGTCCTTGTTCTTGTGGCCGTGCTTGTGGATGCGGTGCTCCATGGCCTCCTCGCGGTGCACCACCTTGTCCTGGTGGAGCTCCATCTTGGCGGCGGCGACCTTGGCCTTGCCGCGCTCGTGCGCCAGCTCGCGCTCGTCGTGCGACCTCGCCGTCGCCGCCTGCGTCTTCTCCGCGACCTTGGCCTGCGTGATCGTCGTCTTCGCCTTCATGGCGCTCGCGGCGTCCTTAATCTTCTCCTTGGCGTGCTGCATCTTGGTGTATCTTGATTTGGCTGGTTTCTATTCTATCTCTTCCTCTTGCTTGCTTTGCTTTCCTTCCCTGGCTGCTCGAGTGGGGTTTATATAGGCGGAGAGGTGCTCCACATGGACGAATCGTCGTGCGACACATGGATGGCTAGCCGCGGGTGGTGGCAGTTGACGCAGCTTGAGAGAGGACGGTCGACAGCTACGTGATGTCGGTCGACATGGACGGAGAAGAAAGGAACAGAATGCACGCCAAAGGCTACTAGTAGTAGCAAGTGGATCATCGGGCAAAGTAATCAAATGCTGCGTCGGATCAGATGGGGACAGGGAACGTGGTCACCTGTTCACATCAAAGCATCCTGAAGTCGGCCACCTGTACTAGATGCCATTAATATTCAGGACCCCCAAAAAGAAAAATCATTTCTCTTAAAAAAATATCAGACAAGTCCCTAACTTTTACAGTAATAGCCTTGAGTGAATCCAAGAAAGCGTTTTCCCGTCACTCAGCGGCGGTGACGGAGTTAGCATCCGGAACCTGTGATGTCATTTTAAATTTATGATGTCAAATATATGTGCTTTTACTAAATTTTTATTTATTTTAAATATTTTTTTGCTTGTATACAAAGGATTTGCAAGCGTGGCTCCGCCACTCAGCAGAGCAACACCAGCTCAAACCGTGGCCATCCTCATCGATGCCGGGAACGAGACCACTTGGAATCGAGGGAATAACTCGATGAGTGCCCTCCAATGGGAGGTTGGAGAAGCACTGGTCATCGTTTGCTTTGTGGAAGACCATCAGTTGATCATCTTCCCAACAATGTCGCAAACTCGATGAGTGGCATCCAATGGGAGGTTGGAGAAGCACTGGTCATCATCTGCTTTGTGGAAGACCTTCAGTTGATCATCTAAGTCAAATTCCTAACAACGTCGCAACGATGAGTGGCATCCAATGGGAGGTTGGAGAAGCACTGGCCATCGCCTGCTTTGTGGAAGACCATCAGTTGATCATCTAAGTCAAACTCCCAAACTCATGTCGCCAAGGATGATCACCAAGATTTTGAGACAGCTCCTCTAGCATCTCCCTCCCTCACCACCATGGCACCCAGAAGAAGAAGGCAAATAATCACCTTGCAACCGAGCCTAAACTTGAAATGCCAAGATAGGCCTTATTTGTGGAGTAGCCCGCAGCTTCTTGCAAAGCCGCGCCGGCTGCGGCTCCAACCACGTCAAGAAGAAATCGCCAGACAGTGACAGATCCAACAAAAGAGAATCTACGCCATCCACCCAAACAATCTTATTTGGGGTGCACCAAAGGAGATTCAGGCATCAACAGAGAGAACACCACCGCCATCGTCACCGCTAGCCTTCTGACGTTCTAGGCCAAACAACGGTATGAAGCCGAACTCCCTAGTGAAAGAACTAGACAGCCTGGGGCACCTACCTCAATCTTGGTTTCGATGAGGACACCGGTAGAACTCGTCAATTCGATGTTATCTTAATTATCTAATTTCTAATTATCTACATTTAGGATTTTGTTTCAAATCTTCTAAAACATAAAGTTGTCGTTTTAAAAAAAAGAGATACATGGAGCTCGGGCTCAATTTGGGTTTCCGCACTGGCCTCTTCCTTTTCCCAAGCTCACTACATATGTGAACATAGTGTCGTGTGCCTCGTTTTGAAATTTATATTTTTAAATGTCAAAAAGGTTAAGAAAAGAATTGTGGGATACATACCCACGCCCTATGTGCCATCCAAAAAAATTGTGGAAAAATGACTTTTTGTTTTAGTCTGTGTAAAAAAACAAAAGTATGCATGTCTCATAAAAGTTTTTTTGTATCATCGAAATTTATCTTTTTGCGGAGACAAAATATAAAGTCATGCTTGCACAGAACTTTGTGCCTCGCGTATATTTTTGGGTACACATAAATTTTTTGTTACAGTTTTTTATATATTTGAAATCATGTTTGAAACGCATTTTTTTAAGAAAAGGCTAAGATGCTGAAAAAGTCATTTGTAGCCCAGGCTACATGTAGCTATACTTTAAAATTTTCAAAACAGTATATAAAGTTTTGAAAAAATCTAAATCTAGATGTAGCTTATACAGTATCCTTCAAATGTGCAAAATTTCAATCCGAAGTTCTTTATATTTTGTGCTATGTAATAACGGCAAATTCTAACAAGATTTGGGGATGTACGGTTCACACACCAGATTCATAATTTTGTCTTTTTTCTTGTGTAGCTTAGAATATGGCGTATTTTGGATTAGAATTTTACGCACTTGTAGGATATATCTGAGGCTATATGCACATAATTAGTTCAGATTTTTTTACACTTCATTTTTTTGTATTTCGAATGTTCAAAATAACGGGCTACATGTGACCCGGCCGGGGCTACAAAACACCATACTCGGAACTTCAGAAGATGCCCCTAGGTCAGATTGTCCCCTCTCGCTCCCTATACACCTATACTTTGATCTAATCGGTGGAAAGGTACGAACTTTTTTTTAGGGTGAAACACTGCCACTTAATTGCATGTGAATGTTCACTGGAATACAGTAGAAATCTAGAGTCTTGTCCAGCCAGACATGTCGCCCATACTCACTCTCGGTAAGCTGAAGACCTTGCAAGGTCATGGGCTTCTTTATTCGTGTTTCTTCGCTCATGGACAAAAGTCGCCGATGCTAAGCCAGCTGCTCTCATCTTGATCTCCTCCATGATTACACTGAATCTGTACTTTTATTCGCCCTGTTGAATATAAATATATTGCCTAGCCCCTTTCCATCAGTTCGGACTTTTGGTCTAGATGGTTAGTGCAGCAATTCTATATGGTATCAGAGCCAAGAGGTCTCGAGTTCGAGACCCCGCTCACGCGGATTTAAAAAAAAAAGAAAAAAAAGATCCTGCGACCCGCTCCTATCCCACGCTAAGGACTAAAATAGCCTAGACGTGAGGGAGAGTGTTGAATATAAATATATTGCCTAGCCCCTTTCCATCAGTTCGGACTTTTGGTCTAGATGGCTAGTGCAGCAATTCTATACACCCAACATGCTGTTGATAACATCAAGACAATCCGAGGCCACCTTAACTCTTTCTCTCCTACCTAAAAGAAACTTTTCGTTCCTTCGTCCGTCAAGGCAGAGTGCTTCGTCCGGCTCCACACCGCGCCAATTTTTTTCTGCCGTCCATACTGCATTTATTACATATCAATGTACGGAAAACAATCTGCCTGAAACAATCTGGCCTTCTCGCCTAATAAATACTAATAAAAATGGCAGTTATCATTACTAATAAAAATGGCAGTTTCCGCCTGTATCAATCTGACCTTCTCGCCTAAGACTACTCATAATGGAGAGTAACATTGAGTGGTAACATACTTATGTTACTACCCTATGTTACCACCTCCATAGTGTGTAGTAATTTATTTGTGGTGTCATGCATGATAATATTTATTAGGTTGTAGATTCATTTTATTTTGAGGTGTGTGATGTTACGGTAACTATCTATGTTACTCTATTTGTCTCTCTCACATTAATTAGCTGCCACATCATCTTTTTACTTACGTGGCACCTATGTTACTCCCACTATGACTAGTCTAACAAATACTACTACAAATAAAACTACTCATAAAAATGGCAGTTATCATTCAACTTTAAATGACGCTGATTTCCCGCGACGCTCTCATCCCGCCTTGACGGACGCCGGTCTCATCCTGTATCTCTATCTCTACTACAAAAGGAATGTCAATTATGCTAACCTTTGACTCACCATGCTCCCAAACCTCGAACAATGGCTCTGAAGAAAATTATCTCTCCTACCTAGAAGAAACTTTTCGTTCCTTCGTCCGTTAAGGCAGAGTGCTTCGTCCGGCTCCACACCCTGATTTTACACCCCTTTCTTCAGCATAATAAACCTTCAGCATCGCCCTACCTATAAATCTGCACCAAACTCTCTCGACGAGAACAATTTCAGATCAACCGGACTTTCTGTGCACCCTCTTCCTCATCGACCACATCCCGAACTCAAAATTCTTACTCTTATTATTCTCAGGGGATCATCACCAAGTTTACGCGTCATGTATGTATTGAAAGCTTGACATCTCCCTATAACATGAACATGTGTGGGTAAGTTGTAGATTATAATACATGATTCAGATCTCATAAATTCCATACTTTCAAGGTTCATCTTGAAGGTTCTTTCCTAGATAAGTTAATATCTAGCGTCACTGTAACAATAATGTAGATGCCACATATGTAGGTTATCGCGTATTCTTTGGTAACAGATGGAACTTTGCTACCAACACGCCTTGACAAGATATTTCTAACTCTTTAATATCGACTTTTTTTGTTGTAGATGGGATCAACCGAGGTTACGAAAGAAGAGATGCTCTACGGCAAGCGTCTTTTTCAGCAGTTCGCCGTCGACACATATATCAAGATTGAGAACTCCAGATTGGACAACATATGGGGTCATCAAGATAAGTTAAGTGCAGACTTGTACCAGGGCTTAGTGGACAGCCTGCATGCCGGTGAGGGTAGGGCGGACGATGTTGGAAAGCGTACAGTGTTGTCTACGTCATTTATTGGTGGTCCACGGGACATGAGGCGTCATGAACCATCCTTGATGGCTACAGCGTCGACTACAGATGTCTTATCGCTCTAACTAACATGCTCGCACTCATTTCCAAAAATGCGAATAGAGCGGCTATATCACTTTCATTGCAGAAATATAACCAGATGGTGGAGAAATATTACCTTTTTTGTTGAATCCTTTCAACACTAAGATGGAAGATCTGGGGATTTTCATCCATGCCATGGAAAGTATATCATATCAGGGACCTTTCTTCCACCTTGCTTCTTTCATGCAGTCCCGTCCTGAATGAAGCCTAAACTGATCAGGGTTCTACAAGACTACATGCTATCACAACACAATAAAATTTCAGAACAGCAAGATGCCACAATGTTTGTTTCAACTTCTCAATAAGCAGAGATGCCACCGAAGTTTAGTTTGCAGCATAGTAAGTTAAAACAAAATTTACTACTCGCAACTCTCCTATAAAGCATTTAACCGTGCACAAGTACATTATTATATATGTGCGACAAATGTGTTATTTTTTTGGTTATCTCGGTTGGATAATGGGCACAGGTCAAATATTATCTTTTGCATTTCTCCATTAGCTTGGCTGAAGGGTGGTTCAATCTTGCCATTCATCTATCAGGTTGCAAATTAGTAAACTACAAGAGCATAATGCACTTTATAGATGAGCGTAGTAGATGAGTATTAATTGTCGTGGTGGTATCACGGCAGATGCCATAGGATGGCTTAAGTTGGGGCCGATGGACGCTGGTGGAACTGGGGAGGGATAGCGCGCTAAGGAGCGCACATAGAAAACACAAACACACACACGATCTACCCAGGTTCAGGGCCCTCGTGAGGAGGTAAAACCCCTACTCCTGCCTGTCTGTCTCAATATATCAAGATATGGGAATACACAGGTGCTCCTCGAGCTGTATGCTCTCAGCTATGGTGAAGCTCTCAAGGGAGAAGAATGAAGCTATGAGGAAAAAGATCTCTCAGCACCTCTCTCTCTGTCTCTCTGTGTTACTCAGTGTCTCGCTCGTCGTCCCCCACGCAGGAGGGCCTGGGGCACCTTATATACTGGTACCCCGGGTCACCGGATTGGTGCCGTACGCTACGCTGTAGCCACGCTCGTCTGCATCAGCAACTCGGTCATGATTGTGTCCTCTGCCACGGACAGGACGTGGCCTGCCCATGCCTTAAACTCTGCTCCCACGTACGCCCGTGGTCAGCGGACGTGATCTGCCCGTGCTCTGTTCCCACGTACGCGCGTGGTCAGCGGTAGGTGAGACCGGTCACCTCTCACCCGCGCCATACCGCCTGCCAGGCTCCCGTGTCAGGCGGGATGTGACCTCTGCATTGACTTCCAACCGGCATAACGCGCCTCTTCTCTTTAACCCGGTATGGATACGCCGGATTCCCCTTCCTTGGTTATCCTCCCCTGCACATAAGAAAAGACACGATGATACCGACATACAAATATCTCGGCGTGGATATGTCGGTCAGTACATGTCGGTTTGCACCAACACCACATCCCGGCCCCTTCTGGGCCAGGTGACACGAAGATACCGACATTAGTATGTCGGTCAGTATATGTCGGTTTGCACCAGCATCATATCCCGGCCCCTTCTGGGCCAGCTTATCTCGGTTTTGCTGTACCTCGGCCCACTATTGGGCATGATTTATGCCATACCTTGACCCTACCTCGGGGCAGCCCCCCGACATTAGTCCCCGAAGCTGGTGCGGTCCTGCAGACTCGGATGAAGGGCCACACCAGGTTTACACAGCCAAACCAACTTGACCAACTATCCGACATATATATATGTCGGTCCAATTCAAACATCAGGAAACAAATCTCCAACTGCTTTCGACATCTGCCCTTATGTCGGTTTCTCCGACACAAGAAGATTTCCTCGATCTTTTCAACCGGGCCCCACGAGCTATCACGTCCCCTGCGCACTTGAGTGCTTTGACCGCAGTGCGGCTCCTCGATTCTCGCGCCAATAACTGCGCCACTAACTATGCCCTGGGCGGTTTCCACCTTGCGGCCCACTATGCGGCCGAACGTGCGGCCGTTTTTACCGCGAACCGCACAAATCGTATCTTGTTAATCAACGCGGCGGTTACGGGGAACGTGTGCGGTAATATTGCTAACCGCACACATCCCACGCCCATAAATAGGGGAGCGAGGCAACCCTCCTCATCTTCTTCACCATTCTCTCCTTCTCTCTCGCTCCTCTGCGCCATCGCCGCCGCCGCGCTGAGCTCTCCACCACCGTACGACGCCGGAGTTCTTCCCGCGGCTAGGATTCAGTTTCTTCCGCAGTTCTTCCGTAGTTTTACTTTAGATATTCTCCGTAGATCTTCTTTTCAGTTTCTTGCTCATAGATTCTTGTTTGTCTTTGCTGCTTCTTTTCCTCCACCGTGTAAACATTGAGAGATGCTCACCGCCGATGAATCTTTGCTTCTTTGCAGATTTCCGCCGTCGGCACGGGTGCGCGATTTTCATTTCCTTATCGCGCCGCCACGATGTCTTCTAGCAACCCCGCGGATCCCGCCGACGCCGCCGTCGAGGAGGGTGAGCGCGCTGGATGGGAAGGCTCCGACGTCTCCCAAGAAGAAATACACTGGCTGATCCGAACTCGGCGTATCCCGAAAGAAGTGATATGTCGATCCCCTGGCAAAGAGGCTGAGCCAAATTTGGAATCCGGCGAGCGCGTTGTCTTCATTGTGCACTCTGAGCATGGCTTTGGCCTCCCGACGAGCCCGTTCTTCCGAGGTTTCTTATACCGGTTTCATCTTCAACCCCATCACCTTCCAGCCAATGCTATCACCACTCTCTTGGCGTATGTCTCTTTCTCCGAGGGATATCTCGGCCTTTGGCCCACCGTTGAACTTTAGGCCAAGTACTTCCAACTCCGGAAGCAGAGTGTTCCGGATCCGGAAAACAAGAATTTCCCCAAGGAGATGACCCCGTGCGGAGCCGCTACAATCATACCTCGGAAAGCCTCCATCTTTCCTCGGATTCAAGGCCTGGAGTCATGCCGGAAGTGGCAGCGCATGTTCTTCTACGTGAAGAGCCCGGACAATGCCGATCTCTTGAACCTGCCGACATTCAGTCTCGGTGCCCCCACGGAGCAGTTTAATTGGCAGTTCAACCCAAAGAAGACAAACCTCGAGATCAACCAGATTCACAAGATCGTCCATCAGCTCCAGGGGGAAGGGCTGACAGGCAATGACCTCTTGAGAACCTTCATTAGCCGCCGAGTCTCCCCCCTCCAAAACCGAGTTCACAAGATCTGCCATATGAGTGGCCAATACGACCCTACTCGGGTCAGCACTCATGAGCGGAGCAAGGCCGACATCCGGAGACGCGTCAAGTCAATCGCCAGGACGCGGATGACAGAGGAATGGGAATGGGGTAAAAAGCCTCATGATAGAACTCGACTTCCGAAGCAAGTAAGTAACTTGCAATTTATACCGACATATTTTGCCTGCCGAGACAACTCTTACGTCGGCACCATATTTTGCTCCTAGAATAACTCGGTTTTATTGCGCCTGACTTGCAGAGATTTGCTCGGCAAAAGACTGAAGATGGAGCGGATCCCTCCGCCAAATGGGGCAAAGATCTACCTGCCCCGGCCGTCGCCGAGGTTGAAGACCCGGACGATGAGGACCATATGCCGATTCCGGCTGCTGGCGCCCTGCCTCGGGTAAGCCTCAAGCCCGAGCCTCAATCAGAGATTGGTCAGATGACGATGACGATGATTGCGAAATTTTAGAGGCACTTGTGGTTCGTCCCATCGCATTTGCTTACCCTCTATCCTCGGCACCAGCCGACCCGGGCGGCCAAGCTCCGAGTACACACCCTGCTACCACGGGCAGTCGAGGCGGATCTCGCAAACGTGCAGAGACCGGTACCTCGGATACCGGGATCTCAACAGCCTCAGCCCCTATAGCAAAGAAACTGAATCTGCAGAAGAAATCGGCAAACAAGCAACGGGGCAAGAATATGCCACCAGTTACAGAAGGGTAAGATATCCTTTGCCGATATATGCTTGTTTCCCTTTCTTCCTCTAACTGAGATAACATTACCCCGAGGTAACATCTTTTCCTGCTTCAATGCAGTGCCGCCCTTGAAGTCAATCAGAGTGCATCCTCTGTGCGCTCACCTATTCCGCCGCCAGCGGTACCTCGGTCAACCGACACTGGAGTACATACAACTCCAGCCGACATACCGCCGCCAGCTTCTGATGCCGCACCTGGAGGAGGCCAACACGCCTAAAAAACCGAGGTCATGGACCCGGTTGCCTTCAACACCGATACCTCGGCCCTTGACCGAGATGCTGATATCGGTGCCCACATCATGGACTCCGCGACGGAGCGGACCGAAACTCCTTTAGCACCGGATCAGCAGCAACAGCCACAACAACAACAACAGCAGTAGCCACAGCCACAACAGCAGCAGCAACAGCAGCCACAGCAGCAACAGCCACCGCAGTAGCCACCGACGTCCTCCGCACCGGCCTCCCAGAAACCAGCACCACCGCCAAAGCCGACACAGCCACGACAACTGGCCACCAGGAAAGTGCCGGTCAATCCGGATAAACAACTGGTGCTGACTTCGACCCAAGCTCTATCTGCATCGGTCTCCAGAGTCGTCACAGCTGCTGGCTGGGAGTTTCCCCGACTGCGAACTCAAAGTGGTGGCAGCCTGGGCTCGCTGGAGCACTATAACATGGACTGGAATGCTGCCGATACCAGCGAGGTTTCTTTCCAGAACCCGGCGTCCCGACACCCAGCTGGCCCAAGCGAGCTTGTGCAGTCCATGCACACGCTGCAGGTTGCGGTCCTTAAAGCTAGCAAGCTTGCCGAGGTAAACCTTCCTCAGCCTAGCTCTTTTTTATTTTATAATAGATAATAAACATATATTATCCCCAGTCCCTGAGATTCGGGTCGAGTGGTTGATGCTCGACCGAGTAAAGATCACTCGGCATGAATCTTCAAAAAAATCCGACATCCAGTCCCCGAGATTCGGGTCAAGTTTACTTGGCTTGATGCTCGACCGAGTAAAGATCACTCGGCGTGAATCTTTAAAAAATTCCGACATCTAGTCCCCGAGATTCGGGTCGAGTTTACTCGGCTTGAATCTTTGAAATTTCTGATATCCAGTTTACTCGGGGTGAATCTTTAAAATAACACTAACACTCTCCCTTTTTTCAGGAATGCACCAATACTCGGACCAAGGTGTTCCACAAGCTGCTCTTGGAGCACAAGAAACTCAAGAACACCTATAAGCACTAAGGCTGCGCACGGTTAACCGAAAACCGAGAAACCGACCTAAAAAAAACCGAAACCGAACCGAATTTGTGGTTATTTTGGTTTTCGGTTAAGGTTACGGTTAGTAAAATAGCTAACCATATGCCTTACGGTTAATACGGTTAATAACCGAAAACCGAATGGTTAACCAAAAAAATCGAAATGCCTATTAACTTTTATTAATTTTCTACTTTTATTGACTTTTATTAACTTTACGGGTTACTTGTAGCATGTGATTTGCTACTTGTATAAACTTTTATTAACTTTATGGGTTATTTGGTTACTTTGGACCATATGCCTATTAATTTTATAGTCTATTCCGTTATTTTGTAATATATGGCCACAAAAAGAAATTGTCATTTTAAAATTCGCGTCAACTTAGGTTAATTTGGTTATTACCGAAACCGAACCGAAATTAAATGGTTATTACCGAAACCGAACCGTATTCTCGTATACAACCATATTTACCGAAGTATTAAAACCGTATAAATAAAAAACCGTATAAACCGAACCGAATTAACCATATTAACCGAACGCGCAGCCGGAGCAGGAGGGGTTGAAGAGCCAGGACAATGCGCACAACGCTGCGCTCCAGAAGGAAAGAGATGAAGTATCTCGGCTCCAGAAGGAGCTTGAACGGGTTCAGCATCAGAAGTCCGAGATGGAGAAAGCTGCCGCCGTGGAGAAGAAACATCACGAATAAGATGCTATGAAGCAGAAGGAGCTCCTTGAGCAGACCGAGGTCCGCGCCACCTCGTCTCAACAAGAACTGGATGCCCTCAAGGCTAAATGCAACAGCTGGTTGATCGAGCTCACCCGGATCAACAGCGAGATGGACAGTAAGCCACCTTTATCCTTTCTTTTCATTTCCTTCGCTTCTACCGACATTAGACATATGTCGGTAAATATGACTTAACTCGGTGATAGCTTTTCTTTCTTCAGAACACTTCTCCCATTCCAAGGATGTTGCCGCAAACATTACCCGTAAGGCACGAGAAAAAAGAGCAGAATCTGGCCCCATCTCGGAGGAATGGGACATTGAAGATCATCTGACGGCTCTGGATGCTCGCATATCTCCTCTGAGGTGCATTGGTACTGAGCTTCTTGAAGCTGGTATCCGGGTTTACCGGATTCTATGGCCAGATTCTGTGACTCCAGCTACCATTGCCGAGTTATCCAAGTGCCTGCTGGCCGCCGAGACAAGGCTCCGAGAGTGGAGATCTTCCTCAGCTCGTGCCGGTGCAGATCAAGCTCTAACTTTTGTGCTTTCTTGGTACGAGGCAATCGACCTCAATGCACTGAAATCCCTGCGCTCCGACTCGAAATGGAGTCGGATCCAACACTGATCCAGAGCCGCAAGGAAGCAACCTCCTTCATGGCCAGCTATGCTCAAACCCAATCTCTCATTCCTGGCCCAGTCTACTCCGACGATGAAGAAGATGACGTCGATGAGGAAGAGGACGATGACGAGGAAGAGGAAGTTGACGAGGAGATCGAGGCACACTCCCAATACTGCCACTGCCGCAGCAGCCGACACTGCCAAGCCGACAGCAGCCGACACATCTTCGGAAGCAGCATCCGACATCACCGGCAACCACCACGACGGTCGATCCTGCGACCGAGACTGCTCCTACTGACCCGAGCTCCTCCTCCGCAGCTGTTTAAACTTATCACAAGTTGAACTGTTAAATCCCCGGGATGCCGGGTGCAGATGTATATAACTCTTAAGTTTTTATCAGTGCTACTTTAACTTGCTAGCTTCAACGAGACTGGCTCAATGCCGGATCACTTTGCACCAAGTCCCCGAGTTTACTTTCTTGTTTACTATACTTAGTAATCTTTGCTCTTGTCTATGATTTTGGCGTTCGACAGTCGAGTCACAAGATCAAATTTATAGCATACAGTACTCATAAATTTTGAGATAAGGTTTAGAGTCATCCGACACAAAGAAAAGGAATAAAACCGGGTTAGTAAACAACATATACCGAATCATTTTTGGACCGAGTCCCCGAGTTGTTTTCATGTTTACTATATTCCATAACCTCTGCTCTTGACTGCCATTTTGGCGTTCGTCAGTCGAGTCACAAGATCACAACAAGATAGCATACACTACTTGAACTTTGAGACAAGGTTTAAAACCATTCGGCATAGGAACAACATAGATAAAACAGAGATAAAACACATGCATATAGACAAGGCAGTCCCCGAGATTCTTTTCGGAGTGCCAACATTTCATTCAAAGGAAACCGAGATACATACATTGCGCCCTTAAGAGTAAAAGGGACGGAGCAGAGCCACATTCCAGGGTCGTTTGGTTTCCTCTCCGGATTTGTCCATCCTGTCCTTCCTTGGTTTCTGTGCATCTATAAGATAGTATGCATCATTGTGCAGAGCCTTGCTCACAATGAACGGTCCCTCCCATGGAGGTGATAACTTGTGCATGCCGGCTTTGCGCTGCACTAGCCTAAGCACCAAATCTCCTTCTCGGAATACCCGAGGATTTATCTTCCGGCTATGATAGCGTCGGAGATTTTGCTGATATATTGCTGACCGAGATAAGGCCAGTTCTCGTGCTTCTTCGAGCAGATCGACATCATTTTCCCGAGCTTCTTTTGCCTCGGCCTCTGTGTACAGTGTAACTCTTGGCGAGTCATACTGTATGTCGGCCGGCAGGACCGCTTCTGCTCCATAGACCAGAAAAATGGCGTATAGCCCGTTGATCGATTCGGTGTGGTCCTGAGACCCCACAGTACTGCCGGTATCTCCTCTATCCAACAACCCGGAGTTCGCAGCAGTGGTTCAATCAACCGGGCTTTGATGCCGGCTAACACCAATGCATTTGCTCTTTCCACTTGCCCATTGGCCTCCGGATGCGCGACCGATGCTAGGTCAAGTCGGATTCTCTTTTCCGCACAGAACGAGCAAATTCTCCTACAGCAAAGTTTGTGCCATTATCCGAGATAATGCTGTGTGGGTAACCATATCTCAAAATGATGTCTTTCAAGAAAGATACAGCCGTGTGGCCGTCACACTTCCTGATTGGCTTCACCTCGATCCACTTGGTGAACTTGTCCACCATCACCAGCATATGAGTCATGTTACCTCGGGCCGGTTTGAATTCCCCCACCATATCCAGACACCAAACAGCAAAAGGCCAAGTGATGGGAATTGTCTTGAGTGCTGAAGCTGGCATGTGGATCTTGTGAGCAAATCTCTGACATCCCTCGCACTTCCTGACGATATCTTCTGCCTGTTGCAAAGCAGTGGGCCAGTAAAACCCATGTCGGAATGCCTTAGCAACCAAGGCTCTTGAGCAAGCATGATGACCACATTCTCCTTGATGAATTTCCAGGAGCATCTCTTGCCCTTCCTCCGATTCAACACAACGTTGTAGCACTGTGGTTGCGCTTCTCTTATACAACTCTCTGTTGATGATGGTGTATGCTTTGGATCTTCTTTGCACTCGCCTGGCCTCGGCTTCATCATCTGGCACACTCCCATCTATCATATACGACATTATAGGCTGTGCCCATCCTGGCACAGGACGTACAGGAAAGATCGGTTCATCCACCTCCATTGGTTCAACCGACATTGCCTCCTCTGACATCAATTGGTCAGTCCCCGGGTTCTGCCAAGCAGTCCCCGGGTTCTCCCAAATGCACCCGACATCGATGTCCATGGGAACAGCATCAGATTCCGGTTTCGCCGGGATAAAGATTGACTCGGACTCGGGCGATGGTTTGATTGATGGCTTCCTCAGATGCTCCAAGGATATGCCGGGTGGGATTGGATCCCGAGATGAACCTAGCTTGGACAGTACATCGGCGGCTTCATTTTCTGCCCGAGGTATATGCTTGAACTCGCAACCTTCAAAGAACCCCGAGATCTTCTGGACATGAAACCGATATAACGCCATGTTGGCGTCTAAAGCATCCCAATTTCCCGAGGCTTGCTGCACCACCAGATCCGAGTCTCCGAAGCATTCTATCCGGCGAATACCAATTTCCTTGGCCACGTTGAGCCCATGAACAAGTGCCTCATACTCGGCCACATTGTTAGATGCCGCAAAATGAATCTGCAACACATATCTCAGTTGATCCTGCTTTGGCGAGGTAAGGACTACCCCGGCACCTAAACCAATTTTGTCTTGGAGCCATCAAAGTGCATTCTCCAGTAATTGGAGTCAGGCAATGGTGGCTCATATTGCATCTCGGCCCAATCCACGAAGAAATCAGGCAGTGCCTGAGATTTGATGGCATCTCTTCTTTCATAATGTGGCGTATAAGGAGCCAGCTCAATGGCCCATTTGGCTACTCGGCCGCTTGCATCTTTGTTACCAATGATTTCCGAGATAGGAGCTTCACACACCACTGTGATTGGATGCTCTTGAAAGTAATGTTTCAATTTCTTGACCGCCATATAGACGCCATATGTCATTTTCTGGTAGTGAGGATAATTTTGCTTGGACAACGAGATCACCTCGCTCAGATAATATACCGGCCTCTGCACGGTTTTGCCATCTTCTTCTCGCTCCACTACCACTACGGCACTCACAACTCGGTTTGTGGCTGCAATGTAGAGCAACATCGGCTCTTTGGGTAATGGTGAGGCCAATATCGGCGCAGTTGCCAACATCTTTTTTAGTTCAGTGAACGCCGCATCCGCTTGCGGGGTCCACACAAATTTGTTACTTTTCTTCATTAGTTGGTATAAAGGCAATGCCTTTTCTCCCAACCTACTAACAAACCGACTTAAGGATGCCAAGCAACCAGTGAACTTTTGCACATCCTTGAGATTATTCGGCAACCTCATGCTCTCAATAGCACGGATCTTTGTCGGATTTGCCTCGATACCTCGGCTTGACACGAGGAAACCGAGTAACTTGCCTGCCGGCACACCAAATGTACATTTGTCCGGGTTAAGTTTTATCCGGAATTCAGAGTGGATTTTCCTTAGATTTGATGACGATGTCATCGACATATACCTGCACATTTTTGCCTATTTGATCATGCAAGCATTTTTGCATACATCTTTGGTAAGTAGCACCAGCATTTCTCAAACCAAATGTCATGACACGATAGCAATAAGCCCCGTACGGGGTAATAAAAGCAGTTTTCATTTGATCAGCAGGGTTCAGCGGTATCTGGTGAAAACCAGAATATGCATCTACAAAGGATAACAGCTCACACCCGGCTGTGGAATCGATCACTTGATCAATCCGAGGCAGCGGGAATGGATCCTTAGGACATGCCTTGTTCAAGTTTGTGAAATCAATACACATGCGCCACACAATGGCCACGTTCGGGTCATCCTTTTTCTTTTCCACCAGGACCGGGTTAGACAACCAGTCCGGGTGCAGCACTTCCATGATGAAACCAGATGCAAGTAATCTGGCCAGTTCATCGCCTATCACCTTTCTCCTCTCATCTGAGAGACGTCGCATAGGTTGCTTCACGGGTTTCATATCCGGTCTGACGAACAATGAGTGCTCAGCCAACTCCCTCGGAACACCTGGCAGGTCCTGATTTGACCATGCAAAGATATCCCGATTCTCACGGAGGAAGTGACTGAGCTCGCCTTCCTATTTCTCGGTCAACCCGGTACCAATGATGACGTTGCGTTCTGGGAACGCCGGGTCGACGTTGATCTTCTTTGTCTCTTCGGCACCTGGAATGCCGCACTCTGCTCCGGGTTAGTCATACCCGGCATACCGAGTTGCGCGGACTGGGCCAGCGCCACCACTTCATGGATCCTCTTCTTCTCCGCAGCAATGATTAATGACTCGGCCAGACAAGAGCCAGCCGAGGCACACACCAAGGAACGCTTATAGTCACCCGAGATGGTGATGATGCCATTAGGACCCGGCAGCTTCATCTTGAGGTAAGCCACATGGGTAGATATCATGAACTTGGCCAGCGCTGTTCTACCGAGCAAAGCATGGTATGGACTTTCGAGGTCCACCACCTCGAATTGGATGCTCTCAGTTCTGCAGTTGTCCTTGGTGCCAAACAACACATCAATCCAAATTTTGCCCATAGGTGCACACGAGACACCAGGCACTATACCGTGAAAGGTTGTATACTCGGCTGCAACATGTTTGCCGAGATGCCCATCTTCACCATGGTGTCTCGGTACATGATGTTGATGCTGCTCCCATTGTCAATGAGAACTCGGGTGAACCTGACATTGATGGTGGGCCCAATGAATGTCGGATCCATCACTAGAGTGTAATCTCCTGGGCTTGGCATGATCCGGGGATGGTCCTTCATGCTCCAGCTGATCTCCTGATCAGACCAGTACATATACTTCGGCACAACCGGCATAACCACGTTTACCTCCATTGCACGCCGGTACCGGCTCTGCTTGTCAGTTGCTCGGTCACAAAGACCACATAGCTCTGATGCGCCTCTCTATACTCACCCTGGCCATATTCAGCCTGTCGGCTGGGACCAGCATTGCTGTTGTTGCCTCCGACATTCACTTGGTTAACATTTTCTGGCCCTCTCCTGTTATCCACAGGTCTCGGAGCTGCAAGCCTCGGTGGAGGCGCACTCAAGGGAATAGTGTTTGCCCCGGTGAGCGGTAGTGTTGGAGGTCTCTGAGGTGCACCCATCTGATTTCCTCCGGATCCTCCCCCTTCCTTCAACGTGTGCTGATACCAGCTGCACTGCCGGGTTGAATGATTAGCCAGCCTGCGGGGGTCATGCATGTGATAGCTGCAGGGTCCATCCAGCATTGCCTCATAGGTTAATGGCTTCCTCTGGTCACTCCATGGTTTCTTCCCATCCTGGTTTTGGCCCCATGCAGGACCGCTGTTCCTCAGATGCTGGCTATTGCCGGCACCTGGCTGATCTTGATCAACTGCAGCAACTTGATTTGAACCGTACCGATAATCCGGCCGGTCCTCTCTCCTCTTGATCCTGAAATCCTGGCGGTCACCTCGCCTGGCTGGTACGGGTCCATTGTTGACCGAGTATCTTCTACTCGGTTCCACCGAGTTCAGCAAGGGTTGCATCGGATCACCCAGTGCATAGCTATCCGCAATCCGGATTGTCTCGGCCAAGGTGGCCGGCATTTCCCTTTGCAACTTCTGCCAGAGCATGGAGCCGTGACGGCACCCTTGAGCAAACCATGAAATGGCCTGCGCTTCAACAACTCCCTCACAGGAATTGCGGACAGTACTCCACCGGGTCAAGTAGTCCCGGTCAGTTTCATCATCCCTCTGCTTGCACATGGCAAGCTGCTGAGGACGATTCAGCCTCTTGTAGGTGCTGGAGAAATTGCTAACGAATGCTTCTTCAAAGTCAAGCCAGCAGTCAACGCTGCCCTCTCGCAAGTTGTTCAGCCAGATCTGGGCTGGCCCTTCCAACATTTGCGGGATATACCTTACCGCCCATCGACGGTTTCCTCCTGCGATATGCACTGCCGACACATAATCTGTCAGCCAGTCTTCCAGCTTAGTACTGCCGTCATATGTCTTTCCACCCCGGTTCAATTGAAAGTGCGGCACCGGTGGCTCCCTCATGATCCGAGGTCCAAAGAATGCAGGGCCAGGTGGGCCTTGCTCTTCCAGCATTTCGGACATAAAGATCTTGTCCAACTTATAGCTTTCTCCATAGCTGAGTAACCATCATCATAACGGTTAGCCACCTGGTCAACACCTTGTGGCTGCTGAACATGCTCGATATTTTGCTGCTGCCGGGCGGGATTTCGTGTCGGATACCGAGGTGGATAACCTCGGCCAGCCGAGTTAACTTTTCCGGCATCTGGATCGCCCAGACCGGGATTGCTTTTACCCCGGCCGACACTGCCTCGCCCGGCTAATTGTTTTTCGGCATATGCCGGATCATATGTCTGTATCTGCTTGTTTTTACCGGAGTTTACGCTCCGGTCCCGATCTCCACCGACATGCGGTGATGAAGCTTGCCCCTTAGATCCTCCACTGGCTGCCTTAGCCGAGTGAACAATCTGGGACCCACCTGCAATTGTGTTAGCCTTAAGATAGGCCTCATTTTGCCGCACAGCAACACCTACTAGCTCATTAACCCGGTCTTGCTGCTTATGGAGCGCTTCTCTGGATAAACCAGATAACTCGGCTCTTGCTGCCTCGGCAGCTCTAAGAGTCTTAGCAGGGGAACTATATTTGGGTTTTTCAGCCGACATGTGACTTGGAGTTTACTAGAACTTGATCTACCATCTCTAGCAATCTCGGTATTGAGGCCTCTACCCCTTTTACGCACATCCTCTATGCGACTAGGATGAGTAGCTATCGGAGTTAAACCATGAGCTTTGTTATACTCACGGAAGGTTATCTCGAATTCTCTCCTTATCTGAGACATCGCGAGAGCCTCCTGATGCAGGTTCTGACGATGCGACTCCAACTCGGCCTCCGTCAGGGCAGCATCTGTACTGGTTGCTACAGGCACAGCCAGCTTCTCGATCATATCCTCGAGAGGAACCGGCCTGACCGGTACCTCGGATGTACCGGCCTGGTCGCAGAGGTTCTCCCTCCTCTCCAGCGACAGTTTTGCCGATCTGGTGGTTTTGGCGGCAGGTTTGCCGGCATCTCCTTTGCCGGTTTCTCCTTTATCGGCACCACCCGCGGAGCTGGTCATCATGACCTCTGCGCAGCTCCCGGGGCGAGCGCTACGCCGGCCGCGAGCCGCACAGACAGCAGGAGGATCCTCAGCTACAAGCACCTGCTCGGGGTACCTGCAGACAAACTCGGTGGTGACGTAGACCTCGTATGTCCCGAAGGTGACAAGGCAGCCGTTCCTCGAGAGCGGCCTGCTACCGAAGCAGCCCGCGTTGTCGTCAATGAAGTTCAGCGAGCCGAATCTGTGGACAAGGCCACTGACCACGTGCTCGCCGGAGGCGATGATGGAACCCGTCCGGATGAACACACCAGCCAGCGCCGCTGCTGGCCCCACGGTGGGCGCCAACTATCGTGGTGGTATCACGGAAGATGCCATAGGATGGCTTAAGTTGGGGCCGATGGACGTTGGTGGAATCGGGGAGGGATAGCGCGCTAAGGAGCGCACACGGAAAACACAAACACACACACACGATCTACCCAGGTTCAGGGCCCTCGTGAGGAGGTAAAACCCCTACTCCTGCCTGTCTGTCTCAATATATCAAGATATGGGAATACACAGGTGCTCCTCGAGTTGTATGCTCTCTGCTATGGTGAAGCTCTCAAGGGAGAAGAATGAAGCTATGAGGGAAAAGATCTCTCAGCACCTCTCTCTCTCTGTCTCTCTCAGTGTTACTCAGTGTCTCGCTCGTCGTCCCCCACGTAGGAGGGCCTGGGGCACCTTATATACTGGTACCCGGGTCACCGGATTGGTGCCGTACGCTACGCTGTAGCCACACTCGTCTGCATCAGCAACTCGGTCATGATTGTGTCCTCTGCCACGGACAGGACGTGGTCTGCCCATGCCTCAAACTCTGCTCCCACGTACGCCCGTGGTCAGCGGACGTGATCTGCCCATGCTCTGTTCCCATGTACGCGCGCGGTCAGCGATAGGTGAGACCGGTCACCTCTCACCCGCACCATACCGCCTGCCAGGCTCCCGTGTCAGGCGGGATGTGACCTCTGCATTGACTTCCAACCGGCATAACACGCCTCTTCTCTTTAACTCGGTATGGATACGCAGGATTCCCCTTCCTTGGTTATCCTCCCCTGCACATAAGAAAAAACACGATGATACCGACATACAAATACCTCGACATGGATATGTCGGTCAGTACATGTCGGTTTGCACCAACACCACATCCCGGCCCCTTCTGGGCCTGGTGACACGAAGATACCGACATTAGTATGTCGGTCAGTATATGTCGGTTTGCACCAGCATCATATCCCGGCCCCTTCTGGGCCTGCTTATCTCGGTTTTGCTGTACCTCGGCCCACTCTTGGGCATAATTTATGCCATACCTTGACCCTACCTCGGGCAGCCCCCCGACATTAATGTTGTATAATTATAGTTACTAATGAGTGGAACATCGCACTTTGGGGTTGAGCTGACCCATCAAAGCAAAAGGATAAATTTGCATTCGCTTCTGAAACATATGCGCTCAGTGTGAAAGGTTATGGAAAGTTTAACTTAAATTGGCACGGCAATAACTAACATATTACTGGCCATAACGGAATTATAATAACACATTGTGACCAAAACTAAACCTTAATATATTATGGCATGGTGTACATAATATAGTAGAGTAGGTAGGCAGTTAGCACAGAAACATACATTGTTGGCATCAGCGAGAACAGTCCAATCGAAGCACATCCACCCACACAACTTGCTGATGACCTTGTTCCCCTGCGCCGGCGACGCCACACACACTGGTAAGGATCTACATTTAGCTGGTCCTGGATGGACATTGGACATGCACTCCCTTCAGCTTTCTGAATGACCGAGAAGTTGGCAACATGATTAAGTTGTAGATCACACCGATTAAGCTGTAGAAATTGGGGCGCAGAAGTGCCGGGGCGCGCGAGTCCTCGCATCGGCGGTAGGGAGGCATGCGAGCGACGGCTTGACAGGATCGAAATGGAGCTTGGGGGAGGACGAAGTGGAGCGGGCTCTGTTGGGCTGGTACAGGAGGATGAGGCACGGGTGTGGACAGGAACGAGCCGGTCTCCGCGACCGCCGACGGTGGCTGCGGGCTTGGAGATCACAGTGGCGGCCGCCGCGGTGACCAGGAGGAGGCGGGACCCACGGAGGATCGGTAAGGAAGGAGCTCGTGAGAGGGGGTGTTGGGGTGGGAGCGTGGTCGTCGCCTGAGCAGAGAGAGCTCCGCCGGCTCGAGCAGATCGAGAGAGGGGAGCTGGGAACTTGGGTTTGCTGGAGGACTGGAGGTGCTGCTGGTGACATAGTGAGAAGGATCTAGAGAGGAGTAAGAGGGAGCTCGAAGATAGGGGGTCGGTGGGATTGAGAGAGGTGATATTATTGATGCTATTTTAGTTTTCTTTTGCTTCCTGCTATTTTTCTTGAGCCTAATCAAATTCCAGTGCGAAATCGATGTGCTTGAGAAAAAATATTGAATTTTTATGTTGTTGTACCTGCTCATGCTGCTGTAATTGAAAAATATATTGAATTTTTATTGCCGTTTGAAGGAGAAATGGATAATGATTAGCAGCAATTCTATGGTGGCTACAAAATTGGTTGTGATTATTTGCGTCATTGCAATGTAGTACTAAGCCACATGATGACTGAGAGTGGACTAATGGCTCCTGAGCTATATGGAGCATGTTTTTAAAAAAAATCAAAATTGGTACATTTGTGTTTCAAAAAATCGAGAAACAATTGCCAGCTACAGATAATATTGAGATCTATAAGTGTGGACATTTTTAAATCAAGAATCAAAATACGTTGTACTGTGAGCGCAAAAATGACAAATGGGTGGTGAATAGTACAAAGTTTTAAAAACTTGAAATTGTTCTCGATTTGTCCTTTTTATGCAGTGTAAAATATAACGAATTTTTAGTTGAAATTTTGCACGTCTGCAAGTGGTTACTTTTCTTTTACTTTTACGAGGATTGTTGTACAATAGGACATATAAGAGAATTCAAATACGAGAGAAAACTATGATAGCACCAAAATCAAAATTTACTTCAAACATTCGATTTATTTTACACCCGTTGCAACGGACGGGCAATTTGCCAGTGTCAGTTATAAATCATTAGCCAGGGCCTAGAGCTTCTAGGCAGGCGAGAGTGCTTCGAGCACTGCCGGGTCTGAAGCCTCAAGGTACGAACTGAGCAGTGCACGCTGGTCGGTGGGCTTTTTGGGCCCACGAATAGCAAGTGGTTTCCTTCAGATTGAGCCCGTAACACTACCAACGCAGACGGGTCAGATTAGAGGCAATCGTCGGGTCAGATTGGGCCCATCAATGATGGAAGTGTCTTGAGTCTTTGCTGTGCATGCATTTGTTACAGATTAAAAAAAATGTTAGAAGCATAGTCCCCTAAACAGTATTCAGTACGAGTAATATTCATCGATCCGTTATTAATCAAAACTAAAAATACAGCATAGATACAGTGCATGCCGCTGTCATCTCCGAACCAAGTCGAAAACAAGCATGTACGTACGCAGCAAACACAAACACAAACACAAACACGCGATACGTAAAGCTTTGCCAGAACCCACACTGAGTACCAGGGCCTGCTGAGTACACGACACACAGGCACAAGTGCACACCTATACAGCCGTCCGTCCGGCCGATAGCTACTTAGTAGTGGCCAGTACCGGCGGCCGGAGGGTAGTACGCTCCCGCTGCCGGCGCCGGCGCGGTGGCGACGCCATGCTTGTTGTGGTGGGGGGCGTGGCCGCCGAGGCATCCGGTGGCGCCGTGCTTGTGGATGCGATGCTCCATGGCCTCCTCCCGGTGCAGGGCCTTGTCCTGGTGGAGCTCCATCTTGGCGGCGGCGACCTTGGCCTTGCCGCGCTCGTGGGCCAGCTTCCGCTCCCCGTGCGACCTCGCCGTCGCCGCCTCCGCCTTGGCGCGGGTCACCTTGGTCTTGGCCTTCGCCTCGCTCACGCCGTCCTTCACCTTCTCCTTAACGTGCTGCATCCTCACTGGTTTAGCTCAGTCCCTTCTCGCTCTCTCTTGATTCTTTTCTCACTCAGATGATGGATCGATGGATCTGCTTGGCTTGTTTGGATGTGCTGGGCTGCTCGACCGAGTGCATTTTATAAGTGTCAGATGGCTCCACGTGGACGAATCAGTGAGCGACGTGTCCTGGACACGTGGGGTGCATGCATGCATGCTACACTAGATAGAACGGCTAGTGCTGGAGAATCGAGAGGGCGGCCAGGTGCAAGATCGGACAGATGCTTCCAGAAGAAGGAAAGTTTGTAAAGTTTAGTCAAAATCAAAATATAAACATGATATACCCTTTATCCTGTTTTTGACTTTAGTCAAAATCAAAATTTGTAAAGTTTAACCAAAGATGTAGCAATAAATATAAACATTCATAATACCAAATTTGTATATTGTAAAAAAACATTTTATGATGATTGTAATAATAATGATTTTATATTTTAGATGTTGATATTTTTACTATATATTTGGTCAAACTTATAAAGTTCAGACTAAGTATGAATGGAGAGATTAGCGGCTAAAATAATTTTAATTTGTATTGAATTGTTATTTTTTGAAAATATTTTTGCGTGATTAAAGGGTATAATTCATATTATTTATTTTCCATGTTTCCATTATTTACGTTTGAAATGTTTTTCATAATACAGTTGTAATTGTACTTATTCAAAAGAACAAGCATTGTGCTAAATTCAAATTGTATTTTATGACAAAATTTCCTTCTTGAATTATTTATTAGCAATTGCAAAAACGGTAGAGTATACATATTTATATCGGACATTCCTAAGGGCTAAGATCTAACAAATAAATTAATAGTTGTATCTAATATATGAATAGGTAATCATATTTATAGAAAAAATTGGAGTATAAATTGGACTGCACCATTGGCATGATTCTTTGTAGATTTTGAATGATAAAATGGTCCTTACAAGTCCAATAAGCTCGATAAGAAGTTGATAATGTGTGCATTAATTATGCAGGACACTTCTACGTCACTTGTTAAAGGCACATCAAAATGTGTTCTTTGAGTTTCTCCATCGCCTGCAGTAGTCTCGCCCGATAGTCATAGTATTCGCTTGGGTTTTCTGTTCAAGTCATTGGTGACAGTTAACCTCATCAATGGAACGTAAGATTCAGCTACTATGTGAGCACACAGCTTCCACTAAAAAACGGGTTGGTTGGCATTCATTCGCATTTTATGAAAATACAGCAATATCAAGGAATGCATGCGAGAACTAGAGGAGTGGAAAAGACTTATGTATATAAATATAGAAATCCTAATAAATGGACACATAGTTTTGGCATGTCAAACTATATTCTCATACACTATACATGTAAAATTCAAATGAAATCATTGTAAATTATGAGATTTTAAATTTGATATACTCGTGCATATTGGAAATGTGGATGTCATGATGATATCGGCAAACTAATCCCTCATGCATAAGAAAAAACAACCTTGAACAAACGAGCATCACCAACAACTGAGAGTGGTCGAGAACATTTGAGTATAAACTACAACTGGACACTTTGTACGTTAGCTAGGTTCTGAGAAAGGAGTACCAATAGACACTTCATATACTCTAGAATATCTATTTTGTTACACTTGAACTTTATATTCCTAAACTCCAGATATATCTTTCAGGTTATTTGCTAGATCCATGTATACTTTACCAATTTATATGGATATTCAGTGATGCCATAGAAAATGATACATAGGCGCATCAATAAGTTGGTAGAGAAACATAAAAAATACTGGATCTCGCTAAAAAAAAGAATACTGGATGGCTCGGATTTATGGTGGAAACACCGCAGACAAAATAATACTCCCTCCGATCCACTTTAAGTGTCATAGCAAATGACCTAAGCAAGTACAACCCATTAGCATATCTGGCGACATTTAATTAGGATCAGAGGGAGTACAACATTTGTGCAACAAACGGAGTTTCAATTTACCACTATAAGTGTATTGTCATGATAAATTTAGGATTTTTCTTAATTTTTTCCTTGAGATAATTTAGAATTTTTTTTTGTTGCTGATTCTGCTAGCTATATTGAATAAATGTATATGATGCATCAAATATTGTATCAACATAAACAACATACTAAATGTCTAGTTGAGTTATGAAGAGGTATGAATGTTTGGTATAAATAGATAGATCCGTATATTCCTGAGTATGTAGGGGATAGGGACATGTTGGTTCTAGAGACGAGTAGGGAAACCTCGCTAGACACCATGATTCTCTCCTCATCGGTGTCTTCACTTTCACTGCCTTTTGGGTTCTAGCTAGCCGAGACTGGTAAGGCCATAGATCGGAAGGTGAGGGAAGAACAAGTGGATTGGGAAACCTTGTCCCCTGGAACAGGAGGAGGCGGCGCTCCAGCCATGGGAAGGTAGCGGCGGCGCTTGGGAGGCTCCTCGCCCTATATCTCGAAGTGGCTCCACGTGGAGAACGATAGGTGGGTTCATTGTGGGCAACATGGGCTGACCCACATATTCCACATAAGCAGTGCCTACGCCAGCTAAACATGCGTGTTACGCGGGACATCTAGACATCTGGTCATCTTTTCTTCTATTTCCTTGCAAGAAATATAAGAAAATATGAACCACTACCCACGATGCTAAGACCAGTTTGGAAGAATAATTTGAACATGTGGGAAGAGTGTCTCCCACGTGGAGTTTGCATACAGCAGGGCAGTACATTCGACCACTAAATTTTGCCCTTTTGAAATTGTTTATGGTTTCAAACCTGCCGGTCCCATAGACTTTTGCCTTTGCCATTGCAGGAGGGAACCAATCTTGATGCAAGGAAGTGCGCCGACTTTGTGAATAAAATTCATGAGAAGACCAAGGAAAACATCGAGAAGATGATTGTGTAGTACACGAAACGAGCAAACAAAGGAAGAAAGAAGATGTTGTTTGAAGAAGGTGGCCTAGTGTGGATACACCTTCGAAAGGATCGTTTCCCGGATCAGCACAAATCAAATTTGCAACCGCGTGGATATGGTCGATTCAAAGTACTTAAGAAGATAAATGACAACACCTATAAGATTGACCTTCCAATGGATTATGGCGTTATTCCAACTTTCAATGTCTCCGACCTCTCCCCATAGTTTGGACTATCAGAGTCGAGGACGACTCCTTTTCAAGAGGAGGAGGATGATGAGGACATCCCAAGCATCTCCTCTATACCAACCATCGATGGACCTATAACAAGAAGTCGTGCCATACTTACAAGTGATCAGGTGAACGCTAACCTAGGTTTCTCTTGTTAACGCTACGGCTATGCTTTCATCTCCATTGTTGTTAGTTGAACTTAGATATACAACGAAGGAATCCAACAACCTATGAGCTGATGGAGACAAAATATTGAAGACAAAGAAACAATGTTGAATATGAAGAAACAATGTTGTTTGAAACAAGTTTTCTAGTGAACCGTACCTGTGTCTGCAAGATATTTGCCTCTGATCTTTTGATGTGCCACACCCACATAGATTAGATATGGGGCCTTTGGGGTATACCATCAGAAGTTTCTTGAAGTTTAGTTTCCAACCAAAGAAACCTCACATCATTTGGAGTTGTGTAGCTCAAGAAAATTCAGATTTGGTGGAAAGTGTTCATGCTGATAAATGCTTCGCGTTTTTCCGAGAAGTTCTCCAATAACTTCACAAGTTGACTGTTTCCATTTCCAAGAAAGTCACGAAAATGCTACTCATTTTGAATCATTTTCCCACCTAGTTAAGGGGGTTGTCCCTGCTATAAAACCTCATCCCCCATCTTTTTAGAGGCCTTTTATCAAACTGTTCAGTTATATGCTATTGCAGCCAGACTAACAGAGAGATCCGAGAGATCCTTGCTAGCTAGCTTTGCTCTTGTGAGTTCATTCGGATTCGCGAAAAGGAGCCTCTGTTTACCCCTAATTCATGCTCTATGGTTTCAGTCATTTTATGTGGGTTAGTCCCGGTTTGTGGTTCTGCGAGTGTTTGGATAGCGGGTTGGAGTTCTTGTAGTTTCAGTCAGCCATCCCAACGTACGGGTCGCATCCAACCTTGGCAGGTATAAAGCTAGTTATCTTGGCTGATTGCAGCTAGTTATCCTCCCTGATTCGATCATACGCCGTGAAGATTGGGCCACCCTCGGCGTGAACACCTCCAACGGGTTTGTGCCTATCAGCACTCGTGGCCGAATCCCTCCTGATCCGTGGTGTCCTTGAGAAGTGGTGGTGTATTCGCGGCCGAATCAGTTAGAGTTGTGGCAGAGCTGCCAGATTCGAGGCCAAATCGATGGGATAAGAGGTGACGGTGGTCACCGGAGGAGAGGCGTGAGGGTGACATGAAAATTTCAATTGGCAATTGTGTTGGATGTATGCCCAAAATGCAAGAAGAATAACATCTGTTTCATAATTATGCTTCGTGATCCTATGCTATAACTGTTGTGGCTCCTCATATGAGTTCAGAGGAAAACTCACATGCACGCGTAGAGGCATGAACCAAATAAAGTATACACTAGTCTTGTCTTTAGACTAATTCGTTGATTGCTTGATGACCGTGTTTTCCTGTTCTATGACATATATTGTTTATGTAAGCATCAATGAGTAGCATATTGTTGGTGGAAACAATATGACTGGGTAGACCCAAATCGTTGATATGCTAGGAGATTCCAAAATGTCTTTTGTCCTTAGTGACATATCGCAGTAAGGATATTATATGACATATCCTTAAACCATGAGGTTATTAGGGTTGTGCATATTGAAAGAGTTACTTTGATACTGTCAACCATCGCGGCCTTAATTGGGCGATCATAATGGCGGTCACTGGGTAATTAAAAAGGTATGCATATATCCTAATGTTTCAAGATGGGAAATTACTCCTCTGTCAAAAGAGATACGTCCAGGGCCCACTCGGTATATATGATATCCAATATGTTCTGTAGACAATGCATGATGAAGTTACATCGTGTGGGATATCAATACACGGGAACGAGAAAAGGAAACTTACCGGTTAACGAGATAGACAAAGATATAGTGAATCAATGATTGATTCGTGGAAATATCGGGAATACTTAATCTCGGGTAAGTTCAGTGAGTAATTGGAATGATATATTAATAACCAAAAGGTTCAAGAGAGTGTTCTTCGTATAGCAGAAGTGGTCATTCAGGTCGTCCATGGGCTCTGACCCTGATCGGTGATTGGATAACTACTTCTGATCACAACTACTCGTTATTTGAACCTGTAGGAGTCACATGCTTAAGTCAGGTCTAGTTAGTTGTGCATTATGGTTGGTCTGAAACATAGAGAGCGGATCATCAGAATGGTCTTTCTGTGTGATCAATATATCCAATATCAGAGAGATGATATATGCAGACATTGGATGTCCTGGAGTGACTGAAATAGTTTATATCAATGTCCGGATTTATTCCGAGGTTCTATATATGGAGAGAGAATATTTGTCGGAAGATTTTGTATGCGAACACTAGTGGCCCCAGATCATATAAATAGGTTTATATGATAAGAAATTAATTCCAGGAATTTTTTATAAAAGGAATATTCAGTTTTTGAATTAATTATATATAATTGGACAAAAGAAATATTCAGAAAAAATGAAAATAAATGGAGCCCATGAAGGGGGGGCTGCACCACTTGTGGTGGGGGCGCCGGCCACCTAGGGCCAAAAGACCCAAGGGGGAAGTTCCCCCCCAAGCCGAAACCCTAGTGGGCCTCTAGGCCCATTAAGGGGGTCGGTTCCCCCTTGCCTTGGGGGGGGGCAAGTTGGGGGTGCGGCTGGGCTAGGGAAACCCTAGCCGCACCACCCCCTCCCTCCCTCCTATATAAAGGAGGGGAGGGGCCGGCACCCCTCCCAACACACATTGAGTTGTGGAGATGCCCCTACCCCCTCACGAGTAGACTAGGTCTAATGAGATTTTTGAGAATCTCTATCTTGTTTGAGGTTTCTCTCCTGTTATATCTAGATCTAATCTCTCTCTCTCTTTCTTTCTCATGTGTTGAGATCTCCACCTTCATATACACCAGCAGTGCTTCAAGCATGTACGGCGAAGCCCTGCTGAACCAGATCTGATGTATGTGTGCGGATTCTCAGAGGGGTGAGCCGTTGAGAAATGGTTGGCCCTCGCTCGGTTGGATCAAGAAGGCTAGACAGGAGGAGTCGGCAACATTCTCTCCGCTAGGCTTAGCGGATGGAATCTTCCACAGACTTCATCAACGTCATCATCGACATCTCTTTCGCATCAACGGTGTCGGCAAGAACTATAGTTAGATCAATATGCATGTGTTGTCTTCTATCTTCATAGTAGATCTTGGCTGTTGTGTAGCACGTTAGACGGAAAATTTATTTTACCGTACACGCAACCCAGTAAATTGTCGTACGCGCGTTGGCATTTTTGTTTTATAGCAGCAGCTCAAGTGTTTTATTTTTGCGGCACTTGTTTTTTTGGTTTGACAAAAAATTGGCAAAATTTACATCAAGGGCATTTGTTGGAACAAGATTTTTGGCCCCAAATGACCCAATACGGATGGGAGTCGATGCTGGCCGCATGTGGGAGGCGAGCGACGGCCGACACCCCTCCAGGCCGAATCCCTCCCGATCTATGGTGGCCTTAAACAGTGGTGGTGAATTCACGGCCGAATCTGTTAGAGTTGTGACGGAACTTCCAGATTCAAGGCCAAATCGACGGAGAATAGATGGCAGTGGTCACCGGGGGAGAGGCGTGAGGGTGACATGAAACTTTCGATTGACAGTTAGCGTGCGTGTGTTGGCCTTTGCTATATAGCACCAACCCAAGTGTTTTATATTTACAGTCTTGGTGTTTTTTTTTTGACAAATTATTTTTGACAAACTTTACATAAGGGAGTAAGATTTTTGGCTCCAAACGACCTAAGAAGATTTATGCCCTAAATTAGGGAAGCTGTGAAGATGCTCTAAGAGAGGGGTGCATCATAGTTTCGTTTGCAGTAGATAGAGAAGTAAGTTATTATTCAGTTGAACTGACAAATAAAATTATTTCTACCTTTTTTTAAAATCAATATATTAAGCTAGCAAGCCTCCTCATTAAAACCTTCCAGTCCCCTTAGGTATCCTGGTAAGGAAAAGAGTGTGTCCGAAACTTGCTGCTTTAAGCATCAGTAATAGTTACATCATCTATCAAGCTACTTAACACAAAGCTAGGGGGTCATCGTTCCATTTACAATCAATTTTATCAATAAAACACTTACTAGCAATCTCATGTGCTACCATATTTGCGTCCCTCGGAATGTATCTGAGTTGAACGGTCCCATCATTGAAGCTATATCAACAATATCCGCATAAATTGCAGCTGAACCATTCCACCAAGTATTCGATTCAGTGCAAGCTTAATTCAATAGTTCTCAGTAGAGTCTGATTCAGCTATAATTGCATTACAACCCAACGTAGTTGCCAATTCAAGTCCCTCCTTCATCGCCACAGCCTCGGCCATTGCTGCCGATGCAATATTCCGTAGATACCTACTGCTGGCTGTCATAAAATGCCCATGATAATCTCACAGCACTGCACCTGTGGCTCCCGCAAAGACATTAGCATGGAAGGAAGCGTCCACGTTCAGTTTTAGCTGCCTCAGTTTAGGTTTTGTCCATTTAAATTCAGAATTGGCACCCAATGGTTTAAAAACTTTCGCCTTATTTGCAGCCATAGTTATCAAGCCCTTGTAAAACCTACAATGGCTGATCAGAGGAACTGCTTCACGTGGGTTCGTTTGTGCCTCATCCACCACAAATACCAGCATGCAATGGAGACAGTTTCTTTCAGTCCAATATTATTAAGCCCTTGTACTGAATTAATTTGACTTCGGAGTAAAACCTCTAGGATAACCGAACCCGATCTATCCTCTTGAGCTGCTTCTTTCCTTCGGGTGGTGGCGGCGACCACTGCGATTATGCTCTTCACGACGCGTGTCAATTATGGCACGATCTCGACTCCCTCCTGGAGCTGTTGGGATTTGGCGTATGGCATTCGCCACTAGGGATGTGATTTGATCTGTTGGCGATGTAGTTTTGCATTGGGGTCATCAGCTGGAGGCTTGATTGTGTCTAGGTATGCTGCAGCGGTAAAGAGAGCACCCGCTGCTGTTTTGGGTACTGGCACTCCCTCCTCGTCGTATGTCATGAAAGAGTTGCCTAGGTTGCGGGTGAGCGCTGCCCTCTCGTCTGGCGCGAGGTGTGACAGCCTTGATCTAGGTCTTATGTCTGCTCGCCCGGTGGAGCTCAAGGAAAGCTGTCTCCTTCGCGCACTCGACAAGCTAGCTTGTTTTTTAGTTCTTCGAGTGTTGCTCGGATCTGCTGCAGTTGAACTGATTCCTGCCAGTTGAAGTACTGGAAGGTCAACATCTCCTCCTGTGTTGCGTCTACTGGCATTGTGCACTCCTTGATGACTTTATCTGCTTTTGCTGCCATCTCAGCAGTAATTGTGAGATTTGTGACTCCATCCGGCATAGTCACCGTGCACGAAAACTCTGTAGGCCTGCGACTGGACGGAGCATCAGATGATTCTGCGGCGAAGGCAACGTAGACCTGCTGGGGTATCACCCGAGGGTATGTGTATGTGCTTTCAAGTCCTGTCATGGACTCGACGTCTTCATCGAGACTCAAGTCGGAGTCGATATGTCCACCGAGTGGTTCGTCTGGACGGATCTCGCCATCGATGTCTTCATCGCCTATGCTCATCTCGGCGTCGGCGAAGTTGTTAGGAATCTCGAAGTCGAGGTTGTTGTTGGTGCAGATCTCGGAGTCGACGTGGTTGTCGATATGATTTTCGGGCTTGTCGAAGTCGCTGAGGTAGATCCCGCAGTCGAAACTATCCTCGAGTGGGAGATCGAGCTCGGGATCATTTGTGCGGTATGCTGATTCGGCCTCCTCACCTTGGAGTTCTTCAATGAGCTCGTTGATCTCTCGAGTCGACATGGTTGTTGCAGACGAGCAAGCTTGGAGGATCGACGATGGTATGGACGCAGTTGATGAATCCGCAGTCGAAGGAGCCGCAACCGATGGAACCTCGGGTGCGGAAGTTGCAAGTTGGCGTGGATCTGTCAAGTCCTGCACACCAAGCTTGTTGAAAAAATTAAACGAATCAACGGTTAAACCCAAACCTGACTCGAGATCGGAGAAGGTCTCCTGGAATTCTGGCGAGTGTGGCTCGAAATCCATCAGAGGATCTGATATGTTTTTGCAGGTGAAGCTGGCGTGCTGCCGTTTGTCGAGTGATTCGGCGAGTTGCCATGTGCCGCCCGAGTCAGCGAGTTCTGGTTTGTTGATGCAGCCGACGAGTTACCGTTTGTAGATCCGATCGGCGAGTCGCTGTTTTCTGATGGAACCGAAGAAACCGTGAGTCCATCACTATTCTTTCCCACAGACGGCGCCAATTGACGAGGGGTTAACTCATCAAATCCCATGGTTAAGGACCTAGGGTCGAGATTATGGGGAGAGAACGTGGTAGTACTGGTAGTTTTGTCGGCTGACAAGCAGAGGCAAAGATTTATCCAGGTTCAGGCCCCTCGGGTGGAGGTAAAGACCCTACTTCCTGCTTGTCTGGTATTGATTGTGTGAGATTATGCGATTACAGGGGAGCTCCGGCGAGATGTCGATCTCGCTAGGGCTTTTGGTGGTTCGAGTATGGCTTGTCCAGGATCGACGGCCCTCCCAGCCTTTATAAGAGACTGGGTCTCGGGGGTCCGTAACCGACCCTGCTTACATGTAAGGAAAGTATAAAACCGACTATGCCTATGTCTAAACTTGGAGGGTACTCCATCTTGTTGGGCCTTTCGTCATGGGCTTCATGTAGGCTCTTGGTAGTTGGACCTTTAGTCGACACATGCACCAGGTACCCTTACGGTAGGGTACCCAAGATGTATATCCTTGTCAGCCCCTCGCAAATCCAAACGCTTCCCCGCAGTCCAATTTTTTTGCACTACGGAGGACCTACTTGGAAATCTCGCAAAATGCAGGGGCCTCTCTGAAAAACCGTCACCGCACAATCGTCCCTTTCCTCTCCTCTCGCCCGCGACGCCGGAAGTCGCCGGCGCCGCCGACGCGCACCCCCGCCGCTCTGGCCCTCCCCGTTCAGATCGACGGGCATGGCGACCTCCGTCGTCGCGCCCTCTCCCTCCTCGCCCACTCTCGCCTGCCGGAACGCCGCGACCTCGCCGGAATCGACGCCGCCGTGCTCGCAGGTCGCCACCGCGTCCGCACGCCGCCGGCAACGCTCCGTCGACCCAAAAGCGGCGGCGCCGCCACCTGCGGCCACCCCGCGTCGAGCCGCATCCGATGCGCTCACCCGCGCGTCCTGGGTCGCTCTGCTGCGGCTCCGGCGAGGTCGACGCCGCCGCGGCAGAGCCCGCCCATAGGTGACGTTCCAGCGGGCCTGGGCTGGGCAGCTGGGCTACTTACTGTGCTGGGCTGGCTGCTGTGCAGCTGGATCGGCCCTTTTTTTCCAGTTCTTTTGTTCTATTTTCCTTTTTAAAAAAACTTTTATAACTTTTCAAATACAACTTCAATAATTTCAAATCTGCACAATTTTAAAATGTAGACATTTTCGAATTTGAATTTTACCACAAAAAACACCACATACAAATCTGCATATTTTAAAATTTTAGATGCCTTTCAAATCTAACTATTTTATCAACTTTTGGAAATCAAACAATTCATAAATATAAACCTTTTTATTTCGACACATTCAAATCTGAACACATTTTGCACATGGCACTTTCAAATTTGAATTTTTTACACCACGGTATTTACAAATGTGACAAACATATCAACATGAACACAACAATAAACATTGACTATTCACGTCATACGATCAAAATTCAAATTTGATTGTTTCAATATTTTGAATGCCTTTCGAATCTGAGCATACAATAAACGTCAAACAAATTCAAATATGAATGCCTTCCCAATTTAACAATTTTGAAATTTAAATAAATTTTAATTGTAAACATTTTCCCGAATTTTAGTACACTCAAATATAAACAAATTTTAATGTGGACATTTCCAAATTTAATAGAAAATTACACCGCGGTATTCACAAATATGACAAACATATCAACAAAATCTGAGCATTTAATAAACGTAAAAATAATTAAAATATGAATAGCTCCTCGATTTCACCATTTTAAAATTTGAACAACTTCTCAACATAGCCACTTTTTGAATTTCAACAATTTCATAATCTAAACCACTTTCGAATACGGACATTTCCAAATTTGAATGTTTTACTCCGCAGTATTTTTTGTTCTAACTACATAACCGCGGCGTATGCTGTTTCAATCCAATTTTCAAATTTAAGACCTCCAGAAATTTTAAAATTCTTTCAAATCCGATCATTTTATGAACGGCAAAAGAATTTAGACCTTAATACGGTTCCGCTTTAACCAAATTTATAATCTAAACGTTTTTAAAACGTAAACTCTTTTTGAATTATAACCATTTTCAAATTTGAGCAATCTCCAAAATCCGACTATTTTTAAAATGATTTTTTCCCCAATTTCAATGATTTCCAAGCTTAGACAATTTTAGAACGTCACCAATTTCAAATTCAAATTTATAAACACCGGCGCGGCATTTGCCGCGCTCAGATGCCTAGTTGCTCTAATCAGTGGAAGAGACTGAGCACGCTGGTCGGTGGGCTTTTTGGGCCCACAAACGCTGCTTCCAGCCACGGTCCATTCGGTGGTAAGAATCGCTCGGGTGATAGAAAGTGGTTTCCGTCAGATTGAGCCCGTCACAGTACCAAGGCCGACGGTCAAATTAGAGGCCATCGTCGGGTCAGATTGGGCCCATAAATGATGGAACTGTCTGGAGTGTTTTCTGTGTGCATTTGTAACAAAGACAATGACTTCCGTGGACATGGCGTTTTGAGTCATGGGTGCGGATGCACCGTTATGTAAAATATTTTTATTTTTTAAATGTCAAAAAAATTTAAATACAATTTAGGATATACATCATGACATTTATGTTACCACAAAAAATTTCACAAAGAAAAAACATCCTTTGTGACCTGCAAAAAAGGCAAAAAAAATCACGTACAAAGTCATTTTGAAAACTTCGAATTTGTCTTTTTTGCACAGCCCATAAAAAATATCTTTTATTTGCGAATTTTTTTGTGCTACGATTAAGTGTCATCTAGTATATCCGAAAATTTTATTTGAAATTTTTTAACATTTTTAAAAATGTTTTTTGAGTAGAACATTTTTAAAATAATTTTTGAGTAGTGGGTGCATCTAAACCTACAAGCCGATATGGATTTCCGGACTTCCCCTCTTTTTTTTTGTTACAGTGACTGCAAGCATAGTCCCCCAAACAGCCCAATATCTCTCAAGCTTAGTGCATCAACAGTTACATCTATTTCACTATCGGGAAATGGTATTTTTTAACACTTTTGCCATGCGATTAGGAATTAATTATCAAATGAAATTTTCTCGGTTTTGGCGTGGCGAGAAGTAAACTTAGCGGACGGGCTGACGGGCATGACATGTGCTAAATGGCCTAAAACTGTGTCACAATTGTTGTCGCAATTGTTGTCGTAAGATTCTTACTTGTTTGGTAACACGAATATACTTTTCTTCCGTAACAACGCACGGGCAGTTTGCTATTATTTAGTAATATTCGTCGACTCGTTATTAACCAAAACGAACAATACATCATAGATACAGTGCATGCCGCTGTCGTCGTCTCCGAACCAGGTCGAAAACAAGCATGCACGTACGTCAAACACAAACACGCGCCAAGTAAAGCTTAGCCAGAAGCCCAGAACGGCAGAATCCACACTGAGTACACGACATACAGGCACAAGTGCACACCTATAAAACCGTCCGGCCGATAGCCACTTAGTAGTGGCCAGTACCGGCGGCAGGAGGGTAGTACGCTCCCGTCGGCGGCGGCGCGGTGGCGACGCCATGCTTGTTGTCGTGGGGGGCGTGGCCGCCGAGGCATCCGGTGGCGCCGTGCTTGTGGATGCGGTGCTCCATGGCCTCCTCGCGGTGCAGGGCCTTGTCCTGGTGGAGCTCCATCTTGGCGGCGGCGACCTTGGCCTTGCCGCGCTCGTGGGCCAGCTTCCGCTCCCCGTGCGACCTCGCCGTCGCCGCCTCCGCCTTCTCCTCCGCCTTGGCGCGCGTCACCTTGGTCTTGGCCTTCGCCGCGCTCACGTCCTTCCCCTTCTCCTTAACGTGCTGCATCCTCACTGGTTTAGCTCAGTCCCTTCTCCGCTTTGTCTCTTGATTCTTCACACACTCAGATGCTGGATCTGCTTGGCTTGTTTGGATGTGCTGGGCTGCTCGAGCGAGTGCATTTTATAAGTGTCAGATGGCTCCACGTGGACGAATCAGTGAGCGACGTGTCCTGGACACGTGGGGTCGATACGCTAGATAGAACGGCTCGTGCTGGAGATCGAGAGGACGGCCAGGTGCAGTATCAGAGAGATGCTTCCAGAAGAAGGGAACAAAGAAAGTGTACACGTACGTGAAGTCGTGAAGGAATCAATGAAGGATGGACGACCATGCGTGCTCCCGCGTGATTGGATTGGAGGAGCAGGAGGTAATCAAGTGCGGCTGCTCTACTCCCGCGTCCGAGGGTGAAAAATAAACAGTTAGCACGCGGTTGTGGATTGGCGTCATTCTACATGTTCACACCGGCTTGGACATGGTCGGTAGTGGGAGGTCCTTTATGCCGCCTGTTAGCAGCGGTTCGGCCACCCGCCGCCTACAGGTTGCATTAAATGGGCCGGCCCAATTTGTCTGCATTTGAACGTTTCTCTGTTTCTTGTGTTGACTTCACAAAAAAGTGTTGACCGTACGGAAAATAGTCCAGAAAAACTGAAAATGGTCCCAATTTTTAAATTTGAAACCATTCTAAAAAATAAAAAAATAAAAAAATTTGAACCATTTTAAATTCGGAACAATTTTAAAATTTGGAACCATTTTCAAAAAATGAACAATTTTTAAATTTGGGATTATTTTTAAATTTGGAACCATCTTCAAAAAAGAACCATTTTCAAAATGGAAATATTTTAAATTTGGAACCATTTTAAATTCGGAACCATTTCTAAATTTGGAACCATTTTAAATTTAGAACCATTTTCAAAATGGAACCATTTTCAAAAAATGGAAAAGTTTTAAAAAATGAACCATTTTTAAATTGGAACCATTTTTAAATTCGGAACCATTTTCAAAATGGAACCATTTTTAAATTCGGAACCATTTGTAAAAAATGAACCATTTTCAAAAACAAAAAAATTTCAAATTTGGAACCATTTTTAAATTCGGAACCATTTTCAAAATGGAAACATTTTTAAATTTGGATTTTTTAAAGAAATGAACAATTTTTTAATTTGGAACCATTTTCAAAAAATGAACAATTTTAAAATTTGGAACCATTTTGAAATTTGGAGCCATTTTAAATTCGGAACCAATTAAATAATGGAACCATTTTCAAAATGGAACCATTTTTAAATTTGGAACCATTTTAAATTTAGAATTTGAAACTATTTTCAAATTTGGAACCAATTTTAAATTTGGAACCGTTTTAAAAAATGAATAATTTTTAAGTTTGAAGCATTTTTAAATTTGGAACCATTTTAAAAAATTATAAAATTATAAAAACAACGAAAAAGAAAAAAGAGAAAAAGAAATCCGAAAAGAAACGAGAAAAAAAACCGAAAATGAAAAAATAAATAAAAATAAAAACGAAAACTGAAAAGAAACGAAATAAAACAGAAAAGAAAAAAAGGGAAAACAAAAACAAAAACAGAAAAAGAAAACGGAAAAAGAAAAAGAAAAAAAAACGAAAGAATGAAGGGAAAGCGGCCGATGCGCCAAACTGGGCCGGCCGCCAGAGGGTCCCCGTTAGCGGCGCGAACAATTCGCGCCGCTAACGGACGGCATATAGGTTTCGCTGTCGGTAGTATACCTAGCCATACATCGGCCCGAGCCGAGAAAAACCCGAAGCAGAAGCCCAGCCCTGCCAAAAAGCCCACTGGGCCGTCGGGCCACGGGCCGGTCTTCTTCTTGAAACAGACAAAAGCCAAAGCTCAAGCCCGGTCCAGCGTAGCCGTCGGGCCTAGATTTGAGGCCCAAGCCTGAGATTTTCAGGTCAGGCTTCGGGTGGGGCTTCCCATGGCCAGGACTAGTCGGTAGCCTCGTTCGCACCGTCTTGGGCTTGGTTCATGTAGGGCCAGTCCAGAAAGACTTTGACTTAATAATCCGTACCGTTTTCACCCCTATCTATAACGTGATAGATGTAAGCAAAATATATAAAAGAAATTGTTAGAATTTTCTTTATCCTGTTTCTGACTTTAGTCAAAATCAAAATTTGTAAAGTTTAACCAAGATGTAGCAATAAATATAAACATTCATAATACCAAATTTGTATACTGTAAAAATACTTTTTATGATGATTGTAATAATAATGATTTTATATTTTAGATGTTGATCTTTTTACTATATATTTGGTCAAACTTTATAAAGTTCAGGCTAAGTATGAATGGAGAGATTAGCGGCTAAAATACTTTTAATTTGTATTGAATTGTTATTTTTTTGAAAATATTTTTGCATGATTAAAGAGTATAATTCATATTATTTATTTTCCATGTTTCCATTATTTACGTTTGAAATATTTTTCATAATACAGTTGTAATTATACTTATTCAAAAGAACTAGCATTGTGCTAAATTCAAATTGTATTTTATGACAAAATTTCCGTCTTGAATTATTTATTAGCAAGCGCAAAATTTGTAGAGTATACATATTTATATCGGACATTCCTAAGGGCTAAGATCTAACAAATAAATTAATAGTTGTATCTAATATATGAATAGGTAATCATATTTATAGAAAAAATTGGAGTATAAATTGGACTGCACCATTGGCATGATTCTTTGTAGATTTTGAATGATAAAATGGTCCTTACAAGTCCAATAAGCTCGATAAGAAGTTGATAATGTGTGCATTAATTATGCAGGACACTTCTACGTCACTTGTTAAAGGCACATCACAATGTGTTCTTTGAGTTTCTCCATCGCCTGCAGTAGTCTCGCCCGATAGTCATAGTATTCGCTTGGGTTTTCTGTTCAAGTCATTGGTGACAGTTAACCTCATCAATGGAACGTAAGATTCAGCTACTATGTGAGCACACAGCTTCCACTAAAAAACGGGTTGGTTGGCATTCGTTCGCATTTTATGAAAATACAGCAATATCAAGGAATGCATGCGAGAACTAGAGGAGTGGAAAAGACTTATGTATATAAATATAGAAATCCTAATAAATGGACACATAGTTTTGGCATGTCAAACTATATTCTCATACACTATACATGTAAAATTCAAATGAAATCATTGTAAATTATGAGATTTTAAATTTGATATACTCGTGCATATTGGAAATGTGGATGTCATGATGATATCGGCAAACTAATCCCTCATGCATAAGAAAAAACAACCTTGAACAAACGAGCATCACCAACAACTGAGAGTGGTCGAGAACATTTGAGTATAAACTACAACGGGACACTTTGTACGTTAGCTAGGTTCTGAGAAAGGAGTACCAATAGACACTTCATATACTCTAGAATATCTATTTTGTTACACTTGAACTTTATATTCCTAAACTCCAGATATATCTTAGAGGTTATTTGCTAGATCCATGTATACTTTATATCGGACATTTCTAAGGGCTAAGATCTAACAAATAAATTAATAGTTGTATCTAATATATGAATAGGTAATCATATTTATAGAAAACATTTGGAGTATAAATTGGACTGCACCATTGGCATGATTCTTTGCAGATTTTGAATGATAAAATGTTCCTTACAAGTCCAATAAGCTCCGTAAGAAGCTGATAATGTGTGCATTATGCAGGACACTTCTACGTCACTTGTTAAAGGCACATCACAATGTGTTCTTTGAGTTTCTCCATCGCCTTTAGTAGTCTCGCCCGATAGTCATTGTATTCGTTTGGGTTTTCTTTTCAAGTATGTCGGCCCAGTGGAAACCGGTGTACCATGGGCCGGTCTACCACAGCCCTCGCTGTTCTGCGAAGAATTCTGCTAAGTACCAGGCGCTCAGCCTGGCGAGTCTCGCAAGGGATTTTTCCCTCGCGAGGGTTTCTTCACTCTGCTGAGCATTTGTGCTAAGGACCAGACGCTCAGCCTAATGGGCTCGAGAGGGACTTTTCCCTCGGGAGGGCCTCTCCTGACCAGGAAATCACCAAGTCCTGGCGCATCTCCGCACCACCCTCGCGAGGCCTCCCTCGCGAGGCGTCAAGTACTACAGAGTCTCGGCGAGGCTCCTGGCCCTCGCGGGGTTCCTTCGAGTGGAAGCAAGCTCTGCGCCCGCTGCAGAGCGCACATGGCCTCTGCGTTCGCCGCGGAGTGACGCGCGCGCCTGCGCGCGATGACGACGACGCCGCAGTTGCCATTCTCGTGTTTAAAGCAGTCAACAAGGCTGGAACAAGCAAAGCGGACTCCCAGTATTACCATTTTGGTGATAAGGGGACCGGCGCCCGCTACGCTCCAAGGTCGACGTCATCGCGGACCGCGTCACGGACCTCTGCGGCGCCATCCCACCATCCTGGATGGACAGTGGCTTTTTCTGCCTAGACGACGTGCTCTCTGCCATAGACTGCGTCCATGGACAACCCCGACGCCGTGCGCTGCGCTCCACCGTTGCCACCATGTGGAATCCCTTCCCGCCTGTTGTTTTCGGGGAAGAGGACCGATGCAGTATAAAAGGAGGCAGCGTACGACCAAGGAGGGGATCCCCGGATTCATTCTAATCATTCCACACTCAGTTACGTCGCAAGGTAGAAGACATAGCTCCTTCCACCATAGTCCACCATAGCCATAACTGTGTCCTCGGCAAGCACATTGTACTGTGAACCTCTCCAAGCTGTGCAATACAACTTAGCAGGACGTAGGGTCCTTACACCTCACGGTGGGCCTGAACCTGGGTAGCGGCTCGTGTCCACTCTCTGTCGTGATGTCCCTCACCGAGCTCGACGAGCACCGTCGCCGAGGTTGTTGAGGATTTGTTTGACGTTGTGTTCAGCCCCTTACTCGATTCCTGGCATCTGAGACACACCCCTAATTCCTGGGACTAGTCTCCGACATTTGGCGCGCTAGGTAGGGGGCTGAGGCGCGTCTTCAACTTCTTCAACCTCTCCGCGCCATGACTGACAAGCGAGCAGAGCGCCTCGCTCGGCGGACGTCTGGCAGAGCTACGACCGAGCCCGCCGCCAACAACAACGCGCGTGGTCACCCACGCGCCAGCCGCGCTTCAGAGCGCAACGCCGAACCGCGCGTCGAGCACCCTGAGGACGACGGCGGCCACGGCAGCGGCAACGACGGCGGCAACAACGGCGGCAACAACGACGACGGCGTGGGAGCTTCCTCTCTGCACCCATTCAGGCGAGAGAGCGCCTCCACGCAGAGCCGGGTGGCGCCCAGTCCAGCCACTACGCTACTGATGGCACAGGAGCTGCTGCGCTACCGCCCCACGCAGGCGGGCCACGACAACTGGCTCGGGGGCCTCGAGGAGCTCATCAACGCCGCCGCCGTTCCTGCCGCACCTACTTCAACACCAGCACCTTCTCGCTCACTGGTGCGCCATTCCGGACGCGAAGGGAACATAGCGCACGGCGCTCCTCCTCCCCCTCCGCCTCCGCCGCCTCCTCCAGCTGCAGCTCCGGCGGGGAACCACCGCGCTGCGTCGCACGCATCCTCGCCGCACGACTGCCAAATCATGCAGCGAACTCTGGCGGATGCGCGCGTGGAAATCGAGCGCCAGCGGGACTGCCACAACCACGTCGTCCAGGAGATTGCAGCCGCAGGCCGCCAGAACCGCGGCGCGCTCGCTGGCGGCGCTGTGACATACGCCACAGGCTGCACCGCCTTCACCCGCAACCTGCGCCGCGTCGTCTGGCCGGTGAAGTTGAAGCCAGACCTCCCCCCGCGCTACCCTCTGGAGTTCCTGCAGCTCTACACCGTCTCCATCCACGCCGCGGGGGGCGACGACAAGGTGATGGCCAACTGGCTCTCCATGGCGCTCAAGGACTCAGCGCTCTCATGGCTCATGAACCTCCCCGAGAACACCATCGACACGTGGGAGGACCTCTGCAAGGTCTTCGTCGCCAACTTCAAGGGCACCTACGAGTGCGCGCTCACCTACAACGATCTCCGCGCGGTGCGCTAGAAGCCCGACGAGACCCTCCGCAGATACATCCAGCGCTTCAGCCAGGTCCGCAACAAGATTCCGAACATCCCGAACCCGCACGTCATCTCCGCCTTCAGGGAGGGCGTCATGAACCGCCGGATGCTCGAGAAGCTCTGCATCCACGACACCCTCACCTCAGTGGTGAAGCTCTTCGACCTGACTGACAAGTGCGCCAAGGCTGAAGAGGGCCTCCTCTTCATCAAGAAAGAGACGGAGGAAGATCCTCCTGAGGGTCCAGGAGCAGGAAGAAGCCCGTCGAGAAGCGCAAGACCACCGCCATCCTCGCGGCAGAGCCTGACGCCAAGCAGCCTCGCGAGGCCTCTCCGGCGGCTGATGAGAAGAAAGTGGACAATCGCCCGTTCTGCATCTACCACAACAGGCACAACCACGCGACTGAAAATTGCTGGGAGCTCAAGCAGCTCAGCAAGGAGCGCGAAAAGAACCAAGGCCGTGGCGGCCGCGGCGGAGGCCGCGGGGGCGGGCGCCACAACTTCTAGCAGAGGGCTCAGGGGAACAACGCCGGGCGAAACGGCAACCTTCCTGACGAGAACCCTGGGGGCTATCAGGCCCCTCAGGGGGCAGTAGCGTGCATCCTCGACGGGTCTCAGGCGCCTAAGTCCAACAACCACTTCAAGCAGTTCTCTCGCGAGGTCAACGCCGCGCTTCCAGGGATTGATGCATCCCAGCCCCTCAAGTGGTCGCAATACACCATTGCCTTTGACTCCAAGGACCACCCAAAGTCGACCAAGGCTGTCGATACCATACCTCTGGTGTGCACCCCCATCATCAACAACATCGCCGTCGCCAAGACGCTCATAGATGGGGGAGCAGGTTTGAATGTCATCTCTGTCGAGACCTTTGAGCAGCTTCAAGTGCCGTACGAGTGGCTGATGCCCTCTAGGCCCTTCACGGGGGTGACAAGTGGCTCCACCACACCGCTGGGGCAGGTGAGGCATGCGGTCACCTTTGGCACGCCGCAGAACTACCGCACCGAGCAGATCGACTTCGACGTCACGCACATTGGCCTGCCCTACAACGCCATCCTCGGCTACCCGCCCTCGCGAAGTTCATGGCCGTCACCCACCACGCGTACAACATCGTCAAGCTTCCAGGCAGCGGCGGCACCATCTCCATCCACGGTCAAGTCTAGGACGCAATTGATGCATGCAAAATGCATACATGAACTTTGCATTATTTTTACTTATATTCCAGTCATATTTGCATTATATAAGGGTTATATCACTGTTTTATAATGATTTTGGGAATATTTGATATGTTTCCTATTTTTTATGGAATTAACCCTGCGCAGGCAGAAAACCCTATTTCTTTCCTTTAATGTTTCAGGGACCCAAACGACGTCCAAATGACCTGCAAATTTACGGGCGTCAATATTTGGAAGGAAGAAGACCTGGGGGCGAAGGAAGCAAACAAGCGGAGGCCCGAGGGCCCAGATGAGTGGGCCCACGTGGCCCCTGTACCTAGCCACGTGGGACCCCCCACTTTGGCCCTCGACGCTCCGTTGCCGTCGATCTTTCCTCCACCGACTCCGTTTTGACCTAAAAACGCCTATAAAATTATCCCCGACGTTCTCTGGAATGAGCGCCGCAGAAACACAGAAACACCGAAACAGAGACCTGAAGCTGCAGATTGGAGGGGGAAAACTCTGGCGGGGCGCTGCCGGCGTGGTCTCCATCTTCTCCAACGACTTCTCCATCGTCTCCATGATGAAGGGGAGTAGTCCACCTCTGGACTATGGGTTTGTGGAAGTAACTTATTTATCTCTCTCTCTCGAGCTTCCCTAATTAGTACCGTATGAGCTGCTGAACATGATTACGGTCATCTATGTAATACCTTTGTGGTGGATCTTTTTATGAGTTAATATATGTTTGAGATTGCAATGGTTTTGTTTCAGTTATGAAAGTAGATGCATATTATATACCCGTTCTTATTTACTTGTTATGATCAAGCATGTTTATGAGAGCGTGTGAGGGGAACGTGTGCATTAGTTGGAGTAACGGGGGGTGGCTAATGCGGTGAACGTGAGAGAAAGTTCCGCGATCCACTTGGGTGTTTACCTTACTTTGTTGCCTCAGTAGGGATAAAAAGAAATACCATGCTACCGGAGATGTGGGTGTGACCATTGCCACTACTCCATGACTAGATCTAGCATGTTCTTATTTTAACTTCATGTCATGATACTTATTGCTATACTCTGAGTTATCTTAATTACCGAGGTGTTATGATTTAGTTCGCATCTTGGTGGAGTATAAGAAAGACTAATAACCAAAAGGTCTCTATGTTAGGACGTGATGCCCATAAAATTATAACTTGTCATTAAACTGTTGTGTTGCAATCTCATATGTCAACTCTAGTGTTCCATTGTCTACCACTTTATTAAAGATAGAGTGCATTTGTTAAACCATGAACCCCGGTCCATTTTTAATCATAAGAAACACCTTTCCAACACTTTTACCACTTTTCCATTTTCTGCTATTATTAAATCCGAAATACAAAAACACTTTTACATCTTGCATTCATCATATAAAATCCAAAAATATCATTTATCATTGCTACCACCATCCTTGCATATTTATTTACCACCATTGCATGTTTATTTCTTGTTTGCATTGCATATTATCTTGATATCATTCTAACACTTGTGCTTGACAACCACAAGGTGAGGTTGAGGACCAAAACATTTACTTTGTTTTGTAGGTAACCAAAAGAATGATAGGAAAGATAAATCTTCACTGCTGATTCTCCGAGAGTTCGATAGTAAACCCTCGAGTCACCTCGTGGGAAAACACGTCTTCCACTTACTACACACTCTGCACTTGGAGTCTCAACCTAACCCATTTACTTTTCACGCAGGTAACTACGTGAAGGGCCATCAAGACTGTTTTCTGGCGTCGTTGCCGGGGAATCATCGCTGAAAGGTTTATCCAAGGATATCTCACCAAGTCAACTTCATCACCAACTTGTGCTAACACCTAAGCTTGGGGAGGTTGCATCTACGTGAGCATCATCTTATCCATCTTTACCTTCAAAGCAATTTATCTTGTTTTGTCATTGTCTTGCATTTGTTATTTCAGTTTGCATATTTATTTTCAGTTTTGCATAAAAAATTAAAAAACACATAAAAACTTGCTACAATGGGAGAGAGAACTAAGTTGTGTGATTACACAAACACTCCAAATGATCAATGTATTGCTAGGCCCATTGCTACACCTAAGATAAATGCTGAGAGTTATGAAGTAAGTCCTAGTTTGTTGAACTTGATAACTAGGGAACAATTTGGCGGTAGTGCTATGGAGGATGCCTCTATGCAGCTTCATGATTTTGTTGAAATATGTGACAGGCAGAAATTTAAAAATGTAGAAAGTGGTATTCTAAAACTGAAGTTATTTCCTTTCTCACTTAGAGGAAAAGCTAAAGAGTGGCTGCATTCATTACCTATTGATAGCATTAAAACTTGGGATGATTTAAAAGAAGCTTTCATTAAGAAATACTATCCCCCTGTTAAAATTTTAAAAAAATAAATAACATTCTTTCTTTTAGGCAAAATGAAAATGAACATGTTGCTATAGCTTGGGATAGGATTAAACTTATGCTTAGAGCACCTAATCCTTCTAAGAAAGTGAACTACATAGAAGAAACAAATGATTTGTCATCTAAAATGGATACTATTCTTGCTTTCATTAATAAACAAAATATTGAAAATGTGCCTTTGCAAGAATTAGTTGGTAATAATCCTGAAAATATTGATGTCAACTTCATTAGGAACTATGGTAATAATGGGTATGGTAACAACAATTATAACTCTTATAATAAACCCCCATATGTGCCAAACAAATATGCTACTAGTGGTAATGTTTCTAGTGATTTGGAAAACACCATTAGATCATTTATATCTACTCAAAAGGAGCTTAATAAGAATTTATATCTAAGTTTGAAAAACAAGACTCTTTGTTTGAAAGGGTAGATCAGCTCACTAAGGAAGTTTCCTCATTAAAGAACACCATTATAGCTCAAAAACATGAGGAAACAATTAAATATTGTCAAGAGGTTATAAATAAATCTTGGGAACATATTCATGAGCAAGAGAGAATTGCTAAGGAAACTATTATGGTGTGAAAGAGAAGAAAGTTGAGAAGTTAAAATGCTTAGTGAAGTCAAGGAACCATTGCTTGACTTAGAGAATTGTAGCTTGCATGAATTAATATCTATCTTACAAAAATTTGCAAGTGATCCTTCCATCAACTATAACCAAGCAGGTTTTGGTTCTTATATTGCTAATCATGTGTTAAAAGAAAATTTGCTAGGTACAACCAAGAGGCTATGATACCACCTAAGCTTGGGGATGTATGGATTCCCAAAGTCCTAGTAACCATTGGAAAAGAGACACACCATGCTATACTTGATCTAGGATCTAGTGTCTCTGTTTTATCTAAAGAACTATATGAAGTACTTGAATTGAAAAATCTTGAAAAATGCTCTATTGAACTTGCACTTGCTGATGATTCCATTAAACATGCTTTAGGAAAAGTAAGTGATGTTTGGTAGAGTTACATATGACATTTGTGCCTGTTGATTTTCTAATCATGGATATGGGGAATAAAACCTCTAGTCCAATTATTCTTGGAAGACCTTTTCTTCGTACTACAGGTGCTATCATTGATTCAAAAGAAGGGAATGTGAAGTTTCAGTTTCCACACAAGAAGTGCATGGAACACTTCCCAAGGAAGAGGGACACATCATTCAAGCTCCCTCATGAGCTTCGTCCACAATAAACATCAAGTAAGAAGCCTAGCTATATGGCTATAAAGAAAGCGCTTTACGGGAGGCAACCCGGTTGTTTTTATTTGTGATTTTCTTTGTGTCCTCTTGCTGTAACAAGAGACTTAGTGTTTAGTTTAGTTTCTGGAATTTTTAATAAAGTGCCAAGTTTTACTCATTTTGGTATGAAAAGTTGCTTATAGCGTTCGGAGATTTTATTCCTGCACGAATCTGTGCACGGTATGATTTTTAATTCTTATTCTGTAACTCCGAATGAGCTCATATTTAAACTGTAATGCAACTTTTCATCCTCTGTATGCATGAATTTTTCGGAATTTTCCGACAAAGTTAAGTAGGGTAGAAAAATACGTTTAGCTGCTGCTGTTTTTCTGGACAGATTCTGTCCCATTTTGTTTGATGCATGCTTAGAACTTTTAACATGAATCTTTTTGATCCAATTGAGTTTATGAGTAGGCATACAACATTATACATTTCTGGACATTCATATGAATTTTTGTTAAGGATTATATGCAGCAAGAAATCTATTTGTTTATCACTACTAATGTGCCCCACAGAAAAAGAAATGGGAGAAACGGTGTTTTGAAGTTTTTTCACAGGGATTAGAGGAGATGCACCAAGAGCTATCCAAGGATGGTGAAGACCATAAGCTTGGGGATGTGAAGACAACCCCACTGGACCTACACACTCTCGGTTTGCACACGTCTAACTTCTGTTTTTCGATCGAAACACTTTATCGCATAAACTTGGAGCGTCTTTTTGTTTGTTTAGGTTAGATTTTTATTTTGTGAGACCACCACACTATCATTTATATATGAGAGAGCTACTGGAAATTTGGGTTGAATTATGTTGGATGCTATTATAAGATTGGGAAAAGGGATGTTGAGTTAATTTTAAAAGATACATATAATTGCATGATTCATGAGCTTGTTAATGAGTAATAATTTGCAAATATTTTATCAAGAGCTATCTTTTATTCATGTTTTGATGCTAAATGTTATTTACCTTGTTTTAACATGGATTAGTTAGTTCTATGGACACTCATGCATGCATTTAGATGGTCAACTTTCTCCCTTTGCTAGCCCAAAAATTCCAACAAGCAAAAACTTGTTTCCAACACCTTCAACCAAAGTTTTTCCAGTGAGTCCACCATATCTACCTATTAGCTTTATGCTATTCCGAGTATGTTTATCATGATATTTGTGTTATCTATACCTCTGAATGAAAATGCTTATGTTGTTAATTGTTGTGGGAAAAGTTGGTTATATAGCTCTCGAACTTGATGCACACTTTACTTTCATTGCATAAATAAAATATGACCCATTGTGATTAAAATTATGAAGTTGTGGACTTGACAAATGTCTTTGGTTGAGAGTTAGCTCATATGTGCTGTCACATGGCAAGCTTTCAACATTGCACATCATCTCATTTAGTTGATATCATGTACTTTTGTTTATGGATGCTTACCATGGGTGAAATAAATGGGGAAATGAAGTGAGTTTAAATGAGTTTGTATAAATGGTTAGAGAGACGCCTGGGCCGCTAATCTAAGCCATGCATCATTCATGGTGGAAATTTACTTACATGCTATGGTGAACCTTCTGTGATACACCTTACAATAAAAAGCTATCCAATGGTAAATAAAAAGGGTGTTGAGATTGTTCATTATGTTTGTTTGTCTTGTCATTTTGATATGGGCTTGTTCCATATCCTGGGACAAGAGGTACCCCAGTTGACGCTCTTAATGATACTATTATTACTTACAATGATATTTAACTTGAACTTGCTTTGTTTTCCAAGTTGAGTAACACATGGAGTAGGTACTTGTATTCAAGGGGCATGAGACTTTCAACCTGTACTTTGTCAAGCACACTACTCGTATTGCTTTCACTTTAAACTTAATCATTCAAGATGCTATGATAGGGGAATGAGAGCTTGACACCAAGGATTACCATATTACAATCATTGACTTAAGTAGAGAAGTTCAGAAGTTAGATGAAATTTATTCATGCTTTACCTCTACTCATATATATATCTTTCCAAAGTGTCCACCTTTTATATTCAGATTTTCACCAATACTCTATGACCATTGTAGGATGTTCTTACTTATTATTATGCATACATGTGGTCCATAGTACTTCTCTCTTATGTTACACTTTGTGAATTATCATTGAACATCCTTGCATTGAATACTTGATATCACTTCATAAACTATCTTGCATATTGCTACTCCTTTTAAGAATGAATCATTTTACTCTATGTAGCAATAGTAATCATCTTTGATATCCATTGATAGTATTAAATTGCAAAGTCCATGTTAGTTTTATCACCTTCATACTCGAGGACGAGTATAGGTTAAGCTTGGGGATGTTGATGCATGTAAAATGCATACATGAACTTTGCATTATTTTACTTATATTCCAGTCATATTTGCATCATATAAGGGTTATATCACTGTTTTATAATGATTTTGGGAATATTTGATATGTTTCCTATTTTTTATGGAATTAACCCTGCGCAGGCAGAAAACCCTATTTCTTTTTTAATGTTTCAGGGACCCAAACGACGTCCAAATGACCTGCAAATTTACGAGCGTCAATTTTGGAAGGAGACCTTGGGGCGAAGGAAGCAAACAAGCGGAGGCCCGAGGGCCCAGATGAGTGGGCCCACGCGGCCCTGTACCTGGCCGCGTGGGACCCCCCACTTTGGCCTCGAGCTCCGTTGTGTCGATCTTTCCTCCACCGACTCCGTTTTGACCTAAAATGCCTATAAAAATATCCCCCGACGTTCTCTGGAAGGAGCGCCGCAGAAACACAGAAACACCGAAACAGAGACCTGGAGCTGCAGATTGGAGGGGGAAAACTCCGGCGGGGCGCTGCCGGCGTGGTCTCCATCTTCTCCAACGACTTCTCCACCGTCTCCATGATGAAGAGGGAGTAGTCCACCTCTGGACTATGGGTTTGTGGAAGTAACTTATGTATCTCTCTCTCTCGAGCTTCACTAATTAGTACCGTATGAGCTGCTGAACATGATTACGGTCATCTATGTAATACCTTTGTGGTGGATCTTTTTATGAGTTAATATATGTTTGAGATTGCAATGGTTTTGTTTCAGTTATGAAAGTAGATGCATATTATGTACCCCGTTCTTATTTACTTGTTATGATCAAGCATGTTTATGAGAGCGTGTGAGGGGGAACGTGTGCATTAGTTGGAGTAACGAGGGGTGGCTAATGCGGTGAACGTGAGAGAAAGTTCCGCGATCCACTTGGGTGTTTACCTTATGTCGTCATATCGGCATTTTGGATAGGAGACGGGGTCCTGCTAGCCGAGGGTGAACGTAGGGCAAGAAGGTGGACGTCGTCAAGGTCGGGATTGTACACGGTGGTTTACCCAGCTTCAGGCACCACGGCGGTGGCGGTGCCCTACGTGCTACTATAACTCACTATAAGGCAATATCGCCGTGAACATGTTACAATGAGCTGGTTGTCTATCAAAGAGTTGCCCTAAAGGCGCCCCGAGGTCCAGCTTATATAGGCGGCTGGACCTAGGGTTACAAGGTGAATATGTATCCAGCAAGTATACGGAGTCCTAAACCTAGCCGGCAAGTATGCCGCCTTCCGTCTTGGTCTTGGTGGCTTCATGGGCTTCAGTCTTGGGCCTCCTCCTTGCCGGCATCCGCCTTCCTTGGTCGTCAGCTATCTGGGCCGCCCGGTAGGCAAAGCCTTCACCACCACTGCGGGCCACCCTGGACTAGCCGGATTGATCCATGCTGGTGATACCCCTAGTAGGTATATCCCCAACATTAGCCCCTGGAAGGGTTTAAGTTCTTCAGGCGCCGTCTTCTTTCGTCTGCGATATCCGCCTTGTTGTTGACGTTGTAGGCGGCTGAAGAGCTTGAAGCATTCCATCGTTGGATTAGGCGGCAGTCCGACTAAAGATGCCGGATGCATTGCTGCCAACATGGGAAAGACGGCCTGACCTCCTGTCAGGAATCTTCCACGCAGTGTCTTGTCATGTTGACTGGTTAAGTCGATAGTTGACGTGTCCATGTCATCCTTGGTCCACGACAGTTTGAACTCAAGGAGAAGTGGAACGATATCATGATGGCATTTGTGCCGTGCCACGAAGGCGATGATGGCAGCCGTGTCGCTGACGACAAGGCGGCTGTGCCACATTAGCAATTAAGCCGGAACGTGGAGCTTTGTTGTTTTGTACCAATCGATGTCTTCCCAAACTGGCCAGGTTTGGGCGATCGGAAACAACTAGTAATTTGGCGATTAATTTGCCTAAACCGAACCCGATGATGGCGGCGTCCCGCCTAACATTGCAGATACGGTTAGACTGAAATTTGACGGCAAGGCGGCCGTACCACGAAGGTGACCTTGTTGCTGACAACAAGGCGGCTGTGTCGCTGACGACAAGGCAGCCGTGCCACGGATGCGTCGCGCCGCGTTAGCAACTAAGCTGGAACGTGGCGATAAACGAGACAGCCGTGTCGCTTACGACAAGGCGGCTGCGTCGCTGATGATGGAGCTGCATGTGCAGCCCTCAAGTATCGCGCGAAGGCATTGTCGATGTCAAGCCCCCGAGTATCTGGCGAGGGGCAGCGTCGATGTCGAGCCCCCAGGCTTTGTTCGCCAGAGGTTTTCTTGATCCGCCTAGGTGCAGCCCCCGAGCGTTGAGTCGATTTTCTTGAAAGTCGGCTCGATGCTCAGAAGAACTTGTGGCGTTGTAGATCAGATGATTGTAGTTGCCGAGGTTAGTGCCGCCTTGACGGAAAGGCGGCTCAAGACTCGATGAAAGTGCTGCGACCGCAGCCCCAAGTGTCAAATATCCTGCATAGTAAACATAGCTGTATTAAGATGAACTTTTACTGTAAGCTGGACAAATGTAAGGCCTGAGCCGGTAGTTTTGGAACAAACACTTAGGGGTTGTAAATTTTATGTGGCCCGCCTTAATATTAATCTGGCATATATGCTTAGCTTTTTGTATGTTGGCGGTACCGCAGCGCAGTTACTTCAGCTGAGTCAACCAGGGCTTGTACCAGATAGTTTAGACTCAGAGACCAAAGCCGGCGTGTTGGTGCCAAAAACATACTACTAGGCAACCCACATATAAACAATCAGAATAAGTATATTAGGCGGTGTAAAATGATTGCTTAATTTGGCCCAGAGGCGGCAAGTATCTAAAAGTTTGAACCACTTAGCACGGAGCAGATTTTGGATAACTTTGATACTAAGAATATATGATCATATGAAAAGACAAAAGACGGCAGGATCTCAGAACATAATGAGCAAACCATAGACTTTTATTTCATGACCATATGATTAATTAAATGTTATAAAGTATTTAGTTTTTGATGTTTGCTGACGTCAATGTCGAGGAGGGCGTGTCGGAAGACGGCAGCCCCAGGCTGAAGAAGACAACTCCTAGGATATAGGCGGCAGCCCCAGGATGTAGGCGGCAGCCCCCGGGCTGATTCCAGCAAGGCGGTGGCTTCCGAGTTCTCCTCTTATGCTGCATGCCACAGCTTGTCGGTGGCTCCGTGCTTGACGAGTAGCCGACGATGAGTAGACCGTGACGACAATTAAGCTGGAACGTGCGTTGTGCCGAGTTAGCGATTAAGCAGGAACTCGATGATGATCTTGCTAGAAAGACGTCGTGATGCGTTTAGCATCAATATGGAACGCAACGACAAGTATGCCGGATAGACGGCGTGCCGCGCCGGAACGCGACGATAGTTTGCCAGACTAATGGCGTGCCACGTCGGAATGCGACGATAAATACGCCGCTTTGCCGCGTTAACAAAAAACATGGAGCTAAACTGTTTTTCGCCGATCCATGCCTTTCCAAACTGGCCTGGTTTGGGCGACCGGAAATAACAGATAGCAATTCGGCGACGAATTCGCCTATACTGGACGTCGAAACGAAGCAGTGTTGGCTGACGATGAATTCGTCAAAGCCTGATGCTACGATGGCGGCGTCCCGCTGACAATCGTGCACTGGCGAGAATTGTCGACTTGAATAGTCGTCGTGGAACGGAAATCATAGTAGGTTTCGAAACCGTGCTACATGCACTAAATCCAAAGGTTTTTGACTAATCACGTCACGAAATAGTACTTGGCCGTATGTTCAGCTTGCCATGAATTGGTAGCCTTGAACTAGACAACCTCGGTACTTGATCTGTTGGAGTAGCTATTAGCAAAGCATGTTACGATGCAGGTTTCGCCTCGGGCGTTCTGCATGCATGCGCTAGCTTCCCTGTGATCTTTCCATGACGAGATTTGATTAGCCGCTGTAGACTCCATGCACGCCACGATCGGCATAGTTTCGATCTGGTAATTCCGTCAGCCGGCGGCGCAGATGATGGTGCTGTCGGATGGCTTCCGATTTCGCCGCCTTGCCGGCTGACGCGCTGTGCTGCCGCCAGCACACGTGAGATGTGATCGATCTGCTGATCTTGGCCAGTTACGGAAACTGCCGATAAATCTTGATCTGATCTCAAGTACGGATGGATTCGACAAACCGGTGTGATGGCAACTTGCACGTCGCGAATCAGATTGCCGGCGTTGAGCCCCGGGCCAAAATAAATTAGCCGGACAGATGCTCGCCGCCTTGGTTTGTCAAAGTAGGTCCTGGCACGGATGCGTGGCTGGGCCGATCTACTCGACCATGTTGATAGATCGCGCCGGACTGCCGGAGCAGATGATCCAGCTAGATGCGATCTGCTTGGTGACGATTTCGCCGGCTGCGGACAGCCGGAGATGTTCCCGCCTGGAACGTGACGCTTGACGCCTTATGCCCCACGGTGGGCGCCAACTGTCGTCGTATCGGCATTTTGGATAGGAGACGGGGTCCTGCTAGCCGAGGGTGAACGTAGGGCAAGAAGGTGGACGTCGTCAAGGTCGGGATTGTACACGGCGGTTTACCCAGCTTCAGGCACCACGGCGGTGGCGGTGCCCTACGTGCTGCTATAACTCACTATAAGGCAATATCGCCGTGAACAGGTTACAATGAGCTGGTTGTCTATCAAAGAGTTGCCCTAAAGGCGCCCCGAGGTCCAGCTTATATAGGCGGCTGGACCTAGGGTTACAAGGTGAATACGTATCCAGCAAGTATACGGAGTCCTAAACCTAGCCAGCAAGTATGCCGCCTTCCGTCTTGGTCTTGGTGGCTTCATGGGCTTCATTCTTGGGCCTCCTCCTTGCCGGCATCCGCCTTCCTTGGTCGTCAGCTATCTGGGCCGCCCGGTAGGCAAAGCCTTCACCACCACTGCGGGCCACCCTGGACTAGCCGGATTGATCCATGCTGGTGATACCCCTAGTAGGTATATCCCCAACACCTTACTTTGTTGCCTCAGTAGGGATAAAAAGAAATACCATGCTACCGGAGATGTGGGTGTGACCATTGCCACTACTCCATGACTAGATCTAGCATGTTCTTATTTTAACTTCGTGTCATGATACTTATTGCTATACTCTGAGTTATCTTAATTACCGAGGTGTTATGATTTATTTCGCATCTTGGTGGAGTATAAGAGAGACTAATAACCAAAAGGTCTCTATGTTAGGACGTGATGCCCATATAATTATAACTTGTCATTAAACTGTTGTGTTGCAATCTCATATGTCAACTCTAGTGTCCATTGTCTACCACTTTATTAAAGAGAGAGTGCATTTGTGAAACCATGAACCCTGGTCCATTTTTAATCATAAGAAACACCTTTCCAACCACTTTTACCACTATTTCATTTTCTGCTATTATTAAATCCAAAAATACAAAAACATTTTTACATCTTGCATTCATCATATAAAATCCAAAAATATCATTTATCATTGCTACCACCATCCTTGCATATTTATTTACCACCATTGCATGTTTATTTCTTGTGTGCATTGCATATTATCTTGATATCATTCTGACACCTTGTGCTTGACAACCACTAGGTGAGGTTGAGGACCAAAACATTTACTTTGTTTTCTAGGTAACCAAAGAAGGATAGGAAAGATAAATCTTCACTACTGATTTCCCGAGAGTTCGATATTAAACCCTCGAGTCACCCTCGTGGGGAAAACACGTCTTCCACTTACTACACACTCTGCACTTGGAGTCTCAACCTAACCCATTTACTTTTCACGCAGGTAACTACGTGAAGGGCCATCAGCAATGCGCTCTGTCGAGACCGCCTACAAGGCCGCTGTTGTGGCGTTCCCTGCTGACGAGGACATGGAGCCTCTCGAGAGGCCCGCGAAGAAGAAGCAGTTGTTTTCACAGGAGCAGGCAGCCACAAAGAAGGTGTCGCTGGACGCCAGCGGCTCGGGGGCTAGCGTCACCATAGGCGCTAGCTTACCTCCCAAATAGGAAAGCGCGCTCGTCGCCTTCCTCAGGGCAAATTCTGACATGTTCGCATGGACACCGTCAGAGATGTCCGGAGTACCGAGGGAGGCGATCGAGCACCACTTAGCCGTGTGTCCAAACGCACGCCCCGTGAAGCAGAAAGCACGGCGCCAGGCGCCAGAGAAGCAAGAGTTCATCATTAAGGAAGTAGAGAAGTTGAAAGAAGCACACATAATCTGAGAAGTTGCACACCCCCACATGGCTCTCCAACACGGTGGTCGTCCCCAAGCACACCGGGGGCGGCAGGCTCTGCATCGACTACACCGACATCAACAAGGCCTGCCCCAAGGACCCGTACCCCATGCCCAGAATAGACCAAATTGTGGACTCCACCGCTGGCTGTGACCTCCTCTGTTTTCTGGATGCCTTCTCAGGCTACCACCAGATCAAGATGGCGAAGGAGGATGAGGAGAAGACAGCATTTCTCACCCCTCGTGGTGTGTATTGCTACATCTGCATGCCTTTTGGCCTGAAAAACGCCGGTGCCACCTTTCAGAGGCTCATGAGGAAGGCCTTGGGGGCTCAGATGGGGAGAAACGCAGAAGCCTACGTCGACGACATCGTGGTCAAGACTCGCGAAGAGCACACCCTCATGGAGGACCTCGAGGAGACCTTTGCCAACCTGCGCAAGGTGAACATCAAGCTGAACCCCGCCAAGTGCATCTTCGGGGTACCATCAGGCAAACTCCTCAGGTTCCTAGTGTCCCACCGCGGCATAGAAGCAAATCCTGACAAGATCAAGGCCATAGAAGAAATGCAGCCACCTCGTCGCCTCAAGGACATGCAACGCTTGGCGGGATGCATGGCCAGCCTAGGCCGTTTCATCTCCAAGTTCGGTGAGAGGGCCCTGCCATTTTTGAAGATCATGAAGCGGTCTGGCACGTTCAAGTGGACATCGGAGGCGGACAAAGCATTTGAAGACCTGAAGAAGTACTTGGATAGCCCACCTGTCATGGTTGCCCCAAGGCCGGTGAGCATCTGAAGCTATACCTATCAGCCACTCCACAGACAGCAAGCGCGGTCTTGGTGGCAGAGAGGGAAGAGCTAGTCCTTGCCAAGAAGGACACATCCACGCCAAGCCCAGAGCCTCCCGATAAGGAAGCACCCTCTCCAAGCCCCGAGCCTCATGTCGAGCCCGCACCGCCAGCAGGTGCCCTCGCCAAGGGTTCGCCTCAATAGAACCTCGACAAGGCTCCCGAGGAGCCCAGCGATGCACCACCATCGACAATGCTCGTCGAGCATCCCGTCTACTTCGTCAGCACGGTGCTGCGAGACGCTCGCGAGCGGTACACCATGCAGCAAAAGCTCCTCCTTGCGCTCCTCATCGCTTCCAGGAAGCTGCGCCACTACTTTCAGGGCCACCCCATCACGGTGGTCACATCATTCCCCCTGGAGCAAATCCTGCGCAACCCAAATGCCACCGATCGCGTCGCAGGGTGGATTATCGAGCTACAACTCTTTGGCCTGCATTTCGACACCACCAGGGTCATCAAGGGAAGGGCATTGGCGGACTTCGTCGCCGAATGGACGGACACGCAGCAAGAAGAGCCTCAAGAGGCAGAAACCACGCCATCTGGAGACACAGCGCTGAACCACTGGACCATGCACTTCGACGGGGCATTCGCATGCCAGAACGCAGGGGCTGGCGTCGTCCTGTCCTCACCAAAAGGCGACAAGCTCTACTACGCCGTCCAGCTGTGCTTCACGACTGACTAGGTCTCCAACAACATCGCCGAGTACGAAGGCCTCCTCACCGGGCTCAGAGCCGCAATCGCCCTCGGCATCAAGCACTTACTCATCAAGGGTGATTCCCAGCTCCTCGTCAACTTCTCCAACAAGAGCTACACGCCTAAAGACGGTCACATGACCGCTTACCTCGAGGAGGTTCGCAAGCTCGAGAAGCACTTCAAGGGGATGGAGCTCAGCCACATCCCGCGAAGGGAGAACCAGGAGGCTGATGACATCGCCAGGCAAGCATCGCGGAGAGAGGCCCAGCAGGCAGGCGTGTTCGAGGAAAGGCTCACCAGGGCGTCGGTGAAGCAGCCAAAAGAAGCAGCCAGCGTGGATATCGACGAAGAGCTCCCATTAGCACCAACATCTGGAGCATCGAGCTGCGGTCCACCCTCAGGGGAACGCCTGTTGCTGGCCATGACACATCAAGAGACGGGCTGGATCGACGAGCTCAAGGAGTACCTCAGGTTCGGAGTCCTCCCTGAAGATGATGCGGAAGCAGAAAGAGTTGCTCGACAGGCCAAGTCATATTGCCTTCACGAGGGAGACCTGTACCGCAAGCGTCCAAATGGAGTTGCATTGAAATGCGTCCCCCTGAAGAAGGCCGCCAGCTGATCAAGGACACACAGTGGAGAATGTGGCCACCATTCATCATCGCGCACCCTCGCGGGGAAGGTCTTCAGGAGTGGATTCTACTGGCCCTCAGTGCTTCAAGACACAACCACCGTTGTCCAAGCTTGCGAGGCATGCCAATTCCACGCCAAGCAGGTCCATCAGCCTGCACTGGGGCTCCAGACCTTCCCGCTCTCCTGGCCCTTCGTAGTCTGGGGGCTAGACATCCTGAGACCATTGCCACGCTCCAGCGGGGCTACCGCTACCTCTACGTCGCCATTGACAAGTTCACCAAGTGGGCGGAGGTCGAAGCGGTGCGCAGCATACCGGCGAGATCGGCGGTGAAATTCATCAGAGGCCTGGCCTGCCGCTTCGGCGTGCCAAATCGCATCATCACCGACAACGGTTCATAGTTCACCAGTGGCATCTTCAGGGCCTACTGTGAAAGCCTCGGCACCCGGCTCTGCTTCGCCTCGGTGGCTCACCCATGAAGCAATGGGCAAGTTGAGCGAGCAAACGCCGAAGTGCTCAAGGGCCTCAAGAAAAGAAGCTTCAACCGCCTGAAGGCCCACGGCAAGAACTGGATTAAAGAGATCCCCTCTGTGCTCTGGTCCATCCGCACCACCGCCACGAAGCCCACTGGAGAAATGTCGTTCCCTCGTCTATGGCGCTGAAGCAGTCCTCCCCACCGAGATCAAGCATGGGTTATGTAATATTGCTTGGTGAGTTGTTTTTCTTATGTTCATTCGCGCTCACATTTTCCCCCATGCGCACCTCGCGAGCGGGGGCTGAGCACGGTGTTTGTGCCTCGGGAGCATCCCAGCAGCATCGCAAAACCCAAAGGATCCGAGCTCTAACTCGTGGTTCTCCGCCCACGACCGTTATCTCACCAAAGAGCCCTGACTCATGGGCCAACTCCCATACACGTCACCTCACTAAGGACCTTGGTGCTAACTCTCCTCGTGAGGTACACATGAGGAAACCTATGAGCGTGCATGACTTGTACAACCGTGCATTGCTTGTGGGTACGTCTCTCTATCCAACGCAGGGAACAGGACGCCCTACAAGGCTGCGGAGCTCCAAACCAGCCTCAAGTAACCTCGAGAGGGGAAACACCTCACCAGGGAACACAACACCCTCTACGAGACAAACGTCTCGCAAAGCTAAGTCTAGAACTTATGCCTCATGAGTTTCTCTCTCGCTGGTTTTATCGCCCCTCGAGCCTCTCTTACGCCTCATGGGCTGCTTGCACGTCAAAGGGGGGCTCCCGAGCATCGTGCCTCGAGAGGTCTTATCTCTCTAAGCCTTACGCACCCCCTGGCCTTGTCGAGCCCTGACTCCGGCATACCGAAGCGGCAGTGCTATTTGCGCTGAAAGCAGGGTCCTAGCGACGTAGAGCGAAAAAGACATGAGGAAACAGATAAAAGTCCTCCCGAGGGGCATTCACACTTGCATATAATAAAGGTGTATTTACAAACCATTACAAAGTGGAAATAGCAAATCCTAAGATAACTAGTGCTCCAGGCACATCTATCCGCGGGAGCAGCTTAAGCAGCAGGGCTGTCATCGTCATCGCCATCAGCAGCTTCGTCGCCCTCCTCCTCAGCGCCTGCCTCGTCGTCGCCCTCCTGGGCCGAGTCCTCCTCGACCTCAGTCCTCTTGAAGCGCTGGACGTACTTCTCCACGTCCTCCCACACCAAGGCGTCCAGCTTCGAGGCGAGCTTCCACTCCAGGGGCTCCGTCACGGTCGCGAAGTCGAAGCTGGGATGGAGCAGAAGGTGTTGACAAGCGGTTTTGATGAAGGATTCACTGTAAATGCTCACAGACAAGTTTTTAGGAGTTTTTGATATGACAGATAAATAAAGTACAAGTAAATAAAATGCAGTAATAATAGTTGCAGCGAGTGGCCCAATCCTTTCTACAGCAAAGGACAAGCCGGTTGTTGTACTTATAATGACCAAACGTTCTTGAGGACACACGGAATATTGTCAAGTGCTTTCGCTTCATATAGTTGATTAATCTTCATTGTTTTGATAAGTGTTGTGTGGGTGAACCTATGCTAATGCACCGCCCTTCCTAGGACTAATACATACTTGTGATTATACCCCTTGCAAGCATCCGCAAATACAAGAAAGTAATTAAGATAAACTAACCACAGCCTTAAACTTTGAGATCCTGCTATCCCTCATGCATCGATATACCAACGGGTGTTCAGGTTTCTGTCACTCCGGCAACCCCACAATTGGCAAACGAATACACAATGCATTCCCCTAGGCCCATAAAGGTGAAGTATCATGTAGTCGACGTTCACATGACACCACTAGAAGAATAACACCACAACTTAAGCATCAAACCATTAAATATTACTCAACATAGTTCACTACTAACATCAAGACTTCTCCCATGTCCTCAAGAACTAAACGAACTACTCACAAGACATCATACGGAACATGATCAGAGGTGATATGATGATGAATAACAATCTGAACATAAACCTTAGTCCAATGGTTTCACCCAATAGCATCAATAACAAGAGTAATCAACACCGGGAGAGTTTCCCCTATGAAATAGACAAGATTCAGCCCTAGATGTTACAGCGGAGACGGGGTGCAGCGGCGGTGATGATGGTGTTGGCGGTGGAGATGATGATGATGATCCCGATGAAGTCCAGCTCGATGACGGTGATGATGGCGACGATTTCCCCCTCCGGGAGGGAATTTCCCCCGGCAGATTTCTTCCTGCAGGGGAGCTTTTCGCTCTCTGGTGTTTTCCGCCTCGTGGAGGCGGCGGAATATTTCGATGGCCTCCCTGTGTGTTAGGGTTCCGAGGGGGTCAAGTACGAAGGGGGAACGGCTGAGGTGGCCAGGGCCCCAAACCACCGGCGGCGCGGCAGGGGCCCCACCGCGCCAGCCTGTGGGGGCCCCCAGGTGCCTTCTCAGCCTCCCCTTTTGGCCTCCTCCATCTTCTGGTAAAATAGGACTTCCATATGTCTCCTTCGATTTATTGATCTTCAGAAATAGTGCATCTCGACGGTGCTTTTTCCAGCAGAATCCTGACTCCGGTGTCCAATTCTCCATTATTCATCAAACATGCAAAATAGGTAAAATAACATAAGTAACACTTCTAAATATGAAATATATCGATGAATAGCAGTAAATTATGATATAAAATAGTGATGCAAAATGGACGTATCAACCCCCCCAAGCTTAGACCTCGCTTGTCCCCAAGCGAAAACTGAGCTCAGTAAACATGACCACAAGTTTATGGAGCAAAGTGTCGATAAATAAAATACGGACAAGAAGCATCACATTCATTGATACACAAGTCATTCTAGACAGCAACTTCCCTTCATATAATCTAACTTGAAATAAGTAAAGGGAACCACGATGAAGTGCATAAAGAGAACCATGATTGGTGAAGGCAAACTTAAACTCTTGGTCAGAGAACAATTAACAGATCATACTTATCTTTCGAGAAGAGTCTTTATATCAGAGCTTATATAGCAGAACTTACATGCCTTAATCATAACAGTCTCCTTACAGTCATTGATAACTTTCAAAGTTATATTCATTCGGATAAAAGCTATTGTGCGAAACAAGGAAATGAGAGATATGATTAGAAGTATCAACACATATAACTAATTGGATCTCAACAACTCAAATGCTTGCTTGAGATAGAGAGGAATGGGTTTACTGACTCAACAATAATGTAAAAGATAGGCCCTTCGCAGAGGGAAGCAGGGATTAAATCATGTGCTAGAGCTTTTAAGTTTTGCAAAGCATATAGAGAGAAAATAGTTGTTTGAGATGTATGTCGTTGTCAACGAATCGTAGTGAACACTAACCCCTTGTCAACCAGACTTTCAAGAGCGGCTCCCATGAAGGACGTTATCTCTACCAGCAAGGTAGATCATCCCTCTTCTCTTTTGTTTACACATGTATTTTAGTTTCTTTATAGTTGACACTCCTCCCAACCTTTTGCTTACACAAGCCATGGCTAACCGAATCCTCGGGTGCCTTCCAAATTAAGTTGCTTACTGATAAATCAGGGCAAAACATGTGAAGAGAATTATTAATGAAAGTTGTAGTTAATTGGGACTGGGCACCCCATTTGCCAGCTCTTTTTGCAAATTGTTGGATAAGCGGTGTATATGCCACTAGTCCATTGGTGAAAGTCTGTTTGAAAAATGCAAGAGAAAGAAACACACAACCCTCATGAGCTAATAAACAGTGACACAAAACTAGGAGTAATAAGTTTTGAATAATTTAAAGGTAGCACATGAAGTATTTACTTGGAATGGCGCAAAATACCATATAGTAGGAAGTTATGGTGGACTCGAATGGCAATGGTTTGGCTCAAGGTTTGGATGTATGAGAAGCATTCCCTCTCGATACAGGTCTTTGGCTAGCAAGGTTATGTAGCAAGCATAAGAGTTGAGGGATACAAACAATTATACAAGTGATAAGAATAATCATGCAATCTTCCTTAGAAGCACAAATAGTTTAACTTAAGAATACTAAGCTTATGAGCTACAAAGAAAGAAAGATCATGGAATAATATATTTGCATGCACTCCCTCTCTCTACTTAAGTCTCAAAGTATTGTCTACTACTGACCAATGCTAAGTTTGCCAAAACCAAAAAGATTAACTTGGTGCTCTAAAAAGTGATCCCTATACTAACAACAAGGTTATCAATATGAAAGAGAATTGCAAGCTAAAATAAAGTATGCAGAAAGTAAATGATAAAACTTCTCATTAATATTTCATAACGGCAACTCACACCAAGGGATACATAGATAACCAACTAAAAGAGAGATACTTCCACATTGCAAACCATCATATAAGATAACTTCCCTACTCACGATATGACTTTATGGAAAAGTAAAAGGTAAAGATAATGATGTGATACCGCGGCACTCCCCCAAGCTTGGAACAAACCAAGGGGATGCCAATACTTATGATGAATTACTCCTTCGGTGGTGGTGGTGAATTGTCCTCATCATCAGACTTCCAGGGAAGGGGTTTCCCATCAACAAAGGACGACTTGGTTTCGATTATCCTGAAACTAGCAGCAGCGCTTATGTTTTTAAACCGAGTTTCATACTCACAGTTTTGATTCTGGACGTCATAGAGTTGCGCCTGCAGTTTGTTGGTGGTGTTGATGAGGTGAAATATGTCTTCCCAGAGTTGTGCAGTCTCCTTCTTATGTTCAGCGACCAGCGCGGACACCATTGAGTGGAAGACTCCCACTTCACGTTCCGCCAGCTTTTTGTATGTGAAGACCTCTTGCTCCAGCTTCTCCATCCTGGCTTCCAGGCTCCCTTCTCCTTTGGGTCCTCGCACGTCTTCCGTCCGCAGCTTTCCATCAACCATCTGCGACTCCTTGGGATGCATCTTCAGCTCATCCATGTATGGGGTGACGACGTTCACAAAGAAACTGTCCTTTGGAGGCTTCGATGAAGACATGGCAGCTCTAGATCTGAAAACAATATCTGGACAGAAACAGCTCGAAACGAAACACGATGAAAAGGCGAGATACGAACCTCGGGGGTTCGGGTGAGTTATATAGCAAAAAGTTTTACAACATAAGGAAGGTACAGGAGGAAACCTGATCGGAGACGAGCTCCGGGGTGCTCAAACCACCAGGCGGCGCGGCTGGGGGGCCCACCGCGCCGACCTATGGTTTGGGCACCACGGGTGCCGTCTCCCATCCGGTTCGGTCTCTTATTTTTCCATATTTAATAAAAACGACGAAAATATCTTCTAGAAAGTTATTCGCGAAACTTTTCTTACCGAAACTGTTACCTATTCGAATCGAATTCTGCAGTCCCAGAAAAATGTTCTTCAATGAAAGTTTCCGGAGTCACCACTTTAATTGTATCAACCTCTTCATTAATAGAATCTCCAGAAATATAATGCTTGAGTCTTTGACCATTTACCACTTGTGTAGAGTTATCTTTCAATGAAGCAATTTTTATTGCACCTGAACGATACACCTCCACAATAACAAATGGTCCTTCCCATTTTGAGAGTAACTTTCCTGCAAAAAATCTGAGACGAGACCTATACAATAGAACTTTCTCACCAACATTAAATTCTCTTTTAAGAATTCTCCTATCATGCCATCTCTTAACTTTTTCTTTAAAGAGTCTAGCATTTTCATAAGCCTCACTTCTCCATTCATCTAAAGAACTTAAATGCAACAACCTTTTCTCACCGGCAAGTTTAAAATCTCTATTAAGTTCTCTCACTGCCCAATAAGCTTTGTGTTCTAATTCTAAAGGCAAGTGACAAGCTTTACCATAAACCATTTTATAAGGAGACATGCCCATGGGGTTCTTATAAGCAGTTCTATAAGCCCATAAAGCATCATTTAACTTACTAGCCCAATTTTTTCTAGATTTATTAACAGTCTTTTGCAAGATAGATTTAATCTCCCTATTTGACAATTCTACTTGTCCACTAGTTTGAGGATGATAGGCTGAAGCAATTCTATGATTAACACCATATTTAGCAAGAGTCTTTCTAAAACCACCATGGATAAAATGAGAACCTCCATCAGTCATAAGATATCTAGGTACACCAAACCTAGGAAAAATGACATCTTGAAGCATTTTTAAAGAGGTCTCACCATCAGCACTTTTAGTAGGTATAGCTTCTACCCATTTAGTGACATAATCAACAGCAACAAGTATATGAGTATTACCTTGTGAAGAAGGAAAAGGACCCATGAAGTCGAATCCCCAACAATCAAATGGTTCAATAACAAGAGAATAACTCATAGGCATTTCATTGCGTCTAGAGATATTACCAACCCTTTGACATTCATCACAAGATAAAATAAACTTTCTTGCATCCTTAAAGAGGGTAGGCCAATAAAAACCTGATTGTAGAACTTTCTGCGCAGTTCTATCTCCAGCGTGATGCCCTCCATAAGCACTTCCATGGCATTTCCTCAGTATTTCCTGTTGTTCATATTCAGGAACACATCTTCGCATAATACCATCGACTCCTTCTTTATATAAGTGTGGGTCATCCCAAAAGTAATGCCGCAAGTCATAAAAGAATTTCCTTCTTTGCTGAGCTGAAAAGGTTGGAGGCAAGTACTTGGAAACAATAAAGTTAGCATAATCAGCATACCAAGGACTATCTCGCGAACTTACACTTATTGCAGCCAATTGTTCATTTGGAAAGCTATCATTAACAGGAATAGGATCATAAGGAATGCTTTCCAATCTAGACAAATTATCAGCAACAGGATTTTCAGCACCTTTTCTATCTATGATATGCAAATCAAATTCTTGCAAAAGAAGTACCCATCTAATAAGCCTTGGCTTAGCATCTTTCTTTTCCATAAGGTATCTAATTGCAGCATGATCAGTATGAATAGTGACTTTCGAATCAACTATGTAGGGTCGAAATTTGTCACAAGCAAAAACTACAGCTAGAAATTCTTTTTCAGTAGTGGCATAATTCTTTTGAGCAGAATCAAGAGTTTTACTAGCATAATGAATAACATTTAACTTTTTATCTACTCGCTGCCCAAGAACAGCGCCTACAGCATAATCACTAGCATCACACATAATTTCAAAAGGTAAATTCCAATCAGGTGGTTCAACTACAGGAGCGGTGATTAAAGCCTTTTTCAAAGTTTCAAAAGCTTCCTTACAATCATCATCAAAAACAAATGGTACATCTTTTTGAAGAAGATTAGTAAGAGGCTTGGAAATTTTAGAGAAATCTTTAATAAACCTCCTATAAAAACCAGCATGACCAAGAATACTACGAATACCTTTAACATCTTTGGGACAAGGCATCTTTTCAATTGCCTCCACTTTAGCTCGATCAACTTCAATACCTCTTTCAGAAATTTTATGTCCAAGAACAATTCCTTCATTAACCATAAAGTGGCATTTCTCCCAATTAAGAACAAGGCTAGTTTCTTCACATCTCTGCAAAACTTTGTCAAGGTTGTGCAAACAATTATCAAAGGAAGTTCCATAGACGGAGAAATCGTCCATGAAGACTTCCACAATTTCCTCACAAAAGCCATGAAAAATAGCAGACATGCATCTTTGAAAAGTAGCAGGAGCATTACATAAACCAAAAGGCATACGTCTATAAGCATAAGTTCCATAAGGACAAGTAAAAGTAGTTTTCTCTTGATCTTGCGCTCTCACAGCAATTTGAGAAAACCCAGAATACCCATCAAGGAAACAAAAGTGAGTTTTCTTGGACAACCTCTCAAGCATTTGATCAATAAAAGGCAAAGGATAATGATCTTTCTTAGTTACTTTGTTAACCTTTCTAAAATCAATGCACATCCTATAACCAACTACTACTCTTTGAGGAATTAGTTCATCATTTTCATTAGGAACAACGGTAATTCCTCCTTTCTTAGGAACACAATGCACAGGACTTACCCATCTACTATCAGCAATAGGATAAATAATACCAGCTTCAAGAAGTTTTAATACCTCATTTCTTACCACTTCTTTCATCTTGGGTATTAAACGACGCTGATGCTCAACAACAGGCTTTGCATCAGGTTCCATGTTGATGGCGTGCTGACATATAGTAGGAGAAATTCCCTTCAGGTCATCAAGAGTATATCCCATAGCTCCGCGGTGTTTCTCAACACTCCCAATAACCTTTCCTCCTCTGTACCTGAAAGTTTAGAGCTGATAATAACAGGATATATTTTCTTATCATCAATATAAGCATATTTAAGATTATCAGGCAGAGGTTTCAAATCAAAAACAGGATCCTCCTTGGGTGGCATTGTGGTACCCAAATCTTCCACAGGTAAATTGTGTTTGAGCATAGGTTGACGAAGGAATACTTCATCAAGCTCATTCCTTTCTTCCCTGAAGTTCTCACTTTCATGATTCTCCATATGTTGCTGCAAAGCATTGTTAGGAGCAAGAACAATAGATGCAAGTTGAGCAATTTCAAAATCCTCACTAGGCAATTCAGTTTCATAAGGTGCTTTAGCAAATTTAGAGAAATTGAATTCATAAGATTCACCAGCAAATTTAGTAAAGATTTTCTCTTTCTTACAGTCTATAACAGCACCACAAGTATTCAGAAAAGGTCTACCAAAAATAATAGGACAACTATCATTGGCAGCCGACCCAAGTACAAGAAAATCAGCAGGGTATTTAGTCTTACCACAAAGGACTTCGACATCTCTAATGATACCAATTGGAGAGATAGTTTCCCTATTAGCAAGCTGAATAACCACATCAATCTCTTCAAGTTTACAAGGAGCAATTTCGTGCATAATTTCCCTGTAAAGCTCATAAGGAATAGCACTAGAACTTGCACCAATATCACATAAACCATAATAGCAATGATCACCTATCCTAACAGAAAGCACAGGAACACTAGACTTCCTAGAACTTTTAGGATGTGAGACAATATTAGAAGCATCCTCACAAAAGATAATGTGTCTATCTTCTAAATTTTCAGTGACAAGATCTTTAACCAATGCTACAACAGGTTCAACAGTTATTTGCTCATCAGGTTTGGTAGTTTTCTTATTACTTTTACTAACAACACCAGTTATGATAGTATGTTCCTTAATCTTATTAGGAAAAGGAACTTTTTCAATATAAGGTTCTGGAATAATGCGATCACAACATTAACCTCAACACCTTTAGATATATGAGAAACAGATTCATCTTTATATGGTTCATGATAATTTTTAAAACCCTCCTTCGGCAAACCGAAATAGGAAGCAAAGGCTTTATAAAAGTTTGCAACAATTTGAGAGTCAAGACCATAAGTAGTGCTAATTTTGCGATAATCATCAGTATCCATAAATTTTTAACACACTCAAAGTCATAGTTTATACCTGACTCCCTACCTTTGTCATTCTCCCATCCTTCAGTGTTCTCCTGAATCCGATCAAGAAGGTCCCACTTAAACTCTTCTTTATTACGAGTGAACGATCCAGCACAAGTGGTATCCAATAGAGTTTTATCTTGAAAGGAGAGTCTTGCATAAAAGTTATCAATAACAATATTACCAGGAAGCTCATGAATGGGACATTTGAGCATTAATGCCTTCAATCTCCCCCACGCTTGAGCGATACTCTCTCCATCATAGGGCCAGAAGTTATATATGAGGTTCCGATCCTTATGAATCTCACTTGGAGGATAGAATTTGGAGTAAAAGAGAGGTACAATTTCCTCCCATCCAAGAGAATACCCATTCTTCAGCAGTTTATACCAATGTGCAGCTTTACCAGACAGTGATAGAGAGAATAATTTCTTCTTAACTTCTCCCATCGAGATACCTGCACACTTAAATAACTCGCACAATTCATGCAGAAATAACAAATGATCTCCAGGATGGACAGTTCCATCTCCTGCATAGCGGTTATTTGTGACACGTTCAACAATTTTCATAGGAATTTTGAACGGTATTACCTGCTCATCTGGCGCCTCCTCTACTACCTTAGCAGTGGTAGTTGTTTTCCCAAATAGGAATTCAAGAGAAGACCCCTCCATAATGAGATATAGCAGCAGGCAAAAATAAAAACAGCACGTACAATAAATGTTTCCCTTACCAATTCCACTTACCAATAGCGCTACACTCCCCGGCAACGGCGCCAGAAAATAGTCTTGATGACCCACAAGTATAGGGGGTGTATCGTAGTACTTTCGATAAATAAGAGTGTCGAACCCAACGAGGAGCAGAAGGTGTTGACAAGCGGTTTTGATGAAGGATTCACTGTAAATGCTCACAGACAAGTTTTTAGGAGTTTTTGATATGACAGATAAATAAAGTACAAGTAAATAAAATGCAGTAATAATAGTTGCAGCGAGTGGCCCAATCCTTTCTACAGCAAAGGACAAGCCGGTTGTTGTACTTATAATGACCAAACGTTCTTGAGGACACACGGGAATATTGTCAAGTGCTTTCGCTTCATATAGTTGATTAATCTTCATTGTTTTGATAAGTGTTGTGTGGGTGAACCTATGCTAATGCACCGCCCTTCCTAGGACTAATACATACTTGTGATTATACCCCTTGCAAGCATCCGCAAATACAAGAAAGTAATTAAGATAAACTAACCACAGCCTTAAACTTTGAGATCCTGCTATCCCTCATGCATCGATATACCAACGGGTGTTCAGGTTTCTGTCACTCCGGCAACCCCACAATTGGCAAACGAATACACAATGCATTCCCCTAGGCCCATAAAGGTGAAGTATCATGTAGTCGACGTTCACATGACACCACTAGAAGAATAACACCACAACTTAAGCATCAAACCATTAAATATTACTCAACATAGTTCACTACTAACATCAAGACTTCTCCCATGTCCTCAAGAACTAAACGAACTACTCACAAGACATCATACGGAACATGATCAGAGGTGATATGATGATGAATAACAATCTGAACATAAACCTTAGTCCAATGGTTTCACCCAATAGCATCAATAACAAGAGTAATCAACACCGGGAGAGTTTCCCCTATGAAATAGACAAGATTCAGCCCTAGATGTTACAGCGGAGACGGGGTGCAGCGGCGGTGATGATGGTGTTGGCGGTGGAGATGATGATGATGATCCCGATGAAGTCCAGCTCGATGACGGTGATGATGGCGACGATTTCCCCCTCCGGGAGGGAATTTCCCCCGGCAGATTTCTTCCTGCAGGGGAGCTTTTCGCTCTCTGGTGTTTTCCGCCTCGTGGAGGCGGCGGAATATTTCGATGGCCTCCTGTGTGTTAGGGTTCCGAGGGGGTCAAGTACGCGAAGGGGGAACGGCTGAGGTGGGCCAGGGCCCCAAACCACCTGGCGGCGCGGCAGGGGGCCCACCGCGCCAGTGTGGAGGGCCCACCATGGCCCTTCTCAGCCTCCCCTTTTGGCCTCCTCCATCTTCTGGTAAAATAGGACTTCCATATGTCTCCTTCGATTTATTGATCTTCAGAAATAGTGCATCTCGACGGTGCTTTTTCCAGCAGAATCCTGACTCCGGTGTCCAATTCTCCATTATTCATCAAACATGCAAAATAGGTAAAATAACATAAGTAACACTTCTAAATATGAAATATATCGATGAATAGCAGTAAATTATGATATAAAATAGTGATGCAAAATGGACGTATCACTTGGCCTCGGTCTCCGCCTCGAGGGCCTCGCGCTTAGCGCTCAGGTCCGCGAGGGTCTCTTCAGCCTCGCGGACCACGCTGGTGCGGGTCTCCTCAGCGAAACGCTGCGCCTTCTCGCGCCGCGCCTGGGCCGCCTCGTCCCCCTGGCGGCAATGCTCCACGGTCTCTTGGAGAAAAGCCCAGCCCCGCGCGAGCTCGGCATCTTCTGCGCCTTGGCACGGTCTTCCTCGGCGAGCTGGGCCTCAAGCCCGTCAAGCACCTCCCTCGCAGAGTGGAAGACAGCATCTCGGCGAGCCGCAATCGAGCGCCGACCCTGCAGACCAAGGCCCACGCGTCGCCAGAGGGTCCAGAGGCACCGGCGACTGCTGAGGACTCCAGAACATCGCGCCTTGGGCTTGGAGTGGCCTCGAGGCGCACCTGGGGGCTCTGTTGAGAGCCTCCCTCTTCATCTGCGCCGGGGGCTTTCTGGGGCTCGGGACGCTCCCGCCATCAGCCCCGGCATCCTTCTGCACCTGGGGTGTGTCCTCCTCCCCTTTAGGAGCAGGATCGGTCTTCTCCGCCGAGGCCACTCTCGTCGCAACCTCGGTGTCCACCACAGGCGCTGCAGGGCTTGTGCTTGGTGGAGGTGGCGGTGCGGTGGCCTCCTCCATCTCAACGCTGGCGCGCTCCTCCGCCGACCCCGCGGTCTTCGCCGCATCCTCCTCCGGCGATGTCGCGGCCTTCACCGCATCTCCCTCCACCGATGTCGCGGCCTTCGCCGCGTCTTCCTCTGTCGTTTTCTCCTGCTGCGCAAGAGAAGCGACAGGCTGCGTGGACGGCGGCACCCTCGCCTTAGTATGCTCCTCCTCGCGGCGCTCCTCTGCCGCGGGAGGTGGAGCCGCTGTCTCAGGAGAAGGGGCAATGGCCTCGTGAGGCACCGCTTCAGTTGCAGGCGCTGCAGACGCTGTTGCGGCAGTGGAGATCTCTCCAACCTTCCGGAGCCTCCGCCGCCTCGGCTCCTCGGGACGTCTGGAGAGGAAAATGTTCAAGAATCCCTCGAGAGGGTCGCACAAGAACAACATCAAAAAAGAAAGGAAGTACAAGACTTACGCGGCGATGTCGATCCACTTCCGCTTCATTGGCCGCCGCGCAAGTGGAGCACTGGGCTCCACGCTCTTCTGGGCCTCGGCTGGCCTATCTTGGCCCACCTTGGCACTGGCCTCCGCCTCCTCCCGAGCTCTGGCGTTCCTATCATGGATCGCCTTTGAGCGGGGCTCGCAGCGGCCAGACGAGGCATCATCGTCGTCGCCCTCCTCCTCAGCGCCTGCCTCGTTGTCGCTCTCCTCCTTTCCCTCGACGCGCTGCGAGGGGACGACCAAGAACCGGTCACCGCTGCCTGAGGAGATCTCGTGGACCTCAGCCTCAGGCGACACGCCCTTCGAGGTGCTCGAATTCTCTGCCGAAGAATCGGGGCCTCCCGAGGCGCCGCCGCACCTGCGTCAGACTCTGCAGGCGTCTCCGTCGTCTCCTCCTCGCCGTCAGCTAGCGCCGCCTGTGCAGCTGACTCCGTGTCCTCGCGAGGCCCAACTTGCCCCTCAGGCACCAGGCCCCACTGGTCAAACTTTGGCATCGTTTGCACGAACGAGACGCTACGCCCAAGATCAATCCTATGGAGCAGAACGGTCTTGTCGGTAGGCTTGGGGATGGATGGAGATGTGAAGAGGACCTCCATGATGTTGTCCACTTCCTCCTGCGTGAAGAGGGTAGCGCTCAGGCGCATCTTGTCCTTCTGGTTGGAATACAGCCACATCGAGTCCGCATGCCTCTGGAGCGGGGCGATGCGACGCCTCACGAAATCCTTGGCCACCATCTGCCCGGTGAGGCCTGCCTCGCGAAGGTCCTTCAGGCGCCTCACCACAGGGCCAAGTGCTGCACTCTTGAGCGTTTTGGAAGACCAGCTTGCCCTCTTCGTTGGGGGCGCCTCAGGCATCTCGAAGAAGGGACTCTGGCTCCCAACGTCCACGAGGAACCAGCGCCTGTGGAAATCCTCCACCTTCTTCATCACGCTGATAACCCCCAAGAGCAGGGGATCACTGTAGCACCTCTCAATGTGGAAGTAAGGTATCGATCCGCAGGAGCAAGAAGGAAAAGTTATCTATTCCCTACAACTAAAGTGTCACAAGTTTTTGTTGATTATGCACTAAACAAGTTTAAAGAACAAGGTGGTTGATTTAATTGATGGAAGCTTAATGTAGCAAAACAAGAATGTAAAAGTGTCCCAATCCTCTTCAATGCAAGAGGACAAGACAAAGCTTTTCTCTTATTGGAATAATGGACATGGGTTCATGGATTCACTTAATCCTCTCTCTCATCTACGGTGATTATCATGTTATAGATAAAGTACACACAATTGTCATGTTTTAATGGTAGCTTTTATGACGGCTATATGTCCTAAAACACATAGTTGAAAGAAGTACTCATTTGTGTTGCTAGGTCACCCTCGTAAGGCTAGTGTGGTTGCTGTCACTCCCACATCATACTCTTCCTTTTTACCCTAGATAAAGGATGTTGGACTGTATTTCACATGTCACTCAATACATATGCCGTGTCACATCGGCCATCCCGTACCTACATACATCATACTTCATAATGGACAACGTTCTAAACACTAGTGCAATGATTCATATTTCGTGTGCATGACCACATCTCTCTCATCTATCCACACTTGGTGGTGTCAATCACCTCATGACAAGGATAAACAAGGCATTATGCATAAATCAAACCATCACATGCATCATAGAATATCTCCAAAGTATGACAAATCATAAAAGCTCCAACACAACGGTAAATGTATAACAAATCATCTCATAGCACAATATCCACCATAAGAATTACACAGATAGATCCATACTTATGCAAGGCACATCATATGGACTCCAACAATGGTCATACATAGAGAGATTAGATCAAGTTACCACCACAAACCCAAGATCCAGGGGGTGGACTACTCCCCCTTCATCATGGAGACGGTGGAGAAGTCATTGGAGAAGATGGAGACCACCCGGCAGCGCCCCGCCGGAGTTTCCCCCCTCCAATCTGTAGCTCCAGGTATGTTTCATGGTTTTTGTGTTTCGACGGCGCTCCCTCCCGAAACTCCTCGGGGGACTATTTTTATAAACGTTTTTAGGTCAAGACGAAGCCACGGAGACGAAAACGGACGGCATCGGAGCCACGAGGAATAAAAGAGGTGGTCCCACACAGCCAAGGAATCTGGCCGCGTGGGACCATCTATTTTCTTCCTCGGACTTCCTTCTTCACGGATCCTTGGCTCGTACGTCTTCTTATTTCCAAATATTGGGCCCCGTAAAATATTAGGTCATTTGGACGTCATTTAGTCCTTGAAAGTCAAAAACATGGAAAAAAGGGGTTTTCTGGTTCTGCAGGGTTAATTCCAAATAAATGGGAAAACTGTGAATTATCCCCTAAAATCATTATAAAAACATAAATATAACCCATATATGATGCAAATAAGTTGGAATATCAAGTAATAAAATGTAAAGTTCATGTATGCATTTTACATGCATCACACGCTGGTCACGACATTCTCGCCGGCCCACGCGATGGGGATGTAGATGCCGCCCATGCCATTGGTGATGTGGAAGGACACGCACCCCGACCGCTCGTTGTTCGCTGTGAACTGAAGCGCGTAGAAGCTGCGAAGAGGTCCATCGAGGGCGGAATGCCAATGTACGCCTCGCAGAGGTAGGCAAAGATGGCGAGGATAAGGATGGAGTTGGGGTGGAGGTGAAGAATCTGGATCTAGTAGCGCTCCAGAACCGCCAGGAAGAAGTCGGAGAAGGAGGCACGAGCCCGGTGAAGAGAGTATACATGAAGATGGGGTAGAGGCTGCCGCAGGGGTTGTTTGCCGGCTTGAGCACCGTGGCGCCGTGCTCGTTGCTCGCAGAGGCCGCCATGTGGCGCACCTTATCCAGTTGCGCCTCCTTGCCGATGCGGAAGCCGGTCAGAGCCGGCTAGAGGTCACCGTCTTGCTGCATCGCAGCAGGCTCATTCGCCTGCATCACCGCCTTGCCCTTCTTGGAGGCGGTGGAATTCTTGGGCGCCATTGCAACGGGATTGCGAAGGGAAGCTTGGAGATTGTGCGCTGGGAAGAAGGAGGTGAAAGGGGAACGATTGAAGCGACGGCCGTCTACGCCGAGCTCTCCGCCTTTTTTCGGCTCATCGAGCCGTTACCAGGACGTGGTGGGTCCCGCCACTACGCCCATTACTGCAGAGATCATGGCATCGTGGGCAGCAGCGGCTCTCCACATGTCTCGGGCCAGGCAGGCTTCTTTGGGCCCACGACTCTTCGCCTGCGTCCACGAAACTACAGCGTGCCCATCGCGGGCCCGGGGGCTACTGTCGGCCCAGTGGAAACCGGGTACCATGGGCCGGCCTGCGATAGCCCTCGCTGTTCTGCGAAGAATTCTGCTAAGGACCAGGCGCTCAGCCTGACGAGCCTCGCGAGGGACTTTTTCCTCGCGAGGGTTTCTTCACTCTGCTGTGCATTTCTGCTAAGGACCAGACGCTCAGCCTGATGGGCCTCGAGAGGGACTTTTCCCTTGGGAGGGCCTCTCCTGCCAGGAAATCACCAAGTCCGGGCCACCCTCGCGAGGCCTCCCTCGCGAGGCGTCAAGTACTACAGAGCCTCGGCGAGGCTCCTGGCCCTCGCGGGGTTCCTTCGAGTGGAAGCAAGCTCTGCGCCCACTGCAGAGCGCACATGGCCTCTGCGCCCGCCGCAGAGTGACGCGCGCGCCTGCGCGCGATGACGACGACACCGCAGTTGCCATTCTCGTGTATAAAGCAGTCAACAAGGCTGGAACAAGCAAAGCGGACTCCCAGTATTACCATTTTGGTGATAAGGGGACCGGCGCCCGATACGCTCCAAGGCCGACGTCATCGCGGACCACGTCACGGACCTCTGCGGCGCCAGCCCACCGTCCTGGATGGACGGTGGATTTTTCTGCCTAGACGACGTGCTCTGCCATGGACCGCGTCCATGGACAACCCCGACGATGTGCGCTGCGCTCCACCATTGCCACCATGTGGAATCCCTTCCCGCCTGTTGTTTTCGGGGAAGAGGACCGAGGCAGTATAAAAGGAGGCAGCGTATGACCAAGGAGGGGATCCCAGGATTCATTCTACTCATTCCACACTCAGCTACGTCGCAAGGTAGAAGACGGAGCTCCTTCCACCATAGTCCACCATAGCCATAACTGTGCCCTCGGCAAGCACATTACTGTGAACCTCTCCAAGCAGTGCAATACAACTTAGCAGGACGTAGGGTCTTTACACCTCACGGTGGGCCTGAACCTGGGTAGCGGCTCGTGTTCACTCTCTGTCGTGATGTCCCTCACCGAGCTCGACGAGCACCGTCGCCGAGGTTGTTGAGGATTTGTTTAACGTTGTGTTCAGCCCCTTACTCGATTCCTGGCATCTGAGAGACACCCTAGTTCCTGGGACTAGTCTCCGACAAAGTCATTGGTGACAGGTAACCTCCTCGATGGAGAGTAGGATTCAGCTACTATGTGAGCACACGACTTCCACTAAAAAATGGGTTGGTTGGCATTCATTCGCATTTTATGAAAATACAGCAATATCAAGAAATGCATGTGAAAACTAGAGGAGTGGAAAAGACTATGTATATAAATATAGAAATCCTAATAAATGGACACATATTTTTTGGCATGTCAAACTATATTCTGAGATACTATAAATGTAAAATTCATATGAAATCATTGTAAATTATGAGATTTTAATCGTGCATATTGGAAACTAGAGGACACCCCGCGCGTTGCTGCGGGACTTGTAGATAAAATTTTATTATAATTAGGCTTTAGAAATTCACTCAGAACAAATTAAGATCATAAATTGCATATTGGACAGTAAAATGGCTCTATGCACGCGGACAACACCAAAAAAAAGATGTGTATGAATCCATGATAACACAATTGATAAACTATGTTACATGACAAATGGAGCAGACAATAGGAAAGAAAACAAGTTATTTTTATTTTGTGTGATTTTGGTGAACGATCGTTGCCTCATAGGTCGATCGGTTGCGTGTATATATGGTGATGAATAGCCCATCACATGGCGTACATGGAGACGTATTTAGGTTGGAGTACTACTCCATACCCTTGTACGTTAACATAAAGAATTGTATTACAAAGTCTAACAGCCCCCTTAATCACAACCTTCTGAAAGGTTGAGATTACGAATAAACTCATGAAGATTTTTGACTGGCAACACCTTTGTAAACCCATCAGCAACTTGATCTTTACTGGAAATGAATTTGATGTCTAGCAACTTGTCTGGAACTCTGTCACGAACAAAATGATAGTCTATCTCAATATGTTTGGTCCTAGCATGAAACACAGGATTAGCAGATAATATGTAGCACCCAAGTTATCACACCATAGACACGGTTTTTCCATCAGTTTGACACCAAGTTCATTAAGAACAGCTTCAACCAAATCAGCTCAGCTGTAGCATTAGCAAGAGCCTTATATTCAGCTTCAGTACTTGACCTTGACATAGTTTTCTATTTTCGTGCACTCCAAGAGACTAAATTTGGTCCAATAAATATAGCAAAGCCTCCGGTGGATCGTCTATCATCAATACAGCCTGCCCAATCTGCATCTGAAAAGGCACTAAGCAACGTAGAGGAGGACTTATGGAAAGTAAGTCCAACATGTAGAGTACCTTGAACATATCTCAAAATTCTCTTTACAGCTGTCCAATGAGCAGTTGTAGGAGAATGCAAATACTGACTGATACGTGCATTTTATATCATCATTTATACAACTTTTAGTATCATATTAGAATGTTATTTGCATTGTTATATCATTGTTTTTGCATGTTTTAGATGATTTATGGGACTTTATACAAAGTCCCTATTTTTGGTATTTAATTTATGGGAGGCAGAAAACCTCCTTTTTCTTGTTTTTAATGTTTCAGGAGCTACAGGGACTCAAATAATAAAAGGGAAAATACACAGCTGGTTTTTCGTCGAGAGAAAGGCAGGGGGAAGAAGACCGAAGAGAGAGAGCCACGAGGCCCAAAAGGGGTGGGCCCACGTGACCCAAGTACCTGGCCGCGTGGGACCCACTAAGTGGGCCTCGGGCACCTCTCGCCTGGGGCTTTTTATCGACGCCTTCGTCCTCCCCGAAAAGTTATGCCCTAATTTTCCAAGTCCATCCGAGGAAACTCCTGATTTTCTCCGAGGGGGATCAGATCCTGCTGCTCCGGAGCTCGGAGAAGGTGGAAATCATCGTCATCGTCAACATCTCTTCTCTTGGCGTGGAGGAGGCCTCTACACCATCACCATCACCAAGACCAGCACCATCTCCATCATCATCTCCGTGATCCACTCCGTTCCCCTCGTAGTTTGAGAGTTGCTATACCCTAGATACTTGTCTTGTGCTACTATTCATGTTTGTGATTGAGTACTTGTCATTATTTGGTGGTGAAGTTATATTTTCAGATTGTGTTGTACCAATTATGCCACTGAATATTATCATGTTTGCACGTTGTGAGTAGTTCCTAGATGTTCCTGAGGGTATAGGATGAATTGGCAATGATTTATATAACATGTGTTGGTATTTTGTCAAGAGTTTATCTTTATGTGATTCTATGATAGTGTTGTGCGAACGTCGACTGCACAACACTCCACCTATATGGCTCATAGGAGAATACCGTAGTATAATGAATTGAGGGAGACTTGGGAGGACATGTAAACCTGGGACCGAATCATGAAGTTATATTATGAGGGTATTAGTATCGGGGACCTTAAAGTGTAATGCTATAGTGGAACATTATGTCTTAATAATTCTTGTGCAGTCATTTACTTGGCCACATGATCCATCATAAGGGGTTGTACTTTATTTATTTAGCTATACCTAATAATGGCTCCGTCCAAAGAAGATTAAAACTTGACAAGATATTCAACGTGTTGTTTAATAAATCTCTATGCCTAGCAATATCCATGCCGCCCTCGGGAATATTTTCCACATATAAGTTACACATCACTTGAGCTTGTCCTCTTGCACACAAGAGGATTGGGCTTTCTCTCTTTGAGAGTTTTGACTTGCTACTGTTTATTTTCTGCATTGCAATTATACAACCAAAAATACCAAAAACACTTGCATCTTTTATTGTTTTATTTATCAATCTTGCTAACCAATACCTTCAGCTCCTCGTGGGTTTGACAACCTTTTGTAATTGAAAGGTACTACAATTGATCTCCTGCACTTGGAGTCATCACTGACAAACTTTGTTAACAGAGAAAGAAATATCAGGTCGTGTCAATGTCAAATATTGCAATGCTCCTACAATGCTTCTGTAATGTGTACTATCATCAGGACCCAGGGGAGTTCCCTCAGTTAAAGACAACTTGTCTGTGGAGGATAAAGGTGTAGGACAGGAGGTGCACTTTGTCATACCGACTTTGGCAAGCAGATCTGCAGCATATTTTCCTTGAGTAAGGAGCAGGCCAGAATGTGTCTTCTTTACCTCAATACCCAAAAAATAATGTAGGTCTCCCAAATCCTTGAGAGCAAAATCAGCATTCAAATCATGAAGAAGAGCCGAGATAGCCTGATTTGAAGAACTTGTGACTATAATATCATCAACATAGATTAGGAAAATATCATAACACCAGACTTATGATAAAGGAATAAATAGGTGTCGACCTTGGAAGCAGAAAAACCAAGTTGTTGCAACTTGGTACTGAGTCGTGAATACCATACACAAGGGGCTTGTTTGAGACCATACAGGGCCTAGTCAAGTTTGCAAATATGATGTGGAGCTTGAGGATTTTCAAACCCTGGAGGTTGTTTCATATAAACTTCCTTTTCCAGAACGCCATGGAGAAACGCGTTCTTGACATCTAGCTGCCGCAAACTCCATCCTCTGGAAACAGCAACTGCAATGACAATGCGTATCGTTGCTGCTTTGACCACAGGACTGAATGTGTCTTCATAGTCTATTCCATATCTCTGCTTGAACCCTTTTGCGACTAGGCATGCCTTGTACCTGTCAATAGTGCCATCTGCATTTTTCTTAACACGATATACCCATTTGTAGTCAATAAGATTTTTTGTGTGATGTGGAGGAACTAAATGCCATGTTTTGTTCTGCATAAGAGCATCATACTCATCCTACATTGCTTTGCGCCACCTGTCATCCTCAAGCGCCTCAGACAGTGTACGTGGTTCTCCTGTAGATGCAACAAGACACCAACAAACAGTACCATCAGTGATGATTCTAGGCTGACGGATACCTTTTTGTAATTGAGTACGGGATTCACGAGGCGGTGGTGGAGCCGATAGCGAGGAAGGAGGCGTTGGAGACGTTGGCATATGTGTAGATGTGACCGCATCAGAGCCCGGTGTAGAAGATCCAGGCGAATCAGAACCCCCATGTGCGGCTGATGCTGTCGAAGGGGATGGGGGCTCCGTGGCCTCTGTGGCATGCTCCGATTCACTCCGTGGCGGGGATCGGGGCGAAGGCGGAGGCGTCCTTGAGCGTGACCGTGGCGGGGTCCCCGACCGTGATGGAGACCGCGCTGGCCCGGAGCGCGACGTGGCAGAAGATGACTCGCCCGGCGCGGGCGATGGCGACCGTTGCGCGTCGGACAACGCGGCAGGATCCGCCTCGGAGTCAGCGTCGCTGACGTCTGACTGGCTAGCGCCAGAATCGTCCTTGGGATCGACAAGGATCGAATCCTCCTCGGGATCGCAAGAGGACAGACGTAGCCTGTCGTGTTGCGCTCTGTTTTCACCGTTTTGGCACCGTTTTGAGTGGAATTTTTTTGATTCTCTTTGCTTCATACTTGCATCTGTTGGCACACTTGTTTCTGCATGTGGATCATTAGCAACAACTGGTATCATAGGCAAAGACATATAATCATCAATATTTTCAGCCCATTATTTGATGGCAAAAGAAGGATGTCTTTTCGAAGACGGGCACCGGCATTAGGATGAAGGGATTCAAAGGGAAAAACACTCTCATCAAAGACAACATCCCGTGAGTATAAATGCGGCCATAGAGACCTCTAAACACTTAACTCCTTTGTGACGTGGACTATAGCCCAAAAAGACACAACGTGTGGAACGGAAAGCAAGTTTTTCTTTTGTTGTAGGGGCGGAGATTAGGCCAACAAGCACAGCCAAAAACTCTAAGAGACTCATAGTTTGGCTTGGTGTGGAGAAGACGTTCAACAGGTGTATCAAGATTAATGACTTTGTTGGGGAGCAAATTTAAAGAAAGGTGGCGGTGAGAAAAGCTTCATTCCCAATATTTGAGTGGCATGGATGCATTAGCAAGCAAGGCAAGGCCAACTTCAACAATTTGCCGGTGTTTGCGTTCAGCAGAACCGTTTTGTTGATGTGCATGTGGGCAAGAAACATGATAAGAAATGACATGCGTTTGAAAGAAGGTATTAAGTTTTTCATATTCACCACTCCAATCAGTTTGCATAGTTATGATTTTTCTACCAAGTTTTCGTTCAACAAGCTGCTGAAAATTAAGAAAGACTTGATACACCTCAGAACGTTTCTTGAGCAAATAAATCCACGTAAATTCACTAAAATCATCGATAAAGCTTACATAGTATGAATGTCTGCCAACAGACTCAGGTGCTGGACCCCATACATCAGAGAACACTTGTTCCAGAGGAACAGTGGAAACACTAGTAGAAGTAGGATATGGCAACTGATGACTCTTAGCTAACTGACATGAATCAAAAACGTATGGGGTAACCTTAGGAGTATAAGAAATTTTATTGTTTCTAAGAACTTGCTGAACCACAAAAGACGAAGGATGTCCTAGACGACGATGCCAAGTGGAGGGGGACGGTGATGACCCACAAGTATAGGGGATCGCAACAGTCTTCGAGAGAAGTAAAACCCAAATTTATTGATTCGACACAAGGGGAGCCAAAGAATATTTATAAGCCTTAACAGATGAATTGTCAGTTCAGCTGCACCTGGAAATAGACTTGCTCGACACAGTTTATCAGTACCAACAGTTTATAGCAGTAGCAGTAGTGAAATAATAGGAGCAGTAAAATAAAAGCAGCAGTAATAATTAAATTAGACAACAGGATTAAAATACTGTAGGCATAGGGATGGATGAACGGGCGTTACATGGATAAGATAATTCATATAATAGTCAAGCGTAGGGCATTTACAGATAGATAATAATAAAGTATCCAGGTAATAATCAATCATAGGCATGTGTTCCGTATTTAGTCGTACGTGCTCGCAATGAGAAACTTGCACAACATCTTCTGTCCTACCAGCCCGTTTGCAGCGGGGCCTCAAGGGAAACTACTGGTAATTAAGGTGCTCCTTTTAATAAAGTACCGGAGCAAAGCATTAACACTCCGTGAACACATGTGATCCTCACATCACAGCCATCCCCTCCGGTTATCCCAATTGTTGTCACTTTGGGGCCTCGGGTTCCGGACAATTATATGTGTAAACAACTTACAGATATGATCTAAAGCAATAATTATCCTCATGATTCAATAACATGTTCAGATCTGAAATCATGGCACTCGGGCCCTAAGTGTCAAGCATTAAGCATAACAAGTTGCAACAATGACATAAAGTACTAACAACGGATACTAGGCACCATGCCCTAACAATCTGATATCTATTACATGAATGATCCCATCCAATCCCTACCATCCCCTTCAGCCTACAGCGGGGATTACTCACACATGGATGGGGGAATCATGGATGGTTGATGGAGAGGCGTCGGTGATGATGATGGCGATGATCTCCTCCAATTCCCCGTCTCGGCAGGGTGCTAGAACGGAGTTTCTGATCCCCGAAATAGGGTTTTCGGTGGCGGCGGAGCTCTGGAGTGTTTCTGGGAAAAGCGTCGATCCTCCTCGGGTTTTTAGGTCAAGGGGATTAAGTAGTCGAAAGGGGGACGCGAGGTGGTGACCGAGGCGGCCACACCACCCCCCGGCGCGGCCCACCTTTGGCCGCGCGGGCCCATGGTGTGGGGCCCCAGTGGCTCGCCTCCGTCTCATCTTCTGGCTCCGTGTGTCTGTTGGAAAAATAGGAACTCCAGGATATTTTTCGGGAATTTTCCCGAAACTTGACTTTCTGCACAAAAACAAGACACCATGGCAATTCTGCTGAAAACAGCGTTAGTCCGTGTTAGTTGCATTCAAAACACACAAATTAGAGGTAAAACAACATCAAAAGTGTTCGGAAAAGTATATACGTTTTGGACGTATCAGACGTCTTTATTGTAACGAAAGCATGCTTGGAGGATCCAGTGGAGAACGGCACTAGCGGGTAGAGACCATCATGGCAAGGTCATTTAAACAGAATTCTCCTTGTTGCCTGGTCCTTAATTAAAAAGAAATTTGGGTGAAATTCAAAGAAGATATGATCATCAAGTGTAAGCTTATGAACAGATAAAAGGTTTGTGGTAGCACTAGGAACATGCAAGACATTTTTAAGAGCAAAAGAAGCATGTGGGGTGCATAATATTGAATGACCAATGTTGCTTATTATCATACCGTTTCCATCTGCAGTGTGGACGCGATCACGCCCCTTGTACTTGTCATGGGTGGAGAGTTTGCTCAGCTCTCCCGTGATGTGGTTGGAGGCGCCAATGTCCGGGTACCAATTGGTGTCAACATCATAGGAAGCAAGATGAGCAGTCTTTTCTTCACGAGTATCATCATCGGAATCATCACGGTCTTCATAGCGCCACTAGCAATCACTTGCTGGGTGCCCATGAATCTTGGATATCTGGCATGTGGTGTTGACATAGGGAGTGGGAGCACGGTCACGCCGACCACCCCCATCACGGCGGCCTCCATTGCCACCATCACGACGGCCTCCATTGCGGCGGCCTCCATTGCCACCATCACGGCGGCCTCCATCATAGCGCCTATCATCACGGCGATCATCACGGCGGTCATCACGGCGATCATCACGGCGACCACCATCTCGAGAGCGCCAGGGAGCACGATCATCACGGGAGCGCCACGGCCCCCTATCATCACGGCGATCCCCTCCATCACGGCGACCACGGTCATCCGAGCGGCCTCCACCATGAGCAAGATGGGCGGAGGAGGTGAAGGTCTGGGCAGGGATAGCATCTTCGTCATCAAAGAGCATCTCACGGCGCATGAGCAGCGATTTGAGCAAAGAGATCATCAATGGTCGTGCCACGCTGGCCGTTTACTGCAGCAACAACATCATTATAGGAACTATCAAGACCATTAAGGATATACCCTATGAGTTCATCATCATCAATGGGTTTTCCAGCAGCAGCGAGCTCGGAGCAGAGCCCTTTCATGGTGGTGAAGTATTCCGAAGCAGTCATGTCCTTCTTCTTCATTTTGTTGAGAGCCGTACGGAGGTGCGTGACCTTCGACCTGGAGACAGAGGTGAACATAGAGGTGATAGTACCCCAAACTTCAGCAGTAGATGCGTGCTCGAAGAAGTGAGGGAGCAGCTCTGGTGAGACGGTCTGGAGGAGCCACCCCATCACCTGCTGGTCACGAACGATCCAGGCAGAGTAGAGAGGGTTAGCGATGGTGGTTTTCTTCTCTCTTTCTTCTATCTCCACGGTCTTGGCAGGGGCGACATCAGTGCCATCAAGCAGCCCGGTGACCTGCGCTCCACGGAGGGGAGGGAGCACCAAGGCCTTCCAGAACAAGTAGTTCGACCGGGTGAGAAGCTGGGTGGGAGGTGAGCCGAGGATGGCAGCGAGCGAGGCCGTCGAGGAAGACGATGACATGGCAGCGGCACAATTTTGTCTTGATCTTGATCTTGGGGCGGCGGCGGCTATTTTGGTCATGGTTTTGGTCGTGTTTTGGTTGTTTTGGTCATGGGTTTTTGGTCTTGGGGCGGCGGCAGCGGCAGTGTATGCGGCGGCGGCGATCTTGGTCTTGAAGGTCTTGGGGCGGCGGCAGCGGCAGTGTATTTGGCGGCGGCGGCGATCTTGGTCTTGAAGGTCTTGGGGCGGCGGCGGCGGCCTAGGGTTTTGCGGCGGCTAGGTCAGGAAAAGGTGGCTCTGATACCATGTGATTTTGGTGGAACGATCGTTGCCTCGTAGGTGGATCGGTTGCGTGTATATATGGTGATGAATAGCCCATCACGTGGCGTACATGGAGATGTATTTAGGTTGGAGTACTACTCCATACCCTTGTACGTAAACATAAAGAAACTGTATTACAAAGTCTAACACTTTGTTCACAATGTACAATGCGGAAAGAGAAGAATCCAACAATACCTAAATTCTACTCGTATGTATCTGCCAAAACATTGTAACCCTTTGCAGGCAAAAGTAAACTTGATGGTGATAACCGGTAAAAGTGACATGCATCTTTTCATCTTTAATGCAGGAGAATCTTTGATCTCTATGTAAGTCGTGAACACTATGGAGTTTGCCCGTTCAAGATGTATACCAGTTTGACCTGTATATAGATAGAAGATTTGGATTATATTGGAAGTCACTTGCCCTTCAGATAAAAGTAATACGGGTAAGCAACTATATATACATTTTCCTATATATATATGGTGGGACTATTCTACAACCCCTGTTAAGATATTATAGAATAGTTATTCTACAACCCTTCAAAAAGACCTTCTGAACCCGTGCTCGTGAAAAAAACGCTCGGCCCAGTCCACTAACTCTCGCCCGACCCGGCGTACCAACCTCCGATCGACCCACCTCCTTCCCCATTGCAACCCCCACCTACCCACCTCCCATCGACGACCTCCTCCACCCCGACCTCCGGCGCCGCCTTCCCACCCCGACCTCCGGCGCCACCAAGCCCTCAAGCCACCTCGCCGGTGGATCCCGGCGGCGCCACGCTGTCCCCTGCAGCTCGCGGATGCTGGCGGCGACCAGGAGATCCTCCGCCCCGTCCCCTGCCGTCCCCGCGCGGGTGCTACCAGGAGTTCGCTTCCCGCCGGCGAGGACCACCTCCGCGCCGTCCCTTCTCCTCCCCGTGCCTACTCTACTCCCCACTGGCTGCCATGGCGGGCCCCTCCTCCCGCACCGGCGGCAGCGGCGCCGATCCACACCCGCCTCATCGTCCCTGCATCGCATGGATCCAGCCGGCGCGCCACCATCCCTGCACCACGCGGATCCCGCCGGCGCCCCACCATCCTTCACGAGCACGGCTGGGTGCGCCGCTAGAAGTTTAGCCGTGCCCCCGCGAAAGTTAAGTGTGCGCCTCCCGTGGAGTCCATTGTGCAATTTGGGAGTCAACGCGCTCGCTCATGGCTGTATGCTGCCGCTCCAAGATTCTGCTTCCTTTTTCTGAATTTCTTTGCTGCTGCATCTGAAGATCGTTGGTGCAGCTCGTCCCTATCATTTCTCGCACAACAGCAGCTCTGAACTCGCATGATGCATTCTGAATTTCTATCTGCGTCTAACAGCAGCCGGATCCTCTGACTTTGGCACCCTGACTTTTCCTGACTTTGAGTCGGTGACAGATGGGTCCGTGTGTGGTAGGTCCTACATGTCAGTGACCCAAAGTTAGGGAAAGTTAGAATTGGCAAAGTTAGAGGATGAGTAGAGGGTGTGTGTGCGTAGATCGATCGATTTGTAGCTGCGACTGCAAAGTTAGACGTATAATTCGTTACGGAGGAGCTGAGTCTCTGCGTGTACTCTACTAGCCACAATAAAATTGTGTGTGCGCGCATGAAGTTTACTTAATTTTGTTTGGAAGTCCGGCACTGATTTCAGTTTTGCACACGAAAACAGAAATTGTAAAGTTACTTATTGTTTAAAAAGCAAGACCACCCGTCCAATGCGGGGAGTTCGTGTTTTTTAATCAGGAAGTAACCATTTGTCATGATGGAAATTCATTTGTCCGCCAAGAAATTCATTTGTCCTCAAACTATATCAGTTCTCCGCTATGAAATCCATTTGCGAAAATTAATGTAAAGTTCACTTACTTGATGCCACTGATGGATGGCAATTTTTGACTACTAAATTTTGCCCTTTTGAAATACAGCAGGGCAGTACACTCGACCACTAAATTTTGCCCTTTTGAAATTGTTTATGGTTTCAAACCTGCTGCTCCCATAGACTTTTTGGCTTTGCCATTGCAGGAGCGAACCAATCTTGATGCAAGTAAGTGCACTGACTTTGCAAAGAAAATTCATGAGAAGACCAAGGAAAACATCGAGAAGATGACTTTGTAGTACACGAAACAAGAAAACAAAGAAAAAAGAAGATATTGTTTGAAGAAGGTGGCATGGTGTGGATACACCTTTGGGAGGATCGTTTCCCGGATCAGCGCAAATGCAAGTTGCAGCCACGTGGAGATGGTCCATTCAAAGTACTTAAGAAGATAAATGACAACGCCTATAAGATTGACCTTCCAATGGATTATGGCGTTATTCCAACTTTCAATGTCTCTGACCTCTCCCCATACTTTGGACCATCAGAGTCGAGGACGACTCCTTTTCAAGAGGGGGACGATCATGAGGACATCCCAAGCATTGCCGCCACACCAAGCATCGATGTACCTATAACAAGAAGCCATGCCAAACTTACAAGTGATCAGGTGAACGCTAACCTAGGTTTATCTTGTTAACTTGATGCTATGACTATGCTTTCATCTCCATTGTTGTTAGTGAACTTAGATATACAACAAAGAAATACAGCAACCTATGAGATGATGGAGAAACAATATTGAAGACAACAAAACAATATTGAAGATAAAGAAACAATGTTAAAGATCAAGAAACAATGTTGTTCGAAACAAGTTTTCCAGTGAATCTGTTTCTGCCAGATATTTGCCTCTGATCTTTTGATGTGCCACACTCACATGGATCAGAGTAAGGGCTTTTGGGGTATACCATCAGAAGTTTCTTGAAGTTTAGTTTCCAACCAAAGAAACCCCACATCATTTGGAGTTGTGTAGCTCAAGAAAATTTAGTTTTGGTGGGAAGTGTTCAGGCTGATAAATGCTTCGTATTTTTCCGAGAAGCTCTCCAATAACTTCACAAGTTGACTGTTTCCCTTTCCAAGAAAGTCACGAAAATGCTACTCATTTTGAATCATTTTCCTACCTAGTTAATGGGCGTTGTCCCTGCTATAAAACCTCATCCCCGAATCTTTTTAGAGGCTTTTTTATCAAACTATTCAGCTATATGCTATTGCAGCCAGACTGATAAGAGATCCGAGAGATCCTTGCTAGCTTTGCTCTTGTGAGTTCATTCAGATTCGCGAAAAGGAGCCTCTGGTTCCCCCTAATTCGTGCTCTATGGTTCCAGTCGTTTTATGTGGGTTAGTCCCGGTTTGTGGTTTTGCGACTGTTTGGACAGCGGGTTGGAGTTCTTGTAGTTTCATTCAGCCATCCCAACGTACGGGTCGCATCCAACCTTGGCAGGTATAAAGCTAGTTATCTCGGCTGCTTGCGGCTAGTTATCCTCTCCGATTCAATCCTACGCCGTGAAGATTAGGCAACCCTCGGCGTGAACACCTCCAACGGGTTTGTGCCTATATATCAGCACTCGAGGCCGAATCCCTCCCGATCCGTGGTGCCTTGAGAAGTGGTGGTGTATTCGCGGTCGAATCAGTTAGAGTTGTGGCGGAGCTGCCAGATTCGAGGCCGAATCGATGGGAAAAGAGGTGGCGGTGGTCACCGGAGGAGAGGCGTGAGGGCTACATGAAAATTCCAATTGGCAATTGTCGTACGCGCATTGGCGTTTCTGTTTTATAGCAACAGCCCAAGTGTTTTATTTTTGTAGCACTTGCTTTTTTTGGTTTGACAAAAAATTGGCAAAATTTAAATCAAGGTCATTTGTTGGAACAAGATTTCTAGCCCCCAAATGACCTAATACGGACGGGAGTCGATGGTGGCAGCGTGTGGGTGGAGAGCGACGGCCGACACCCCTCCATGCCGAATCCCTCCCGATATGTGGTGGCCTTAAACAGTGGTGGTGAATTCACGGCTGAATCGGTTAGATTTGTGACAGAACTGCCGGATTCGAGGCCAATCGATGGAGAATAGGTGGCGGTGGTCACCGGAGGAGAGGCGTGAGGGCGACATGAAACTTTCGATTGACAGTTAGCGTGTGCGTGTTGGCCTTTGTTATATAGCATCAGCCCAAGCGTTTTATATTTGCAGTCTTGGTGTTTGTTTTTGACAAATTATTTTTTGACAAACTTTACATAAGGGAGTAAAAAATTTGGCTCCAAATGACCTAAAAAGGTTTATGCTCTAAATTAGGGCAGTTGTGAAGATGCTCTAAGAGACGGGTGCATCGTAGTTTTGTGTGCAGTAGATAGAGAAGTAAGTTTTGTATTGAGCTGAACGGACAAATAAAATTATTTCTACCTTAATGTGATGTAACCAATGCACAAGGTTACCACGTAGAGCGCAACCAGGAGGTCTATTTCTAGGGAGATTAGATATTGAAAGGATATGTTTGCAGGAAAGTTTGTTGAATTTAATCTTGGCTAACAAATCAAGATAGAGAAACGGGGGTGTGGCCCACCACACCTCTCTCACGAATGCACCAAGCTCTCCCTGATCGATTCTCTTCCATCTTCATGCACAAATTATCCACAAATTAAGGACCATCTGAGTAGGAGTACATCAGTCGTCTCCGCTCCAGATCTATTAGGCCGATCCATCGAGGCTGCCCTACCCTGTCCTGCACGCGGACATGGCTCCGGCCAAGAGCATGGCGAGCGCCTACGAGGCCGCGATAATGGCCAACGCGGCGGCCGTGAAAGCCGCCAAGGTATTCCGGACCAAGGCCGAAGAAGCCGAAGAGGCCGCAAGGACAGCCATGGCGAGGGCCGAAGAAGCCGCCAAGGCGATGGCGGAGGAGGCCACCGAGGAGGAGCTGTTCGCCGCCAGTTTCCGCCGCTACTGGAACAGACTATACGCCTGCCGCGGCGTCCGCACCTTCAACCAAACCAGTACAACCTAGAGCTAGCAAAATCCTCTCCTAATCCACCACTCTCTTTGCCTATTAAGTACTTAACTTGCTATCGATGGATATTCTTGGTATGCAGCTTCTATCCCCGCCATGTGTTACACTTCCCCATACGAGTACGACTCTGATGGCTATCTCCATATCGATGACTCGGCCAAGGCCATGGACACCCTGCTCGTCGTCTCCGTCAAGGTCCTGTCGATCAAGGAGTACTGTTTGGGATGGCCACTGCGACTGTATGGCGTCGTCGCTGCACGCGACGTCTAGGACCACAAGCGTAACATTATTTTCCACCGTCCCAGAAATAACTGCCAAACCATCACGCAGGAGGTTCGTTCATACGATGCCAGTTCCTTTTCATCTTTCTAGCTATCCCAAATCGTCATCATAAGAGTTCCTTTGTAATTCCATCTTTTCGCCGTTATAAGGAAAATAATTTAATAGGATCTTTTCGGACACGGCGTTTCGGGTCACAGGTTGGATGCATGTAAAACATTTTAAAAACATTTAAAAATGTCAAAAAATTCCAAATAAAAATTTAGATATATCATGACATTGAATGTTAGAACAAAAAGTTTCGCGAAGAAAAGACATTTTTTGTGACATTTACAAAAAAGACAAAATAAAATAAGGGTCTCTCTAGCGCTCAGTCGAATGAGAATTACCTTAATTCTTTTCACATGACATCATCAATCCAGTTGCAAGTCAAGTTGCAACTCATTATTAGCATGAATCACGAAGCAAATCCAATTGCAACTCAGTCGAATTGCAACTCCAATTGCAACTCAGTCGAATGAGAATTGACTTAATTCTCATTCGCATGACGTCATCAACTGATGCATGAATCATGAAGCAAATCAAATGGTCTGAATCAATTGCAAGTCCACTTGCAACTGATGACGTCATGCGAATGAGAACTAAGCTAATTTTCATTCGATTGAGAATAAGAAAAACCGATAAAATAAAATGTCATCTAGTATATCCAAAATTTCATTTGGAATTATTTGACATTTTGAAATATGTTTTTTTGAGCCGTGGGTGCATCTAGACCTATGAGACGATATGGATTTTCGGATCTTTTCGCGTTACATTATACTCGATATAGTATTGTTATTACTGATAAAAAAAGAACATTATCATCTGTTTGATAATTTGGCATCCGCCATGCAGGATCCATACCTAGCGCTCACAGGTCCTAGCGTGCGATCGCTGTGTCCGGAGACCCTTCATACATCGAGGTTACGTTGAAAGTGAAGGGCGCTACAAAATCTGAGGATAAAGATTTCAGCAAACTAGTCTTGAGATACAACACTGGATGCTGTCTCAAGAGCAATTACCCTAGCAGGCTAGGCATGCTGGAATTCAAATTTGGTCACATTGCTCACTCAGTCGAGGCCACGATCTCCATACATGTCAACAAAGGGTCGTGGCCAGAGGGTTGTCGAGGTATATTCACTTGTAGCATTACTAGGGTTGACGAGCATAGAGTCCGGGGCTTCCCCTTTTCAAGAAAAACTACGGATGACGACCCTATTAGAGTCAAGCTACTTGATTTTGGAGACGATGGACTGCCCGTCGATGCCGATGGTTTGATTCAGCTGTCGCGCAGTGTGGTCTCCATCGAAATTCGAAAGATGCTTCTGACTGTCTCTGCCATGGCATGTCCAATTAATAATGAAGGTGATGTTGAAAGCGGCGAAGAGGTTTTGGGACCTCAGTGGCACGGTTCAAGCTCCTTCGAGCTCAGTGTTGGCTCTTGTAGTATGCAAGTTATCGTCCATTGGTCCGGTTTCCATGAAGAGTGAGGGGATTATTTGAACTCATTTGATCCAGCTGGAGTTTTATTCATTTTGTAGTGGTCCTATATGATTCTCTCTCAAGTGGTGTATGTTAGCTAATTAATGATGATGCTGGAATATATGGACAACGTAATATATGCATATCGAAGAGGTAGTAATTGATCACAAGAATTTTGCATGAGTTCCATGGTAAACGGTTCATTTCTTGCAAATCAAAGAGGTAGTAAAATGACTCGGTAATTCAAGACATTTCCCTGGACCGGATTTGGCATGTAATATCATCAGATCCGAATGCCAATGCACAAACATACAGGCTTGCGACTCTAACAGCCAACCAGTTACAACTTACAGCAGCAGGCTGAATTCCCCAGATGACATATTGACAGTAAAATGAGGCAGCACGGCAGAATTCAATTCAAACACACAAGAACTAATCGAACTATATATGGTTGGACGCTCTTATTTATCTCACAGGCGCCTCCAGATTCCCAAGCAGGGGGAGCAATATGCCTCCTATATATGGCATATCTCCTACTCCACAGTTCCCTCCTCCAGCAGGATCGATGCCTCAAGAAATCGCTGCTCCGCATCCCAGGTCAACCATCTTTGCTTGATGACTCGTACACGGTGTCCATGATACCATGGATTGTTGACAGGCTCAGACCAGGGAACCTGTGAGGAGCATCGGGGCTGATCTCTATCTTGACGAATGGCCATTTTATAATGGAAGCCGCACTGCACTCTTCATGCCCGTCTCCGATCGCACAGAAGCGGACGTTTGGGCCTCCATAGCGTTCCTTGATCCATTTGAAGCACTGCAGCTTCCCCACTTCCCATGAACTGTAAACTGTGGAATGGAAAGCAAGTGATTAGTACCAGATGGATTAATAACAATTGTTGTCATTAGCATATTTCTGCTAACAGATTCACAGCTTTGCCATATGCAACAGAAATGCAGTAATCAAACCACTACTACCACGATAGGGGCATACCATTATCAGATGAGATCACATCGTCCAGACGATACAGCAAACATTTGGCAATACTTGGAACCAGAGAACCTGAAGTAACTATGCAATTGATGCTTGAAGGTTTGCCAGCAGGCTCAGCTGTTGATTTACCCAGAGCTTCTTCCAGCAACTTATGAGCTGCATAATATGGGAATGGCGTTGAGTATTCAAGCATACAAAACCAATGGTAGACAACTAGAGGTTGACTCAAAGAGGGCATCAAAATTAATCCTTCTACCCCTCTGTGGCATACTCTATTTGCTTTTGCACACAGATTCAAGTATACATAGTTGTCCACAGTGCTTCAATCTTTTGAAACCAGATCAATAGTAAGCCTACATTGAGCATGTGATTCAGTGTTTAAGAATAGACAAACCATTTCTCTAGTGGAGAAAAAAACGTTAAGGTTGACAAGAATGCTGCCAGAGGATAATCACTCCAACTTATTTCTCCCACATCTTAAAGCAAGGTTAGGTCAGCAAACCAAAAAGGAAATTCTAGCTTCTATCAATGACATCTTATAATGTATCCTCTTGGTTGTAAACATAGTTTTGATAATAGATCTATTTCACTAAGAAACTGAAAGCACCCTCTTGCTCTCCACGGACTGAAAGTAGAAAATTCACCAGCAGCATCTTTTGATATTAATATTATCATAATATCGTGTATTGCATAATTTGCATTACGCAGGCTCTAACAGATTTTTGGATGTAACCACTTTAGCTCCAATGGATGGTCAAAACTTAGGCTCCAGTAATCACAAACCGAAAATCAGAAACACCTTCTTTCAATATTGATATTTCTCAGAAGTAAAAAAAACTCCAAGTGTAGAAGGGTAAACTAGTATGAATTACAATACCTGAAGAAAGCCAACCATCAGTAAATTTGTCTGTCAAACTATATAACTCATTCCAGACTTTGACCATGTGGTGGTCCAGAATATTTTCCAAACCCTTAAAAAAACACGAAAAGAGCTTAGCTTAGTGGCTCGAACATGACACTAACGGAAATATTAGAAAGTACAAATTGACGACTGCAGGAATCATAAGTCCAAATAGGAGCAATAAAACGGAAGCTGAAGAGCTTTCCGATAAAAAATGATGGCAGGGAAGTGCTTATCTAACTCCAATGATCTGAAAATACACAGCTGAAGAGCTTTCCCATATATACTTTCTATTTCTTACTAAGATCCACTGTACGGAAAAGCTTCCAATGACACACAAACTGCTGGTGAATCACTGCGGAAGGGGTGTCTACCTACTGCAGTTTTCCATCACCTTGATAGTTGATACAAGACCCACCCACTCTCACACGGAGCCAAAAAAGGATACACATTTTCGCTATATGGTAACCAATTAAAATATGGTCAGGGTTTGATGTAAAGCTTGCCCGAGAATATTAAATTCGGACCAAACTTAATTTGCACGGCCTGGTTGTCCTGATGCAATCTAGTTATGTGGTTATAACCCGGAAGACTAATTCACTTAGTTAATCGCGTGTATGTTGGCATACTACACAGTGTAGAGTAATCCGGGCACTGGGCAACACATTAAAAGGTTCACTCTTAAACGCAACAGAACTGCTTAATCTTGTGCAAGAAAAGTTCATAGAAATAGAGTAAGATGAAACAATAACCGTGACACCTTTGCATACTTGTCTCCAATAGCACGATGCCTATAGGCAAGCTTCCTTTTATTCACATCATCGTAAGGAGAACTAAAGCAGTCGGCCTCAAAATCATATTTTGTCAAGTTTTTTCCATCATCATACTCACGTAATGCATTGAGATAGGGTTCATTATAGTTCTCAATCTGCATACGTGAGAGAACAAAAAATCAGTACAGTGAATAGAAATGACATATAAAATGGACCCACATTGTAAAAATGTGCAGCTAGATGGCTTATCCATAATCTCAAAAGAAGACATTCAATACACTTTTGATACTTCTAGTAGTAGTAGTCATTCCTAACAAGATAAAAGGCACAACGACATGCAGAGAGAAATGTCAAATGTGTTCACAGATATAATGATCTAGTGAGCTGTCAGTGGACAAGATTTGAGGTGTCGACTGACCTCCTCATAGAAGAAGTGCTCATCACAGAGTTCAAGAATGATGTTCTCCCAACGCTTCCCTATTTTGGTACCTTTTTCATGGTCCTTGAGGCCTTCAAAATGCCCAGCAAATGACCCATCTAGCAGTGACTTGAGCAGAATGAGTGTTTCATCCATGTCCCATACGTACACGTTCATAGGCTGGTCTGCCGCGGCATCACCGGCCGAAGTTTGGCTATTAGCTGAAGCGGAGACAAGCTCGTCCATTCGACACCTGTCAACATACATGGTCACGTCACGCCACGGCCACGATAGAATCCACGATTGCACCGATGAGCTAAAATCAGGCGACATCAAATCGGCACGCTATCGAAGGGTTACAAAATTGCATTCTTACGCTACCATTACACGCAATAACTAGAACACAAGACGGACAACGGTTTCCAATCCTGAAGCACAATACATTAACTACATATGTTCCAAGCTAGAACAGAATTATGCCAATAAGAGATATTTTCCTCTTGTATAAGCCATGTTCCATGTTTGGGCCCTTGTCCCCATGCCTGGCTGTGCTCCCTTCACAAGATCAATAAGAACTACTCTACTCCTCCTGTACGAGATGTTCCAGTTAAACCACGATATTTTTAGAAATAACCTGACAATTAATTACTGCTTCCACCATGCAAGCAGAATTAAACCCGCCGCGAACTGGACGGAAAGATTTAATTGGACTAGATCGACCGAAGCAGAAGAAACCGCGGATTAAAATCCAGGAATAACCCGATCAGGCTAGGGTTCGTCGCCAACGAGATGAATCAATCATGGACTGGACGGATCTCCATGTAGAGCGGAGGAGGCCGAAATCGAGCTCGGCAAGGGGCCCTACCTGGCTTTAGAGAACCAGTCCCCGGGGGCCTTCTGCTCGGCGTCGGCTCGCTTCAGCGACCACTGTCAGGCGGTGAGCTCGCCGCCCTTTTGAGACGGAGGAGGTGCGGCGGCGAGGGCAGGAGATGCGATGGGCACCTGGAGCTCTGAGCTCTCTGAGCAGTTATGACTGCTCTCTACGAGACAGGGACGGAGATATAAAGAGGTGACGTGGCTCGATATGGTCCGTTGATTATAGCTAACGGTTAAGATCGAGGAATCCACTCAATGGAGAAGTGGCCAAACTCAATGGCATTATTTAGGGCACCAATTTCCATGCCTAGTTTTAGTTTTGAAGATAGCAGACAAAAATCAAAAGAATCAAATCTGTCAACACGATCTTTTGATTCTACACTGGCTGTAATTTGTGAGTGGTACATAAGCATAATCATTCTTCCAAGAAAAATCATGTCAACTGAGTTCACTGCTAGTTGACGGCACGGGTTGGCACGGTCAAAGTTCCAACTGTTCACGAGTGTCGTTATCTATGTTGGAAATGGATAAGAGCAAACCGAAGAGGAGGAAGACGAGAGAAGAACCACTATTGTCCTTCTTCCCCGCCTTCGGCGACTCCCTGCATCGCGCCTCCATTCTAATGCCAACCTCCACCCGGCCGAACTAACAACCTTCCCGCCCGCAGGGGACGCAAACCCCGCCATATTCTGAGATCTCTCCCTCTTCCGATCTATCGTCGTCCCGACCATCCCTCTAAGCTCTGCCGCTGCCATCCTCGTCTCCGATGCTGGTGCACCCCCAACCCTAAGTTTCTTGCTCGCCCAATGGCTCGTTGTAGGCTTCGTCGGCTCCGACGGGGTGGACGGCGGAGAAGAAGACATCGAGGTAGACGACAGCTCCTCTCCATCTCTCTCTCTCTCTCTCTCTCTCTCTCTCTCTCTCTCTCTCTCTCTCTCTACAAAGAATGGAGAAGGAGAGGGAATAAGGAAGACATGATTGGACGAGGAGGGGGGAGGGACGCCCGGATGGATGAAACGTGTCCACGGTCACCCGTGTAGGAGACGGTTCGTTGAGTAAGATATTTGACGGTTTGTTTTCCACAAATGCTTTTAATGACGATGAGGTTTTTGGCACTAGTGTTGGAAACGGAACGAAAACTTTTGTTCGTTTCGTAGAAAAAGGAAACAAAGAGAAGAAACGGAAACGGCATGTTAACAAAAAGAAACATAAACGAATTATTCTAAACGGAAACGACAAAGAGAACGAGCAGCCAATTCTGGCGAAACGGAAACGACACATAAACGGTAAGGAAACTTTCCGGAAACAAATATAGAATTTTTTCAAAAATACAACCCAGGCAAACCCGAGTACTATTTTGAGTTGGTGATTTTCATTGTTGTTCTCCGATACATACATTGCATGGGATCATATAATACGGAACTAGGCCTACAAGCAACCAAACTAGGCTATGTGTCTTAGTGTCTATGTGAACCATTTATGTGAACTTCCATGCTTGTGTTACTTTATGTTTAAATGTGGCTTGTCAAAATTGTGAGCAACCAAACAGCCCCTTAATGTGTTCCTTTTGGTGTATAGACTAGGTATTATATCGCTATTGTGTTCCGAAAAATGTTTGTTTTCCTATCGTGTTCGTCCATGTTCGTTCCATATTCGTCTCCAGTGATTTCCGCTTTCGTATTCTTTTTGGAGATTTCCATTTCGTTTTCGATTCCACCGAGACAAGTGAAAACAGAAACGATAAGACATTTTATCCGTCTGTTTACCCTATTTGACACCATGAAGCTTTTTTTTACGGGAAGGCGCTAGCTTTGTTAATCTCAAATAACGCTTACATCGTTTGGAAGAAAGCTAGAAATAAACCCAGGGGTTTGACACCATGAAACTAGTATTAGACAAAGAGGGAGACGTGGCAACTCAAATAAGCGTTCAACTTTTAGAACGCCCTGCTCGATCAGGTGACAGATATACAAATCCTGGCCACGCACTCACGTGCTACTTGCACATCTCACTTGCTTTTTCCCTTTTCAGATAACCATTTGCTTCCCCTATGGCTTTGCCTCAATGATGTTGTAGCTGATCGTGAGGCATCAATGCCTATAGCAAACTCAAACCTTGGTATAGGCATCACGCTCATGACAAAACCGTTTTAAAATTTCTTTTGTCATGACAAAACCGTTTTAAAATTCCTTTTGTCTCTCTCGAAAAAAAGAAGTTCCCATTTTTCAGACATTTTCCTCTCGCAAGTTGTAGTTGAAAATTTATTTCATCAGGAGCTGCATCTTGTTGATGGTGAGGCGTCAATGCTGATAGGGATTTCCTTCTCCCATAGATTCTCACTTTTTTCTCGGTTATTATATATTTTTCACTTTTTTTGTGAGAATTATATTTTTTTCACTTGCAGTCGATGACGACAGGTCTATAAGTCAGACCAACAAAAGTTATATATCCTCCGTTCTAAATTAATTGACGCAGTTGTACTAAATCTGCGCCAGTAAATTTGAACGGAGGGCATAAAATTAATTCGCTGCATCGACAAGCTGAGGTTGAATGGATATTTTGTTTTGATTGAAAAGGTCTTTTGCTGCATGATATTAACTTATCGACATCAACGATGCCTTGTAATTTATTTGTTCACGGTTTTATTTGCACACACAGGAATTCTGAATTTCGACATGGCTCATCCCGGTGCCGCCGCGCGCCTAGGGTCCTGAGAATTTTCAGTATTCATTGGAGGAGGAGACTCTGGTGATCTTGGCCAGGCAGTTGTCCACCGGCCGGGGATGAGGCAGGTACCTCACGCGGCAGTTTGGATTTACCCTTGCAAGCCTGCATTCATGCACAAAATTAAATGCCTGGGTGAACTGAAATTTGTTCAAAAGGTTCAGAGGTGACAAAGATCAGTTCCTTTGGAAACAACAATCTCGTGAAAAGCTTACTTGTAGCCAAGGAGGAAATGGTGGAGGAAGACAGAGATCTCCAGCTTGGCGAGATCGTTCCCGGGGCACAGCCTCGCGCCGAGACCGAACGGAAGGAACGTCCCGGCTCTCGGCGGCGGTCCCTGAAGACAATGCATGAACATTTTGAGTTTGATTCAAGACCATTAGTTACATACTAAGTTGAGAAATAGTCGTTGTTTTGAACAGATTTCGTTGGTTGAGAATGCCAGGCTGCCTAACCTCCCATCTTGAAGGGTCGAAGTTCTTGGGGTCAGGGTAGACCTGAGGGTCCATGTGTACACTCCTGTACCACAGCTCAACTTTCCAGCCCTTTGGTATCAGATAGCCTGACGAATTTTTTCATTACATTCACAAAGATTCAGACAACAACCAAACCAAATGTGATGGATTGAGGAAGGATGTATGATGATTGTTCCAGAGCGCGGCACGCACCATTGACGAAGACATCTCGAGTCGCCTGACGGAATGACACGAAGGAGATGTTGACAAACCGCAGCGTCTCGTCGATCACCTGGTTTTTGTTCAGATATATGATTGATTTAAAATGTCAGAAAATGATCACAGCTAATTGTTTTATGTTTGCAAAAACATTGTTCAGCATGAATGAACGAATGAAGGAATTCAGACTAGAGTGTATACAGAGTATGTGCTTGTCTACCTGAGAGAGGTACTTCATCTTCCTGAAATCCCTGAGGTTGAGCCCCTTCTGCGTCGGCGGTATGTTTCTCATGATCTCCTCCTGCTCTGCCTGAAGAACAAGAGAAAAATCTCATCAGTCTCTGCTAATTGATCAATCGGCAATTGAGCTTGTGAAGCTCTCATCCATGGTGTTCTTGCAGTCGATACCTTGGCCTTGGCGAGGATGTCGGGGTTCTCCTGCATGAACACGGTGGCCCACATGGTGATGTGGCCGGAGGACTCGTGGCCGGCGTTGAGGTACATCACCAGGATGTCGATGATCTCGTCGTCCTCCAGCCGCCTCCCCGATTCGTCCTCCACCGCGATCAACCGGTCCATCATGTCCACCGTCTTCCTGCTCCCCTTTCCCTTGGCCCGCCGCTCGTCCAGCACGCCCTGCAGCACCGCCACCAGCTTCCTCCGCGCCTTGAGCGCCTTGTGGTACGTGAACCCCGGCAAGTTGATGGCCATGGCGCGCATTCCGTAGTTAAGCTGCGTGTAGCTACGCTCCAGCTCCGCCATGGTGCGGTCGTCGGCGCCGCTCATGAAAATTTGCATGATGATCCGGAACGTCATCCGCCGCATCTCCGTCAGGAACTCGAACTCGTTCATCGACGACCACCGGCGGAGGGTGGACACGACGGTGTGGTCGATGAAGCTCAGGTAGGAGCTGAGAGCCTCGAAGCCGTTGATGGGCGCCGCCGTGAGCTTGCGGAGGCGGCGGTGCTCGTCCTGCGCCATGTTGACAAACGACTTGGGGCCGATGAGCGCGACGGTGGCTGTGGGCCACCCGTGACGAAGGCCTCGTCGTCCATGAGCACCGTTTGCACGCCTCCGGTCGTCACCAGGATCGTCGGGCTGCTGAACATGAAGGCTCTGTACAGCCCCGTCCGACCGAACCTGCCATGGCCGCCATGGATGCAAGTTGAGAAAAAATTCATCTGTCTCTTTTTTTTGTCGTCAGACAAGGATAAAAATTCTGACTATGATCCCATTCCCTCTCCATTAGTTTCATCATCATCATTATTATTATTTTGTTCTGTAACGAAATCATCCTTGTTTTTATTCATTTCACTTCAGAAAATGACTAAAATAGAAAAGAAAGCAACAGTCTGCTCTGAATCATCAGCTGTCTCTAAGAAGAAATGTTGACAGAAAAAGCTACGGAATCAACAAGATTTGATTTTTCCACGCCTACGCTATGGAATTGAATTACTGTTTCTACCAGAATATACTGCCTTTTTGTTTAGACCGGATTAAAGTAACCTTGGCCACTCACTAATGCAGACCATTTTTTCTTACTCAGACTACATGACAAACAAAGTCTATCAGCATGCAGGTCACCTCTACATCAGCACTGTTATGAAAGAAGAAGCAACAGAGATTTGTGCAGAGACATCTGTGCCAAAGATGGAATCAGCTGCTCTTTAAAGTGTGGACAGTGGTGGGATGTTTCGATTGCGCAGTGGGTGCCAAACCAGCATGCATTCTCATCAACCAATGTGTGCAACCTATGAATTTTCTTCATTTACAGAGCCACAGTACTAGTACTAGATCCTAGTAGTAGAGACCAAATGTCCATCTGAAACATTGTCTGAAGAAAAAAAAACATACTTGTCTGAACTTCTCTGAACCATACAAGCAAACTAAAGGGAAATTTGGATGCATGCCTTGAATCCCACAGCCAGGTACAGGTAGTGTGACTTGTTTGTCAGTGTGTAACATCTATCTGATGGATGAGTCAGGTTATTCTAATGTGAGAACTAGACTACAGAAACAGGTGCATCAGAGTTGGGAACAGGACACTCGAAAAAATTGTAGGTTTTTTTTCTGTACATAAACCTCTATTCTATCTAATCGGATGGCGGATACGACCGCTTTAAAACTCAAAAAATGTATGGGTTTTTGGAACGAGGCCATCAGGATGAAAAAGAGCATCCCACTAACTGGAGATAGGATGCAAGGCAGTACTAGATGATGGTGATGACGCCAATCGCCAACACATCGGTGCTGAACTGATATGTATCATCATGCAAAAGGGGTGGCGGCATCTTTTGATGTGTGCATCGTAGCCAAAAGCAGCCCCATCCATTCAACACCAAATCTCTCCAAAGCTGGCTCTGCAAGTTAGGCTTATCTTTTCTTGCACCAACCAAAGCTATTTTTATATATAAAAAATCGTTTTTTATTTCAAAAGGATATAATTAGAAATGGTATTTAGATGTTGGCTTATGTTTGGTGCATTGTACTTCCCGCAAGCCCAAGCTCAGCCTGCGACAGAGCGCACGGAGATAGGGAAAGAAAAAAAATGCAGCTTGGAGATTCGTGCGGATGGCGGGATGGGAAAGGAGGGACACGCGGTTCGGCGGCAGATTCAGTCAGTGGAGAGTAACAGTAAGAGAGCTGACCGTCGGGCGAAGGAGTCGATGAAGAAATCGGGCTGGCCGGACTTGAAGGCGAGGAGGAAGGCCCACATGCCGCCGACGAGCGGCCACCCCATGTCCCCCGGCGGCATCCTGCTCCGCCTCTCGCCACCCAGAGACGCCATCCAGTACCACGCGTGTGCCCTCCGCGCGCCGGCGTCGAGGACGACCACCACGGCCGCGGCAGCCAACGCCGCCCACAGCAACCACCACATCGCCGCCGGACCTCCCACTCAAACGAAGAAGAGAAAAGACCAACGCCGGCCGGGCCGACCACCGGTGGTAGCCGATGGATGGACGATGGGGATGATGGTGTGATTCTCGGTGGAGCGGTGGTAGCTTCCCTGCCCGGACGGCCGGCCGGCCGCTTATATAGACACACAGTCGGTGTCAACTTAGCGCGCCGAGAGATTAATTAGTCTTAATTGGCTACCTTTTTCGCGCCTTTAATATTTTTGTTCCTTCTTCTCCACAGTACCATCCCAATGCTTTCACGCATAAAATTAATAGTTTTCTTGTATATAGGTCGCATATATCCATCCCGCCTTGATCGATCTTAATTTGTTTCCATTGACACTACGAGCACAACCAACAAATTCTAATTACTTATACAGCTGGATGAACGAAGCAGTAACGCTACAGAAACTACAGCTGGATCGAAGGAGCATCCAAATATTCCCGTTTGAATTTGTACTCTTTTCTTGGATCCAGGTGTCTGCTTTTGTGTTTTTCCTTGGATGGCACCATGCATATATGTGGAGCTAGCTAGCCTGGTTAATTTGGATGTTTTGGAGGGCTTTTAATTTCTTGGACATGGTGTGCATATTCAGAGGGAAATCTGATTTGAGACTACAGCCATTCGAATTTAACTTCCTATGATATTTTCATCCTAACATACTTACACGAATCTCAGTGTTTAATCGGATCAGGTGGTTCTCAGCATCCACTCGGAAACATAATCCCCTTACAAATGGAAAAGTTGGTAAATTAAAGCTATTGGAAAACAAATATATTGTTTTCCGCAAAGATTTTTTTTAAGTATTTGAAATTGAAGTTTCTATGAAAAATTAAGGAAAATAAAAAATATAATCCATGAAGAGAACAATAGAAACCAACTAAAAATAACCAATAACACCAAGCGAACTAAAAATAGACAATTTTGGTCTGTTATCAATTTTGTTATTTCGAAAACCTTTATTGACTTCACTAAAATATTAATGTTTCACCTTAATTGTTGATTGTTTATATTTTCATTTTATTTTTCTTGTTATTTTTATTTATTTGCCAACCAGGTTGCCACGTATAAAACGCCGTTTAACCATGTTCAGTAGAGCAAGAGACCAAACCTAAAAGGTATTGACACTTAGTGATAAATAGTTATTGGTATTAGAATTGAGAGATGAAAACTTACATTTTGGCAAATGTTGAGGCCATAGGAATATCAATTTCGTGTTGAGAAAGACCAGCTACAAGAATGGCCACATTGTGACACATCAGTCAGCATGCATGCACGAAAGGTTATTAGAATTAAGTTGCAGAGAGTGACTATTACACAATTGAGTTGGTTATGTTTTTAGTCGACACCCATAACGGTCAAACATCGGTACTTAGAACAGGTGGTTCTTAGTGTTGACTTGGAAATTGATTTTTCTCCGTGGGCTAAGAAATAACAAAACTAATAAATTAAAGAAACAGGAAAAAAATGCTTTCCCGAATACTCGTAGTTTATTTAAAATAAATTTTCAAAAAATTATTTATATCAAAATTAAGAGAGGAACATATATGACTGAAACATCAAGAGAAATGGAAATAATAGAAAAAATAATAAGTAAAAAAAGAACAACTTACAAGATAATTTTGTGAAACATATAGGAACTAGGAAACAAAACCTTTTAGTGTTTTTTTTTAATTCCATGATTTCCATAACAACTACGACTGTTCCGTTATTTTGTAAATTTACTATAATATGTATTTTTCCCTGATTCTAGATTGATCGGTATTTTGCGTTTAGTATCCTTCTACGGTTATTTTCATTTTTTGTGTTGTGTCATCGTCGAAACATTCTTCATCGGATCAAGAGACGAAACCTAAGAGATATTGACACTTGATCAAGAATTATTGTTATTATGGTTGAGTGATCAAACTTGAATTTTACTGTTAGTTGAAGACTAAAGATATACTTTTCCTTTTGACAAACATCAGCTGCAAAAATGGGCCTAGCAGTGAGTGTCTTAGATTAGACACATTGTGACAGCAATCAGCGTGCATGCATATACTAGTTTTTTTTTTACGGAGCATGCATGTAGTACTGCCCTGTAAAACAGGGAAATCATGGAAGATTATATACGTAGAGAATTAAAGATGTACTGTAGGAGGAAAAGCTTGGGATTAACGGGTAAGGGCCATGGTTGATTTTATATGAATATCGATCATCTCTCACATTGCCTATGCTGGACTGCCATTAGGAGAAAGATGATGCTGACTACTCTCGAAAGATCGGTTCCTCAATGCTAAACAAAGGTTCCTTTTGACCCGATTAAGATCGCTGAAAGAGGAAATTAGGAGAGGCTGGGAAGGTTCGTCTGCTGCTCTGTTCAGTCTCATCCTGCATATAGTAGTGTCCGAAAAGTGAATCTAACGATATCAATTTCGTATCACACGCTAACTCACGTATTATCGACCATTTTTGGCCTAAGGTAATCTTCGCGTACACCTTTTCTATCAATAGCCGAAGGTGTACCGTTTACAAATCCAATAATTCTTCATTTCCGTTTTTTTTTTAAAGCAGGATGAACTATCGGCCTCTTTATCGGCTGATCCACATAACCATGTATTATTTGGAGTTATTACTAGAAACAAAGTAAAGCCAAGCAACGATGACGAACAAATCGGCTTGAAAAAGGAAAAGAAAAACTCGACACCATCGATCATCGACGTAGGAAATGCCTCTCGACAACACATGCAAAACATACCGCCAATACTATCATCGTCGACCAGTTCACTAGTTGAGCAACATGTGAGCTGACAAAGTGTGCAACACTCCAATACAATGCCTTCCATAAGGAATCGCCGCTCGCACACTAATGTTGTTTGTTCCAACAAACGTCATACCATGGGCTATCACACTTGAATCCTCGAGTCAATACCTTCAGATAAGTAGCAACATGCAGACGTTGTCGTTGCTAGATCAAGACAAAATGTTAGATAATTGGTTTTACCCTAAGAATACAACTGTGATGTGAGCTAACAAATAATTTGCCATTGAAAGAATCCTTAAGTCAATCGTCGAAAGACAAGATCTAGACTGAACGCATCGATCGATAGCGCCTCCTCATGATGCCCAGAGATGTGAAGACATAATGATGAGCAGATCAGGGCGCACCAGGCCCGATTCATTGACCAGTCACGGACACTGTGTTGCTGAAGTTCCTAAAGATAACCCGACTTAGGGGGGGAGGTGGGGGGACAGTGGCGCTGGAGAAGAACTCAACCTCGGCAGATCTAGAAGGATGGTCAGAGCGACAACAACCCGACAGAGGAGGTGATTGGAGAGGGGTGAGGTGGCAAAGCAACGAGACAACTCTCGGTAATGAGTGGTGATGCAGGCGGTTAGGCCAATCCAGGCCAGCGGGTCATCTACCCGCGGATGAGAGGGGCGGTAGAGGCATGTTCTAGCTGAGGCGCGGTCACCGGAGATGGAGAAGATGGAGTAGGTGACTGTGTTCCAACCTTGTCATTCTCATCATATCCTCTAATCTCGATTATCACGTCCCATCTAGCCCAGCCGACACACATCAAAGAAAGATGATCCGTGCAATCTCAACGAATATTCACTAGACATGGAAATTGGTGCTACAAACACATAAGTAGGGGGTAAAAAAGTGGAGTTCGCTCTCTTTTTGCATACATATACAATTTTGGTAGCACATAACCCATGGTTTGTCTTCAAACTGATTGTCAAATTTGAACCTCGAAACACTATCTTGGTAAAATGCATGCATGGATCGCAAACAGGACGCGTGTATGCCTCGTGCGCCGTCGCCCATGCCTACAGGGATGTGATAAAGCAACAAAGGTACCTAGCTACTAGCTAAATAGCTCTGTGATGTGTTGATGTCTTAGCCATGTGATGCATCGATGAGAGAGAGGTGCATGCATGTGCATGCGTGGCGACATTGCAGCTATCGATTGGTCCAAATGGAGATGGACATAGCCAAACGTAGCAACTATGGGCAACTAGCTCGAGAAGAAAGATGAATGGTGGAGAACTACAGACCATGCAACCTCGCGAGAGATTCGTGATGCTTTTCTTCTGGTCCGACGGTGCCCGAACTCGTGTGAGCTGTGGGACCTTGTATCATTTTTTACCCATGTGCCTCTATTTATAAAGCGGGACGAAATCCTATTTCAAGGAGTAGAGAGCATGCAACCTCGCGAGAGAGGTTACTGCGAGACGTCGAGGCAATATGGCACCGTCGACCGTGGGACAGGGGAGACGACACAAACAATTCAACACGGGGGCAGTGCCAAGGCCATGGCAGTTGTGTTGACGCCCATATTGACCATGGAAAGAAAGGGCATGCATGCGATTCGGGTCGAGTGGGCGAGAGTAACAGAGAATCAACCATGTTGTGACCATAATTTAAGAAAATTCCAGCCGCACGCCCACCAAAAGTTGTCGAAAAGGAATACGTCAAGACCACCGAAAAAGTAGAGTTGAAGATGATTGGAACCCGTGTGATGTACTCATGTACAATACATGTATACTTATATACAACATAATAAGAGAGCATTCACATAGGTGAGCATGATGGTATGGCGTACATCAATTCGAAATGGAGCAAACCGGAGCTCGCTTTCTGGATAACAAGCAGATAAAGATCGGTTGGGGCCTACGTAAGGGAGAAGCTGCTAGGGTTTGACGTGCATGGGTCCATGAGCGAGGTGATGGATCATGGACCGGCCGGGTAGTGATCAGCCAAGACACGATCGAACAGCAAAATCTTTAGCTAGCTTCATAATGGATCGACCTTGACACATGCATATATTGTCCCCTAAACTCGCTTTTCTCGCACGCCCCATGCTTACTTATCAGTCACCCAGGGCCGACAAACGTGTAGCTACAACTACAAGAGTACGCCGTGTTGTGCAGCACTGATATATGCAGAGGCCGAGAGAAAAATATTGTTCTACCACTTAAAAAGAGAGATCGCGAGGGAACTTTTCCGTTTTACTTTTATCCGGAAAACTATAAATGAATGGAGTGACTTGAAATTCAGGGGAATAAAATATTTTATGTAAACTAGGTTGATTTCTATGCGATTCATCCCCATTTTACGCATCCCTTTTGCACTCACAAAAGTCTCCTAAAAAAAATACGAACTAACTAACTCGAATAGAACAAGCTCATATATCCAAAACAATCTAAGCCGACATCCCTCTGGATATGTGAGATTTTTAGTATAGACAGTGAGCATCTTGGGATATAATTACGGGAAATATAGCAAGCTCACGTTGCCTCGCTAGATCAGGAGCAAAGGAGGCAACACCAAACGGTGGTATCATCCCCTTGATATTTGAAGTAATAAAAAAACGTCAAAACATAGCGACACGAGACTCGGATAGCTTCTCTTGATATTTTTGGTCAAAGTCAGATTACTTTTGTTTGAGTAGTTGTTGATGGTGCAGACAGGACTGTCTCTGTCACCTTCGTTAATGAGTTAATTGCACTGATTCGAAGATGGCATTCGCCGGCTGATCCTATGCTAATCCGGACAAACTTCTAAGGCCGGCCGAGGGCATAACAAGGGGATCGACATATAATATTACATTTCCATGCCTCAAATGTAAGAGCCAAAATTAAATTATAGTATGTATCAATTATATATAGTCATAAGGATTGCTGATCAGTACTAGTTTAGTACTATTACTAACTCAATTGGTTAGTATAAGATGTGTGAACACAACACTCAAATTGTTGCTTCCTCTTCTGAATATATTATTCTAGAATCCAATCATTGAGTGAGAATATACGAGTACATGCACATGTACATGCCAAAAACAAGTTATACGTGAATCTGAACTTTGTCATTGGTGAATGGTGATCACTCCTATACCTGTCCCCAAAGATACTCCCCTAAAAAAAGGTGGTCAAAATGTTTAGAGATCTCACATGATAGTGTGTGGCAATTATTTGATTCTCAACAATCAATGGCATCAATTAATGTACCCAGGGACGGAGCCAGGAATATTGTACAAGGGGGGGCAATCGATCTTTACATAAATTGGAAGGGGCTAAATAGATAAATTTAAGCAAATTTGGAGATCAAATTAGCATCCTATAAGGGGGTTTACAGGATTGGGGGGAGCCATGGCCCCAGCGTCCCCCCCCCCCCCCCCCCCCCCCCAGGCGCTCCGTCTCTGAATGTACCCGTGGATGTACAGCGCAAAAATTACATGATAAATCTGTTGCAAGTAAGTTTTCAACAACGCCTCTCCTTCTTCGGCGTTGGTGGTCCTGACTATTAGGGAGGAAGCCGAGACCTGGAGAGCAGCTGGCCTCTTTAGAGGGTGCCTTTTAGAGGCGGAGCGGTGGAGGTTTTGTGGGTAGTAGGTGTTGAGTTGATATAGCTTCTTGTCAGCGTGGCTGCACGCTTCACGTGTTTGCCAGTCCGCGATGTAATCTTGGCCGCTTGGCACTTCTTCTATGAATTCAGATATGCCTTCCAGTGCATATCCTTGAAATTTTTTGTTGCCGGTAAGTTAAAAAGTTACTTAAACATGTGTCACTTTGAAACCTAGTTTTTGGCTTGGTGCCTCAACTATTCGTTGAACCTAGTGTTAATCTTTATAGGGATACCGGTATACCGCGAATAAAAATTTCTACCGCTTAAACCAAGATTATTGCAGCTATAAATCACGTGATCACCACTAGATGCGCATGTGTGAAAAGTTAGTTTATCGCGTCAGGCTGGTGTAGTCGTACTACATCCCCATCCTCGTCGTCCCACGAATAGCTCTTATAAGTCCCACAAACGATCCATCACAGTGTGGGAGTTGCAACACCTACAACATATACACACGTTCAGAGAGAAACGTTGCACGCCGGACGACTAGGTCCTCGTGGACGGCTGGAGCGTGAGCGAGGAGCGGCTCAGGTTGAGGGTGTGGCGAATTGATCAAGCCTAAACCGTGCTACCACTCTCCTCTATATGGACTTCCCATAAGTCTTATATTTTATTTTATTTTTAAACGAATGGTCTTCTATTTTAGCAATTAAGGAATAGCAAGATGCTCGGGAAGTGTGATCTTGTCTACTGGTACTCTGGTAGACGTTAGATGTGACCTAAGCTAGATAAAAATATTGTTTGTTTTGTAATATTGTTCTCTTTGAAACTAAGAGAATTGGTTTTGTTACGTGGCATGCATGTTAACTACACGGTGCCTCTCAAGCAAAGCATAAAGATGCTTTGCCGAACCAGGACAAATTCGAGGTGGGAAATTTAAGCAAGATAGAAAGTGTGCACTCCTGTCTCAATTGCCAAAGGTCAGCACAGAGATCTCACAGTTTTTTGTCTTTTTTTATTGTTCACTCAGTTTCGTACTCCCTCCGTTCCAGAAAGTAAGACGTTAAAGAAAAGTTCTGACAAAGCAAAAAACGCACAATTGACATGTCTACCCCTGCTTAATCGGTAATATTACAAGCAATGCCATCCCGAAGTGAAAACGCTTCGCTCAAAGCCTACACGAGCGAAAAAATGCAAACTGCCGTCGTCTTCCTCGTCTCCTCGCCACGCACCTCGCCTCGCCCCAGGTGGCTGATCTCCTCAACCAGATCTGCTCGCCCAAGTCTCGGTGCTGGTGCTGCCTCACCCAGATCTCCTCGCACAGGTCTTAGTCTGGTGCTGCCTCGCCCAGGTCCTCCCTCCTGATCAGGACGACCATCATCTGGAGCTCCAATTGGTGCTGCCTCGCACAGGTCTTGGTCTGGTGCTGCCTCGCCCAGGAAATCTGAGAAGAAACTAACGAATGCTAAGCACATGTCAAGCTGATCAAGCAATTGGAGCAAGCAAATCAAGCAGATTAAGCAGTAGCACCAGATAATGGTCATCCCCTCCTAATCAGCTCCTCTCCAGGTGATCTGCTCTTCTGCGGTGAAGCTTCTCGCCCCAGGTCCTCTGCCCCCCACCAGTCCGAGCTCCTCAGCAGCAGATCAAGCTCACATGCAGGAAATCTCCTACCCAGCAGGAGCAGAGCACCGGCCAGGCGAGCAGAACGTGTCGGCTCCCACCCAGCAGGAGCAGCACGCCGGCTCCGCTTCGACGACGACAAGGTCGCTTCGATTCCAGCCCCAGGGTGGCAACTCCATCTGCCCGGCTGCGGCATGGCTCCGGGACGGCACGGCTGATGCGGCACGACTCCGGGACGACACGACACGGCTCCAGTCCGGCACTGCACCAGCAAGAGTTGGTGATCAACATGGTTCTATGCCGTACTTTGGCTCTATGCCGTAGGCGGGGGGGGAGAGGATTCTGTGGGGAGCGAGAGGGACAGGGCGGCGACGGGGAGAGAGATGGACATAGCAGCGACGGGGAGAGAGAGTAAGACGGCGCGCCGGCGAGAGAGGGCGCGGCGCCGGCGAGAGAGACGATGGGAGAGAGGTTGCGGTGGGAGAGAGGAACGCGAGTGGGAGGCTGGGGCCTAGGAGCGAGTAGGGAACGTGCTTCTGACCGGAGGCAGAAAGGGAAACTTGAAAATTTCGGTAGCGTCGCGGAAGTTGTACTACTAATTCTTAAACGTCTTAGATTTCGGAACGGAGGGAGTACTTTTTAAGTGCACAACTACAGAGATCTGAGGACCAATTCAATTTATTTAGAGGCCGTGGCCGGTGCACGTGTACCTCATGCCCGGCCTGACAATCAGCCCGACATGTCTTACCTACAAAATATCGAACCGATTCCATGATAAAAATGCTAGTGTCCAGGCCACCCAGACCCACATTTCATACATAGGGAAGAAAATAAGAGATCTCAGGACATGTCTAATCAACATGTGGGTTGTTAACTTTTGTATCCTGATGGGCGGCAATCATCTCACTTTTCGTCTTCATGCATGATCCTATCTTTCTCCCACCTCCTCTCCGTGTATTTTCCTATTTAGAACGAGACCCTTGTCTGACACTTGGAGCGGCTAGGGTGGAGGAGGCCGAACGGGCTATGGCGTGAAAGGGAGGACAGAGGCGAGAGAGGATGGTCAATTTGAAACAATTTGGTCAATTCGGATCCGACATGCAGACATGCCACACGCAACACCAAATTCGTCCATATCATGGGTTGGATATGAGGGTTGCCAAACAGTCGGCCTAGCTTGCACGGATGAAGGGAGGAAGTGTGAGGGTGGGGTGGTCAGTTTCTTGCTTATTGCATCAGCACTTGTCTTCAAATGACAGTTTAAGAGCACAAGACATGCTACGGTGCACGGGTACCAACTCTAGCAAGCATCGATCTCCTCTTAACGATTCTGGTCAACTCAAATTGATGGTTCGACCACAAGAGATCAACGTGGGGAAATACTGGAAATGCCGTAGAGCTTCTAGGTACATGGATCTGTAGCTGCTAGGACAACCCGTGTGTTCTGTAAAATCTCGTGGAAAAAAATAATCACAACAAAATGCTATCTCCAAGGCTACTACAAAGAGCTACAACAACCCGACACAAAGAATGTTAACTGCACACTAATAGATACAAAAACATGGGTGAGGCAAAAAAGGAACAGCCACAAGTTTACCCAAAGGGCGAAGCCACGGGGCCGGCGCCAGCAAGGGCATCGGATCTCTTGATGCTCCCCATGCCACAGACCACGCAGCCGGGGGCGGAAAGAGCAGAGAACTTGGCACCGCAGAGGTCGCAGACATCGTGGCCAATGGTCGAAAGGCGACTCAGAGTGACGGCGCAGAACTGCGAGGGGTCCTCAAAAGGGTCGATGGACTTGTTGGTGAGCCCCCTCTGGACGCACATGTCAATCAGGCTCTTGAGCTCGTCCTGCTTCGTCGGCGGCGCTTTGGAGTAGAGGAGGTCCAGCATCTGCTTGGCGTAAGCAAAGTTCTGGACCTCCATGTTCCGCTTGATTGCTGTTCTGATGCAGTTGATCCGGTGCTTGGCTTGGATGGGTAGGGAGGCAAGGTGCCGGGATAGCCTGCCCATCTCCTCCTTCGCGCTGAGGGTACCAGCTCCCTGGACTCTTTGCAGCCGAGCGATTTCCTGCACAAGATTCGAGCAAAAAACTAAGCAACAGCAGCACAACCTAAACCAGTTCAATGCAATCTGAAGTGGCAGTTTTAGATTGTTACCTGTAGCAATGCAACCGCAATCTTATACTGTGCACAAATGGTGGCCTGCGCTTTGATGTCGGCTTCCCGTGATTGGTCCTTCGCAAGGGCCAAGAATGCTTCATCCAAACATGATAGTGCATCCGTGAGCTGATTTTGCTCAAGATGAGCAAGGCCCATTCTGTAGCATTCAGCAGCAGGAGCACCACGGGGTACCTATAGTTATGGATAAGGACGGAAATCAGTTTTGGGTTGAAGGAGCAGATGATCCCACTACCTAAAAACCATATTTGAAAATGTCAAAAAATTCCAAACAAAAATTTCAGGTGTACATTCGGACATTCTATGTTGAACAAAGTTTCACGGAAAAATGATATTTTTTGTGGGCCGTGTAAAAAAGACAAATCACGGTGCTCCAAAATGACTTTGTACGAGACCTTTTTTTGTCTTTTTTGCACAGCCAACAAAAAATGTCTTTTTTGGTGGAACTTTTTGTGCGAACATAGAATGTATGGATGTACACCCGAAATTTTTGTTTGAAATTTTTTGACATTTAAAATTTTATTTAAAAAACATTTTCATAACAGGTGCATCTAGACCCATGAGTCAAAACACCATGTCCACTGGATAAGGATGTCAACTGAAGTTATCCAAACCCATCAGATTGTCTACAACAAAACGGAGATTAGAGTACCTGGCCAGGACGCACAGCAGTAGGCGCTGGGGGCTGAGCCGCTTGCTTCGCCGATCCTGGACCCTCAAGGGCACTGAGATCAATAGGTTGCGACATGGTAGGAACAGCAGGTTGAAAACCCTGTTGCTGTGGAGGAAGAGTCTGGCTCTGAGGGGGTACACCACCATCAGGTAGGCCAATTGGGTTCATAGGAATGCCTGGTTGCTGAGGAAACTGTCCGTGTTGTGGTGCCTGTGGCGGCACCCCACCATCTATCATATTTTGATTAGGTACTGGTCTGCCTACATTAATTCCAGGACCAGGTTGGGCCATTCTTGACAGGATTAATCCTGGAGGAGGTAGTGTAGCCGCAAGTTGTTGTGATGGAACTGTGTTCTGGAAGAAGTCCTCAGGAATAGGCCCAGCCGTCACTCCCATGCCTGCGATTACAGGACCCATGGCACCAGACGGCGCTTGTGGCGCCACCAAAGTATTTGTTCCAAAGAAATCGACTGCACCGCTTGGCATTGTTGGAGCAGCAGATGGTCCTGGACCTGCTGGCTGACCAAATTCTTGTGGTGTTCCAGACAATGACCTTGTTCTACTGATCGGAGGAGCCATCAAACCTAGCTGTTTAGTGGCTTCTTTCAATTTGTTAACGTCAACAGCTGGTGCAGCCGGCTTATCACGTATCCTGATTTGTATCCTTTTAGTCTTCGACGTTGACTCATCCTCATCACTACTTCCACCATCAGGGACACCATACAGAGTCTTTTTAAACTCCTCTGCTGCTTTCGTCTGTTCATCTGCAGAAGCAATTTGAACTCCTAGCTGCCTGGCCAGACTATCACCAACCGAATCACTAGCAGCATTTGCTTTGTTTTTCATTGCCAATTGAGAAGCTGTCGGTTGCGCGTTCTCACTACTGGCAGCTGCTATAGCTTTAGCCAAGCTCTTTTCGCTTACTTCCACTACATTACCCCGGCCCTTCATCACACCCAAGTATACACCAATATGATCTGCAATAACGGACGGGATAGCAGCATCGGTTGTTCTCATGTAAGGCATGACCTCTCCTGCAAGCTCCCACTGAGGTATACTCTTCATGCTGGTAGGTGTTTTGATCTCCCAGTTCCCTCCTGCCCATTCGGGGCCTTTAGGCACCATACTTTCAGCAGCAAAATTGGCAAAGACACCTTGTGTCCATCCAGTTGAACGAACTCTCAGTATTCTTTCAAGATAACGTCTCAGCTCAGGATCTGTACCAGATTCCTCCAACTTCTGAGCAAGGCGTCGCAGGGCACTAGGGTTCAGGTGACATATAAACAGATCCAGCATGCTCTCACGATCTGCAATAACCTCAAATGTTTCTTTTGCGCTGTCAAACTGAGCATACCTGAAAAAAAATGAATCAAACTTTTTGTGCTCGAAATCTACAGTACATGACTAAAAGAGAGATTTTCACACATAGCAAACTGGAAAAAAAAAGGAAAACAGGAAGAGCAGTTCGGTAGAAAACGGTAATTTCTCAACGACATAAGGGCCATGAAGTATGAAGGTAACCGTTTAGTCGTGGCCCACAAGAAAAATTATGTTAACTAGCAGAGGGATCACTGTGCTATGTAAAACATCATTCATACCAAACAGATCAATGTGCTTTGACTATAATGTTCTACATGGCTGGTCGGTTTTGCCATTGGACTAGGATGCCCATCAGTCAAAACTAACTAGTACTGATTCTGTCTGGAGTAACAACATGGAACATGACAAAGCCAACTAGCCAAGTCAGGGAACACCTTTGATGTTTCAAATTCAATATAATCTCTAATGTCTCTAAGCAACTTAAGTATTTATTTGGGATAAAATGTTACTCTAGGTAATAGAACAACACAGAATAGATTCACCAAAGGTTATTTCGCGCGTATCTGTAGTCCAAAATGCATTGGGATTTGGCTGGTGTAAAGTATTGAGATCTTGTGAAGCAAAAAATAATTCTTCAATAAAAAAATACTTTAAACAGTATCTGCAGCTCAGCCATATGACTGGAGAAAATTTATTTTTTGTAGATCAAGTAGAGATGATAGCTGACCGTACTTAATGCATGCGTAGCCCAACTCTCGGAAACGCTGGAACAGATGAGAAGTGGGAGGGCATTGAGGATAATCCCTGGAACGCAGGAACTCATCTTTCAAAATGGATAAAGCAGCAGAGAAACGTAGAGCTTTGATTGCATAATTGCAGCGCATGATCTATCACATATTGCGAGGGAGTGTTAGCTCAAGGAACAAAAACAGAAGAATACAAAAGATGGTGGACGTTAAGCTCACTTGTGTAAACTGAGGGCCTGCTTGAGATAACGATACAGCAAGATCACCACAAACAGGGGGTCCTTTGGATAATATGTCCAGGGACTTTGGAGTAACACGCAGACTATCAAACCTGCAGTGAATTAGAACATGAATGGTTAAAGCATGGACATCCAGCCAAATAAAACTATGAGGAAATTACACCGATCAAAGGTTCAAAATGGCAAAAATAAAACAAAAACATATAACAACATGACAGTGCATGAGTGTGAAATACCACAACGGAAGTAACTAACTTGCATACTGAAAAGCGACTACGGCAATCAAGCAAAAAAGAATACCTCGATGTTATTTGGTATAGCACTTCTGAAAGATCAATTTTTTGTGCAAAGTGTTGCTGCATGGTAGCAAATCCAATAAGAAGAGGTTCAAGAAGACCAACTAGACAGCTCCTTATTTCCAGACCCTTTTTCTGCCTTGGATTTATATCGGTTGGATTCACAAGCAGCAGACGGTCGTTTAAGGCACCAAGCAACACTGCAGGCATAAACTTGCATATGGTTCAGTCCAGCGCAAACGCGTCAAAATAGCAAGAAACAGTAGCAAAAAATGTTTGGGAGAAACTGTTACCAGAACGAGGGAAGCTAGTAGAAAGGATTGATCGAACTTTGTTGTCCCATCCAAGCATACTTATTGCAGTTGCACTTGAGAAGATAAGTGCTGGTCCAACCCACAACATTGACCGATAGTATGAAATAGTTAAGTTTTTAACAAAATATGATAACAGTCCATGACAGATAACGAATAAGCTATCCAAATTTGGGTAACAACATAGGAAGGAAGAGTATCGGAAAAGTAGAATGATCAAAGGATATTGATGGGAGACCACGATCGAATTTCGTTGAGCTGCTCGACAGTATATCAAGATCAGCAGAAGCGATTAGTACCTCTGGTTTGTCAATATTCCGACAACAGGACCTCTCAAAGTTGTTTGCCAGTGGACCTGCATAGTAGATTAAATTGATTAATACTTGGTAACTGCCTGTGCCTATGATTCTGGTGCATCTTATCAAAACATTACATGATATATGCTATATGCAACTATCTGTACCATATCTGTCTGCATGCAGTAACGCTGGCTAAACGCAAGATCATGTGTTTATCCTTATATTTATAAACCGGCTTGTAATTGGTGTAAAAGCAAGGATCGACAGCATGCAACAGGTGCAGCTAAACTACAATATTTATATATGCATGAATGCATCATTCGATAATCAGTTGCACCAAATTAATTTGAGGAACATAACCCATCATAGAATATGTCTGGAAAATAAATATATTCATAATTTTCTGAACCACGTCACCAAACATGGCATTAACTTCGTTTTGGAAGATTGGTTATGGAACCTGAGGAGTGAATCAGTACAGATAAAGCACCTGAAGAACAGTCTCGTTTGGCTTCAACTTGATAAACTTCTTCCCATCAGTTTTTGTGGTAATGGATAGACCATTATCTGTTGATAACCTATAACCATTTAGGAGCTTCGCAAGTCCAATATGCTTTCCCGAGATCACATACAACAAGGACGATTCTACAAGGAGCAACATATCAGTCAGCAACAGTCCACCCTAGTTCCACTAACATAAAATTTCAGAGTGGTCAGCCTATGTCCTATCGTTCTTTTTGTTGAAGGAGAATGGCAAGATGATAGGACAACAGTCCAACCGACATACCTAGTGGAGATGAAAATATGCGATCAACTTCAGATTCAAAAGTAAACTGCACAGGACCTTTCTGCTGTGTTGGATTAGCAGTAGGATTCTCATTCTCGGCAAATGTGTTTTCTTCAAGCACAGCAGCATTATTTTCAAGAGCTTCCTTTGTGGCTACTGCTTTGAGATTATAAAGATTCAGGCTAGTTCTGTCTTCCTCCAGAATTGCATATTGATTATCATCCGGGCCCAAAAAAGTAGCATCTCGACCTAAGAAAGAGCAACATATAACAGGGGTCAGCTAATCATGTGGAAACGTCCTAAGCTGGCAATTAGATAATAGTAGGATGGATATCATAAAGAGGAAAACCTTTTATTGTACTTCCTTTGCTGTTAACTGTCTGTAGATCAGTCTGCTCCCAGTAAAGAACAACTTCATGCACCACTCCACCCGGACCACTTAATTCAAACACAACTAGAAACATATGCTGCTTTTGACTGTATGAAATATACTTGGGGTGGCATTCCACGTTTGAGGGAATCTGGGAATAGGGTGCATGAAAATTATAAACAGGCAATGAACAAAATAATAAACACGAAAAAGTTGCACAACTGTGTGATAAATACCGTAGAGTAAAGCTTCTTATAAAGATTATCAGATCCAGATGATAGGTTATGGGCCATCAGGTTAACTCCATCCAAATAGAAAGCTCTAACTGGATACTGAACCACACGGTTCTCCTGGTTGAAGAAGTTCAACTCCAGATGGTATGGCTGGAGTTGCAAAACTAGGAAACTGGTTAGAGAGTAAACAAGTCTAATTAAGAAAAAATATTGAATGTTATAGCAGTACCTGACAAACAGGAACATCTCGCAAAAGGTTGCTAGAATCTGAAATTGTAACAAGGGGTAAACGAGAGATTGGACCACTTTTAGCATGCCCCTCCATGAAATGCTGCACAATTTTTGCAAGAATTAACAAGTTTGTAACAACATGCAAGGACAGTATTAATTGAATTTGCAAACTTAATCAATAAAGAGGGCAAAAATTGATAAGATGTAGAATATATTAACAAAGGCTGAAAATGAAAGCTTTGCTGATACAAGCATGCGAATTTCAATGCTCGGAGCACATCCGATGCAGGCTGCAGCATCGCAGTACAACAGAGGTTAAAAACAGCTTTCTTTTGGGATCTAAGCTATCAAGGATTTTTTTTGTTTTTTATTATAGAAACTCATACATTTTTTCGGTCAAAGCAACCTGCATAGCTTCAATAAATGTGAGACATAGTACATGTACATGTTGAAAGCTAACAAAAAGAGGCGCGTACACTGTGAAGGAACGCCTTCCTTGCAACATCTGAAATAGTTAGCTTGCTCTGGCTGACAACAAGAAAAATAAAGGCCAAACCATCAATAAATACTGTGTGCAATCAAGAAAGTACGGTGACATAGTAAATGGAAGTATGAATTCTACCCCTTCAAGTGCTGCTCCTGAAGCTGCGCTTGCAGTTGGTGCTCTGCTAATATTCCGGATGAACCCAGGGCTAATAGTTTCTCCTTTAAAACAGCAGCTGTAATACCAGAACAGAATTTAGGCATTAAGTCTTCAAAAATCTAATAAAGTGGCAAATACAGCCTGATTTTGTACAGTATTCTAACCTGTACCAAGTAAAAAAAGAAATGAGCTTTCAGCAATTTCAACCAGGGGTTGATCCGAGAATTTTGAATAAGAATAAGTACGGCAAAAATTAGAAAAAGACACATCCATATGCTTACCAGTTGAACCCCTAGCACCTTGAAGTACAGCAAAAAGCTGCCTCCTTCCTTCCCTTGTGTATGCAGCCTTGTTCTTTGCAGCTTCTGTCGCTGACATATCCTGCAAATCAATAAAAAAAATGTTTCTCAAACTCATGGTATCGAGTACTGAATTTAGGGGATTCAGGTCGGTGTGGCCTTACTGCAAAAACCACTGCAGCCAAATTGAACTTTGGATGCACTGCCAAGTTCTTTATCCGGGGCAAAGGGTACACTGCTTCTCCACCTTGAAGAGTGAGTATTTTTGTGATGTCCATTGTTTCAATGGCTGCATAGATAACGAAGAAGATAGTTACATTGATTATTGTCCAAACAAAAAACCTATCAATCAGCAACTAGCACAGGTCATGAAGAAAATTACTGACACTATCTGAGCAACATGAGAACAAAAAATGGCTTCAGTGCTAGAACAAAGATGTATGGTCACCCAGATATGCCACTAACCATGCAACATAACTGTTGAAACCTGACGTGTAAAGAAGGTAAAAGGAAAACAAGAGGCAAAATTATTAACAGTAAGGACGACAAAGACTAACCTGCACGCTCAAAGAAATGAGTTTCCATGGGTTGTCTATTAGTATTAATTATAACTCGTGTTTTCCATACTTGAAGACCCCCATCCTTTGAAATTGTAACGAGCAGCCGTAGTGTAGGAAGCCAAGAAACAGATGTGATTGGCTGGGAACCAGCCTGCGTACTGATAAAAAAAGCAACAATCAGATTATCACAGATGAAGATGTAAAATAAAATAACAGAGAATAAACAGTACATCTGAATGCATCTTCACCAGACAGAATAAATGCCATACGAATAACAGAGAAGTGCATGGAGAGGGTTGACTGGGTTACAAACATGTCATTACGCTTTACTAACGAAATCTATGTCAAGGAAGTGGATGCCTATTATACTTTAAACTGAACTTACACGCAAAGATACACTAATTAGATGTGATGTCAAGTGTTATCCAATAGGGTGACAGAATCCATTACAACTACTGCCAGAAGACGCCACAAATATACAGCTAGCAGCACATAAATCGAAAGTAACCCTGTTGTCGTGAAAGAAGGGCACACTCTAATATATGTTTAAGGGGGGGGGGGGGGGGGGGGGGGGGGGGCAGCCCCGGTGCAGTAGCTCCCGCTTGCGCAGGGTCCGGGGAAGGGTCCGACCACTTTGGGTCTTTAGTACGCAGCCTTTCCCTGCATTTCTGCAAGAGGCTGTTTCCAGGACTTGAACCCGTGACCTCATGGTCACAAGGCAGCAGCTTTTACCGCTGCGCCAAGGCTCCCCTTCTAATATATGTTTAAGGAGCCCCGTATAATTGTTCTGACTCCACTGGGTTTTATATAACTAAATGTTTGATCCCCGAATTGCTTCCAACAATTAACATAAAGTTAGCAGTGTCCATGTAATAAAAATTAAACCAGTACTGTGTATTGGATAGGAAATAAGCATCTGATGAAAGACCTTATTCTACAATCTCAAGTTCCAACAGTAAATAAGGTAAAGCATACTTACATCCCAATCATATTTGGCCTCTCAGTTGATACATCCCATGCCAGGAGAGTGCCCCCTCTATCACCAATAAATACCCACTCTAAGGTCGGGTGAAATCCAAAGGCACCAGCTCCCATGAGCTTAATTGTACTGTCAACTGGAACTGATTTTTTTTTGGGAATGTTAAGAAGCCTACTGGTGGTTAAATGCTAAAACATATGAAAACAAAGCAATGCATATTACGTTGTAATGTGTAGTGAACAGCATATGTCTGGACATTGTAGGCGCGGACCAAGCCTTCCGCATAAGCTACATACTGAAATTATAAGTATGCATGTCAATATAGGGAAACCAAAGAAGGCACAATAAGAGCTATCATTTATGTGTGCAATCATCAACAAGACGAAAGTAAATGGAGGATTGTACGTACAAACACAGGAAGGCGAGGATGGCAAGCCAGATTGACAGTAGGTTTTTTAAGGTCGGTCTTTATTTTTGTTGGCGGCCTCCCACCTTCAACAGTCCCAACAACTAGAAGAGAGCAAAAAAGCATTAAAGTTAATGCATACAGGTGGATTTTTTTAATGCAATGGAGAGCCTTTAAGGTGACGAACATAACCTGTCACACTCATTCTTTTGTGAAAACCGAAGAAAACAATAGGTTCAAGAGGTGTCAACGCAAGATGAACTTCTGTGTCTATTGAAACATGATCTGTCTTCTTCTCGGGTGAGTGCAGAACAAGTGTCTGCTCCGTGGCGAAATCACAAGATCTGATTGTAGCATCCTATAGAACAAGAGATACATAGACAAACAGAAGTTTTATGAGATACTAATACCATGTGAGTTCAGAACTTTCCAGAAAGTAATATTTTTAACACTATGATGCATGGAAGATGAATAATGAAAGATTAATAAAAGCCAAAAAAACACGTCTAGTGATAAGATTGAACAGTACAGTAGCAATTTTTCTGCCCATTATATTGAAAACATAGTCAATCCTTCTAGCCGTAGGTGGTACAAAATTATCCGTTGTTCTAAGTGGATGAAATAATTTCTACCAAATAGTGGAAAATCAAGACAAACCTCGAGGATAGCAATGATAATATGGCCAGCAGTAGGGCTATATGCCATACGAACAACACGAGCTCCAAGGTCAACCAAAGCAATCTTGCTTCCTGTCAAAGCATCGAATTCTGCAAACAAAATACAAAATAGAGGCGGTTAATAAAAGCTCGATGTATCAGTCAAGCCATAGAACAATTATAGCACACCTTCAAGGTCTTACACAAACTTCAGTAGTTTTATCGAGTTAACAGTACTTGGAAGCCATATTTTTCAAGCATAACTAACCAAAGTAGCAACTGAAGGATCTCCCAACAAGAATATAGACGACTTGAATGACACTGAACGTGCACCCCCTATGAAAGAATAACTAACATTTTCTTATTCTAGAGACAAAATCTTTCAGAACATAGTGGATAATCGTGTCTACATAGTACAGCTACCGAAATTCAATACTCGCTGCTCCAGCGGCACTTCAGTCCCATGAGGTGTTCGTGTACCCAAAATCTCACTCGAAGCACATCGAACTATGCAAGTGACCTGTGAACTAGGTAACCGGTTACTATATGTTTATTGTTGTACTCCTAGCGAGAGCTGAACTCATACTCAGCCGGAGTTTCCAAAACGCTTGTTGAGAAAGTGCTCGGGCTCAGGCTCGGGTCTATCTAGCTAAGCTACTCGGATCACCGCCAACTAGACAGGGTAAGCACTAAGCACGGGTGCCTAGAATTCAAGCTCCCGGCCCATTTCCGCCACCCGAGCTAGTTTAATTCTAGTGCAGATCAGCAGCAGCGGCCTCAAAACACGTGGTAGCGCCCACATCAGCAGCAGACGCCAGAGAAGCTGGAGGGCGGGGGAAGCGGACGTACCGACGACGTGGGTGCCGATGGCGACGGCGACGATGGCCTGGGAGGCGCGGAAGGCGGCGGCGTGCGGCTGCAGCGGGCGGGCGGAGGCCCCGCGACGGCCGCCGGCGTGGCGGAGATCCAGGTGCTGCACCGTCGCCCACTCCATCGCCATGATCTGTCCGGCTCAGATCTCGCCGCCCGCGCGCCAGATGAGCGACAGAGCGCCGGTCGGTGGTGGGATTTGTTGAACTGGACACCGCAACGATGCGACTCGACTAAACCAGATGGTCACTGTATGACTGGTGGGCCCAAGAGGCAGGCATGGAGATTTTGGAGAGAGAGAGCTGAACGTGCACCCACTCTGAAAATTGGTTTATTTTACCAGACTGCAATTTACTCATGCATAAGGAAAATATTTTTGAATTTCTTATAAAAAGGAAGATTTGATAAAATATCTTTTGAAAAATACATAGTTGAATGTCAAAATGATATTCAGCGTCAAATCCTCACGCGCACGAATTTGGATTCTTATTATTTCAAAACAAAAAACCGCAGTAGGGGCCTCCCACACCGTCTTCCTTTTAGAATACTAGTTAATTGCCCGTGCGTTGCAACGGGTCATACCTATTCCACTTGTTCAACAAAAATTATGTTTATGATATACTTACCCGTCTCTTTTGTCATACACAATAACCGAAGAAAACCAATAAAATAAAATTCTTAACAGTCTAACCTACTTTTATCTAATCAAATTTGTATATTTCACCTATATTGTCTAACCTTGCGTATTGATATGCACGATCGTTTAGAAACCACCAGGTAAATTTTTAGTTGTCAACTGCTACGGGCTCATATCATGTTTAAATAGGCACGAAAATATCATAAGTTGACGGATCTTAACACTCACAAATAAAGTAGTATCTTACGTACCCCTTCGCGTGAGAGAGACACACGAGGGCGATTAGGATTCCTCTGCCTTCCGTCGGCGCTGTCGCAGCTCTGCCTCGCTCCTGTGGCCTTCAGACCATGGAAGCGAGGTGGATCTCGGCCCCGCCGGCGAGAGGGCCTGCTACCCTGGTTTTAGGGTTAAGATTTGGTGGGGCGGCACTCAGGTGGTGGCGGCGGCGCCTTTTCCAAGAAAGTCTCCCCGGCTTCGGCCCCATCTCGGTGGCGATGTCGAGAAGTTTGTGGAAGTGGTGTTGGTTCTCAAGGATTTCTTATGGTGGTGGCATTCTTCGGATCGTCATGTAGCTTCATCGGCGGTTGATCCTTCTTATTTGGCTCTGAGACGGATGTGGTCTTGTTGACCCGATTGGCGACATCTCGTCCACAACCAATAACGTCAAGCCGGCTCTGGGAGGAGCAGCAGCGGGAACGCGCCGTCGCACGGTCCGTAGGTTAAAGACGAAGGGCATCTCAAGGATCTCGTTGTAATTTTTGTTTTTGTTGAGCGTTTGTACTGTTCGGTGTTTCTTTTAATGCAGGTCCTTTTCGCAAAAAAAAAGTTATGTATTCACAATTTAACATTATTTCATAGATCTTAGTTACAGTCAACTCTCTGTTATACATTGATCTGAAGATGCAAGCCGAGTTACCCCTGTATCATCACATCGTGTAACATTAGCTCGTGGAGCAGCCTTTCATCTCCATCTTTCAGGATCTAAGGTGCTATGGGGTGATACTATCTTTCGAGCACGATTTCCCGACAGAAAAAAAGACAAAGAGGCCAAGAGGAAGAAGACGATGTCCACCTTTGCAGCCACCGTCTGCCACCGCCGCCCCGCCCTTACAAATCGCCGTCGCCCATGACCATTACTCTAAGCGGTCATCGCAGCGTCCAACAGCTAATTTTCCCTTCAATTAATGCCTTTTGCTAATTCACAGACATGCACGCTGATGTTTCTGCCTGCAAGTGACAAAATACTAAGCAATACGCTTAGAATTCAATGTAACAATACTCAAAGGAGCATAGTTCTCTGCTTTACATACGAGTATTTGAGGAAAACGTAAAAACACGTAAGAAACAGCTATGATGGCTGAACCATTCAAAATAATGCACGATATACACTGCAATTCTCCTTCTAAAAACAACATAGGTTGTGCTTGGTGCTTGGCTAAGAGGACAACGAGCTCCATTCCATGCCTGCGGGAGAGAGCAAATGAGAATGAAAGGGAGAAGAGACTGTGATGTACCTGTGGTGATGCTGATGGACGACCCTCCCGCTCGCCGTTGCCTTGCATGACGTCCACAGTGGAAGAGGGATGTCGGATCATACAAATATTTAGAAGAATCATACAAATAATCTTTGGCTGATGTTTTATATTTATATAGAACTTAACTCCTTTGCTAAGAAAAAATGAAATTGGAAAAAGGATTTAAAAAGACTAATCATGAAGCATGAACCTGTAAACATGCCCCCAAGTATTCATTTCCGGTGATGGACAGGTAGAACATAAACCTATGACGACTTCACGTTTCACAGTTTCTTCATCAGCGATTTCATAGTTTCTTTCACTGCAAAGTCCTGTAAAATGTGAGCACACTGATCAGTGAACATCGGATAAAATGTTTAGCAAAAAAACTCTGGGCGAAATCAATATCATAGATTTAGGATGTGCTGCTGCTGCAATGTCACTCCACTCGGTAATCACACAATCTCAGCTACTCCAACTTAGCATAATCTTCGACGTGGTTTCATTTTCGTTGATTAATCGATTGCTCGATAGAAATTATTGGGACATCTAAGGTTTCCATAGTAACAAAAAACTGAAGCCAATGCATTTACCTTTGCACATTCTTTGTTGAAAATAAATCCCAATCAGCACATCCACAAAAGGACCTATGATGCTTCAAAATTTAACAAGGAACAATGGGAGAATTACTAATCATTGTCTAAAATGCAGACAAGAAACAACACGATACATCGAACAGAGGGGTTTGCACAAGGAAGATAGAAATTTGAGGAGTCTGAACGTTAGAAGTTTGTTCCAGGTTGGCTACTGCAATAATTTTGATGCCTATATACTGGGAAGGGCTGTGGCCCACTGTACCTAGTCAAAATTTCATTTGCAAAGTCAAAAACCTGAAACCTATCGTAGATGGCACAAAATTCTGTGTGTTATGTGCTCCCTTTATTAGGGCTTGTTTTTCGAATGGCGGTCGTGTACTCGTGTTGGTCCTCAGGGCGCAAGATTTTGTTCTGTTCTTGCAATTCGCAAGGGCCAAACTCAGTACCCTCTTCCATTGCATAACGACTGTGCAACTTGGCGAGACATAGAGTATTCTACTAATGCTAAGTTGCTAACTGTATTGTGATGTATGCACCTGAAGCAATCATGAAAACAATAACCACTTGACAATAAAACAGTGAGCACTGTTGGAAAATTGCAGGCTGGGTAAGGTAAATGCTTATCTTTTATTTGCTTTGGATAATTCATCTGATAGATAATTGGCTCAAATTTTCCTGCTGGATAAGGCCCGGTTTATCGTTTGCATTGCTACTGCATAGCCCACAGGTAATTATTCATAAGGTGGCTTATTAGGTGGAACAATTTTTAAACTTCAGATTAACAGAAGGAAAATCACATTTGAACAATAACTTTTGCAGACGAAGTTTACATGATATAAGCCGAATGTCTATTACCTAATGAACCGGCGTCGATGAGTTGAAACTTGAAACCAGCTTTTCAGAAGCAAGAAATAGACACACCCAAACCTGGTATAAGCCCAAGTAAAGCTAGGTAGTAGCAACTCCTATACAATAAGGCCAGGGATGTGTTAGTATTCTTTCGCGATGGCCACAAACAGGGAAAAAGTATCATGGCCACTTTGCTGAGTAAAACGATCCAACCAATTGCCAAGTACACTTTTTTTTTGCAGAACTAACTCCATTCTACTGAAATTAGAATCTACAACTATATCTGTCAATCGGAAATAGAGGGAGAACCCTAGAAGAGTTTAATGAAACTGTAGCTTGCTAAATAATTAGTAGGCTGCTCAATTTAGATGTACACTTGAAAGCTCGTTTCCACTTTCTTAGCTAAAAATGTTTCTTTGCAATAGTTTTCAGCAAGGGAGGAAAGAAAATAAACTAATTGAAACAAGTCAAGATGTACACTCGAAATGGACCATGCATCTAACTGAAACTATATATAAAAGAAAAGGAACTGCGATAAAAGAAAGTACAACTAACCGAAGATATGTTTAACGAATTAGCCTTGAATCATGGAAAACAAGTTTGCACAGTTGGGCATGCACATTGGTTCTAGCAAGATACTACTCATGCATTATTTTATTTCTTCAGGTTTCAGATCAAAGCTAGATATCAGTAGTCTAAACAATGATGAGAAAAAGGAATAAATTGGGTTTTATGCTTAGATGTTGTGTCCTCTCTGATCAGTATGACACTTAGCTTCGAATAAGAACAAACTAAAAATCAGAGAGAGTTAAGAAGAGTATCTACAAGAATCAACCATGCAGATTACAACTGAAAGTTCTAAAACAGTGATCTTATTAGTACTGTCAGTAATTGGCTGAAAACAATCACCTACTTGCGTTGGGGGAGAAGGAGGCATGATATCATGGTTGGGGAGGGCCCGAGCTTTGGTTCCAGACTCCAGATGGGCTCGGAGTTGAGCCGCGTCGCGTAAGGCCAGGAAGACAGCCGTGGCGCGGCAGACTTTACCCGGGGAGATGCGAGAGCTCCTCCGGCAGGCGCTCGACCTCGCTTATTATACATGGTATTATTATTTCCCTAATCCAGTGAAGAAACCAAAACTAATTGCTACGACTACATTGGCTCTACGGAATTCTCCCCCAATTTCAATCTCTGTGTAGTGTGTACACATTCAGTCTAGAGAGAGGGGAAAAGGATCTTAATACCAGAGGTAGGAGTTGTATTAATGTGGATATGTTTGACCACGGCGGTGGCGTCCTCCACGATCCCGGTCCGCCCGTCCTTCATTACGAGCGCGAAGAGCGCCCGCACGGCGCCGAGCTCGACAAGAGGGCCGCACGGTTGAGCGTGTACAGTGCGACGCCGAAGAGCACCTGTAGGGCGTCCTTGGTGGCGCGGGTGCCCTTCCCGGCGCCACGGAGGAGGGCGACGAGAACGGCGAAGAGGGGCCGCTTGGCGTCGACGCAGAGGAGCCCGGCGACCAGGGTGCGTGCCATGTGCAGCTTCAATCGCTGCTGTGTAAACCGATCTGGCCGGATGATGCCATTGGTTAGTGGGAATCCCTCGCACTGGAGTTCTTCGGCGTCTCGGTGCGTGGTCGAAAGGAACGACAGGAAATAATAAGATTCCGTAGTAAATTTCAGGCCGCTGATTATGTACTCCCTCCGTTCCGGTATGAAGGTCCTCTACGAAATGGCAGCGAGACCAAGTTGTCATTTTATTGGCTATGCTTGATCACCTCCTGCCTCCAATCAACGATTTTATTAGGATTTTTATTAATTACCTCATTAATTACAGGCATGCAAACCGATTGCATGCAGGAGGAGAGAGAGGGTGCGGCTGAGACTAATTGGAGGAGAGAGGAGGCAGTGAGAAAAAAAATAGGAGAGAGGCCTCGGGTGCGGCTGGGAGTAATTCTAGGAGTCTGTTAATTACGAATTTGATGCTTACATTTGCTGCTAATTCGGAATAAAATAGATTTTCCTAGGGACCTTCATACGAAGGGAGGGAGTATGTAATTATTGTTGATTGATCGCGTAAATTAATTGAGCGTGTAATTACTTCATTCTAAGAAAAACCGGTGCGGTAGGACTGAGGGGTTGGACGAAAGGGTGAGCAGAATGTGGAACCAATCTTTTCTTTTAGATAGGAGAGATGAGACTCCCTTATGTGTGATGGAGTACTCTAAAGATAGCGAAATATGTAAACTTCAACAGAACAGATGATGCTCGGGTAAAAATTATGACACCAGAAGTCCACCAAGTAAGCATGCTTTAGAGCATCTCTAGCAGAGCCTGCAAAACTGGTCAAACCCGCAAAAATCCAGAGTTTGCAGTTTCTGTTGTCAAAAAACGCCCCGAACAGAGCCTGCAAAATTGGTGGAACCCTTAAACGTTTTGAGGGGGCCTGCAAATCCAACCCCCCGATCCTTGTATCTTCTGATTTGAGGCAAAAATACAAGGGTGCCTGCAAACCGGTCAACGCTACACGACAGAGAAATCGGTGGTGCGCTGCTGCTTCGCCACCGGAACTCGCCGGAATTTCACCGGAATCGCCTGAAACTTGCCAGAATCTCATCGGAAGATCGTGCAAAACAACACTTGCAGCTGCTGCTTCGCCACCGGCCTTCCAAACGTCAAGGTCGACTGACGGTGGAGCTCGCAGGAGCACGTGAGGACCGTCGGCGCCAGCGCCGGCTCTGGGCTCCGTCTGCCTCCGAGCACTGGCTCTGTACGCCGCCGAGCACGGACTCCGTCCGTTGCCGAGCACGGGCTCTGTCCGCCGCTGACCATCGCGCCGCCAACCGTCAGCTTTGTCCGCCGCCAAGCGTGGGCTCTGTCCGCGCCGAGCACGGGGCTGCCTGGCTGCCGAGCTAGCTAGCTTGTGCTAGCTAGTACGTTCTCAATCGATCGATCGATAGGTGGTGGTAGCTAGTACCAGCGCAGCAGCGGCGGCGGTGATTTTGGGATTGAATTTGACGAAAAGACGAAGCAAGAAGAAAGAGGAATATTCTACAACATATTCTATTTTGCGGGTTCTGCTCCGCCGCGCCGTGTTTTGAGCCAAAAAACACGAGTTGCGCGACCTGCAAAACTGTTTTGCGGGTTCGCATTTTGCGGGTTCTGCTAGAGATGCTCTTAGTGATTTATCGTTATGAACGTCGGAACGTGGACAATGTGGTTGTACTCTCAGTCGGCGACTTAGTTTGTAAGGTGATACTCCCAGTCGACTTAAGAAGTCGAAAATTTGACAAATGGTCGCCGAGTTGGGTAGGAACTCTCCGGATCGCGAGGACGGTATGATACCTCTCAAACGTATCTATAATTTTTGATTGTTTCATGCTTATTATATAACATTGCCACATGTTTTTATAATATTTTTATATCATTTTGGAATGTTTTATGGAACTAACCTATTAACAAGATGTCCAGTGTCAGTTCCTGTTTTCTGCTGTCTTTTTTTTCATAAAAGCTAGTCGGGGAATTTTCTCGGAATTGGCTGAAAATTTACATGAATTATTTTTACGAAAAAATGAAGACGGATCCAGGAGGGGAGCTGCAGGGGGGCCTACAGCCCCTAGACGCCACCCAGGCGTGGTTTTGACCACGCCTGGGGCCCACCTGGCGCCCTCGGTCATCCCCCTGAGTTGCCCTTTCGCCTATAAATTCTATTCCTCTCGAAAACTCTCGGTACCCGATCATATTTTTCAGAAAAGTTCCAAGGCCGCCGTCGTCGCCAACCCTAGATCGGGAGGGTTCTGAAGCTCTTCCTGGCACCCTGCCGGAGGGGGAGATTGTCACCGGAGGCATCTACACCACCATGCGTGCCTCCGGAGTGATGCGTGAGTAGTCCACCATGGGACTACGGGTCCATGGCAGTAGCTATATGGTTGTCTCTTCTCCTTTGTGCTCCATTGTTTAAATCTTATGAACTACCTACATGATTAAGATCATCTTTATGTAATGCTACATGTTGTGTTTGCAGGGATCCGATGAATTATGGAGTCATGACATTATTGTTCAGATTGGTTATTCATATGTTTTATTTATGATCTTGCAGACTCTCTGATGCTTGTGGATGCTTTGGTCGAAGTAATTGCTAATATCTTAGAGAGGGTATTTATGCTAGATAGTGGGTTCATGACTCTCTTGTCTGAGCTCGAGTTGACAGAAATGATTAAGACTTGAGATGTGATGTTGCTACTAGGGATAAACAACGGTGTTTATTGCTTTATGTTGTTTACATTGCTTACATTACGCACCATATTTATTGCAATTATATGTTGCTTGCAACTTAATACTTTCGGCTGACAGGCTGGATAGCGATCCCGGGGTGGATTATTAGTCATAGATGCAGTTGGATAACGGTCTATGTATTTTGTCGTAATGCCCATATTAAATGAAACAGTGAACTTAGTGTCATGATAGTATTGTGTTGCGCCCATGTTTGTCAATTGACTCGCTGTAATTTGTTCACCCAACATGTTTATCTTTTGGAGAGACACCACTAGTGAAATGTGGACCCCGGTCCTATTTTCCTATATTGTTTACAACCGTTCTAATAGCCTTTTTAAGTCATTTTGCTCGCTGGTCATTTTTGCTCTTATATTATTTTACACTCATACGTTTAATCCTTTGTGTTCAACAAGCCGGAGAGATTGACAACCTCTCTGTTTCGTTGGGAAAAGTAGTTTGTTCATGTGTGCGCAGGTCCACGTCAATATTTGTAAATGGCGCCATTGACACCTTTCTAAAGCCTTCTCCAAATCCTGCTAGATTGATAACATTGGTTTTGTAATTAAGGGAAAACTTGCCGCTAATTACATCAAACCTTACACTTGGGGGTCTCCCAACGAACGTGCTATTCAACGCCATCACAGAACCCCACAACTCTTATCTGATGGAGGCATTGGAGGGGCACATGTTACCCCGAGCTATCTATCTCAAAACATTCCATCGGATCTCGTGTGGCAATCTGCCTAAATCACACGTGTGGTCAGTATACATATATCTTCTTAGAGCATATGTTTGATGAGCTCGTACAGTGAGATTTTGAAGATGGGTAGAAACCCGAACAGATGCATTCGCGTTGAAGCCAGAAGCAGGAGAAACCAAGCGTGAAACATTGCATGGACAGGGCGAGGCGAGCAAGCAAGAGTGAGCTGACCAGGAGAAACCAAGCGTGAAACATTACTTGGACAGGGCGAGGCGAGCAAGCAAGAGTGAGCTGACCAGGAGATGCAAGTCGCCGATGTCCGTTGGTAAAGTCTAGTGAAATCCAGAAGCATGAGCCGTCTCAAGCTTAAGAACCAAGATGGAGTCGGTCTCGAACAAGGTGTTCATCTTTGACACGACTGCAAGGCTAAGCAAAGTGTGAAGGCCAAATTATTTAGCCTGCTAAGGTCGGCCTTGGTTCGTGGCGAAGACGTATACATTGACCTGAACAAACACGATCACAATGACACCGACCTTGACGCGAAGAGTTGGAACTGCTCCAACATGGAAGGAAAGGTTGAACCATCTAGGGCAAGTCAGACGCTTGAAGTCAGAGTCCAGTATGAAGCCAGAAGAGTCCTACCTAGTTTAGTGTAAGAGTACGAGTTGTACTCCGAGTCGAACATGTATATGCGTAAACTGTGACATGCACGGTAATTCCAGTTGCCCTATACAATGTAAGGGTTATGGCAATTATAACCTAACCACACAAATCAAACAGACATAACTTCACTTAAATCTATATTTATCCTCTACCTTTTGTCCCTACTTCCGTTTATTGGTGATTTCCATACCCCAATTTGCTCGTTGGTCGACAACTAAGTTAGAAGCGAGCGAACCAGCCTACTCAGCCAAATCGTCGCCACAAGCCCTGAAAGCACCCCCCACACACACACGGATGGGGTATCTAAATTACTTTCCGGTGCATAACCACTGACTCCGACGACACATACGTTTTTATTATTGACGTCAACAACGATTCATCGTCACTGATGTACAAATTTGTTACAACATATTCATCTCAATTTATCCACATTCTCTTTGCAGCCACCTTTGGCATTATTAATGTGTTTTCCCACCTACTTTGATTTTGAGGCTATAAGTTGAACAACATATTCCGTGTTGAGAATGACTGCAATGGGTTAATAACAACATGACAATATTGAAACGTCTCAAGGGATACCGAAAAGAGCTAGATTGTCATGTCACACCCGAAATTGTAGCAGAGATTGACATGATTGAACGTGAACAAACACATTAGCACATGGGTCTTGTTGGGGATATACCTACTGGGGGTATCTCTGACATGGATCAATCCGGCTAGTCCAGGGTGGACCAAAGTGGTGGCGAAGGCTTTTGCCTGTCGGGCGGCCCAGATAGCCGGCGGACAAGGCATACGGAGGATGACAAGATGGAGGCCCAAGACTGAAGCCCATGACGCCGCCAAGACAAGACGGAAGGCGGTCACTTGCCGGATAGGCTTAGGACTTTGTAGTCTTGCCGGACACGTTGATCCCTTGTAACCCTAGCTTCGGCCGCCTATATAAGCCAGACCTCGGGATGCCTTTAGGGCATACTTTGATACGCAACCATACTCACTGTAACCTGTTCATGGCTATTGCCTTATAGTGAGTTATACCAGCACGTAGGGTCTCACCACCGCTGCGAGATCTAAAGCTGGGTAAACTGTCGTGTACAATCCCGACCTCGACGACGCTCCCTTCACCCTCTCGGTTCACCCTCGGCTAGAGGACCCCCGTCTCCTATCTACGATGCCGATATGACCACAGTTGGCGCCGACCGTGGGGCCTAAGGCGGCAGGCGTCACGTTCCAGGCGAGAACGATTGGCGGCATCGGCGACACCATCGCTGTTGGCTGCGTTGCGCGATTCGGCTCCATCGGCTACATTCAAGACGACGGAACATGGGTTCCTGGAAAAGACGGTCTCATCGCCTACACGCTCGTTCCGATCGGCGGCTTCGAGTTCTTCATGGGGTTCACCCCGGAGGCGTGCAGTTTCCCAAAAAACCACACCGTCTTCTCGCCCACCCACCGCTCAGAGTACGACTACACGCAAAACGGATCTGAGTCCGCCTACTCCCAGGAGTCGGCAGATTCAGATCTGCACTTTGTCGGCATGACAGGACTAGGATCCGACTCCCAACCTAACAGCAATGATCCCAAATCAATCCTCCCCGCACTATAGGACGATGCGATGTCGGATGTTGGATCTAGATCTACTATTCACATCAACATAGACTCTGACTCCGAAGAAGACTTTGCGAGCATGTTCGAGCAAAGGGTAAAAAGGTGTTTCGACGCACCTGAACCTCCACCTTCAGAGGCGGCCACAGGCTCGTCAGCAAACATGCAGCAAGTCTTTGTGGCAGACGTTACCGGTACAGATCCGGCTAAGGCGGCAGCAGCAGAGGCCGCCAAAGCCGGAGCTCCGGCAACGATCCGCTATTCCAAGAGCCCCCGCTGGCTCCGCAGAAGAAGAAGGTCTTGGAGAAAGGTGGGGCCAGCAACGTGGACAACAGGGCAGCCTTGGCAGAAGTCCTGCACACACCGGTCAACGAGAAGACCAATCCGGCTGACTTGGAAAAGCTCTGAAACACCTTGTTGGAGCAAACCGAGTTCCTCAAGAACAAGCAAGAGGAAGTTCAAGATCTGCTCAAGGAAGCCAAAGAAAAAAACGCCAAGATAACCTCCAAGCGCAATCTCTTCACCACAACCCCGGTTACCAAACCGACAGGACGTGCGACAGATAAGAAAAGCAAGCAAGGTCGGGATCCGCCTCCCGAAGACTTCAAATCCCCTGCGCAAAGACTTGGTTTTGAGTGGGCAACGACACCGCAGCGGAAGGACAAAAATGGCGACGTGCACCCTGTCCTCAACACTCCGGCCGCCTTAGACATCCTCAACAATGACGACTATGACAAGGACGAGAAGATCTACTACGCCTCGGTCCTAGAACACAAGGCCTTGGAGCAGCAGGCCCGAGCCGATTCTCGTGCCGACATGGCGGACGCATGTGGAGGGCGGCTGGAGTCAAAATCCGACGTCTGCAAAGCTGCCGCCGGCAGTCATCCGAAGATCCATCTGGCTCCAGCAGCCATGGGAAGGGAAAAGACAAGGAAAAGGACCCGTAAAAGTCGCCGCCTCCTAGGAGGCAGCGCGACGAAGCGTCCGAACCGGCGACAGGTGGGAAGCTCAACCTCCTCCACCGCCTAGGAGGGATGAACGCGGAAGCCGCGGAAACGGGCAGCCGCCAAGGAGTGGCGGCAACCGCGACAACGCCTCGCCGCCAAGACGAAGCAGGGACCTCACACCGTCTCCACCGCCAGTGCCCAGGCGCGAAGGCGGAAGCCGGGGACACAACAACGAGTCTAGGCTTAGCCGGCAGCGCAGGACGAGCCTAATGTTGAGAAATCAAACAGGCAGCTCGCTCCAGAAGATGCACGACATCATCTCAACGACATAAAGGCAGGAAAGCAAGAGACATACCTCGGCCCTGAGTGCTTTGGCCCAGCCATTCGCAATGTTCAGGTTCCTCGGGACATGACATTAGTGTCAAAAGGCTGCCAGAGGTACAATGGAGCGGACAAGCCAAACTCATGGTTGTCGGACTATGCGCTAGCAGTCCAAATTACCGGGGGCAATGGTTTAGTCGCCGCACGTTTCCTTCCCCTCATGCTGGAGGGGACAGCCAGAAGCTGGATCGAAAACCTACCAGAGAAGTCCATACATAGCTGGCTTGACATGGAATGGGTATTCACCCAACACTTCCAAGGCACATACAAGCAACCAAACACATATACAGATCTGGTCCGCTGTGTGCAAAAGCCGGACGAACTGCAACAAGCTTCTTGGCAAGGTGGATCTAGACGAAGGCAAGCTGTGAGAACATCGACGACAATCAAGCAATCCATGCCTTCACCACGGGCCTACAGAAGGGAAGTCTCAGACACAAGCTAGTACGCATGCAGGTCAAAGACCTCGGGGTCATGCTTGAAGTAGCAGCCATATACGCACAGGATTTTGACGGTGCCCCTGACATGGCGCCAAACAGGAGAGCAAATCACAAGCGAAAGGCTCCCCAAGAAGAGAAAGTCGGACCATCCAACGAGGTTGCTGCCGCCTTTGAAGGCAAAGGCGGCAACCGCAAGTGGAAAAGCAAGGGCAAAGAAGCCGGCCCTAGCAAGCAGCGCTTGACTTATGATCAGGCAAAAGCCCTACCTGCCCAATCCACTCATCACTTGGAAAGGTCAACCACACGCTGGGGGAGTGTCGCTTCATGGAAGGTTTCAAGAAGGACCCCGAGGTTGGCTGGAAGCCGAAAAAGAGCAAGAAAGCTGAGAAGGCAAAGAAGGAAGATGACGAGGAGGCAGTCTCCATGTCGGAAGACGAGGACCCTAAGCCGCCACGCAAGGAGAAAAAGTACCCTAAAGTACACGGCCAATTGGTCTGCTTCCTGGGTACTCCTTCGGCAAAGGAAGAAAAGGTGGAACTGCGTGAGCTCAATGCCACAGTGCCCGACATTCCTCAGTACTTAGATTGGTCCGAGGTGGCAATAACCTGGGACAGAGATGATCACCCAGATCACGTGCCACATCCCGACAAATACACCCTTGTCGTCGACCCAATTGTCGACAACTTCAGACTCACCAAGGTGTTGATGGACGGAGGCATCAGCCTCAACATCATGTACGAAGGCACCCTGAAGCGCATGAACTTGACGGAAAGCCAGCTTGACTACAGCAAAGTCAAGTTCCATGGCATCGTTCGGGAAAGCAAGCCAAATCCATGGGAAGCATTAAGCTTGAGGTTACTTTTGGACCTGAGACAAACTACCGCTCTGAGTATCTCCGATTCGAAGTAGTCCCTTCAAGAGTGCCTACCACGCCATCTTTGGACGGCCGGCTTTCGCCAAGTTCATGGCCAGGCCATGTTACATCTACAGCAAGCTGAAGATGCCTGGACTCAACGGTACCATTACCGTCAATGGCAACTTCAAGAAAGCAAAGGAGTGCGAATGTGGCAACTCCACCTTCGCTGAGGCAGTCCTCCATGCAGAGGAGCTCGCCATGCTGAAAAAGGAAACTGATACGTCACAGTTGCCGGAGAAAGCGAAGACAACCAAGCCAAAGCAGACTTTCAAGGCCTCTGAGGAAACAAAGAAGGCGGATCTGGTGCCAGGTGACAACTCCAGGCAGGTCACCATCGAATCCGGCTTAGATGACAAATAGGAAAGCGCGCTCGTCGAGTTTCTGCGTGAGAATCGGGACATCTTTGCATGGTCATCCGCCGACATGCCAGGTGTACCGAGGGAACTTGCCGAGCACGCTCTTAATGTCTACAAAGGAGCCAAGCCAGTGAAGAAAGGAATAAGGCGCTACGGTGAAGAGAAAAGGAAGGCGATAGGGAAGGAAATCATCAAGTTGCAAGAAGCTAAGTTCATTAGGGAGGTGGTACACACTGATTGGTTGGCAAATCCTGTAATGGTTCTGAAACCCAATAAAGAAATGAGAATGTAATTGATTATACCGGTTTGAACAGGTGATGTCCTAAGGACCACTTCGCGCTTCCACGTATAAATCAGGTCATAGACTCCACAGCCAGCTCCGAGCTGATGTGCTTTTTGGACACGTACTCCGGGTACCACCAAATCAAAATGCGAGAATCTGACCAACTAAAAACATCGTTTACCACTCCCTATGGGACCTTCTGCTACATCACGATGCCCTTCGGCCTAAAAAATGCGGGCGCGACATATCAGCGATGTATGCAAAGATGCCTACATGAGCAGATTGGCCGCAATGTTCACGTCTATGTAGACGACATTGCCGTTATGTCTAAAAAGAAGGCAGATTTGCTTGATGACTTACGAGAAACCTTTGACAGCCTCCGGATATATAAGATGAAACTCAACCCAAAGAAGTGTGTTTTTGGGGTACTAGCCGGCAAGTTGCTCGGCTTCATCGTTTCCGAACGAGGAATAGAGGTCAACCCGGAAAAAATCAAGGCAATTCTCAACATATCCAGGCCTACGGGTCTGAAGGACGTGCAGCGTCTTGCCGGCTCGGCGGCTGCCATCAGTCGTTTCATTAGACACCTCGGAGATAAGGCCATGCCTCTCTATCGGCTTCTGAAGAAATCCGACAAATTCGAGTGGACAGACGAAGCAGATGCCGCCTTGCAGCAACTCAAGGAAGCATTAACGTCTGCCCAATTCTTGTGGCACCTCGTACGCAGGAACCAATGCTGCTTTACATCGCGACAACTAACCTAGTTGTCAGCGTAGTCCTGGTTATGGAATGCAAGACGGAAAAAGCTGACATCCCGGAGCAGCGTCCTGTCTACTTCATCAGTGAAGTATTTTTCGCCTCGAAGCAGCGTTATTCACATTACCAGAAGCTGGTCTATGGTGTTTTTTACGCCGCCAGAAATTTGAGACATTACTTCCAGGAGCATTCAATTACGGTAGTGAGAAAGGCACCACTGGGTGATATAATCAACAATGCTGATGCTACAGGCTGAGTTGCCAAGTGGGGCATTGAGCTCGCCGCCTTCGACATCACATACAAACTCAGAAATGCCATCAAGAGTCAAGCCTTAGCAGATTTCATAGCAGACTAGACAAAAGCCATGGACGAAGTACCTCTCCCTGAATCAGAATATGGATCATGCACTTTGACGGATCAAAGATGCTTCAGGGCACGGGGGCTGGCGTTGTGTTAAGAAACCCGCAAGGAAACAAGCTAAGTTACGTGCACGTGGTACGTGGGATGCCAAAAGCATAACAATGGCGGCATATCGTGCCACCGTTGACGAATTCGCTAAGTGCTTCCTAGGATATGAAGTCCGCCACATCCCGAGAGCCCAAAACGAGGCAGCAGATACACTTGCTAGACTCAGTTCAGAGCGCAAAAAGGTACCAAAGGATGTTTTCCTGGAACACCTCTATAAGTCGTCAATAAAGGGAGCAGACCTCCTCGGCCCAGAATCGGCAGAACCAGTAGGAGACGCCAGTCACGCCGTCTACCTGGTAAAGCCGGATTGGACAACGCCATACTTGGACTTCCTGATCAATCAGGAGTTGCCGGATGATGAGGTGTTGAAAAGGCAAATCATAAGAAGAGCCAAGGCATTTACAATTATCAAGGGAGAATTGTACAAGCGTAGTACCACTGGGATCTACCAGCGTTGCATTTCACCAGAAGAAGGCAGAAACTTGTTGGATGAGATACATGCCGGAGTTTGTGGACATCACGCTTCATCCCGCTCCCTTGTTTCCAAAACTTTCCGAAAAGGTTTTTACTAGTTGACAGCCAAAGAAGATACAGAGGACATAGTCAAAAGATGAAGGGGCTGCCAACTGTATGCCAGACAACCACATATGCCGGCTCAGGAGCTTAGAACAATACCCATCACATGGCCTTTCGCAGTCTGGGGCTTGGACATGGTTGGTCCATTTAAGACGGCACCGGGTGGCTACACATATTTGCTTGTGGCTATAGATAAGTTCACCAAATGGGTTGAAGCTAAACCTATCAAAAAGCTTGATGGCAACACAGCCGCTAATTTCCTGTGGGGAATAATCTCTCGGTTCGGGGTGCCACATAGCATTATCACCGATAACGGCACCAACTTGTCGCAAGGCGAAGTTGAGGAGTGTTGCAATAATCATGGCATCCGGCTTGATCTAGCCTCCATAGCACACCCTCAGGCAAATGGCCAAGTAGAGCGTACAAATGGGTTGGTCTTACAAGGACTCAAACCTCGTCTCGAAGTACCGCTGCACAGGGCAGCTGGGGATTGGGTGGATGAATTACAATCTGTCCTTTAGAGTTTACGAACAATTCTAAACAGATCAACCAAGTTTACCCCTTTCTTCTTAGTCTATGGCGCAGAAGCAGTGTTGCCATCCGACATGATGTTCGATTCCCCCAGAGTTGAAGCCTACGTCGAGGAAGACGCAGAAGAGAAGCAAGACAGGACGGCCTAGACCTACTTGATAAGAACGAGACATTGTCATCGCACGATCCGCCATCTACCAACAAGGGTTACGTCGCTATCATAGCCGAAGGGTGCAGCAACGTAGTTTTAGAGTAGGTGACCTGGTCCTCCGCCTAATCCAAGACAGGAAGGGCTTGCATAAACTATCCCCGCCATGGAAAGGACCCTTTGTGGTCAGCAAGGCGCTGCTCAATGGATCTTATTACCTGGTGGACATACGTGACGGCTACAGGAAGAAGCGAGGCCACAAGCGCAAAAGGAAGGTCGACGGCAAATATGATGAAACAAAGCGGCCTTGGAACATTGAGCAGGTACGTCCTTTCTACACTTAGCAATTTTCAAATTGTAATAAGTACTATATGATTATGAAATAAAAGTCTGTTGTTTGCTCATTTCGCTTTGAGACCATGCCATCTTTTGTCTTTTCTCGCAGTCATATATCTGTTATGTCAAAAGTTACCGAAAAATATTTTGCTCCGTGCTAAAGGTTCCGATTTTTTTGACATTTGCCGCCAGCCGGCTAAACTAAGCAAACAACCTTTGCACTGCCTAATATAGTCATCTGCCTGCTTATATGTGGGTCGCCTAGTAGTATGTCGTTGGCACCAACATGTCAGCTTTGGTCTCTGAGTCTAAACTAATTGGTATTGCACCTGGTTGGCTCAGGTAAAGTAACTGCGATGAGGTTCCGCCAACATACGAAACAGTCAAATATATAAACGAGATACATATTAAGGGGGCCATTTAAATAAGCCTACCAACAAGTGTAGCATAACAGTTTGGCCCGTAGATGTTTACATCCCAAAATGACACAAGTTTTTCAAATGCGTTTACAATTTAACGCATTTGCCTGTCAACCCTGCTGCAGGAGAAGATCATGGCGCCGCCTTGGAGGAATGTGCCACAAGAGCCTGGGGGCTGATTTTCATCAGCCTGGATGTCATCAGCCGCCTCAGCGTCCCCCTCTTCTTCAGAAATTTCGCCTTCTGCCGTAGAGGGCACTAGGTGTTCCTTGTAGAAAAGGCGGAGGTTGTCGGGGGGCTGCCCCGGGTAGGGCAAAGATGATGTGTTATGAGCAGTTAAGGTCTAACCGGATCAAGGAAAGAAGAGCCGGCTAAGTTATCCGGGTCGGATCTCAAGGCGATTCGGTCAGTCCTACTTCAAGCCAGTGAAAGAAAAGACCAAAGGGGATCCGGTGAGGTTTAACCGGATCCAGGAAAGAAGAGCCGGCTAAGTTATCCGGGTCGGTCAGGAAGGACCCGGGTAGGGCAACTCGGATGATGCACAGGGGCCAAGTAATGTCAGTAAAAGTCACGGGCACTGTAAGGTTACTGACCGGGGCTCAGAAGACAGCAAGGTGCTGCCACAGGTTTTCCGGGTCACAAGCCCCTAGGCGCTGACTCGGCCTATTCGGGAAAGGGGCAGTGGCTAGGCTACTGTGGTCTACACTGCCTTAAGCTCAAAGAGGAAAGATAAGCCTGTGGTGAACAGAGGGTGAGCTGGGCTGAGTGACAGTGGCCAGTGTTTGTCCTGTTCTCCTTGTCCATGCCATTGTCCTCTGCGGCCAGGGGCAAAAGGGTAATTCGGTTACTGTATATAGGCAACACCACCTCCTTCTGTGGGGAGGATCGACCATTGTGAGCATCATTTCCCCCCCAAGCTTCATCTTCTACCTAGAGCCCGTTCCTTTGTTCATCATACAGCTCAAGGAGCGCTCTGTACTTGTAAACACTTGAGATATAAGAGAGTAGGCTAGAGCTGCAGTAGGGGTGTTACCTCCACAAGAGGGCCCCGAAGCAGGGTACATCGTGGTGTTCTTCGCTGTTCTTGGTTTGCTTTGTTCTTGTTGATTCCTGCGAGGTTCTTGTTTGGTCTTCATGCGTGCTTCGTAGGCGCGCAAACCCTCCCCGGTTCCCCCAACGCCCAAGCGAGCCCACACTTAAGCCATACCCATGGCATCTGCCGTGACACCACCACGACAGTTGGCGCCCACCGTGGGGCAAGCATTGGCGTTGGCTGGGGTTTCCATCCGGACGGGCTCCGTCACTGGTGCCGGCGAGCGGGTCCTCTCCGGGCTCGTGTGCAAGCTCGGCGAGTTCAACTTCATCAGCGACAACGCGGGGTGCTTCTCCAACAAGCCCTTCCCCGCGGATGGCTTCCTCATGACGCTGGGCAGCTTCGTCACCTACGTCGCCACCGAGCCAGTTCGCGAGTACCCGGCGCAGGTGCTCGTGGCTGCGGATCCTCCCTCTTTCCGCGCAGCTCGCGGAGGGCGTAGCGCTCGCCCTGGGAGCAGCGTGGAGGTCATGGTGGCTGCCGCAAACGCTGCTGCAGGCAAAGGAGGTGCCAGCACGAGCGTGCCAGAGGAACTGGCCACGCCAGTCGATCCGGCTGACATGCCGACTCGGACAGCTAAGTTCCCTAAGGAGAAACCCGATCCGGTTGGTCCCCTTGGCACGTCAAGCAGGGGTGCTTCCTTAGAGGGTATCTTGGAAAAGCTAGCTCGGCCAGTGGCTCCTGGAGCAAATGTTGATCTTACTGTAGCTCAGCTAGAGGCAGAGCGCCTGAGGTTGCAAAAAGAGGCTCGGTTAGTGATAGAGTCTAGGCAAGAGTTTGATAGAGACCTGAGAGAATACAATGCTGCCAATGGTATCACAGATGGCTTTACTCCTGTAGTGCACCGCTCGCGCAAGAAAGCCGAGCTACGTAACAGAGGCAAGGACCTCAACGACGAGTTGGCTAGAGCTGCAGGTTCGAGCTCAAGTAAAGCCACTAGTCATAGGTCCGGAACAGGCAAGCCGGTTTATAGCTCCCCGGCTAAGAATCTTAGGGCTGCAGCAGCAGCGCGAGCTGAATTAAGTAACCTGACCGGGGATGCTTGGCGCAAGCAGGCGGAGAGAGTGAATGAGCTAGTGGATGTGTGCAACAGGCAGAATGAGGCCTACAGGAAAGCTAATCCGGATGCTGGTGGTTCCCGGGTAGTTGTCTCGGTTAGGGCTGCTAGCCAGAAGTCTAAGGGGCAAGCGTCCTCTCCGCATGTTGGGATTGACCGAGCCCAAAGTGTGAACTCGGGTAAGAGCAAGCAGCTGCAAACTTATGATGCGGTATACGCAAGCAAGCAACTTGCAGCCCAAGGAAAAGGCGGACAAGGCAGAAACAGTGGTGGTCAAGGCAATCCGGGTACTGGAAGGGAGAATTCGGCTGGCCGAGGTCAACCGCCTCGCCACCCCGGACAGCAAATGATGGCACAGGTGCAGCAGCAGAGTGGTGGCCAGGTGGGCTACCGTTATGACGATGGCAATTCGGCTATGGCGCGAGCCGGATACCAGACGTATGACAATGCACTGGCGTCGAGACTGGGGCCTCGGATGTTGGATCCGGATGATCAGCGTCTCAAATTGGACAGAATCTACCAGTCCGAGAAGCTGGAAGAGCAGGGCCCACCGGGTCCACCATGCTTTGGACCTCGGATAATGAATGAGCCAAGTGTGCCTTTGTTTCAGCTCGGCCGCAACACGAAGCCGTATAATGGGAGCACCAAGCCACAGGATTGGCTGACGGACTATGTATCATCAGTGCACATTGCGGGGGGCAATCGCCGATGGGCGGTCCGGTATCTCCCGCATATGTTAGAAGGTCCAGCCCGGATCTGGTTGAATAACTTGCCGCCGGGTAGTATCAATTGTTGGATGGATTTGGAACAGGCGTTTAACAGCAACTTCTCCAGCACCTACAAGAGGCCAAACCGACCTCAGCTCCTGGCTGCGTGCAAGCAGGAAGAGAGGGAGACAGACCGAGAGTATTTGACTCGGTGGAGCAACATGCGCAATTCTTGCGAAGGTGTAGTGGAGGAGCAGGCCATTTCATGGTTTGCACAGGGATGCAGGCATGGTACACCACTTTGGCAGAAACTCCAAAGAGATATGCCGAAAACCCTGGCAGATATGATCCGGATAGCAGACACGTATGCGCTGGGTGATCCAACACAGCCCGCATTGGATGCAGTGGGAGCAAACAGGAGGCAACCAGTTAATAACCGAGTTGGACCATTAAGGCCTAGTGACCGACATGAATTCGGTTACAAGAGAAGAGATCCGGATTACAGATACGGTTCTGATCAAGTTGCTGCGGTAAACATGGATCAACCCGGTGGAGGAGATGCGCAGAGGCAGAAAACTGATGGTCCAGCTTGGAGGCCGAATCAAGGTGCTTGGCCGAAGAAAGTGTGGGAGGGACCAAGTCCACCTCTGACTTTTGAGTCCAGATTAGATGGGCCTTGCTGTTATCACACCACCGATCCGCGCAAACCGGCTAATCATTCGACCCGGAACTGTAGTTGGCATCACCGCATTCAGGCGGAAGGTCAAAGAGGACCACCTCAAAGAGGTGCTCCTAGACCGAATTTCAGGCCAAACATGCCGCTAACCGGAGCCAATGCGACCCCGGTCAACGCTGGAACTCCAAGGCCAGCAGCAACGAAGCCGGTTAACCTGGTGAACATGGGAGGCAGTGACAATGGTGATGGCCCAAGTAGGCAAGGTGGATACCCTGGGAATGATTACAAGGAAGCACATCAGAGTTATGTGGTTTTCGTGACCGAGCCAACTGACAAGAAAAGTCAGTTGAGACGAGCAAAGGAGGTGAATGCCGTGATGCCAGCAGTTCCAAAGTACTTGAACTGGTCTGAGCAGGAGATCACTTGGAGCAGGGCGGATAACCCAAGGATCATGCCAAGCCCAGGGAACTATGCACTGGTGGTGGATCCAACTTTGGTTGGACCCAAGCTGAACGTGAAATTTAGCCGAGTCTTGGTCGACAATGGCAGTGCCATAAACATCATGTATCGGGACACAATGATCAAGTTGGGTATTTCGCCGAATCAGTTGCAACAGAGCAGCTGTACTTTCCATGGCATAGTACCCGGGGTATCTTGTTCCCCCATGGGTAAGATCTGGGTAGATGTGTTGTTCGGTACCAGGGACAATCACAGGCTTGAGAGTCTCGAGTTCGAGGTGGTGGATTTGGAAAGCCCATACCATGCTCTGCTTGGCAGGCCAGCATTAGCCAAGTTCATGATATCTACTCATGTGGCCTACCTCAAGATGAAAATGCCTGGCCCGAATGGTGTTATCACCGTTGCGGGAGACTACAAGAAGGCCATACAGTGTGCTACAGTTGGTTCCAACTTAGCCGAATCACTGGTGATACAAGCTGAAAAGAGCAAGATGCACGAGGTGGTGGCAATGGCGAAGTCGGCTCAGTTAGGCGTGCTGGCCATGACCAACCCGGATGGCGGCGCAACCTTTGAAGTGCCCAAGGAGACAAAGAAGATCCCCATTGACCCGGAGAACCCAGAGCGCATGGCCATCATTGGAGCCGGTTTGGGCGAGAAATAGGAAAGCGCGCTCTGCCATTTCCTCCGTGAGAATCGGGATATCTTTGCATGGTCGGCTAAGGACCTGCCTGGTGTTCCGAGGGAATTGGCAGAGCACTCTTTGTTTGTCAGGCCAGAAGTAAAACCGGTTAAGCAACCGACTAGGCGTCTCTCAGAAGATAGAAGAAAAGTGGTGCTCGATGAGCTGGCTAAGCTACTGGCAGCCGGATTCATTATGGAGGTGCTGCATCCAGACTGGATATCCAATCCGGTTCTGGTAGAGAAGAAGAAGGACGAACCAGCTGTGGTCAAGGTGTGGCGCATGTGTATAGACTTCACCAATCTGAACAAGGCGTGTCCGAAGGATCCATTTCCTTTACCTCGGATTGATCAAGTGATCGATTCCACTGCTGGGTGTGAGTTGTTGTCTTTTATTGATGCGTACTCTGGTTTTCACCAGATACCACTGAACCCTAAAGATCAAATAAAGACTGCTTTTATTACCCCGTATGGGGCGTATTGCTATCGTGTCATGTGTTTCGGTTTGAGAAATGCCGGTGCTACTTATCAGAGATGTATGCAGAAATGCCTACACTCCCAGATGGGCAAAAATGTGCAGGTCTATGTCGATGATATTGTTATCAAAACTAAAGAGAAACATACTCTCCTCGGGATCTCGAGGAGACATTTGTGAACTTGAGAAAATATCGGTTGAAATTGAATCCGGATAAATGCACCTTTGGTGTCCCGGCTGGAAAGTTGCTTGGCTTCCTTGTATCAAGCCGAGGCATTGAAGTTAACCCGGCTAAGATCCGAGCCATAGAAAACATGAAATTGCCTAAGTGTCTAAAAGATGTGCAAAAATTCACCGGGTGCTTAGCCTCATTAAGCCGGTTTGTGAGTCGGTTAGGAGAGAAAGCTTTGCCCTTATATCAATTGATGAGAAAGAGCACCGGGTTCACATGGACCCCACAGGCAGATTCGGCTTTCAATGAGTTGAAAAAGATGTTGTCCACTGCTCCAGTTTTGGCATCACCTTTGCCGAGTGAACCGATGTTGCTTTACATTGCGGCCACTAACCGGGTCGTAAGTGTGGTTATTGTGGTAGAAAGAGAGGAAGAGGGCAAATCCGTGCAGAGGCCGGTGTACTATTTGAGTGAGGTGATCTCAACTTCGAAGCAAAATTATCCTCACTACCAGAAGATGACATATGGTGTGTACCTGGCGGTCAAGAAATTGAAACATTACTTCCAAGAGCACCCGATTACAGTGGTGTGTGAAGCTCCAATTGCGGAGATCATTGGGTGCAAAGATGCAACTGGCCGAGTTGCCAAATGGGCGATAGAAGTGTCTCCTTACACACCGCATTATGAGAGAAGAGACGCTATCAAGTCTCAGGCTTTGCCGGATTTCCTTTGTGACTGGGCTGAGATGCAATATGAGCCACCTAAACCGGATTACAATTACTGGAGGTTGCACTTTGACGGTTCCAAATGCAAAATCGGGCTAGGTGCTGGAGTGGTGCTCACATCACCAAAACAGGATCAATTGCGATATGTATTGCAGATTCATTTCTCAGCGTCAAACAATGTAGCCGAGTATGAGGCACTGATCCATGGGCTTAATGTGGCTCGGGACATCGGCGTTCGCCGAATTGAATGTTTCGGTGATTCGGATTTGGTCGTACAGCAATCTTCTGGAAATTGGGATGCTCTTGATGCCAATATGGCACTGTATCGGTTTCATGTTCAGAAAATTTCGGGATTTTTTGAAGGCTGTGAATACAAGCATATACCTCGGCTGGAAAACCAAGCTGCAGATGTTCTGTCAAAACTCGGGTCGTCTAGGGAGGCAATCCCACCCGGAATATCCTTGAATCATCTAAGGGTCCCTTCAATCAAACCGTCGCCTGATTCCGAGTCGATTTTTATTCCCAAGCAAGAATCCGAAGCTATTCCTATGAATGTTGACGTTGAGTATATCGAGGAAGACCCGGGGACTGCATGCCCGGACTCGGGGACTGCTCACGCAGATTCGGAAAATGCTAACCGAGTCTTGGGAAAGAGGAGTAGAGATGATGATGCTAACCGGATTGTGGGGAATGGACAGAAGCTGATAGAAGAGATAATGGCGGCCAAACCTGTGGAAGAAAATGAGCACTTGTTCCCTTTGCATCCAGTACCAGAGTGGGCTGAAGAGATCATGAAGTTCATCGAGGAAGGAAGCTTGCCAAGCGATGAGACCAAGGCTAGGCGTGTCCAGAGGAGATCCAAGGCTTATACCATCATCAACAAGGAGTTATACAAAAGAAGTGTAACCGAGGTGTTGCAGCGCTGCGTGGAGCCAGCAGAGGGCAAGGAGATGCTCCTAGAGATACACCAAGGTGAATGTGGACATCATTGCAGTACAAGAGCCCTGGTGGCTAAAGTGTTCCGGCATGGATTTTATTGGCCCACTGCTCATGCAGATGCGGAGGACATAGTCCGCAGGTGTGAAGGATGCCAGAGATTTGCTAAGCAAACACACTTACCCGCATCGGCACTGAAGACAATTCCTATTACTTGGCCATTTGCGGTGTGGTGTTTGGATATGGTGGGAGATTTCAAGCCGGCTAGGGGCAACATGACACATATGCTGGTGATGGTGGATAAGTTCACCAAGTGGATAGAGGTGAAACCAATACGGAAAGTGGATGGCCGTTCGGCTGTAATCTTCTTGAAAGAAATCATTTTGAGATACGGATACCCTCATAGCATCATCTCGGATAACGGCACAAACTTTGCTGTCGGAGAGTTTGCCCGATTCTGCATGAATAAGGGGATCCGGTTAGACATAGCCTCAGTGGCACATCCAGAGTCCAATGGGCAAGTGGAAAGATCAAATGCTCTAGTGTTAGCCGGCATCAAGGCTCGTCTCATTGAACCATTGTTGAAAACTCCAGGGTGCTGGATAGATGAAATCCCATCAGTTCTATGGGGTCTAAGGACTACACCGAATCGGTCAACAGGCTATACGCCATTCTTTCTGGTGTATGGGGCAGAAGCTGTCCTACCCACTGACATAGAATATGATGCACCAAGGGTGGCAATGTACACTGAAACCGAGGCAAAGGAGGCCCGGGAAGATGCAGTGGATCTGCTAGAGGAAGCAAGAGAGTTGGCCCTGTCTCGGACAGCAATATACCAGCAAAATCTCAGGCGTTATCATAGCCGGAAAATCAGTCCTCGAGTGTTTCATGAGGGTGATCTAGTGCTGAGGCTGGTGCAGCGCAGCAAAGGCCGACACAAATTGTCACCTCCATGGGAGGGACCATTCATTGTGAGCAGGGCTATGCACAATGACTCGTACTATCTTATAGATGTACAGGAACCAAGGGAGGATGGCTTGGACAGACCCGGACAGGAAACCAAGCGACCTTGGAATGTAGCTCTGCTTCGACCCTTCTACTCTTAAAGGGCGCAATGTATGTATTTCAATTTATCATGAATGAAATCGCAGTAATCCGAGTCTGGACTCGGGGACTGCTTCGTCCTTATGCGTGTGTTGTTTATTACGGCTTTGTTTGTTGCCGTTCATGTGCCGAATCGCTTTGAACCTTGTTCTGAGTTTCAAGTAATGTATGTTGTGTTGTTGATCTCGTGACTCGACTGACAAACACCAAAATGGTAGTCAAGAGCAGAGATGAGGAATATGGGAAACATGAAAATGGACACGGGGACTCGGTCCAAAACCGATTCGGCACATGTCGTTTACTAACCCCTGTTATTTTTTTTTTTTCGTTTATGTTGAATGATTCTAAACCACAACTCGCATGTTTCAAGTACTGTATGCTATGATTCCTATCTTGTGACTCGACTGTCAAAACACCCAAAGAGGTAGACAAGAGCAAAGATTTGGCAAAAGTAGTAAACAAGAAAACAGACTCGGGGACTCGGTTTAAGATGATCCAACATAAACCTTGTCCGGATCACGTTAAGCATGATAAGCATAGTCTCGAAAGAACTTAAAATAGTCTATTACATCTGCTCCCGGCATACCGGGGATTTAATGTTTTTGTTAAGTACTTCAGGGGCAGCGGACTCGGTCGCGGCAGACTCGGTCATAGGAGTTTCGTTGCGGGAACTTCTGTGGGAGGAGCTTCGGTTAGCGGAGCTTCGGGCGCGCGAACCTCGGTTACGGGTATTTCGGTGGAAGTGGACGCGGTTACGAGAGGTTCTGTTGCTGGAGCAGATTCGGAAGATGGTGGCGCTCCGGAAGTAATCTTGACTGGAGAGCTTGAAGGATGGGCGGATTCGGAAATTTCCGGATCGCGTGAAGCCTGTTTAGTAATCACAGTCAAGTTAGTGGCTGAAATCACAAAAGACTCGGTTGGAGTTTGTTCGGTGAGCTTGGCCGAGTCGGAGGCTGGTACCTTGCTGGATTTTTCTTCATCAGACTCGCCCTCTGAGTCGGCATATTCTTCAGCGGAGGCGTCGTCTGATTCCTCTTCTTCAGTGTCTTCTCCATCCGAGTAGACTGGAGCCTCCAGATCAAGATGCTTGGTGCGTGCAAATTCGGCCATGAAGTTGGCGGCTTCTTCACGGATCTTGATCCGGATAGGGTCTGTAGCCCATGAAGAACCCTCGCGAAAGGAGCGCACTTTGGCAAGGTCAATCAGCTCGTACCAGGACATGATGAATAACAAAGCTGCGTCAGCACCAGCGCGGGCAGACGAAGACCTCCACTGTTTTAACCGGGTCATTGCTTGATCCAGGTCTCTGATCAGCTCCTCCACGGGCACAACTTGCCGCGCTTCAGGAAACAAGATTCGGTGAGCCTTGAGACTTGCATTAAGCAGACCAATGTGGGAATCCTTCAGAGGAGCAATCCGAGCCTTAAGTGCTGTAATATGATCTTCGATGTCCCATGTCTCGGATAGGGGAGCCTCGGTTAATTTAGCTCTCTCAGCTCGGGCGTTTCGCACAGCCTTGGCGGCTTGAAGCCGAATGCTGGTAAACTCTCCTACAAACAAATAAGCTAATACTGAGTTCAGCAAGAAGGAACACAAGCATATGTATCGGTTAAGAGCAGAAAGAAAAAAGGGGATTCGGTGAACTTACGATCCATGTCATCGTTAAGGCTAGCAAGTTGAGCCAGCCATTTCGCACTGGCCGCTTGGTGAGCAGCCAGTTCTTCTTTAGCAGCTTTCAGTTCAGCTTCAGACTCGGCCACTGTGGTTTGAATCTGCTTATCCATTTCGGCTCGCCTCTGTAGCCCGGCGTGCAAAGTGTCTCGCTCCTTCTGAATTGTATCTTTCTCCTTTTGGAGCGTGTCTCTCTCCCTCCGCAGTGCATCCCGCTCTCCTTTAACTTTGTTCTTCACTTTTTCAACCCGGTCAAGCTCCCGCTGGACTCGGGCTACCTCTGATTTTTCCTCGGATAAAGCACGCTTTTGCTCTTCCTCTTTGCTATTCATCTTGAGGACCAAGGCATCAAATGATTTTTGGAGCTTGTGGTACTGGTTGGCAAGCTGCTTAAAGAGGTCGCTGCGAGTGCCCGTGCTTTCCTGAAAGAAAGTAGATAGCGTCAAAAGAGACTCGGGGACTGATACCCGAGACAAGGTGGAGCCAAAACAAATCTCGGAGATTGGCCGAGACTGACCGAATCGGTTAAAAAGAAACCCGGGGACTGGGGGTCTCACAGTTTTTTCAGTTAAGAAAAAGATCATGATCAAATTTTTTAAAAGATTCAAGCCGAATGACTTTCTTACTCCAAAGAGTATCAGTCGTTCGACCCGAATCTCGGGGACTGGGTGTATACTATTTGATCATGACGAACTAAAAGCAAGATTCGGCAAACTTACCTCGAAGACTTGGTGCGATGCAGTAAACGCAACCTTCACTGAATGAAGAGATTGCATCATTCGGCTAGGACCAGCAGGGTGCGGCGTTGCAGCGGAAAAGCCTGGTGCAAGGTCCACGGCGTTCCAGGCCTCAATAAAGTCATTGGCAGTGCTGAGCTTAGGCTTGGCTTGGCCGGATTGAATGGCAGAGGAGGTAGCGGTGGTTTGCTTGACAGCAATCACTTGCTTATCCGGAGTGGAGGAAGTTGTGCCAAAGACAACTTGAGTCGGCTTGGGTGGAGGTGATGCACCCGGGGTCTGTCTCTGATGTTGCGGTTTCTGTGGTTTCTCGGAAGTTTGTTGCTGTTGTTGCTGCTGTTGCTGCTCTTCAGGGGTTACTTGTGGTTGTTGCTGCCTCGGTTTCTTCTTCTTCTGCTGCTGCTCTTGGCTCAGTGCAGATTGAGTTGCAGGAGCAGGACGGGAATCCGGCTTAGGTGTGGACTTAACCGATGTCTTAGCCTTTTCCTTCTCCAGCTCCTTCAAAGGACGTGGCCAGCTTGAATCTCGGATTGGAGCCGAGGTTTCCTCACTCTCCAAGTCGATAACCGGCTCTGAGATGGGAGTCGGCTGGGGAATATTGGTAGTTGGGACACGCGTGGGTGAGGTGGCAGTTCGGTCAGGAGACTGGGTTTCCATGGCCGTATCCAATGGAGGAATGGGAGAAGAGATGGATGAATGAGTCTGCGCGGTGATGAGGACATCACTGCATAAAGCAAAGCAAACAGTTAACTCGGATAGATATGACTCGGTTAATAGAGGAAGAAAGCAAATAAAGTTCGGTCAATGTTACCCCTTGGTGGTGGGCATCGGTTTGACACGGCTCGGCTTGTCGCCGGATTTCTTTCTTCGCTTGGTCTCTGGGGCATTTGTCTCGGGCGCCTCAGCGCGTTTCCGAGATGTCTCTTGGGTATCATCTTTGGCTGGAACATAAGGTGGTGGTAACCATGAAATCGGAATAGCATTGATGGGTTCTAAGATGCAGCAATCTTCATCTTCCTCGTCGGAAAGGTTGTGAGTGTTTGATTGCTTACCCTTGCGGACTGGCTTGGCACGGGGAATGGGCAAATAGTCATCCGTATCCGGATCTTCTTCGCCCTCGCGCGGCGGGCTGAGATCCGGTGTCCATGCCTTGGTGGAGAGATCTCCGTCTTCAGTAAGTTGGCGATCAAACAGCTACAAAGAAGGTAATGCGAATCCGGATCAGGCCGGGTTATGCGGATGAAGTAGATTGGGTTCGGAGAGTGGTGAGCTAACCTGTGGAGGAAGTTTTTCCCGGTAGAATGGCTTTACACCCCACCGCCATTTGTCCGACATCTCATTGCAGCAATGGCGTTTACCCGTCTGAAGACGGAAGCTTTGTAAGCTCGTGCTTGCTGATCCGGGTAGGATCTAGTGCGCCACGCATGTGGCATATCTTGTGGTCACGCCTTTGAAGAGGGCTGACCCGGCGAGAGATGAAGGTCCGGAGGAGGTCGTCAGAGATCATGCCATTCTTCAAAAAATCCTCCAGAGCGGTGTGCACTGTCTGGAGTTCAGCAATCGTTTCAGCCGGATTGTAACCGAAGTTCAGCTCGGCTCTGGGCGGCTCCATCCTGAATTCGGGCAGATTAAGAGCGTCATGGCCCTCAGCGCTCTTTATGTAAAACCAGGTCCTTTGCCATTTCTTCACCGTGTCTAGGCCGGTGACTCGGGGAAAGGCGGATCCCTGCCGTGGCGTGATGCTAACCGAACCGCAAGCGGTCAGCTCTTTCGGCTTGGTACCTGGGATGGTGTGCTTGCGAAGGTGGAAGTACTTTGCCCATATATCCACACTCGGCCAAAGACCGAGATAGCCTTCGCAGAAGGAAGAGAAAGCTGATAAAGAGACGAAGGCGTTCGCCGGGAGGTGGTGAAGCTGTAATCCGAAGAAGTCCAGAAAGGCCCGGAAGAAGTCACTGGCAGGTAACCCGAGCCCGCGCTCGAAGTGTGCTATGAATACCACGCGTTCACCGGGTTCGGGCGCCGGTGCGAGTTCTTTTCCGGGTCGGCGGCAGATGGCTTGGGGCGTTATGCGTCGGGTGGCTCGTAGCCATTCCAAGTCATTTTTGGTAACATCAGATCCTTCCCATCGGCCAGGGGGAAGTTTGGCCATAACCGAATCGGTCCTGCAGCAAAGAGTCGGATAACCGGGTCAGGAAATTCGGAATCCATGGGACCAAAGAAGAATCGGATAACATTAAAGCCGAATCAGATCTATGGTGACTCGGCTAATCCTATCCCGGGTAGGGTTAACCGGGTCCGGTGGAGAAGGTGAAGCGGTTGGAAGTCGCAAACATCTTTCCGCAAGTTTCTAGGGTTGGGAAGATCTACAGCGGTGGCAACCCGAGTGGCGTAGCCGGAGACGAACGCCAGCATCTTGGCCTTGTCAATGGCCTTACCGTCTTCATCCATGGAGGGCATGAATTTGGTCACCTGCCAAATTTTGGCTTCCGGGTACCACACCATCATTAGAGCCAAGGCCATCTTGGCGCCGCCACGAGCAGCAGAGCGCAGCATGCTTTCATGCTTGGCGGCAGCATCCTCTAGTAAATCAGGAACCGCGTCGAAGTCAACAGGTTCGCTGGTCTTGTTGGGGAAGAACTTGGCGGCGAAATCCTGGCCCACCTTGACAATTTTGGTGATCAGCTCACAACATTTAAGGACACGGGCGAGCCGGGGCGAGGTATCCTGAGCATCACCATAACTTGCCGGCACTACATAAACATAGGCCGTCAGTATGCAAAGGCGAAAGGAGAACTTGCGGAAGGTTGCAACAAAGGCGACACGAGTCTTACCAAGGACATGGTCGTAGGTGGCGTTGAGCACATCCAGATGGTTAGCCAACGTTTCGTTGGCAAGCTGAACGTCGGCAGCCTGCTTTTCCTGTTGTTCCTTGGCCGTCTTTGTCACCTCGGCAAGGTTATTTCTTAAGGCTTCAAGCTGGCCCGTCAACTTGCTCAGCTCAGTGGCATGATCCATGTCCCGCTTCTCCATCTCCTTGGCGTGTGCAGCCTTTAGCTCCTCCACCTCCTTCGCCAAATCTGCAACTTCATTGGTCAAAGCTTGCAGATAAGTATCACCCTTGAGTAAATCTTGGGCATGATCTAGCAATTCTACAAATATAGAATGCCGGCTAAAATACAGTCGGCACAAGCCAATAAAAAGGCGGACGAGAAGAAGGCAAAGATGTTGTTACCTTCATCTTTCTTGCGAGCTTCCGTTAGGCTCGCAATTATGGCGTTCTTCTCCTCCAACTTCTTCTTCAGAAGGCGGTGCTCTTTGTTGCCGTCAGCTTGAGCGTTGAACAGCTCCGTATTCTGAGCAAGGAGACCCTAAAAAATACAACAATGAATTAAGACAGCTTGGTAAATTATACACTAGTCCAAAAAAACCACTCAGCCAGCTACATTTATTAATTCTAGCTATCTAAGTGCTTGGGGGCTGTGACTAGGGATAAAGGGAAAATTTACCTCGATCTGCCTTTCCAGGGAAACATGGAGCTCCTCCATGTGTGTGTACCACTTGGCGGTACCAAAGCGCATGTACTGCTGCACTTTTCTGATGTCTTTTACTCCGACACCAAGTGTAGGGTCGCCCATGCTAGAGTTGGAGCCGCCAAGATTGTCTCCCATTTCATCCTGCACCTCCTGCTTCATGGCAATAAAACGAGCGTCATCACTAGCCGAAGCTTCAGCCATTTTGGGTGGGACGTTGGCAGCGGCCCTCTTGCCTGCCGCCTTTGCTGCCGCCTCGACATCACTGGCTTGGGGCTCATGCGCCATAGCCGGATCTTCTGCTCCCAAAGTTCTCGGACACAGAATCACAGGAGTATTGGCGACAGGCGTCGCCGGTGCGGTGGCGGGCGAAGGGCGTGGTGGTTTGGACCTGCCGGCTGCCGCCTTGAAATTAGAGCGCAGCTTGCCCAATCCGCCAGTCTTGGCTCTGTCAGAGAAAAACAAGCAAACACATTAGCAGGCAACAGTTTGTAAAAGAATATGAGGCAACGAAGCAAGTTGGCTTACTTCTTCTGGGGAACGCCTGCCCCAAGATCTTATCCTCCTCGTCTTTGACGGACGCTTTCTTCTTCTTCTTCTCAAGGTCTTTGGTGGATGAAGTCCCGCTTGCCTTGCGCTTCTTGCTGCCAGGTTCGTAGTAGGCGGGAGCCAGGTCGTCCTCTGTCAAGTTCTTCAGCTACCGACAAACAACATGAGTCCAGATAAAATAAAAGATAGGCAAGGAGAAACAAAGGTTAAAAGTTTCGGCTTACCTCTGGAGCCGGATTGTTGTGAGTGAACATGGGGACGCCCTCAGCCGTCTTCAAAGAACTGGGCTGGATAAGCAATCTCAGATGGTGCATCAGCACCGCCTTTTCAACAAAGGTGCTGCTCGCACCAAGCTTGTCTGCCGCCTCGCTAGAGTACTCGCACATCTTCAGCAGAGAATAGCGAAGTGGCATCATTTGTCGGGATAACCAGCAAATAATGGTGTCGACTCCGTCAAGTCGTGGGGCCTTCATCGTGGTTGTCAGAAATTCAGTCCGCCTAGCAACTAGACGGAGATCGTCCGACAAGGTTGTCACCGCCTTTTCAGTCCAGCAGTCTCTTGGAGTTGGCGGCGCGTTGGCAAAGAGAGGAATTCCTTCTGCCTTGCTGGGAGTGGCAATGTCTTTGTAGTAGAAGAAGGAGCTGGTCCAGTTCTTGACGGACTCTATATAGGGTATCTTAGGATACCAGCTCCTATTCTGCCGGCAGTTGAAAGTAACACTGCCGCAGGTTGCTAGGCGGCCGCCGGACACAGTTTGCCGATGGCAGATGAAGTAATACTTGAAGAATTCTAGGCTCGGACTAATGCATAGATAGCCTTCAAATAAGGCTTGGAAGCCGACTAAAACTAAAATACTATTGGGCGCTATGTTGTGTGGCTGCAGCCCGTAGTAGGAAAGGATTGCCAAAAAAAGGCGGAAGGCGGTAAAGTCAAGCCGCGAACAATGTGGGAAGTCAACATTACCTGTTCGCCATTTTTTGGTTTGGGGATGATGTCGTTCTCGGCTGCCCGCCAATGGCAGTCAGTCTGTGTCGGCAGAAAGCCATCGGCTTCCATCGGGTTGAGCTTGATGTGGAAGCGTTTGAGATTTGCGAACGTCTCCCGCAAGTCATCGAGTAGTGTGTTTTCCTCCCTTGTTGTAATGACGATGTCGTCTACATAGACCTGGACGTTTCGCCCAATTTGCTTCTTGAGGCAATCTTGCATCATGCGCTGATAGGTTGCGCCTGCGTTCTTGAGCCCGAAAGGCATTGTGGTGTAGCAGTAGACCCCGAGTGGGGTTATGAACGCCGTTTTCTCTTCGTCCTCTTCCTTCATCCTTATCTGATGGTAACCCGAGTAAGCATCCAGGAAGGAGAGGCGAGCACACCCGGCGGTGGAGTCGACGATCTGGTCGATTCGAGGTAGTGGAAAGTGATCCTTTGGACAACACTTATTGAGTGCCATGAAATCTACACACATCCGAAGGATATCTGTGTTCTTCTTCTCCATGAGTACGGCGTTGGCCACCCATAGTGACTTCTTGATTTCTCTGATGAAACCTGCTGTGAGTAGTCTGTCGACCTCGGCTTCGACTGCGGTTCTTTTGGGGCCCGGATATATGGCGCATTGTTTGCTTGACTGATTTAGCATCTGGAATTAATTGTAGAGAGTGCTTGGCGAATTCCCTGGGAATACCTGGCAGGTCGACTGGACAACACGCAAATACATCCCAGTTCTCACGGAGGAATTCGACGAGCGCACTTTCCTATGCGATAGGCAGACTCGACGAGACATTGACTGTCTTGGTCGGGTCTGTCGGGTGCACCTGATGCGACCTTGTGTCATTGGTGGCGTTGAATGCTTGTTCAACTGGCATCTTTTTGTGCTCCGGCATAAGTGTGCGATCGTTGGAGACCGCGAGCTCTACGAACGTTGCTTCCATGCTAAACATCTCAGAGATTTTGCTGAATTCTCGGTCGCAAGAGTCAGATTTTTTGAAGTTCCCCTTAACTGTGATTACTCCTTTTGGTCCAGGTATTTTCAGCTGGAGGTATGCATAGTGTGGCACCGCCATGAATCGAGCGAACGTCGGGCGTCCAAGTATAGCATGATATTGTGACTTCCAGTCGACCACTTCGAACTCAATCGACTCTGTCCTGAAGTGGTTCTTGTCCCCGAACGTTACGTCGAGTTGTATAGTGCCTTCTGGGCTTATTGCTTTGCCTGGGACGATACCGTGAAATGTATTTGATGACCTTGGCAGGTTTTCGACTGACCTGTTCATTTTGCGGAGCGTATCTGCGAAGATGATGTTTATGCCGCTGCCCCCGTCCATGAATACCTTGGACATGGCGTAGCCTCCAATTTGCGCATCGAGTACCAGAGCAGAGTGCCCCGGGCAAACAACCGACGGAGGGTGGTCCTCTCTGCTGAAACTTATTGCAGTTTCAGAACCCTTCAAGAATTCAGTTACAGCAGGAGGCGACATGACTGCCATGTTTACTTATCGAGTGCGAAGTTTTGCTCCCTGTTGGAAGGGCGACCTTTTTGTATCATGTACATCTGCCCTTGGGGTGGAGGGTACTGAAGTTCGTCCACCCGAGGTACAGGTTGTATGGCACCCGCGATATTTCCGCCTGCATGAGGCTGTGGTGGTGGGGGTGGTGCCATTAGAACTGGCACATTGTTTGGCTGAGGCACGGGCGCGGGTGCATGTGCGGCTGTTGCCTTTCCGAGATTTATGTAATCAGACGCCATTTGTTCGAACTCCTGCAGTTTCTCATCGAGTGATTGGGGTGTAGTTTTTCGTCCTCTCCTTTGTACAGGTGTAATCTGCAATTAGCATCCATCTTCTCTTCAAATGATCACTTGGATTGTGCCCGGATCTTGACTTGCGCCAGTCCTTCCTCTTGTAGCTATCACTGCGTTGGCCGCGGTTTCGACTGTCTCGGCGATCATCTCGACTGTCTCGTCGATCATCTCAACTGTCCCGTCGATCCTCTGACCGTCGGTCACTTCTGTCTTGGTCGTTGCGGGGTGTGGAGAACCCAGCCGCCATGAACTCGGATCTGTCGTCGTCGTAGTGATGTTTTGAACGTTTGCGCCTTTGGTCATCTTTGTACGAGTCTCTGCGGCTTCGATTGCCGCTTTCATGATTGTCACGTGGTGAGGAACCACGTGTAGTGCGCGCCATATCTTCTCCGTCTGCCCACTCAGTCGCGGTCATCAAGAGGTTAGCCACAGAGGTTGGCTTTTTGCGACAAAGTGCTTCTTTGAGGTCTCGCCTGGCGAGTCCCATTATGAAAGCGTCCATGGCCATATCTTCTGAAATTACTCCGACTGAGTTGCGTATCTCAGTCCATCGTCTGATGTATGACCTCAACATTTTGTCTGATCGTTGAACACAAGCTCGGAGCTCCTCAAATGTTTTTGGGCGCTCACATAGAGGCTCGAAGTTTTTGATGAAGTCATCGCGGAAGTGATCCCACGAGTCGTACCTTGATGAAGGTAGGGCCTTGAGCCAGTCGCGGGCTGTGCCTTCGAGCATGAGTCGTATGTACTGCATGGCTGTGGTGTTTGTGCCTCGCTGGCACGCGACAGCCAGCCTGTAATCTTCCAGCCACCCGGAAGGTTCCTGTCGACCCGTGTACTTGGACTGTTCAGATGTGAGTTTGAACCCTTTGGGCATCCGCGTCTCGCGGACTCGTCGAGTGAAGCATAAAGCCCCATGTGACTGAGGCTCCGGATCAGAGTATGAGTCGCTGCTATAAGATCTGCGTGATCTGCTCCTGGACCTGCGCCTACGCGAGCTGCTTCTTTCCTTCGAGTGGTGGCGGTGACCACTGCGATTATGCCCTTCACGACGTGTGTCAATGATGGCACGATCTCGACTCCCTCCTGGAGCTGTTGGAATTTGGCGTATAGCCTTTGCTACTAAGGCGAGTGATTTGATCTGTTGGCGATGCAATTTTGCATTGGGGTCATCAGCTGGAGGATTGATAGCCTCGAGGTATGCTGCGGCAGTAAAGAGAGCACCCGCGGCAGTTTTGGGTACTAGCACTCCTTTCGCGTCGTATGTCATGAAAGAGTTGCCCAGATTGCGGGTGAGTGCCGCCCTCTCCTCCGGCGAGAGGTGTGACAACCTTGATCTGGGTCTTGTGTCTGCTTGCCTGGTAGAGTTCAGGGAGAGCTGCCTTCTGCGCGCACTCGACAAGCAAGCTTGCTTTTTGCGTTCTTCGAGTGTTGCTCTGATCTACTGCAGTCGAAGCGTTTCCTGCCAGGTAAAGTACTGGAAGGTCAACATCTCCTCCCGTGTTGCATCCATGGGCATCATTGTGCACTCCTTGATGACTTTATCTTCTTTTGCTTCCATCTCAGCAGTGATTATGAGAGTTGTAACTCCGTCCGGCATGGTAACCATGCACGGGAATTATGTAGGCCAGCGGCTGGCCGCCGCATCAGATGATTCTGCAGCGAAGGCGACGTAGACCTGCTGGGGTATCACCCGAGGATATGTGTATGTGTTTTCGAGTCCCACCATGGACCCGACGTCGTCATCAAGGATCATGTCAGAGTCGATATGCCCATCGAGTGGTTCATCTGGACGGATCTCGCTGTTAATGCCTGCATCACCTATGCTCATCTCGATGTCGGCGAAATCGTTATGAATCCCGAAGTCGAAGTTGTTGCTAGTGCAGATCTCGGAGTCGACGTAGCTGTCGATATGAGTTTCGGGTTCGTCGAAGTCGCTGAAGGAGATCCCGCAGTCGAAGGTATCCTCGAGATCGTTTGTGGGGTACGCTGATTCGGCCTCCTCTCCTTGGAGTTCGTCGATGAGCTCGTTCATCTCTTGAGTCGACATGGTTGTTGCAGATGAACAAGCATGGAGAGTCCTCAATCAACGGCGATGCGGCGGCGGAGCTCGGTGGCCATGGAGCTCGTGGAGGAAGAGTTGGGGAACGAGATGGTCAACGAGAGAGTGGAGAGGGGGAGCAGTGCCAATGGGGCTCGTGGTGGCGTGCTCTCCTTGCGGGTGAGAGGCAGAGGAGAGGGGGCCCGGCGCGGCGTGCAGCGCGGGAGGAGCACGGCGGCATGGCGACAGTGGAGAGGAGAGAGATGACCATTTTGCCAAGAACCCCCTGGCCAAACTGGTTCCATCACAGATAGGTCCTCTCCAGTTTTCTTTTTAAAACCTTTTAAAACCAGCACCTTTAGTGATTTAATTGGAGCCCTTAAACACTTTCAAAAATTATGAAATTATTTGTGTAGCCTTTCCATATCATGTGGGAGCTCCACAAAAATTGGCGTCTCAAAATAAAATGCTTTGAACCACTTTTGTTTAGAAAGGTTGGATATGGCATTTTGCAAAATTCAAAAGTGTTGCTCCTTTCATATTTTTTTTGGGAAGGGCAAGATATTATTTTGGAACTCTTGAAACTTCCTTGACAAATATAAGATGTCAAGTATTTTTATTTTACCAGTTTGAGTGCCTTCTTTGTTTTGAAAATTCGTTGAAGCAAATTTGGCATTCTGTTTTTAAATGGTGCCAAACCACCACAATTCCCTAGCAACCACACAATTCCCTAGCAACAACATGATGCATGGATGCTATGATGCAAGGAACACAAAAGTGGAAAATTTACACCGGTTTTTAGGTTCTCAAACTTCGGGCTGTTACAGCCTCCAAGTCCCGATCTTGCGCCATCCAGCGGAGGTTGCCGCACAACGCTCGCCGGTCGCCGGAGTGTGCCGAAGGGATGGGTAGCTCGGGAGAGGAGAGGGCAGTGGCTAGGCGCGGTCAAGAATGGCAAGTGATTTCACCGCAAGGTGAAAAAGAGAATTTATAGCCCCTGCGCCGCGATTCGTGCGCGCAAATGACGGCTCCACGATATGCGCCTTCCATAAAGCAAAGGAGAATCTCGGGTGAGTTGGGTATGACTGAAGATGGAGGTCTTGACCGTGCAGACCAATAGTCAACAGTGTCGCCAGCAGAAGTGGTCACGGTGACGGTCTTGGCAGCACAGTCGAGATTAGCCCGGTATTTTACTAACCAGTCCATGCCCAGTATGACATCAATGCCATTTGACCTCAGAGCTACCAATGCAAAAGGGAAGGTGTAGTACCCTATGGTAATCTGAACCTCAGGAGTAACCCCATCGGTTTGCCATTTGGAGCCAGGAGTGGAGATCACCAGGGGACGTCTCATTTTCTCAAACGGTATTTTGTGGTCTTTTGCAAACGCTATAGATATGAATGAATGCGATGCTCCAGAGTCAAACAAAACTGTAGCAAGATTGATGTTAATTCGTAGCTCACCCATGAGAACGCCGGGGTCCTCTTCAGCTTGCTCTGCAGAGACGTGGTTCAGGCGACCACGCACCATAGGTCCAGCCTTGCCAGCTGGAGTGGCAGGGGCTCGTGCAGGAGTTCCCATGATAGGTGCCTTCTGGGGGCACTCCCTGGAGTAGTGGCCAGCCTGGCCACAGGTGTAGCAGGTAAGTCCAGGTGGAGCAGGCAGCATAGGACGGTATCCACCTCCGCTCGGCCCAAAGGTGGAAGGAGTGGGGCGAGGCGGTGGTGGCCTGTATCCCGCGGCTCTCGGCATGAATGGAGCACGCGTCACAGCGTTGTAGGGAACAAACACCCTGCGCTTCTTGTTCTCATAACCCGAGGAACTCTGGTGGTCCCCGTGTGCTGGCCTCTTGGAAGCCTCGAGTTCCTTCCTTCCTTGCTCAAGAGTAAGAGCCTGATTGAACAGCTCCTTGTAGGTCTGGAACTTGAAGGGCAGCCACTCATAGCGAAGCTACGGCGCGAGACCCTTGCGGAACAGCTCTTGCTTGTCAGCATCATTGGTCACGTCCCTTGGGGCGTAATGAGAGAGATGGTTGAATTCACCAGCATAAGTGCGGAGGTCCATACGTCCCTGGTGCAAGTCCAGGAACTCCCTCCTCTTCAACTCCATGATCGGCGGAGGGATGTAAGCCGCACGGAAGGCAGTGCAGAAATCCTCCCAATTGAAGACATGGTTGGCAGGGAACAATGCCACATGGCTCTCCCACCAACAACCAGCTACACCAACCAAGAGGTAGGTGGCGAAGTTGACTTGCTCGGCCACTGGGACATGCAGCGCGGAGAACTTGCGCTCCAGAGCGCGAAGCCAATCATCAGCTTCCAGTGGCTCCTTAGCACCAGCAAAGGTGGGTGGCTGCGAGCGCAGGAAATCAGTGAGAGTGTTGCAGCCATTCCTCTGTGCATTCTGCTGCACCAACTGCTCAAGCAAACGCTCATTGCGCCCACGGTTCTCCTCAATGGCCATCAAGACTTGAGCCAACAAGGGCGGTGGCGGTGGTTCCTCATCATTGTGGTTACCACGGCCGCCTCGAGCCATTCTGGAGAATTTACAATGACACTGTTAGTATCTTCCTCCGAATGGTTGAACCAATAGCATTAGCGTCTACTCAAGTACACAGACTAGGGACGATAATACATTGTGTAACAATGAACAAGGGATCAACAAGATAGAACTTGGGTCAAAGATCAGCATCATGTATTACTAGCATGGGATTCAAATAGTTCAGAAACCACGTGATTCACACACTCTAGTTGGCACAATCCGGGACCTTATGTTCAAGTCCTTGGGTGAAAACCCAACAATACTGGGGATGATTTGGGATTGCAACGCAGCGAGAGCAACCGGATACATAACACTAAAGGTCCACATAACACGTAGTATTGGGTTCTACCTTCAGTGTTATCCTAGTAATTTTGAAGTCACAGATGAGAAGTAAAACTGTTAACTCAAATCGAGGTAAGATTGCTCCGATATTAGAGGGTAACCAGGTAAGGAGTAAAAAGAATCCTAAGATGGTTTTCTCAACTCATTTTTAGGTTAAACATATTTTCACAAACACTAGACTCAACGTCGACCAGTATAAGGGTTTCCTACAGGCAGTCCTGCTCTGATACCAACTTGTGGCGCCCCGACCCGACTGCTATATAGTGATGCTGTGTCACCGGTTATCCGATACAACCAGGCACAACTATGAATGCATAATAGAGAGATCAAGACTTGTGGAACAACTGGCACATCACAGACTCTACGACACAAATCATTATAGTTCAACTCTTATAATAGAGAAAGATAGCAAATGACAACCAGAGGTCACAGACCCAACATTACAACAAGCGGAAGCAAATTAAGTTGTTCTAAACAACAAGATCCAAATATGGCCTAAGAGGCCTACAGATAAACATCCAGCGCCAGCTGCTCCGGGATGTCCCAAGCTGCCACATGGGAACCCCAGACTACTCGTCGACGTCCACAAAGAACCCACCTTCGAGGTCGGTGAAGTCCTCCTCTGAAATAAAACAAACGACGTTGAGTTCGACGAACTCGCAAGATTATATATAGAGCTTTAGCTCGATGAGGCTTCAAAGTTGTATGGCTGTTTTGCATAAAGCTGATTTATTTATGAAAACATAACTCGACGGCATCGACTAATCAGAAGATTTTTAATAGGGGTAAGAAGTAACTCTTTTCTTCTGATCACCTTTCTCACCATCAACCATCATCAACCACTGTACCTGTTCTACCAAGGCACCTCCCCGAATCACCCTCGGGGAAGCTCAACCTTACCTTCATCGGTAGTACCTTTAGTACTCAGTTTTTAATCATTCTGTTCAAGTTATTCTATGGTCTTACCTTCATTTCCCAAGTTCGTCCATAACCGCGGACACGGCTTTTCGAAAAGATTTACACTGCAGGGGTGTACAATGTTTGCCACACGTACCGTCCGGCCCATTACCTGAACATTAGCTCTCTTCCTTGGAAAGCCGGCTGGGTGGGAGCGGTGTCGACTTCTCCCTCGTTAAGGACTAACCCAGGATCATCAGTGAGGACGGAGCAGCGATGCCTCCAACACCCTGCCCCGTGGCCACTCATTTTCCTAAACACCACCATCCTCATCCAGTTCATACCACCATCCTCACGCACGCGCAAATGGAAGCTCAAACTAGAGGACCCTAGCTAGTCCCGCCCGGGTTATTTAGTCTATGAGGGTTCCTGCAATTGCATAGGCCTCACGCATGGTTGCACGCTCAGTCTTGGTTCAGGAGGTAAAGAACTCGCACCTAGGTGGCGAAAACGAGACAAAACACCACCATACCAAAGTGGCCTCTCATCCCCACCTTTAAGCATTTTATTACCTGTCTCCACAGTTTCTCCACCATCATCCATTCATCTCATCACCTGTTTCCAACATGAACCATCCATCGTACAACTAGGCATTTAACTAAGCATGACTAAGCATCAACCTAGCATAGTTAAGTATCTCAGACCAACAATACAAACCTATGGATAAATAGGAGGGGAAAAAGTTGATGACATCGGAAACTTAATGTAACTATAGGATACTCTAATCCGATAAAATTGACATTTGGAACCGTATGCAATATTATAGTGGAGAAAATATTTGCGGAAAATAGGATAAGACATGCTCAGAGGGGGGATTACGCTTGCCTAGATCAACGTGCTGGTAGTACGGATCGTCACGATACTGTGGGAGCACTTCCACTCCTTGATCTACCGATGCACAAACAACACCGGAAAGGAACCATAAATACCACGAACACAACAGGTGCAATGCACAGACATGATGACATGACATTTTGATGCACCGACTTATTATACGCTATCGGACAAAATTAAATGGGGGCGAGAAATAATACTCAACGAGAGAGGAGAACACCCCATATTTATCTTAATGATTCTCCTAGCGTCTGGAAGTGCATTACGGTTACGGTGATCAAATATGCATGGCAAACATTTTAAAAGTTAGTTCACACTTTTCCGGACATTTTGGTATATCGAACACCTTTTTCCTTTGCACCGATAAGAAGTTGTTACATTTAAATTCCTCTTTTAAATATGCCCTGAATATAAGTTATTTTAAACAACACTGGAATTACTTAACCAAAATAGAAAGGAATAAAAGAAACAGTGCAATATTTGGGTGCTGGACAAATCCGGAATATCCGAATTTTCCACATTCGGAATATCCGATTCGAACCAGCTTCTCTAAAATTGGCTAAGGACCCGAAGCATCTCGTACTGGAGAAACTCGGATGATCCGATGCTCGGCTCACTCGGAAATTCCGATCATCGTGGAAGACTGAAATCCGGCTAAGGACCTAACGCCAAACTGCACTGGAATTGCTCGGATTATCCGGTCGAGATGGACTCGGAATATCCGACGCGCGGGCACGGACATGATGCTCCGGCGAGCTCTCACGAAAAATCGAGCTACAGACGGCAATCGAACGAGAGGAGGGCACTGGGAGGACCAGTAGCTCACCCTGAGCCCGTTGGAGGAGACGGCGTGGTCGGGGATGGTCGGAGACGGCGGCAAGCGCACGATGGAGCGGCGGCGGTGGTCGGCGAAGAACGCGGCCGCACGGTCGATTTCGGCCAGCCCGGCTCGATTCCTTGGGTGGAGAGGAAGGAGACGGCGCGGCGGAGCGATTGGTGGCCTTCGCTCGGCTTGGGGAGCCCTCAATCAACGGCGACGCGGCGGCGGAGCTCGGCGGCCATGGAGCTCGTGGAGGAAGAGTTGGGGAACGAGATGGTCAACGAGAGAGTGGAGAGGGGGAGCAGTGCCAGTGGGGCTCGTGGTGGCGTGCTCTCCTTGTGGGTGAGAGGCAGAGGAGAGGGGGCCCGGCGCGGCGTGCAGCGCGGGAGGAGCACGGTGGCATGGCGACAGTGGAGAGGAGAGAGATGACCGTTTTGCCAAGAACCCCTGGCCAAACTGGTTCCATCACAGATAGGTCCTCTCCAGTTTTCTTTTTAAAACCTTTTAAAACCAGCACCTTTAGTGATTTAATTGGAGCCCTTAAACACTTTCAAAAATTATGAAATTATTTGTGTAGCCTTTCCATATCATGTGGGAGCTCCACAAAAATTGGCGTCTCAAAATAAAATGCTTTGAACCACTTTTGTTTAGAAAGGTTGGATATGGCATTTTGCTAAATTCAAAAGTGTTGCTCCTTTCATTTTTTTTTTGGGAAGGGCAAGATATTATTTTGGAACTCTTGAAATTTCCTTGACAAATATAAGATGTCAAGTATTTTTATTTTACCAGTTTGAGTGCCTTCTTTGTTTTGAAAATTCATTGAAGCAAATTTGGCATTCTGTTTTTAAATGGTGCCAAACCACCACAAATTCCCCAGCAACCACACAATTCCCTAGCAACAACATGATGCATGGATGCTATGATGCAAGGAACACAAAAGTGGAAAATTTACACCGGTTTTTAGGTTCTCAAACTTCGGGCTGTTACAGCCTCCAAGTCCCGATCTTGCGCCATCCAGCGGAGGTTGCCGCACAACGCTCGCCGGTCGCCGGAGTGTGCCGAAGGGATGGGTAGCTCGGGAGAGGAGAGGGCAGTGGCTAGGCGCGGTCAAGAATGGCAAGTGATTTCACCGCAAGGTGAAAAAGAGAATTTATAGCCCCTGCGCCGCGATTCGTGCGCGCAACTGACGGCTCCACGATATGTGCCACATGTCCGCCTTTTGCGCGACGTGGAAACGGCAAGCGGCGCCGGCACCTCGATTTACGCACGGAGTGGGGAGATAATCATGACTTTGCCAGGATTCAAACTGTCGTGGACCTGGTGACGTCATCCGTCAACATCTGACGAGACTGGTCAATTTGACAAGACCTAGCCTGGAAGATTCCTGACAGCAGTAAGGCCGTCTTTCCCATGTTGGCGGCATTGGTCTGACTGCTTTTAGACGGATTGCCGCCTACTTCAACTTCGGAATGCTTCAAGCTCTTCATCCGCCTAAGTAATTCAAGAACAAGGCGGACCTTGTAGAAAAAGAAGACGTCGCCTGGTGAACTTCAACCTTTCCGGGGGCTAATGTTGGGGATATACCTACTGGAGGTATCTTTGACATGAATCAATCCGGCTAGTCTAGGGTGGCCCAAAGTGGTGGCGAAGGCTTTTGCCTGCCGGGCGGCCCAGATAGCCGGCGGACAAGGCAGACGGAGGATGGCAAGACGGAGGCCCAAGACTGAAGCCCATGACGCCGCCAAAACAAGACGAAAGGCGGTGACTTACCGGATAGGTTTAGGACTTTGTAGTCTTGGCAGACACGTTGATCCCTTGTAACCTAGCTCCGGCCGCCTATATAAGCCGGACCTCGGGACGCCTTTAGGGCATACTTTGATACACAACCATACTCATTGTAATATGTTCACGACTATTGCCTTATAGTGAGTTATAGCAGCACGTAGGGTCTCGCCACCGCTGCGAGATCTGAAGCTGGGTAAACTGCCGTGTACAATCCCGACCTCGACGATGCTCCCCTTCACCCCCTCGGTTCACCCTCGGCTAGAGGACCCCCGTCTCCTATCTACGATGCCGATATGACGACAGGTCTACTTGATCTAGATGGGGATTTGCTCCATCAATAGCTCAGTTAGGTATAGAGTGTACAATATACTTATGTAGGGTTTTGCTTGAAACCAGTGGAAACCAAAATGCGGAAAGTGCCAGGCGCAACTGGGTTTATAAGCGGACAACAATGTTACTGAAGTGAAACCTACACTGGTAATAATATAACCAAACAATTAACAATACATGTCCCGTAATAATATAACCAAACAATTAACAATACATGTCCCACCTTGATCATTCTGGACATGACGAATGCCACCCGGTTATATCTTAACGGTTCGTCGTGTTAAACTTGAAAAACACCTTTGGATTCACAGAGCTACCAATCCTAACACTGTTCACAACACAATGAGTGTTGCTAGACATCGAACTCGATTGGACAACCATGTGAAGTAAAACTTGGTGCATATCGGCTATAGAATACATACTCGACCAACTATTTAGAAGTGGATGCTTATAAATTGTAGAAATCATGTGTCGACTTGACTGTGGCCTCACCATACAACAACAAAAATAATAGTGGATTGCAATTATCTGGGAATATAGGATCCACATAGTGCCATTGCATTTCAAATAACCTCTCTATTTTTCCCAATGCTACAAAGTTTGAGCAATTCTCTCATAGCCTCTCCTTGGCAATCGAGCTGATACAACAACATGAGGCATGTGCCAATACATTGTCTCTTAGCACGTTATCATAGGAACATTAAAAAAATTAGAGACGACTAGTCCAATGCATTGTTTCTTGTGGGTTGTATCTAAATTGAATGATTTAGTGCTTATGCATACATGTGATTGGGTTAGGAATATTTTTTGCCTATGACCATGTGCAAAGGTTGTATGTTACTCCCTCCGTTTAGGTGTGCAAGGCCTCTCACCAAGAACTATTTGTTTGGAAACGCCGGAGAAATAAGACTCAATTCAATTAATTGCCTAATAATTAGCAGGGCCGTCTCCAGAAATTGGGGCCCCCGGTGCGAAACGTAAAATGGGGCCTTGAAATTTTAAATTTTAAATGTCGTAGCAACTAAAAATACTTTCACTTTATAACATATCTTCAATATGTGTTATTTTTACCAATATATAGAAACATATCAAATCTTAATTCTACTAAAAGTACCACTAAAACAACAAACTGACCTCATGTTCTACTAAAATCATCATCTGTCTGGTATTCTTTGAAATGAAATCTTCAATCATATCTTCCTAATTAATCTTCTCTAGATTGACATTTTATCTTTCTGAGATTATTATTCATGATCCGTCCTGTTTTATATCATCAAATTATTAAAACAATTAAACAGTTTAACACGACTATAGACAAGCTTGCAGGTTCCAGCGATCGCATACCTTCATAGCTTCACAGGTGTTTGCTAATCCGTGAATTTAGAGACGCCGGCTCGACAGGCGAACGGCGACGAAGTGAGGAGAAGTTCGTGTAGTCGTCGCTCTCGCGGCTCGACGGGCGAAAGTCTGGCGATCTAGATGTGATGACGATCAACGAGCGGCTCGACGAGCGAACTTCTGGCGATTTGGCTCAAGGTCACGGACGGCGGAACGTCGATTAGTTTCTCACGCTGGGCGCCAGACAGGGTAGCTTCTCACGCCAGGCGCCAGACAGGGTAGCGATCGGATTCAGGTGTGGTCTGCTACATGGATCCGATCGTGGCCTTTAGTTTGTTCAGTGATGAATCATCGATCGTGGCCGCTGCTAGTTCTCCCATGTGCTGGACTGTGGGCCGTAAAAAGCAAAGGAAACTTCAAATGGGCTGCTACGTGGCTGTCTGTTGAAACTGGCCTACGGTCATATATACCAATATGGTTGAAAATTTTGAGACGTACATACTAGGCAGTAGCAATTCGGGGGCCTCTAAAATTTGGGGGCCATGTTCGGTCGAGCAGCTCGAACATGGCCATCGACGGGCCTGATAATTAGGGGCGGCATGCCCTCGCGGTTTGCATGCAGCTTACCGGTGCATGCATGATTTAGGGTGTGTTTTGTTTTTGGATGAGGTGGAACGGAATGGAACCGTTCCGCACCTGGAGCTGGTTCTTGTGTTTGGTTTTAGAGGTGGAATGGAATTAGGTGGTTCGGTGGAACGAGGTGGAACGCTCCGCTAATCTCCCCGACTAATCAAGTTTAGGTATAATTTAATCAAGATTAGTAATAATTAATCAAGATTAGGAATAATTAATCAAGATTAGTAATAATTAATCATGTTTAAAAATAATTAATCGAGTTTAAGAATAATTAATCAAGTTTAGGAATAATTTCATTCTCACCCATTCCATTCCATCCTCGTCCCATTCCAAAACAGAACACAAGAATGAAACAAGGTGGAACCATTCCATGACAGTTTTGTGCCAAAACCAAACACTGGAATAGAACCATTCTATTATGGAGGAATGGAATGGTTCCATTCCATTCTACCTCATCCAAAAACAAAACACATCAGAGGAGGGAGGCGCTAGCAGCCAGTCCTTTTGGTTGGGCAGTTTCTCTAGATGTCATGTACGCATGTAAAACTGAGTGGGCCAAGACGTCTGTTTGGGGTGCTCTACTTAAATGTCCTGCATGCAAACCTGATTTACTTGATGGTTGATTGGAGGAAATCATCAGAGGAGGGAGGCGCTAGCAGCCAGTCATCCACTACCTTGGTCGCAGAGTTCCTCAGAGCGGTTAAGACTAGCTATAGTGAGAATAACGTATGTAGTATCATACATGTCACGTTAGCAAAAAGATGACGTGTCACTGCAGTTAATGAGGAGAGAGATGGTAGTAGTATCATAGGTAGATACCGTAACATAACGGATTCCAAAACAAGATGTGTGTAACCTAATAAATACACTAATATATGATACCACAAATATGTTACTACCCACTATGAAACTAGTAATATAGACTAATATCATATGTATGGCACGTATGCAATTATTTGAAAATGGTCAATCGTATACTGAATCAGGGCCTAAACTGCAAAAAGATAGTTTCTGAGATTCGCAACTTCGCAAAGAGCCCGCATCGAGCGCACAAGGCAAAGCGGCTCGAGAAGTCTCCACAAAACCTCCCACGCGGCGCAGCTAGGGTTTCAGCGATCGCCGGCGGCGATGGGCTTGGACGAGCAGCCACCCCCTGAGCGGAAGCGCGAGCGCGAGGAGGAGCCGGCCGAGGGGAGCGCCGCCGAGAAGCGCACGCGCGCCGACGAATCGGAGGGCGCCTCGCTGCTGGGGCTCGCCAACTACACGGACGAGGAGGAGGAGGATGGGGCTAGGGGACACGCGAACGGCCGCCCCCGCGAGGAGGAGGAGGATGGGGCTACGGGACACGCGAACGGCGGGCCCCGCGAGGAGGAGGCTCGGGGTGATGTTGGAGATGAGGGAGAGGAGGAGGACGAGGAAGAGGACGAGAGGAGGGCTCCGGAGAGGAGGCCGAGGCAGGTCGAGCTGAGGCGGGACTGCCCTTACCTCGACACCGTGAATCGACAGGTATAATAACATTTGGTACTGGCATTTTTAGATTTTGATTCAGTTACCTACCGGGTGGGGAATTGGATTTGTCTCAACCTGGTGGTTTTGTTCACAGATCGAGAGTTACCTAGGATCTACCTAGCTTACAGTAGTTTAAGTATTAGTCCCTGATATGGTGGGACTTTATCCAGCTGGAGAACATGTAGAAACATAGATGATAGATGGAACTTAGCATATAGGCATTCAATTTGTTAGTACCTTCATACTGAATTCTAATAGATCTCACCCGGTTCATTTCAAGCAGTAATGCAGCTCGTATTGATATAATTGATGGTTTGTGTGCTATAAGAACGAAGGTGGACATACTGACAAAATAATTCTATGAGGATTTTTCCTAGTGGCTCATGATGTAATGCTTGTACATGTGTTCAAGAAATTATTCACCCCACTATGGTCACTGTTTCCTAATCCAGCATAGCAAGCATCTGATCTGAAAGCCTCTTATGTTTTTGCAAAAAAAGATTAGATTGTAGTGCTGACCCAACAATTACTTAGATTTCCTAAGTGTGTATGTTACCTTTGATTCCATATGTTTAAGCTATGAACTATAAAAACTGTGGATCGATCTGTGGTAACTGGGCATAGTTGTTTGGTAAACATGTTATATACAACTTACGAGCTCCTGGCAGACCATTAACTCTGTCCTACATAAAATGAAAATTATGATATTTGGGCAGGTTAATTAATCTATTAAATAACTTCCTTCTTTCACCATTCTGCATGCTCCCATGGTTGTTGATGCCTGAGTATATTTTGGTCTTTGTAGGTCCTTGATTTTGACTTTGAGAAGTTCTGCTCAATCTCCTTATCAAATTTAAATGTGTATGCATGCCTAGTATGTGGGAAGTATTACCAAGGAAGAGGATTGAAATCACATGCATATACCCACAGCCTTGAGGCAGGCCACCATGTGTTCATTAACCTTCAAACAGAGAAAGTTTACTGTCTTCCTGATGGATATGAGATTAATGATCCTTCACTAGAAGATATTCGACATGTTCTCAATCCAAGGTGAAACATTTGTTGATTCTGACATTATCTACCGTACCCTTTGTTGACTTCATTAATCAGTTGTGCATGTTATTGATTGGTATAGTTTGACAGGTTCGCGAAAGAGCAGGTTCTTAGTCTTGAAAAGAACAAGCAGTGGTCAAGAGCTCTGGATGGCTCCAATTATCTACCTGGAATGGTACTTATCTATGAAATTCTTTTAATGGCTTGTTTTCTGTTGCTGTGCTGTGGATTCCTCTCAGTTCAGGGAACCATTCTAGCAAATTGTTTCTTTTTGTTTATTGAGTATATTTCGAAAATAGCAAAACAAAAAACTTGTATGAAGAAGCCATAACGATGCTAATGAAGCCCAGAAATACCGTGTACCTGAAATCCTGAATAGCTTGTCCATGAGTTGTTTTCTGGTTGAAACCTGATTCTACATCACTTTATCATGCAATCATGTTATATGAATACAACCACGTGACATAAAAACTACTCCCTCCGTTCGCTTTTATAAGGCATGGTAGGTATTATAGTTTGGTCTACATACATATCAAAATGAGTTAATCTACACACTAAATATGTTTAGATACACCCATTTTGAAGTATGTAGACCAAACTGAAATATCTAACATGTCTTGTAAAAGTGAACGGAGGGAGTAGCTTAGATTGCCTTTATTCGCTTGATTGTAGATGGAAGCCTGTAAGCATTAAGACGCTTGTGATCTGAGAGCTAGTTTTCATCTATTCATGCCTTTTATCATATGATATTAATTATTTTTCTGATTAAATTTGCAGGTTGGTCTTAACAACATTAAGGAGACCGACTTTGTGAACGTCACAATACAATCGCTAATGAGAATTACTCCTTTGAGAAATTTCTTTCTCATACCTGAAAATTATCAGCATAATAAATCCCCACTGGTACATCGGTTTGGAGAACTAACTCGCAAGATTTGGCATGCTAGGAACTTCAAGGGCCAAGTTAGTCCACATGAGTTCCTTCAAGCAGTTATGAAGGCTAGTGAAAAGAAGTTTCAAATTGGTGTACAATCTGACCCAGTGGAATTTATGTCATGGCTCTTGAACACACTGCATGCGAAACTAAGAAGCTCAAAGAAGAAAAATAGAAGCATCATATATGATTGCTTTCAGGTTAGTTAAGTTTCAACAGTGTAATTGATAGAACTTGTGGTACCTTATTATCTTTTACATTAGAGTCTTGTTTTTGGCAGGGTGAACTTGAAGTTGTCAAGGAAATTCACAGGAAGCATATGGTGAGTGATGAGCAGAATGGTGAGGCAGGCTCACAGGTTGAAACAACAAGTGACGGTATGGTCACTGAAACGTCTAGGGTACCATTCTTGATGCTTGGTCTTGACCTGCCACCTCCACCTCTTTTCAAAGATGCCATGGAGAAAAATATTATTCCACAGGTTTGTTTTCCCAATCATCTATGCTTTTTACTGGAATTGCATGGCATGTGTAAACTAGTAAGATAATGTGTGATACTATGATGGAAATTTCCCTGGTTGTGATGTAAGAACCAACTGACTCATTCAGGAGCTTGATACATTCCATATGATCCCGATGCTAGACCTGAGGTCTTGTTTCTCAAGTTTATGATCTCTTAACTTATGTGTAAGGCCAGCTTTCTTTTGTTCAAGTCTTGCTGTTTAGAGTATCAAACTTTACCTGGTTGTAGGCTTAGTTTGTACTTGAGATATGGTTACGCTTGTGGCTAGAGTAATACAGATTAGTCCTACAACATCTGCTTCTTTCCATCTTGCCATTTGCGTGGGTGTAGGGACGAGCGGACTCTCTTGCATGTATTAGCAGTCTTCAAATTTGCTTGTGTCTCACCATTTCGTAATTTGCATGGAAGTATTGTCTTTCTTGGAGTATCTTTTCCATATATACCTATATGTCAATGGGTTTTGACCATTTAATAAACGACTGAGCCGACTTCAGCAATTATCGACTACACCTGTTTGCCTGAACAATGTGGTCCTAGTTCCACTCACTGGAGGAATAAATGGTGCACACTCACTGGGGGAATATAATTTTACGTGCAGAATGAAATGCTGACTTCTCTTTTTTAGGTACCACTATTTAATATACTGAAGAAGTTTGATGGCGAGGCAGTTACAGAGGTTGTACGGCCATCTATTGCTCGGATGAGGTACCGAGTCATCCGGCTTCCAAAGTATATGATCCTTCACATGCGACGGTTCACCAAAAATAACTTCTTTGTGGAGAAAAATCCAACTCTAGGTAACTTTGTGTTATCTTGATTGAATATGACTATTCAGTGCTGCCTGGTACCTCACCGATGCTAATAGATTTCCATGTTCCGTGTTCCCTGTAACAGTTAACTTTCCTGTGAAGAACTTGGAACTGAAGGATTACATTCCATTACCTAAGCCAAAAGAGAATGAGAAGCTGCGTTCAAAGTATGATCTCATAGCCAACATTGTACATGATGGCAAACCGGGCGAAGGATGCTACAGAGTATTTGTGCAGCGGAAATCAGAAGAGGCATGGTATGTGTTCTTTGTCTCATTTCTAGCATGCATATTTCTGAAGGGCCTGGTTAATCACTTAAGAATCTTTTTATGTCAGGTACGAGATGCAGGATCTCCATGTCACTGAGACCCTCCCGCAGATGGTAGCTCTCTCGGAAGCCTACATGCAAATATACGAGCAGCAGGGATGAGATACACATGGACGATGAACGATGATCATCATATGTAGCCTTTCCCACCTTTTGCTTACCACAGATCCTATTATTACAAGCTAATTTATGTCTGGAGCAATTTTTTGATGGTACAAGTGTTGTATGTCCAAACTAAAATTCCTTGAGAATTAGAATTTGAGGACCTCCACTGGACTGTCAGATCAGTGCCGCAATGGAGTGATTCCAGAATCTAGCAGTTGTAAAATGTAAAAGACGTACCGCACTTTCCAATTTTGAAGCGCAGGCTGAAGAGCATAGTTTTTTTTACTAGGAAAGCTCCCTCTCCAGTCTCCATCATGCATCTATGTTGTGAATCTGTATGTTGCCACCATCCAGACTAGTGATTGTGTAATGGTTCGGAAGGTTTTCAGGCTAAATATTATGGAAACCTATGGTCCTGATGGTTATTTATTTACTCACCATCAGTTCTATTTGTAGAGACAGCAAGTTCTAATAAAGTTAACTGTACCATTGTTTGCCCTATGTAAGTAGTACTGTAACCGGACTCAGAATCCAGACCTGTGTAAAAAGTGGTTGGAGTTCGCGGAAATCCATAACGGTGCATGGGTCTAGATGCACTCACTATGCATTTTATTTTTAATTTTTTTTCAGAATGTCAAAAAATTCCGAAAAAAAATCCGGATGTAAATTACAGCATGATGTGTTAGCACAAAAATTGGCATGGTGAAATTTTTTTTTTGCAACCTGTACAAAAAAGACAATTTTCGGACACGTACATATACTTTTCGGTATGTCCGAATTTGTCTTTTTTGCACAGGTTGCAAAAAAAGTTTTTTCACCATGCCAATTTTTGTGCTCACTGCAAATATGTTGGACTACATGCAAATATTTTTTTTCGAATTTTTTGACATTCGGATTTTTTTTTCTGGCTAGCGGGTGCAGCTGCACCCGCTAGCCAAATCGCCGTGTCCTTGGAGTTCACAGGTAATCCACATGGTAGTACTGTCCAATTCTGCATGAAACCTTTGCATTCTAGTAGAGCGTTGCCAATGGGGGAATCTCCGACGCAGGAGGGGGCTTTTCGACCGCTAAGCGACAAAGTTGATGCTGCCCCCACCCCCTTCTTTGCGAGACTTGGCGACCCCCGCCTCGACTCTCCTTGCAAATTGCTACCGGCCAAACCGCTTGACACTGACGGCCAAATCGCTTGCCACTGTCGTCCCACCTTGCTCGAAGCTTTGCCGGTTTGGTATAGTCCTAGCCACCCCTCTAAGCTTGTAAGAGGCCATGTTCTTATCCGATGCCGGCATGACCGCTCTCCCAGAGTGGGATTTTCTCACCCGCCGAGTCGATTCGGGTGATGGTGTGAGAGCAGAGAGGGCCATGGCGACGAGGTCAGGGTCGGGAGAATGAGGGAGGGAGGACGAGGAAGGAGAGGTGTGTGTGTGGGGTGGGGGAGGGGATAAGGCGCACGTGATCATCGAGCGATTTCGGTCACCAATGTGGCTTCCTTCCTACCATAATAAATTCAAAGCTGAAATTCTAGTGGAGCCGGTACCTATCGACATATATTTCACAGTGGATTTGTGCTCTAAGATTCGTGCCCCGGATTCGATCCATACATGTTTCATCGGGGTAAAAGTGCATTGTCCATGATACGTTTCCAAGTGTAGTTCGCGTACTTTTGCTTCCGTAGTTCATTCGAAAAATTGCGCCTCCTGAGTCAAACTGGCCACCAAAGTTCGAAACGGGAGCCCATTTGCGCCACCGCCGCCGATGCCTCCCTCCTCAGCACCACGCCGCCGCGCGCCACCGCCGGCAACCAGCACCGACGGCACCATCTTGCTCTCGCGGCTCCGCCTCGCCGCCGGTCAGGCCTCCCCGCGTCGCCTCCTCCTGCAGTCCTTAGCGCTCGTCCTCACCTCCGGCCTCTCCTCCTCCCACGCCGCCCTCTCCTCCCGCCTCCTCAACTCACTCCTGCCGCACCTCCACTCTACCCACCTCCTCCGCCTCCTCCCCTTCGACCACCTCACGCTCCTCCTCCTCTCCTCCGGCCCCAGGCGTCAGGCCAGCTCCCTGCCCGCCGCCTCCGCCCTCCACGCCCTCGCCATCTGCTCCGGCCACCTCCCCTCCGACCTCCGCCTCGCCAACTCCCTCCTCTCGCTCTACCTCTCACTCGGATCTCTGGAGTCCGCGCGCTGCCTGGTCGCCGACATCCCATGCCCCGACACCGTCACCTGGAATACCCTCCTGCGCGCCTGCCTCCGCTCCGGCCTCCTCCCCTCCGCCCGCCGCCTGTTCGACCAAATGCCGGAGCGGGACCTCGTCTCCTACAACTCCATGGTGTCCGGCTACGCCACCGCGGGGGACATGGCGAGCGCGAGGCAGCTGTTCGACGAGATGCCTGAGCGGGACGTGGTCAGCTGGAACTCAATGTTGGCCGGGTACGCTAGGTGCGGTGACATGGAGGGCGCCAAGAGTATGTTCGACGCGATGCCAGAGCGGGACGTCGTGTCGTGGAACTCGATGCTGGACGGGTACGCCCAGGCCGGGGACGTCACGACCGCGAGGTCCGTGTTCGACGGCATGCCTAAAAGGAGTGTTGTGTCCTGGAACGTCATCCTGGCGCTGTACGCGCGGCTGAAGGACTGGCCAGAGTGCCTGAGGCTGTTTGGCAAAATGATGGCCGTGCGGGCTGCCATGCCGAATGAGAAGACATTCGTGAGTGTTCTGACGGCTTGTGGGAGCCTGGGCGATCTTGAGAAGGGGAGATTGGTGCATGGCTTAATTCGCAAGAGGTGGGAGAGGCTTGTGCCGGATGTTCTCCTGCTTACGGTGCTGCTGACGATGTATGCCAAGTGTGGGGTGATGGAGACGGCGAGGGAGATCTTTGATTCTATGAGCGAAAGGAGTGTCCCGTCGTGGAACTCGATGATCATTGGCTACGGGCTGCACGGGCAGAGCGAGAAGGCTCTTGAGCTGTTCCTAGAGATGGAGAGGAGCGGGCCTAGGCCGAATGAGACAACATTCATCTGTGTCTTGAGCTCCTGCGCACACGGAGGCTTGGTGCTTGAGGGCTGGTGGTGTTTCGACAAGATGGTCAGATTCTATGGCATGGAGCCCAAGGCTGAGCATTTTGGCTGCATGATGGACCTCCTGGGCCGTGCTGGACTTCTCAGAGACTCGGAGAACCTCATCCAAAATTTGCAAGGGAAAGCCTCGCCAAAATTGTGGGGCACAATGGTTTCAGCCTCTCGGACGCAAAGCAACTCCAAGCTTGGAGAGTTTGTTGGGAAGAAGCTGATTGAAATGAAGCCGACGGAGGTCGGCCCGTATGTGCTCCTCTCGAACGTTTATGCCGCGGAAGGGAGATGGGACGATGTAGAGAAAGTAAGGGAGATGATGAAGGAGAACGGGGTGGAAAAGGACGTCGGGTCGAGCCTGGTAGGGTCCAGCGAACCAGAGCCCCATCTTGCTACTGAAGACGGCGTCTCAGTTCGACGGGATGATGGCACGGTGGTGCTCTCGATGCTGGGCGAGATGGGCGCCCACATGAAGCTGCCATCTGAATCCGAGTAGCCCCGGTACAGGTAAAGGAAGGCTATGGACTGTTCTGTGAAACCACTGAAGGAGTAGAGTGCAAGTTGCAACCTAGCGCATGAAGATTGCCGGTTGCTGATCACGGAGCATCAGGTTGCTACTGGTGTTTCTCTCGTGCCACGTTCAACATTGCAGCAACGAATTAAGCCGGAAGAATAGGCTGCTGAGCAAGAAAGCAATCGAAGCCAAAAAGAAGTTTGGAGCTACTAGATGGTAAGACGAATCAAAGTCAGTGGAGGTGTCCCGGGTCCAGCTCTTCTCAATGGAAGATCAGAGAAGGTGCCCGGCTCCTGGTATAGGATTGGCTGCTGGCTTTATTCTGGTACTCTCTCAGCTCATTAGGTGATGTGACAACTGTGAGATAAAGATGATTGCATCAGCCGATCGAGGTGTCGGCAATGTAGAGAGAATATTGGCCGGGCGGTGTGCAGGCAAACGAGAGTGACGGCGGCTGCTACAAGCTGCAAGAGGTATTTGTTCCTCCGGATGTAGATGGAGTCTAGTGGGGATTGGCATTTAGATCTGAGACAAGGAGAAAAAGAATAATATTACGAGTTCAAAACCACATTCTCTTGCAGTTGTGGGAGTCTAAAAACAAGCAAAAGAGAGACTAGGAATAGGTGTTCCAGATCGAGTTGTCAAAAAAAAAAAAGGAATAGGTGTTCCAGATCGAACTATTCCAGCTGGAAATCATACTATAAGTACTCGTCAGGCCCGTCGATGGCCATGTTCGAGCTGCTCGACCGAACATGGCCCCCAAATTTTAGAGGCCCCCGAATTGCTACTGCCTAGTATGTACGTCTCAAAATTTTCAACCATTTTGGTATATATGACCGTAGGCCAGTTTCAGCAGACAGCCACGTAGCAGCCCATTTGAAGTTTCCTTTGCTTTTTACGGCCCACAGTCCAGCACATGGGAGAACTAGCAGCGGCCACGATCGATGATTCATCACTGAACAAACTAAAGGCCACGATCGGATCCATGTAGCAGACCACACCTGAATCCGATCGCTACCCTGTCTGGCGCCTGGCGTGAGAAGCTACCCTGTCTGGCGCCCAGCGTGAGAAACTAATCGACGTTCCGCCGTCCGTGACCTTGAGCCAGATCGCCAGAAGTTCGCTCGTCGAGCCGCTCGTTGATCGTCATCACATCTAGATCGCCAGACTTTCGCCCGTCGAGCCGCGAGAGCGACGACTACACGAACTTCTCCTCACTTCGTCGCCGTTCGCCTGTCGAGCCGGCGTCTCTAAATTCACGGATTAGCAAACACCTGTGAATCTATGAAGGTATGCGATCGCTGGAACCTGCAAGCTTGTCTATAGTCGTGTTAAACTGTTTAATTGTTTTAATAATTTGATGATATAAAACAGGACGGATCATGAATAATAATCTCAGAAAGATAAAATGTCAATCTAGAGAAGATTAATTAGGAAGATATGATTGAAGATTTCATTTCAAAGAATACCAGACAGATGATGATTTTAGTAGAACATGAGGTCAGTTTGTTGTTTTAGTGGTACTTTTAGTAGAATTAAGATTTGATATGTTTCTATATATTGGTAAAAATAACACATATTGAAGTTATGTTATAAAGTGAAAGTATTTTTAGTTGCTACGACATTTAAAATTTAAAATTTCAAGGCCCCATTTTACGTTTCGCACTGGGGGTCCCAATTTCTGGAGACGGCCCTGGTACTCGTGAAGCATTTTTGCGTGTTGCGGAACATCTGATTCGTACCAAAAACTAGTCTATGAAACTACACTCCTAGGCCTAGACGAGCCTTTGACATGGACCATTTTTCTGACAGGTGGGGTCCGCCAAAAATTGTCACAAGTTCTATCAATATTAGACTTTTTTTTCGCAATTTATTGCAACAATTTTGACCTGGAATAAACCCAGAGAACCAGATGCCAAAGGAACGTACCGGCCACAAAACGAGGGGGGGGGGGGGGGGGGGCATCCGGTTCGAAGCAAACGGACTCCTCCTATAAGAGAGGAGGAAGAAGGGGGCCAAACGCACGCCACCACCACAGATTCATTCCACGATCGATCAGTCCCTGATTCGGAGGACTCCACGATCCTGATCCTACTACCATGGCTGCTCCCTCCGCCGTCAGGTACGTCCCTCACCGCCGCCGCCCTCTCTCCCTGCTCCTGTACTTGTTCTCCGATCGATGAAGGCTACTAGCGCCTGCCCCGAATCGCATGCCGATCGCCGAGTCTCTGATTGTCCGGCGAGGTAAAAGTAGGAGGCGGGTGGATCCATCGTGTTCCTTCGCCGGTTCCGGCAGCTCTTCCCGTCCCTCAGTTCCTCCACGGGGGGAATTCTCTTAGCGAGCCGATCGCGGTTGTTGCGATCTTAGAGGGAGAGGGGAGCTGGTGGGCGATGTAGATGGCCGGCGGGAATGAGCCGATCGAGGTTATGCTCGGTAATCCGGACACAACGCACACCTCCCAATCACCGGGCGTGCTCAAGGAGTTGTGATTTGCACGGATTTTTTTTGTGACTTGCAAAGTCACCCACGCCGTGAATTTCCCCTGTGCCGCCCGCCCGCCTATGTATATTTTGTTAGGAAAAACTGTAGATTGCTGGTAGATCTCTGCATTCACCTGATAGACTAACTGATCCTCATATATCAGCACTTTCCGATTAAATTGCTTGAAAGAGTCTGTAATGCACTCTGTCAAGGTTTCTTTTCGCAATGAAATGGAGCCGGGGGGAGGGGTCACCCCTGTTAGTCTACCAAAAGAGTACACATCATATGCATTGCTGCATTTCCTTTTTCCCTGCCTAGCGAGATAAAAGTCGGACAGGAGCGTTTGTTTTTCTGCTGTTTGTTCCCAGACCGTGTATTCTCCAGTTGTTTGAGTATCACTGATCGATGCCGATGATTTGCAATTTTAAGGTTTAGCATTCAGAACTTACAAGCCTGTGAGTGTTGAATCCTTACTTGTTCAAATTCTTTGCAGTTCGCTCGCAGCGACGGTTCCGGTTGAGGCGGTTCTGTTTGACATTGATGGGACCCTGTGCGATTCAGACCCTCTTCATCATGTGGCTTTCCAAGAAATGCTTCTTGCGGTACTGAACTCTAAACCATTCTGCAGATCCTTCATTCACCGCTACTTCCACTAACAAGCTAATCCATATAAACAGATTGGGTACAACAATGGTGTGCCGATAGACGAGGAGTTCTTCATAAATAACATTGCTGGAAGGAGCGATGTTGAAGCTGCTCAGAATTTGTTCCCGGACTGGCCACTTGAGAAAGGTCTGAAATTCCTAGAGGACAAGGAAGTCAAGTACAGAAGGTACATAACACATCCCCATAAGGAGAGGGCTAGTTCATTATGTGATCTCTTATTAGTTTTGTTCGTACTTCCGAGACTGAATATTTGTAGCTGCTTGTTTGTTGCAGTTTGGCGATGGAGCGCTTGGAGCCTGTAAACGGCCTTGGCAAAGTGGTTCAGTGGGTGAAGGATCATGGCTACAAGCGTGCTGCAGTGACCAATGCCCCCAGGATTAACGCTGAGCTCATGCTCAAACTTCTTGGTCTGTCAGATTTCTTCCAGGCCGTGATTGTTGGAGGTGAATGTGAGAAGCCAAAACCTGCCCCGTTCCCATACCTGAAGGCCCTCAAGGAGCTTGATGTGTCAGCAGCACACACCTTTATCTTCGAGGTACACCAACAATTCAATCTGTATTTATTGAACTCATCTGAAATCTGATTGGATGTGCAGATACATCGTACTAATACGTGCCTTCATTGCAGGACTCTGCTTCAGGAACACGTGCAGGAGTTGCCGCCGGAATGCCCGTAGTGGCCGTGCTGACAAGGAACCCGGAGAAGTCCCTAGAGGAGGCAGGGGCCGCATTGATCGTCAAGGACTATGCAGACCCCAAGCTTTGGAGCGCGCTTGAAGAGATCGACGGAGCGGAGGCGAAGCTAAAGAACGGTGGAGCGTGAGACGATGATGAACAACTGATTAGATCCATTGCCCATTTTTAGGATTGAAGGGATTCTGCAGCCTAAATTGATAAACAGTCGATTAGATCCATTTTAGTATAGGGTTGATTTGGGTATTGTGAGCTTTTAATTTGCTACCCTTTCCTCATTTTTCTGATTGTTGCTAGAGGAAGGAATAAAAAAACTCCAGTCTCAGTGGCTTGAGATTGTTGTTCTATGGATTGGACCTATTAAAACGGCAAATCTTTTGGGCTTATTGCTTGCCGCGTCTGAATTATGACCCTCTTAACCAACCTTGAGGATATCACTTATTGCCTGCCACATCTGGTCTGCATGACTATCTGGAAAAGATATGGCAATGATGTGCACGTTTCAATGGAAACGGCTCCTTTCCAAAAGCAAGGTCAAAGAGTTGGGACAGGTGAGATGATGTATTACCACCAACCTCACCACCGACTGACCAAACTCACTTCACCAACCAACTTCTCACTGCCAATATAGTCATCAAGAATTAGCCATCAGAAAAGCTATCCATCCTGTTTGCAGATCAGCAGAGAGCACCCTGAAGAAGAACACACCACCACCATGGGAAGCCAAGAAAGGTACTCCTGAATCCTATTTGTCACCATTTTTTCCATCATTCAGTAATCTGTGAATTATTCGAATATCTCAATTGGTTTCTCCAACAATCTGTGAATTATTCTAGCGTTTGATCGATCTCTGATGAATAATTCCGCGTGTAATTTGCAGCTTTGTGATCTGCCGATCGCCGCCGCTGGAGGCGATGCTGTTCGACATCGACGGCACGATGTGCGTGTCGGACCCGTTCCACCACCGTGCATTCTCGGAGCTGCTGCAGAAGCTCAACTACAACGACGGCGTCCCGATCACGCCGGAGTGGGGGATGCGGAACATGGCGGGGCGGAGCAACGAGCAGATCGGCCGCTTCCTGTTCCCGGACTGGACGCAGGCGCAGCTCGACGCCTTCTTCGCCGAGAAGGAGGTCCTGTTCGCGCGGTACGCCGGCGAGGGGCTCCGCGAGGTGGCCGGCCTGGGCGCGCTGTGCCGGTGGGCGCGGGAGCGCGGGCTGAAGCGCGCCGCCGTCTCCAACGCGCCCAGGGCCAACGCCGAGCTCATGATCTCCATCCTCGGGCTGTCGGACTTCTTCCAGCTCGTCGTGGCCGGCGAGGACTGCGGCGAGGGCCGGTGCAAGCCGTGCCCCGACCTTTACCTCCGGGCGCTCGGCCTGCTCGGCGCGAGCCCGGACAGCTCCGTCGTGTTCGAGGACTCAGTGGTGGGGGTTCAGGCTGGCGTGGCCGCGGGGATGCCGGTCGTGGCTATCGCGGAGGAGAGCCGGGAGGCCAAGGTCGTCGCCGCCGGCGCGTCGCTCGTCGTCAGGGACTACCACGACGCCAAGCTCTGGGCGGCGTTGGACGGGCTCGACGTCGACGGTGCTGCTGACGGAGCTCCCAAGGTGGTTGATGCGGAACTGAGCGTGGAGTCTGTTCCCGTGGAGAATTGAGCTGGGATTTGTTTTTTTTGTTTTTCATTGCAAAATGCTGCTGCTGCTGCTGTCATGTACTCAGTTCAAATTCGATGTGAGATCACAAAACTGGAAGTAAATCATGGTCGAATTGATATCTAAAATTTCGTTATACACCTCAATTGAGCTCTCCTTTGTGTATAGCACGATGAAAAGAACACATATGTCGAAACGCATATTCGCTGGTCGTCAGCTTTGCTACTTGTGGCATATAGTTCCCGGCTGAGTCTTGGCACATTCGGTTTTGTGAGTCTTGGCATTTGGAATTTGGCAAGCCCAGTTTGCTATTGTGCGCTGTCAACCTTGGGTTTGAAAAAAAAAACACTTTCAGGGATCATGACAGGTTGTGTGATATTGCACAATATGATCATCGACACATCTTTCCATAGCAATGACTTGAGTTTTTCAAATACATATACAACTACACCATATAATCCTACTTTGTTATCTCAAACATGAGTTTTTTTTTTGCAATTTTTAGGACCAAACTGTAACACACTTATAGTTCAATTTTGACTTACTTTTGAGAAATTGACCGAAATTCATTTAAGCACGCGAAAGTAGCTATAAAGTCTTAAATTCAAATTAATTGGGAATGGGTCATCCAATATGGTCTATTTTGTGTGAAAATTGGAATGGTTCCATTTTGCACCATATTGTTTGCACTTGCTTCACAAAAAAAAAACATTTTGGAATTTAAGAAGGGAAATTTTGTTTATAAAAAATTTGAAACTCCTTTGGAAAATATTTTGTGTCATGACAAGATCTATCTATGTGCCAAATATGTTCATATTATCTTGAGCTATGACATGTAAATGTCCATGACCTTAGTCATTGCCTGAAAGTAATGAATGTTTATATATGATACATCATTTTGTAAGGGATTTTTAAAGAAGTTATCAAAATTTAATTATTTTATAACAATTAGTACACATGAAAGCACTGCTACATTTTTCATTTTATTTGAATTTTCAACATATGGTCAAAATCGCTGGCACGTCTATTCATACTCCCTCCGTTCCCGAAATTAGGGAGCACGTTTTACTAAAAACTTCTTTGAACAAATATTTAGTCAGTAAAATGTGGGTTATACACCATTCAAAACATCTTTTGAATATGAATCAAACGATATCAATTTTATATAAGATAAATCATATAGTATTGGACAAGTTTTTTGGTCAAAATAGAAATTTTCGGAAGCGTGTGCGCCGTCTTTTTTGGAACCAGGGAGTTGTAAGGACCAGAATCTTCCAAGTACGGAAGTCCCTCTCTAGCTATCACATAGATTTACAATTGAGTATGTTAAAATATTTTTTTTGGCCATTTTTAGGACCAAACTATAACTAACTTATAGTTCAAATTTGAATTACTTTCATGAATTGGTGGAAATTCATTTAAATGTGTGAAAGTAGATAGAAATCTAGAAAAAACTTAATATGTGGGCACTGGCCACCAAATACTGTCTACTTTTAATGACAATAGGAGATGTGCCCTTTTGCACCATATTATTTGCTCATCCTTAAAAAAATTCATTTTGGTATTTAAAAATGGAAAAATGGACACAATTATCATAAAGTAGTCCATGGAAAATTCACAGACGAGAAAAAATGGCGGCAAAGAAAAAGAGATAAGTCCTTTGCCAAGTGCACATCATGTGACACTCGGCAAAGAAGGTAGCGTCGCCCCTTCTGTCATCTGCAGCTGCCTGGGACACATGTCCCTTGTTTTGTGCCGAGTGTCCCTCTTTATCGAGTGTCACATACCTCATATCTTATGTGTCTTTCTCTGCCGAGTGTACTTTATCAAACACATGACATATAAACCCAAATATGCCTTTACCACCCAACCTGAACAGAGAAATATATGGTGCCGACCTCCGCGTCCAAGGCTGCTACGACACACTTTCAATGGGCTAACACGGTGACACGTGTATGACCAACACCAACAAATATGTACACCATATACTACCAGCGCGGCGAAACGTCACACTTCTTAGAACCAACATGTGGTTGGATGGCAAGAAGAGTTGTTGTACCCTTACCAAAATCGGAGTTTAAACCCTGACACATGTGTGTCTCGTAAAGACAGTTTTTTCTCTCGGTGGGGGACGACATTTCCGTCGATAGCGAATCACCTATGATAAATTTGTTAATCTTAAAACCTAACCCGTCGGCACAGTCTTTCGGATGTGCTCATATGAGTAGTATGTACGCGCGTGTATTCATATGGATGAGTGTCAAACGTATACGTTTGTGCCGTGTTTCTCTAAAAAGAAAAGAAAGCGCCACACTTTCCCCTTCCCCACAACACTACCGATTTAGATTGTGCCATTGAGACAAAGTGTTGGCAAGCGCATTACTCACGACAGCGGCTCATGCAAAAAAGAAAAAAACGACGGTGAATCTACCTTGCCGGGCGGAATGGTGAAGCGCACCTCTTCACCTAGTACCAAGTATCGCTGGTGGGCGCACCTAGAGACAAAATGACCCGCTGTCGTAGGTGTCGCTGCATATACAGGTATGGCTCTGATCCAAGGTGTCGCTGCTGCTTGACGTTCCTAGGTATTCGCAATCTTGTCTTTGAGCTTCTCGTCGTGTTTTCCGTTGGAAGATGACATACTGTGGATCTCACTTTCCGTCGCCAACCAGTACTACGCGTAAGATGAAGGGGTGTGCTGTGTGTGGTGGGGGGTGAAGGCGTGAAGCAGTAAACTGTTCGAGACTAAACCAAAATGCAATTTAAGCTCCGCCTCCAAGCAATGGCAGAAAACCACAGAAGCACATAAATATCCCCATATTTAACGACACGTTCTTAACGAGACGCTCAGGACAAGGAGAAAGCTTTTACATGCCGGTCCAGGATCGGCGAGGCGGAGACAAACTAAGAAACAATGACAGCGTTGTTTGTATGCCTAGGAGCTAGCTTTTACATGGCGGTCCAGCAAAAATTATGGTTTGCTTTAGAGAGATTGCATCAGTTACATGGCAACAATGGTGCTCTCTGCACCATTGCTCGACCCCGTCACTACAGGAACCACGGGCTATGCCGACGGCTGTTTACCGTCGGCACAGGCACCGATGCCGTCGGCACAGACCTATGCCGACGGCCACCGTCGGCACATGGTCGTCGGCATAGATGTCCGTAGGCACATGTCATCCGGCCGTCGGCATAGGCGAAAGCCGTCGGCACAGCCGGTGCCGACGGCCAAAAAGAGACCGTCGGCACACAGTTCGTCGGCACAGGGAAGGTGGGGCCCACGACGGCCGACCGCACGGACATCACCTATGCCGACGGCAATGCCGTCGGCACAGGTGGGACACGTGTTGCAAAAAAAATGTCCCCGCCATCCCTCGCTGGGGACAGGATGGGGACGGGGGCAATCGACGCCGACGGAGCACGGGCTAGAGCGCCGCCGTTGTGGAGCGCGGCGAGGACGGCCGACGCAAGGCGGAGGTCGTCGTTGCCGAGGCGGAGGTCGATGGCAGGGCGGCCATGGCGACGCGGGATCCCCGGCCGCGCCCGGAGCTGGTGCCGTCCCAAGAGGAGTCGCCGCAGTGGCGCAGGCGGCTACGCGCGGCTGCGGGAGTGCAGAGGGCGCCGTGCAGGCCGTCGTGGTCTTCCGCGCGGTGGCGCAGGACTTGACGCTCTACTCGAGCTCCTCGCCGCCGTCAGCGTCCGCATCCACCCACAGAAAGGAGGAGGAGGAGGCGGAGGGCACGGTGAGCGCGACCCAGAAGGACTCGCCCTCGCCCCGCGCGACGTGGCCGTGGTGGCCGTCGACGCCTGAGTGCCTGAGCAAACTCAGTTCTCAGTTCTATTTGTGTGGAAATTGGATGGGTGCTATTTTCCACCATATTTTGTGGACTTGCTTCACAAAAAATGTCATTTTTGACACTTAAAAAATAAAAAATGATATATATAAAAATAATTTGAACAAACTCAGTTCTGCAACATTGTTTGCCATACCAAGACACAACTATGTGTCAAATATGGGCACGTTATCACAAAATATGCCACGGGAATAGTCATACATAGGTCATTTGAGTCGAAACTTATACATATTTATAGATGATTAACCTTTTTGTGAAGAAGTTTTTTGAAAACTTTGTCAAAACTCAAGTTTATCATTTTTTCCTATCAACTACTACACATATTAGGACTCCATGCCAAAGGATTTCTTTTTTTGACTAATTTTCATTTTCTTTTATTTTGTTGAAAAAAATGGTCAAAATGGACCCCGTGCCATAATTTGTGATAAAGTGTCCATATTTGACACATCGGTGTATTTTGGTATGGAAAACATTGTTGCCAAAAACAATTTTTAAAATATGTTTATAAATATCATTTTACATTTTTTAAGTACAAAAAATGACTTTTTTATTAAGCAAATATCAAAAATATGTTGCAAAAAGTCCTATACATGATGAAAAAGATGATATGGATGTCATATTTGGATTCCTCTCATTTTTCTAATCGATTTAGACATTTTATTTGTTAAATTTCGATTTACGGATTTAAAGATATGAATTATTCCATATTAGATGGAAAATAGGGGAAAAGAGCTATGCCTACGACTTACCTATGCCGAGGGCAAAGCCGTCGGCATAGCCCCTGTGCCAAATCTATGCTGACGGCATATCCTATGCCGACGGCTTTGTCGACGAGCTGGCCTCGTCGGGACCTATGCCGACGGCCCCGATAAAAAGCCGTCGGCACAGGGTTTGGCCGTCGGCATAGATCCCCATTCCTGTAGTGCGTGTTAATTACTCGTCTGCTGCGTCCACACAAGGCACGGGTACAAGTCTATCCTGGTCGATTAATTCTATGGTTGATACGTCTACTGTGCCCTGGGCGTGAGTATGTTTGTGTCCATATAAATACATTGCCTGGCCGGTGACCTACTTGCAAGCTACACATATAAGCAAGGCATGTCTCCGGTGGTGACTGCCGTCGACAACGCCGCGCTAGGCGAGCCTCTGCTCGCGAAAGGGAATGGCGGCACCGCTTTTCACGAACGAGCGGTGGCCAACGGCGTTGGGCGCGGCTTTGGCGGCGCCGTGCCGACCCTCAAGAAGAAGAAGAAAGATGCCGAGGAGGAGAAGTACTGGGTGGACATCGACCAGCCTGACGTGCTGGAGCCGGCACCGGATCTGGAAGATGGCCGCAGCCGGCTGTTGCTGTTCCGGAACAAGAAGGTCAAGCGCAGGATCCTGTATCCCTACCGGTGCGTGCATGCACTAAGTTTTTTTTTACCATGCTAGCTCTGCAAGAAACACTTGTTTATACTCGTGCGAAGCGCATTCGAAATCCTTGAGATTACTATAAAGGACAAATCATTTGCCTGGTTTCAAAAAGAAAATCCTTAAGATTATTGAGTACGGACAAATGGAGGCCGACCTTCAGGGATCCCTTTTTATTTTGAATATTTTGAAAATCATATATTTGAAGATAAAAAACTGAAAAAATTCTTGATGTATACAATTTTGTATTTTACAAACGTGTAAAATCTCAATTAGAAATATCATGTATTTTAGGTTATGCAAATATAACAAAATCTGACATTTGAAAATAGTGAACAATGTAAAATTTAGACTCTCCCAAATCTGCCAGATTTTGTTATTTCTGCGTAGCTCAGAACAGTGGCGGGTTCAGGGGCCGAGCGGTGGCCAGGCCCCCGCCATGGTCCGGCCCCCTCCAATGATACGCAGCGGTGGCTAGTACTAATATTTCTCTTGATAATCCAGCCATTAATTAAACAAGGGCCTAATCCTGTTATAACGTGTGGTGATTTGAACGGGCCAGGCCCAAACAATTAGCCAAGGGCCAAGACCGAAGGGGCACGTACCTACTGCAGCATATAGGCAAAATAGAAAATCCATGATCCATCGATGAGGGCTTGCAATTCGGTAGGTTTTCTGTCCACGATCCAATCTGCTCGTACTCTGCACGAGCCGTTCGTGATCAATAATCGTCGCCGCCGCCTCGACCAGGAGCCCAGGACATAGGACTCGAGCATCGGCGATTAGCGAAAGTACGGAGCCACACACACCTCCAGTTTCTATGCGCCTCAACTTCTTGCAAAAAAAAAGTTTCTATTCGCCTCGACTTGCCGCAGCGCCAAGCTCAATTCCTCAATCGATCAATCGAAGGTATTATTGTGTACATATTACAGTTGATTATCGAACCTAAGAATTGCTACTTGCTAGTTTGATGTGGTAATTACATGTATTATGTGGCTTACTGATTATTATGTGTTACTCCCTCCGATCCAACAACTGACCACGTACGGTTAAATAGCATAACTGGCGACAGCTTATTCGGATTGGAGGGAGGAGCAGAATTACTTAAGTCATGTGAAGACAAAAATCACGTTATTAGTAATTATCTCAACCAATCAGTTCAACCTCAATTCTACGACCAAAAATACCAATACAACTGAGAAGTCAGAGGTTACCAAGAGAACATACCCCACATGTTAATTTCAATCCTAACCTGGTTAGTATGAAAATTTCTGATTAAAATATCGAGTCATATGTCGAAACCCTAGAATCGGAAGCACGGCATATATTTTGCGTTGTATCCTTTTGTGGTCTTTGTTTTCTTGGCCCCCCCTATCGTCAAATCCTAGATTCGCCCCTGGCTCAGAGTATGAATTGTTTCGTGTTAAGATTTTACATGTTGATAGAGTTGATTCCCGTGTAACTGTAAGGGATGCGTGCTAGTTTTCCCTAAAGAAAAGAAGAGAGCAAAAAGCCGAAAACACATATTGTTGCATTTTCTAATCTAGCTAGATTTTTTTGGATAAAGTATCTAGCTAGATTTTTAGAACAATAAGTCTAACTTTGTGACAATGCATAAACAGGATGCTGATCTTCGCTCGATTGATCGCAGTCATTCTTTTCTTCATATGGCGCCTAAAGAACAGTGTCTCCGATATCATTTGGCTCTGGGGAATTTCCGTTGCTGGAGATGTTTGGTTTGGTTTTTCTTGGCTCCTCAACCAACTACCCCAAGTCAACCCCATCAAAAGCATCCCTGACCTTGATGCTTTGAATAAAAAATGTGACTCAGGTGACTTCAGCTCAAGCCTCCCTGGAATAGATGTATTTGTCACAACCGCCAACCCCGTCGATGAGCCAATATTATACACCATGAATTGCATTCTCTCCATCCTTGCCGTCGACTACCCGGTTGAGAAGAATGCTTGCTACCTGTCTGATGATGCTGGGGCACTTGTCAGCTACGAAGCATTGGTTGAGACAGCGAAGTTTGCCGCGTTGTGGGTTCCATTCTGCAGGAAGCATTGTATTGAACCAAGGGCACCCGAGAGCTATTTTGAGTTGAAAGCACAACCATATATAGGCAGTTCACTAGAGGATTTCATTATTGACCACAAATATGTGCATAGGGAGTATGACGAGTTCAAGTTGCGGATAGAAATGCTATCGAACACTATCCTTGAGCGTTCTGATGCTTACAACACTATGCACGTGAATGCAACTTTGATGGAAGATGGGACACAATGGCCTGGTACATGGATTGATCCGACAGAAGAGCATGAAAAAGGGCATCATGCGTCCATTGTTCAGGTTCAAATTCTTATTTGATTTTTGTTTATACCTTATTTGTGTGATGTTTGCACCCATATATTTTCACTGAATAATAATTTCGAAATGAATTAATTACTCACATAATTTGTTTTTCAATTAATAGGTTGTAGTGAACCAGCCAAGCTATACACCTCAGCTTGGACTAGTACCCGTGGGTGCCAAGGATACTCTTGACTTGAGTACCACAGATGTACGCCTCCCGATGCTCGTATATGTTTCCCGGGAGAAGCATCCCAGCTATGACCACCAGAAGAAAGCTGGGGCCATGAACGTGCAGTTGCGCGTCTCCGCTTTGCTATCAAATGCACCCTTCATCATCAATTTTGACTGTGATCACTACATCAACAATTCACAGTCATTCCGTGCTGCCGTATGCTTCATGCTTGATCCGCGAGAAGGAGAAAACACGGCCTTCGTGCAATTTCCGCAGCGGTTCGACAATGTCGACCCGGCAGACAGGTACTGCAATCACAACCGTGTCTTCTTTGATGGCACTATGCTTGCTCTGAATGGCCTCCAAGGCCCCTCTTACCTTGGCACTGGTTGCATGTTTCGCCGCACTGCACTTTATGGTATTGAATCTCCTCGGCGGAGAGCGGATGGTGTAACAATAAGGGCTAGTACTGATATTTTTGGCAACTCAAAATCTTTCTTACACTCAATGCTGAACCCTGATCAGAAGCAGGAAATGCCTATCAAACTGAACGAGATGGCCATTTCAGAGTTGGTGGATGTTATGTCATGTGCATATGAAGTTTGTACCGGATGGGGCAAGGATGTTGGGTGGATATATAACATTGCAACTGAGGATATTGCGACAGGATTTCGTGCGCATCGACAAGGCTGGTGCTCCAAGTTCTGCACCATAAAACCTGATGCTTTTCGGGGGACTGCGCCAATCAATCTCACGGAGCGCCTCCTCCAGATTATGCGATGGTCCGGCGGATCCCTAGAGCTGTTCTTCTCACACAATAATCCGCTTCTTGCCCGTGGTTGTCTACACCCCAACCAGCGTGTGGCATACCTCAACATGACAATATACCCAATAACATCACTCTTCATCGTGGTATACGGGCTGTGCCCACTGATGTGGCTTTTACCTGGAGAGTTCTACATCCAGAGGCCATTTACTAGGTATGTCTTGTATGTCATCATCATAATCTTGATGGTTCATGTTATTGGTGCCTTTGAGGTGAAGTGGTCGGGGATCAGATGGATCGATTGGTGGCTCAATGAGCAGTTCTTTATGATTGGAGCAACAAGTGCATACCCAGCTGCTGTGCTGTACATGCTAGTGAAGCTCCTCACTGGAAAAGGGATACAGTTTAGGATTACCTCAAAACAGGCATCAATGGACACTAATGATAAGTTTGCCGACCTTTATGTTTTCCGATGGGTTCCACTATTGATCCCGACAACCTTGATCTTCGTTGTAAATGTTGGGGCTATTGGTGTGGCCTTGGGTAAGGTGATTCTGCTCAATGGAGCTTGGACAGCAGCACAGATGAGGCACGCATTGTTGGGTCTTGTTTTCAATATTTGGGTAATGGCACTCCTTTATCCGTTCGCACTAGCCATTAGGGGTGAAAACGGTACGGATTATTTCCGACCGACCGACCGACCGGAGGCTCACGGAAGGCAAATACGGATTCGGTTGGATAGTTGATGGATACGGTCACGGATACGGATAGTAATCCACGGATACGGAAAATGATGTGGTTTTACTAATATCCGTCCGTATCCGAAGATATACCATATTTCACGGTTATATCCGACAAGTATTCGCTGCAATATCCGGCAAATAATACCTCAAACCTCAGGTGACCGAGGTTTGGGCAAGATATAACTTAATTACTTACACAACTCCATAAATCTTGTCAAGGCCTTAGCATGTTTGTGAATCACATTCGTTGGAGTCACCCTTAGCCCATTCAAGGGCAAAACTAAGTAGCCACTTGAAAATGAAAGTATGAGTTATTACAAAATTCTTTGTCTTAGAATTACACAATACATAAAGTTAATGTGAAGTAAGTTGATTCATAATAGTCAGTCCTATTTTCAAAAATACATCCGACAAAATGTTTATCCGCAACCGAACCATATTCGCTCCATATTCGATCCATATTCGTAACCGGCAGGATCCGATTCCGTATTCGTATCCGGCCACTATCCACTCCGACTCCGTATCCGAAAAAAATATGGTTACGGACATGGTTTCACTACTATTCGACCATATCCGCTCCGTTTTCACCCCTACTAGCCATGCTGGGAAAACGAGGGAAGAGGCCCGTTATCCTCCTCGTTGTATTGCCACTCGCCTTTGTTGTTGTTGGGGTGACATATTGTGCTATTCATTACCTTCTTCTTTATTTCACCGCATGGAGATTTTGATGGTAGACATGTACTAGTACATTATCAAATTTTCATCCATTCAGTTGTGGAACTTCCCAACAGGAGTTTATATATATTTTTTTTCGTCGTTAGTGCAATGTGGAAGAGTGTATATTTTTCAAATTAACCAGTACATATCTTTTTGCAGTATACTCCTCCGTCTCTACTAGTCTACTTTCATGGCGCACACATATTCCATGTACAAATTTGAGCATCAATTGGACCGCATGTGCCGTCTATCTTCATTGTACAACTTTTTGATGAAAAGATGAAAAACTCAAAAATAAACTTACCCTTCCATCTCATGGATAAATAGAGGGGCAAAACGTGGAATATGTGCTAAAAGTCATATCGTTTCATTTGCATTTAAAAATCTTTACATTGGCATTCCTTATGACATATTTCTCGTGAAATTGATGGTCAAAGTTAGATCACACAAACGAGTGCAGATGATGGTGTAATTTTATACTCTCTCCATCCCAAAATATAAGGCGCACTATTTTTATGTCGATCTTTGATGCTTGACTTTGACGATAAATATATACAAAAAATATTGGATTGAGCTTGTATAAATGGTACCATTGGATTCGTCTCGCAAAATTCTTTTATTTCATATATTTGTATACTGAGAAGGGGCAGAGGCCTAGTGGCAATGGTAGCAGTGACTAAACCTAGCAATCACAGTTCGAATCCCGTCGGGAGCGAATTTCTAGATTTCTCACAAAGGAGCAATTCTCCTATAAAATTAAGACACCACGGGCTAGTCCTGGTTGGTCTCATTTTTTAAATATATTTTATACTAATTTCGTAGACATGTTATAAGTAAAAATTATGGTTAAAGTTGTACGTCGTGGACCAGCGAAATTAAATGGCGCCTTATATTTTGGACGGAGAGAGTAATAAACTTCATTCTCAAATAAAATTTTGGGACAAAATATTAAGAAACTCATCATAGTTACACATAATATTTCTTATTATTATTATCATTTATAACGTTAACATCGGAAAGTCATTTTGTCTCTAGAGCTCCTGTGCTCCCTCTATTTATTAAAAAATGGTATTAAAGTTAAAAAAAATGAAAAAATCACACATGTTGTCAATGATATATCTCACAAACATGCAAAATCTCGACTTGAAATACACAAAAATGAAAAAATCTTGTATATTTTGGTGATATCCTACATATATGTGAGATATATCATTGACAACATGCAGATTTTATTGAATTTTTTCTGAAACTTATAAATATATTTTAAAAAATTAGTAGAGGGAGCACCGGAGACCGGGAGCTACTCCATTAACATTTCAATATTAAAATGATACTAAAATAATATCACCATTATAAGCCACACATCACATTAAATTTTCCCAAAAGTAATTTCCTGTAGCTACATTTTATTCAGAAATTATAACATGACCTTTCTCTTAGGCTTTGGTTATTTTATGATTTAAACAGTGCCTAATCATTATTATACACTAGAGAGAAGCAGAAACCACAATAAAAAACACAAAAAATTGAGTCGTCGTTTTGGCCCAAGACCCATCACGGCCCATAAGAAATACCCACGAGGCGGGCGTTAAACAAAAACTTGGCTAGCGGACCAAGTCGCAACCATGGTCCAAATTAGCCCATTTATGGCATGTTGGCCTTGAACCACACCATCTCACGCATAGGGCTCCGTCTGGTTCAGCGGAAATCTTGAACTGCACAATCTCATAGTTAGGAGACAAGTTTACTCTTGTTCATGTCATTCCATTACTTCTATCAATCTATTTACAATCTATGATCTCAGTTGAGAGTTCCAGAGTCCAGACTACCAGCTTGCAAGAGTAAAAAATCTACCTAGGTTTCTAGGGTTTTGTCTTTCAGCGGCGACTCCGGCGGCGAAAGGCTCTGCTCGGCTCCGATCCTACCCTGAGCAGGTCTCTCTCACCTCGATCCCTTCGGGATGATTACAGGGACGTCCTTGCACGTCCGCCCGGCCTTGGCGGTAGAGGAAGGCAAGGCATCGGCGGAGATTTTGGCCGGTTCCGTGAAACCCTAAACCAGGGCGGCCAAGATTCCGAAGGAGAGGGGGTCCTCGACTACTGTGCCTCCAGTTGATCTGCAAGAGTTGTTGAAGAAGCTCGTCTTGAAGGACGAGGAGCTGGACGATGTGGTCCTCCCGAGGAGGAGTTCGTGAATCTGCGAGAGTGCGCGCTGGATGGCGGTGGTTAAAGTGCATGCTTCGAAGCACTTCAGGAACCAGTCGTTCTTTCAGAAGATGGATATCGCTTGGGGTTTTGCCAAGAAGTGGTCGATCCGCCCGATCGAGGAGAACCTGTTCATCCTGCAAGTTTCATGTTTGGGGGACTGGAATAGGGCAATGTACGAGGGGCCATGGCTTTTTCGCCAGCTGGGAGTCATGGTCGAGCCATACGATGGGATCTCGGACCCTAAATCCGTGGTGTTGGATCACATCCACGTATGGGTGCAGGTGCGAGGAGTCCCTCCGCTGTTTCGGAAGGACGTGATCATGCGTAGCATGGCGGCGCGCATTGGAGAGGTGAGAAGCGTGGACCTGTACGCCTTTGGAGCAAGCGGCACTAGCTTTGTTCGTGTACAACTGAAGCTGGATGTCAACAAGCCCTTGATGAGGGTGGTTGGTTTACACCCTGAGGGGTAGGATAGGGTGCCGTTCCAAGTTCTGTACGAGAAGCTCCCAAGGTTTTGTGGTGTGTGTGGTTTGCTCGGGCACACCGATCAGGAATGTGGTGACGGTGATCATGATGAGAGTGCTAAGCAATATGGCACTTGTATGATTGCCCCAGTGGAGGATTGGCATCCACAGACTACTGGTGTGCGGGTGGCGCCAAAGCAGGGGGAAGATAGTTCTGTTGGACATGGAGGTGGCCGGCGTGGCAACGACTCGCGCAAGCGTCCTCCTTGAAAGGACACAGATGTCGCCTAGAGGGGAGGGGGGGGGGGGGTGGGTAAATAGACGATTAAAATTCTTTACGGTTTAGGCTTGAATAAATGCGGAATAAAACTAGCGGTTAATTTATCAACCACAAAACCTAAACAAAGCTAGGTTTACCTATGTGCACCAACAACTTATGCTAATCAAGATAAGCAACTATGTGATAGCAAGATATATTACTTCAAGCTCGATGGCTATCACAAAGTAAATTGCATAAGTAAGAAGCTCGGGTATAGAAATACCGAGGCACTTGGAGACGATGATTTATCCCGAAGTTCACTTCCCAATGGAAGCTACGTCTCCGTTGGAGCGGTGCGGAGTCACAAAGTGATCCCCAAATAGCCGTCAAATGGCACACCGTAATCTCCTCCGTGCCTCTACTAATGTAGAGTACCACAAACCACTATGGGACACTCGAGGGTGGTCACCGAACCTGTACAAGGATGAGGCACACTCCACAACTTAATTGGAGGCTCCCACCGAATTCCCGCGGCTCCCAAAGCCACAAGAATCACAAGGTTGAGGCACACTCCACAACTCAATTGGAGGCTCTCAACTAATCCCGGGAGCCACCAAAACTCCGAGATCAACAAGGACCGTCTAGGTCACCCCAAGTACCCTAGAGGACAAGCTCTAGGGCACCCCAAGTACCCAAGAGTAACAAGCTTCTCAACTTCACTTTCCACGTATCACCGTGGAGAACTCAAACCGATGCAACTAATGCAAGAAGGCAAAACCACTATAAGTGATCAAATCCTTCACTCCCAAATCCCACCAAAAGCAACTAATGCTTGTGGGGGGGGGGGGGGAGAAGAGAGGAAGAACAAAGAAGAACTCAACAAATGGAACTCCAAGATCTAGATCCAAAGGCTTCCCCTCACTTAGAGGAGAGATGGATTGGTGGAACAATAGATCTAAATCTCCTTTCTCTTTCCCACTAAATGGAGGCAAGAATCATGGAGGGATTGAGAGATAGCTAAGCTCAAGGAGGTCAACAATGGAGGTCAATTTTGTGCTCAGCAAAGCTGGACTCATTGGGGAATAAGGGGCCTTTTATAGGTCCCCACGAAATAGAGCCGTTGCTGGAAACTTAACACCGGAGTCTCCGGCCTGAAGGGCCGGAGTCTCTGGCCTGGGCGGAAAATCTGGCCCACGAGGGGACCAAAATTCCGGTCAGACCAGAAACTTCCAAAGTCTCCGGCCAGTCTCCAGACTGGGCATCAGAGACAAACGCCAAGTTGTCCCAACTCGAAATATGAAGTTTTCCGGTCCGGGCCGAAGACTCCGGTGTGTTTACACCGGAGATTCCGGTCAACAAAACTGCAGAAACACACAACACGAAAACTAACATATCTTGAACATCAGGACTCCGTTTTCGATGTTCTTGGGCTCGTTGGAATCACCATAACGAGCTCTAAAAGATCATGCAGAGAAACATCATAGTCCATCATGGGAGTATAAATCCAAATGTAGAAAGGTAAAACCTCTCTATAAAAGATGAACCGGGAGAAACTCCAAAACCGAAAACGCAACAAGTTTTTCATACAAAATCCGTTTTCGTGAACTTGAGCTTGTCATGAAGATCAAGACAAGCTCCAAAACCCCACTTAGAGAAAAGCCAAATAAGAACCAAGAAAGATGACGAAGGCAAGTATGCAGAGGTTTGAGCTCTCTCCAACTGATACGCTAAAGCTCAATGAGAGCCCCTCTTGATAGTACGGTATCTATCCTATAACCCGGTCTCCCAACTAGCACCATGAGACCGGTAAAATATAAACCCTATCAAGATAATACCTTTGCCTTGCGCATTCCACTTGAGCTAGATGATATCGATCTTGATCTCTTCAAGTGGACCACCTTTCTTGATTGCGCTTCGCTCGGTGAAGTCTCACATATTGCTCCCCCATACTCCACTATGGGAGAGCCTCTCATAGGCACATCTTCACTTGACCATTATCTCCAAGAGGGTGGCAAGCATCAAGCATATGATATCTTCGAGATACTTCTCTAGAACTTGCACTTCTCAAGCTTGATGACGATCACCACTTGACGACATCCTTCATGGGCTATATGAAATCTTCATTTGATGCAAGCCCATAGAAAGATATCTAACCACACATAGAAATGCTACACACATATCATGGGTTAGTTCACAAAGCTATATGGACAATTGCTTACCATACCAAGAGATACATGATCCCACTTGGTACATCTTGTAGCTTTGTGTGTTGATCAATATCTTGATCAACCTTGTATCTTTTGTTCTCTTTTGAATAGATGATGTCTTGAAGATAACCATGAATGATCACATAATCCTTTTCTTCAAGACATACTTGCAATATGCTCAACTCACATATGGCCAATCATCGAATAACTCCTCGAATAACAACTTGGTCATCACATACTCTTCTTATTGATCATATCAAATATATATCCATACACCTCGATGATCTTTGTAAGAACCCCTCAGATTTACCAGTCCGAGGTGCCCACGTTATGTAAACAAATCACGATCCCAATGATCAGTGCATCGCGATCACATAACCAACATGGTATACAGAGTTACATCATCCAACTCGATTAGTACAAGACTTACATAAATGGTGGTCACACGACCAAGCCTGCAACCATCGCCACGCAGGACGGAATTAACTACGATATAGCGGAAGCTTTCGGCTAGCGTCGGCCCTCGTCACAACCGGACGCATTCCCACAGAGCAGTTGACCGGTGACACTCAGTTGGCGTAGTCGTCGGCGTACTCCTCATCTTCGGCGTAGGTCTTCTCGTTGAAAATCTGGACATTGGAATATCCAGGGACACAGCCATGAGTACAATTACGTACTCGCAAGCCCACCACCAGGCTTAAGTTTTCATGGTAATGCAATAAAAGCGTTTTTGAAAACTGGGATAGCTGCTATACATGACTATAGGGCTTAATTTTTGCAAACGATGCATTTAGACATAGAGAATGCACCATCTCTATTTCTTTGTTAAAAAGGCATTTGGAGATATAATTCTCCTTATTTTAGAAATGGCAGAAACCATTTCCACGTTTGAAAACACTTTTGTAAAACTTTTTCAAACACCAGGATAGGGATGCCCCTTTTTCCTTTCCGGGTTCCGACTGGTTGACTCCCCGAGACCAACCATCTTCTCCCAAATCCGTACCTCCCAGGTACCCTTTTGATGCCTCCTTGCTTCCACCGGGAAAACCACTTTTCTTTTAGAAAACATAGAAATTGCCCGTACGCCTAGATCGGGGACCTTTCCAACCGTCCATGACCGAGGACTCGGCTATTCGAATAGATTTACACTCTGCAGAGGTGGTGCACTTTCACCACACCAAACAGTCATTCCGCCGTGATCAACCACGGTCCTCATACGACAGTATGCGGTGTTTCGGATAACATGATCAAAGCTTTTCACTATGTCAACCCTAGTACAGAGCCTCCTCTTCAGTGGGTCTGAATCTCCCCGGCACCCAGTGGAGCTGGCCCTCGGATCGATCCGGTCTCTCCACAGCAACACTGCGCCATGACAGGAGGCCCACTGTTTGCAACCAGCAGCGATCCAGACACGAACTGGATCCCGCATTTAGATAACTTGGTTCAGAGAGCCCCGCCCTCCTAAGCATTTTGAGGCGCTCCGTACTAAGATAAACAAGTTTCCGGCTAAGCCCTACCCATCTCAGGTAGTGTGGTTGCACGGGTTAATTGTTCGGGCGGCCGCTAGGGCTGTACTTTGTTTTTCCAAAACATCTCCACCTCCGACTGCTCCCAGCAGCTCGGGTTTTTCCCAAACTCTCCGAATGCTCCCAGCACTTCGGGTTTTCATAAACTCTCCGAATGCTCCCAGCACTTCGGGTTTTCATAAACATCTCCGATTGCTCCCAGCAACTCAGGTTTTATAAAACACTTTCTCGCCGATTGCTCCCAGCAACTCGGGTTTTTCCTCCTAAAACATTTTATCAAAACCAGGCTCCCATCCTATAGTTTTGAGATAAGCATATAAGGATATACTACTAGAAAATATAATTTTCTTGATAGCGCCTTCAGTAGAAGGCTTCTCAAGTGAAGACCTATTTTTATAAAACCTATTATGTACTAGTAGATATCTTTGGCCAAACAATATTTTGTAAAATAGTTTTTGGGTGGCAAAATACCACATAAGAAATAAATCATGCATTATTTTATTTTGAAAACAAGACATGCTTGTAAAAATAATAGGATTTCAATATAGTGGTGAGGTGGCTTGCCTTGTACAGCAAAATGTCCCTGGCCTTGTTCTTCCTCGTAGGCGGGTTCAACTCCCACGTACTGTTCCTCCTCTTGCGGATCAAGGGGTGATGCGAGGCTGCGGGAGGGGCTGCAGACAGCGGAGAAGATGATGACGGGCTCGGGGACGGCTTCAGCTCCCGCAGGCGACGCCGGCGTCCATGGCGGCGGCGGCCTCGAGCTTCTCGGGGCAGGGATGGCAGCGGCGATCTCGGGCTTTCTCTGGACAAAAGAATGGGGGGGATGGTTAGATCTTGATGAGGGGATTCTAGGGGGCCAACAATGGCGGGAAATGGAGGAGGGGAACGGCGGCCATGGCCGTGTCTTGCCGGCGACGACCTCGGCTTCCTCCGGCGGTCTCGAGCAGCAGAGGTCACGGGGAGGGGCTGGGCTTCGCGGGAGGGTGGTGGGTGAGGTGTGCGTGCTCTGGGGGACAGAGGGGTGAATGGGGAGGCCGGGGTCGGGTGTGGGGCGAGCTCACCCTCTTCTAGGGTTTTCGGACAAGGGAGAGGGTTGGGGTGACGTGGGGTGCGAGCAGAGGCCAGCAGGGGTGGTGGAGAGGGAGACAGAGAGGAGGTGGTCGGGATGGACGTGGTGCTGGCCAGTGGGGAGTGAGGGAGTGATCACCCATTGGCCATCTATGGAAAAGAGAGAAGGAGAGTGGTGGAGAGGGAGATGGGGGGCTGACGTGTGGGCCCTAGCTGACTAGGAGGCTCTCTCAGGGCAGAGGGGTGAGAGGGAAGTTGATGGTGAGAGAGGGGAGGGCTGGTTTGGGGTTAGGTTTAGAGTTTAGGCCAAATTACACTTTTGTTTTATTTTCTTTATTCCTTTTTTTGTTTTAATTTCCCTAAAGCAACCAAACCTAAATTCGACCATCACACAATACTAAGCAAAAACATGAGGTGGTTGACCTAATGGTGATGAAACAAAAGTTTTCAAGTCTAAAAGATAAAGAAAGTATTTGAGAAAAATTTGCAAGAAAGGACAATTGACCAAATGGTCACCTTATTATGGAGCACTAAAAACAAGCAAGAACTAGTGAGCAAACATTTTTGTAAATTTTAAAGAATGCCACAAATGGAAAATAGCGGTGGTGTAGGTGATGCTAGTGGTTTGGTATTTCCAAAATGAGTAAAGGAAACACAATTGGTAAAGCTCTAGAAAAGCTAAAAATTAATAGAGGAGAAGATAGTCACCTTCTATTTGAAAATAGGAGTTTTGAGTTTCTTTTAAAACAAAATAAAGTAGGAAGGGGTAAACACACCACAATCATAAAAGACAACCTTTAAGCAAGAAAGATCTCCATGTAACCTCACACCTAGGTCGACACATAATACTCTCAAGGGTGAGGAATTCAAGACAACAATTCACATACACAAAAAGTATCAACCATACATAAAAGTCAACACAAGCCATTCATTAACAACACATCAACCAAATTAATAAGCAACCAATTTCCCAAGCAACCCAATTTATTTGTGAGATGCTGCTAGACACAATCATGACAAGGTTTTAGAGAATAGAACTGAATCACATCTTGATATTCTTTTCCAAAGAATTGGGCACCTAGGAAATATATGAGAAAGTATATTTTATCTCTTATAGTTTTCCAAAAGGAGTGAAAGAGTTTACAAAATAAGGGTTGTAAAACTCACAAAATATCAAGGTCTAAAATAAGTAGGAGATAGTACATAGACCTCCATAATTTTGGAAACACTTAGATTTTGGGAAACTTCTACTTTCTCAAATAGTAGGCTTTTGGGTTGTATTTAAAATCAAGACATCCTTGAAAAAGAAAGTGTTTGGCCAAAATAAGATTGGAGAGGACATAAGGATTATTTCTCTTGTCATGACATGATCACAAGATTAACATGACATGTTAAATTAGTCGAGTTCAAAGGTTAGTGTTTTCAGTGGTCGTTAACTCAATCAACAAAGCAGACAAGATCAAACAGAGAAATCAGGAGTGACACACAAGCATTAGTGAAACATTTCGAAAAGTTTTTGTTGACTCGGATTTTTGGCTCTTTAAAAACTGTGTTTTTCTGGCTTCCCAAAATTGGGGTGTTACAATCTTGATGCCAAATACTTCATTATATCAATATATTCATGGCATCAACCTTGAATCCAACATATGGAGTTCAAGCATTGCCTTCAGACAAACACTACAAGGATAATTCATTGCAACCATTAGTCCATATGGATTGTCATTAATTACCAAAACCACACATAGGGGTGCCATGCCCTTTCACTCCTGGAGGTGGCTCGCCCAATGTGGGGAAGAACAAAGCAGCAGAGGCCACATACCCGAGCTTGCTGAGGCTCCCAAGTGGGCGTGATGAGGACGGTGCGGCTCCGAATGATAGGAGGAGCTTGGACGATGCAATGCTGAATGAGGGAGGGGGCACAGTGGCGGTTGTTTCACCTGTGAAGCCGCCAGTTTAGAAGAGGCAGAAGAAGGCATGGGAGAACAACGTTGAGGCGGGCTCCGACCAGGATCACCGCTGATTGCGTGGATCACATGTTCGCTGGGAGACCCCAAGAGGAAGGTATGAAGCAGTGTAGCAGCAGTTTCCCTCAGTATGAAACCAAGGTTTAATCGACCAGTAGGAGCAAGAAATCACTTCTGAAGGTTGTTGGTGGCGGAATATGGCACGGCGCAACACCAGGGAATCCGGCGCCGACGTGGAATCTGCACACAACACAATCAAACTACTTTGCCCCAACGAAACAGTGAGGTTGTCAATCTCACCGGCTTGCTGAAAACAAAGGATTAAACGTATGGTGTGGAAAACAGTAGTAAATTGCAGAGAATGAAAAGGAACAGTGTTTGCAGTTGGTTGTATTATCAGTGTAAAAGAATGGACCGGGGTCCACAGTTCACTAGTGGTGTCTCTCCATAAAAGATAACTAACATGCTGGGTGAACAAATTACAGCTGGGCAATTGACAAAATATTGAGCGCATGACAATGCATATATATGACATGATGATTACTATGATATTCATGTGGGCATTACGACAAAATACATAGACCGTTATCCAACAGTCTATGACTAATAATCCACCGCCAGGTTGTCATACCGAGTTCCCCGTTGGTATTAAGTTGCAAGCAACGGATAATTGCATTAAGTAATGTGCGTAATGTAAACAAATGCATTAGACCTAACGGCGTACCCTTAAGCTAAGCATCGGTTATTTTATCCCTAGTGGCAACAGCACATCCACAATCTTAGAAGTTATTGTCACTCTCCCAGATTACCGGAGGCATGAACCCACTATCTAGCATAAATACTCACTCTTGGAGTTACAAGCATCTACTTGGCCAAAGCATCTACTAGTAACGGAAAGCATGCAAGATCATAAATAACATATAAGATAGATTGATAATCAACTTGACATAGTATTCAATATTCATCGGATCCCAGCAAACACAACATGTAGCATTACAATAAGATGATCTTGATCATGATAGGCAGCTCACAAGATCTAAACATGATAGCATAAAGTGGAGAGACAACCATCTAGCTACTGCCATGGACCCGTAGTCCAAGGATGAACTACTCACGCATCACTCCGGAGGCAGGCATGGTGATGTAGAGCCCTCCGGTGATGATTCCCCTCTCCGGCAGGGTGCCGGGAAGAGCTTCTGAACCCTCCCGAGCTAGGGTTGACGGCGGCGGCGTCTCTGGAACTTTTCGTGGATAATGGCTCGGGTATTTAGGGTTTTCGCGTCGGGAGAATAAATAGGCGAAAGGGCGGCGGCTGCGGAGCCACGAGGGCCCCACACCACCCCACGGCGCGGCAGGGGGGGCGGCGGCCCCATGGTGTGGGCGCCACGTGGCTCCCCTCCGTGTCTCCTCTGGACTCCGTCTTCGTGTTGGAAAAATAGGAGGTTCTGTCCAAGTTTCGTCCAATTCCGAGAATATTTCCAGACTAGCTTTTCTGGAATACAAAAACAGCAGAAAACAGGAACTGGCACTGTGGCATCTTGTTAATAGGTTAGTCCCAGAAAATGCATAAAAATGCTATGAAGTGTATATAAAACATGTAACAATTGGTATAATATCAACATGGAACATCAGAAATTATAGATACGTTTGAGACGTATCAAGCATCCCCAAGCTTAGTTCTACTCGTCCTCGAGTAGGTAAAACGATAAAAACAAAATAATTTCTGAGGTGACATGCTACAATCATAATCTTGATCAAATAATATTGTAAAGCACATGTTATGAATGAAGTGATCCAGGTCAATGGTCTATAGTTTGCTAGCAAGTAGATAATGAGCAAACAACTGAATCATATAAGCAAAAACTTTTCATGAATAGTACTTTCGAGACAAGCATCAAAGAGTTTTGCATAAGAGTTAACTCATAAAGCAATAGATTCTAAGTAAAAGGTATTTAACCAACACAAAGGAAGATTTAAGTTTCAGCAATTGCTTTCAACTTTCAACATATATATCTCATGGATATTTGTCAACACAAAGCATATAATAAGTGCAATATAGCATATAAAAATTGTTGCACCAAAGTTGACACTAGTGTTTGCTTCTAAGATAGAAAGAAGTAGGAAAACTGACTCAACATAAAAGTAAAAGAAAGGCCCTTCGCAGAGGGAAGCAGGGATTAAATCATGTGCTAGAGCTTTTTAAGTTTTTGAAATCATATAGAGAGTAAAAATAAGTTTTGAGAGGTGTTTGTTAATTGTCAACGAATCAGAAAATGGAAAGTACAATATGACCCCTGCCAACCAGACTTTTAAGAGCGGCTCCCATGAAGGACGTTATTTCTACCAGCAAGGCAGATCATCCCTCTTTCTCTTTTGTTTACACATGCAGATATTTCACTGTTTGTCATTGCTTGACTGATAAATCAGGGCAAAAATGTGAAGAGAATTAAGCGGTTAAAGTTGTAATTAATTGGGACTGGGCACCCCATTTGCCAGCTCTTTTTGCAAAATTAATGGATAAGCGGATGTATATGCCGCTAGTCCGGTGGTAAAGTCTGTTTGACAGTTGACATAAAGACATCCACCCCGTCCTCATGAGCTTGGTAAACATTGACACAAAATAGGAGTAATAAAGTTTGAATAGTTTAAAGGTAGCACATGAAAAATTTACTTGGAATGGCAAGAAATACCACATATAGGTAGTTATGGTGGACACAGATGGCATGGATTTTGGCTCAAGGTTTTGGATGCACGAGAAGCATTCCCTCTCAGTACAGAGTTTAGGCTAGCAAGGTTATTTGAAGCAAACACAGGATATCAACCGACACAGCAAGCTTATATGAAAACATATTGCAAGCATTATAAGACTCTACACTGTCTTCCTTGTTAACCAAACCCTTTTACTAGAAAATATCTAGACCTTAGAGATACCAATCATGCAAACCAAATTTCAACGAGCTTTACGGTAGTTCTTCATTAATAGGTTTTAACTACATGATACAAAAGCTTAAACATGAACTACTTGATAACTCAAAACAATTGACAAGTATCAAATTATCCAATACATGATCTACAAGAATATGTAAGCTTTTTCCATTATACCATCTACCACATGCAACATTTTCTGTTCCAACCAAACACCAATCAATTTATTTCAACATAAACTCTCCAAACAATTATAAGTGAAGCAAGAGAGTACTTTCTTTAAAAGAACTAACAGCTCTGAATAAGAGATGCATGCAAAACAGGAGCTAAAAGCATAGCAATAGCTAGATAAGAATACTCAACAAGTATAAGTGAAGAATAGGAGTATTCATATGAAAAAGCGGAGCGTGTCTCTCTCCCAATCAAGAATGCTGGGTCCAATCAAGTTGACCATAAGAAAAATAAAATACTGAAAATAAAAGCACACAGACGCTCCAAGTAAAGCACATATGATGTGAAAGAATTAAAATATAGTTTCACTAGAGATGACCTGATAAGTTGCTGATGAAGAAGGGGATGCCTTGGGCATCCCCAAGCTTAGACGCTTGAGTCTTCTTGAAATATGCTGGGGTGATCCATGGGAGCATCCCCAAGCTTAAGCTCTTCACTCTTCTTGATCACATTATATCATCCTTCTCTCTTGACCCTTGAAAACTTCCGCCACACCAAACTCAAAGTAATTCTCATTAGAGGGTTAGTGCACAATCAAAAACTCACATGTTCTATAAGGACACAAACATGACCGTTACTTTTAACATTAGCTACTGCCACTGATGTTATGTGAAGCTCTTCACCCTAAAAAAGAATTCCACTCAACACTAGTAAAAGAGAGAATGCGAAAAATAAAAGACAGAATCTGTCTAAACAGAACAGTCCGCAAAGACGAATTTTTTCGAGGCACTTACGTTGCTCAGATCGAAAAACTTTAAACTAACGAAAGATGCGTACATATCTGAGGATCACGCACAAAAATTTGCAGATTTAAATAATTTTTCTGTGATTTTACAGAATTAAAACGGTGAACAGCAGAAATCTGTTCCTGCGCAGAAATCCAAATCTAGCATCATCTTCCTATTAGAGGCAATACTTGGCACAACAATGCGATAAAATAAAGATACAAAGGAATTGTTACAGAAGTAAACAACTCCTTGACTCAAAAAAAGAAAAATTGCAGAAATAAAATAATGGGTTGTCTCCCATAAGCGCTTTTCTTTAACGCCTTTCAGCTAGGCGCAGAAAGTAAGAATCAAGTGTTTCCAAGTGATGAAGCATCAACAGAATAATTTGCTCTAACAATAGAATCAAAAGGTAACTTCATCTTCTTTCTAGGGAAGTGTTCCATACCTTTCTTGAGTGGGAATTGATATTTAATATTCCCCTCTCTCATATCAATAATAGCACCAACAGTTCTAAGAAAAGGTCTTCCCAAAACAATAGGACAAGAAGCATTGCATTCAATATCCAAAACAACAAAATCAACGGGGACAAGGTTATTGTTAACCATTATAAAAACATCATCAACTCTCCCCAAAGGTTTCTTTATAGTATTATCAGCAAGGTGAACATCCAAATAACAGTGTTCCAAAGGTGCTAAATCAAGCATATCATAGAGTTTCTTAGGCATAACAGAAATACTAGCACCAAGATCACATAAAGCATTGCAATCAAAATCATTCACCTTCATTTTAATGATGGGCTCCCAACCATCTTCTAACTTCCTAGGGATAGAAGCTTCATGTTTTAATTTCTCTTCCCTAACTTGCATGAGAGCATTAGTAATATGTTTAGTAAAAGCCATGTTTATAGCACTAGCATTAGGACTTCTAGCTAGCTTTTGCAAGAACTTAATTACTTCAGAAATATTGCAACCATCAAAATCAAAATCATTATTATCAAAAGTAATGGGACCATTGTCTCCCACATCTCGAAAAATTTCAGCACTTTTATCAGGAACAGTTTCAGTGTTTTCAGGCAATTTTAAACGTTTTGCAACAGAAGTAGAGACATTGCCAACACCAATTACTTTACCATTGATAGTAGGAGGTTTGTTAACACTTGAGTTTACAGCATTTTCAGTAGTAGTAATAGTATAAACTCTAGCAATACTATTCTTTTTAGCAATTTCATCCTCTCTTGCCCACCTAGCATGTAAATCAGCTAACATCCTCACATTATTATCAATTTTAACTTGTATAGCATTGAGAGTTTTGCTCTCTTTAACATCATGAGGCATAGTTTTAATTTTTAACAAATCAACATCAAGAGCAAGACTATCAACTTTAGAGGCAAGAACATCAATTTTCCCAAACTTTTCCTCAACAGATTTATTGAAAGCAGTTTGTGTACTAATAAAATCCTTAAGCATGACTTCAAGATCAGAGGGTACACTCTTATTATTGTTGTAGGAATTACCATAAGAATTAACATAACCATTGCCACTATTAAAAGGATAGGGCTTATAATTGTTATTACCAAAATTATTCCTATAAGCATTGTTGTTGAAGTTATTATTTTTAATGAAGTTCACATCAACATGCTCTTCTTGAGCAACCAAAGAAGCTAAAGGAACATTATTTGGATCAACATGCATTTTCCATTTGTAAGCATAGACATAATAGTATCAATCTTATCACTCAAGGAAGGGTTTCTTCAACAGAATTTACCTTCTTACCTTGTGGAGCTCTTTCGGTGTGCCATTCAGAATAATTTATCATCATATCATCAAGAAGCTTTGTTGCAGCACCCAAAGTGATGGACATAAAGGTACCTCCAGAGGCCGAATCCAATAGGTTTCTTGAAGAAAAATTTAGTCCTGCATAAAAGGTTTGGATGATCATCCAAGCAGTCAGTCCATGGGTGGGACAATTCTTTACCAATGATTTCATTCTCTCCCAAGCTTGAGCAACATGCTCATTATCAAATTGTTTGAAATTCATAATGCTACTTCTCAAAGATATAATCTTAGCAGGAGGATAATATTTTCCTATGAAAGCATTTTTGCATTTAGTCCATGAATCAATACTATTTCTAGTCAAAGATAGCAACCATTCTTTAGCACGTCCTCTCAAAGAGAAAGGAAAAAGTTTCAGTTTAATAATATCACCATCTACATCCTTATACTTTTGCATCTCACAAAGTTCAACAAAATTATTAAGGTGAGCAGCAGCATCATCAGTACTAACACCAGAGAATTGCTCTTTCATAACAAGATTTAAAAGTGCAGGTTTAATTTCATAGAATTCTGCGTTAGAAGCAGGTGGAGCAATAGGTGTACTAATGAAATCATTGTTGTTCGTGCTAGTGAAATCACACAACTTAGTGTTCTCAGGGGTACTCATTTTAGCAAAATTAAAACAAAACAGAAAGATAACAACTTGAAAATAAAAGTAACTAATTTTTTTGTGTTTTTGATAAATAAAGCAAACAAGACTAAATAAAAATAAACTAAGCAAGACAATAACAAAGTAAAGAGATTGGAAGCGTGAAACTCCCCTTGCAGAAATCCTCTTGCTCCCCGGCAACGGCGCCAGAAAAAGAGCTTGATTGCGTGGATCACACGTTCGTTGGGAGACCCCAAGAGGAAGGTATGAAGCAGTGTAGCAGCAGTTTCCCTCAGTATGAAACCAAGGTTTAATCGACCAGTAGGAGCAAGAAATCACTTCTGAAGGTTGTTGGTGGCGGTATGGCTCGCAACACCAAATCGTGGAATCTGCACACAACACAATCAAACTACTTTGCCCCAACGAAACAGTGAGGTTGTCAATCTCACCGGCTTGCTGAAAACAAAGGATTAAACGTATGGTGTGGAAAACAGTAGTAAATTGCAGAGAATGAAAAGGAACAGTGTTTGCAGTTGGTTGTATTATCAGTGTAAAAGAATGGACCGGGGTCCACAGTTCACTAGTGGTGTCTCTCCATAAAAGATAACTAACATGCTGGGTGAACAAATTACAGCTGGGCAATTGACAAAATATTGAGCGCATGACAATGCATATATATGACATGATGATTACTATGATATTCATGTGGGCATTACGACAAAATACATAGACCGTTATCCAACAGTCTATGACTAATAATCCACCGCCAGGTTGTCATACCGAGTTCCCCGTTGGTATTAAGTTGCAAGCAACGGATAATTGCATTAAGTAATGTGCGTAATGTAAACAAATGCATTAGACCTAACGGCGCACCCTTAAGCTAAGCATCGGTTATTTTATCCCTAGTGGCAACAGCACATCCACAATCTTAGAAGTTATTGTCACTCTCCCAGATTACCGGAGGCATGAACCCACTATCTAGCATAAATACTCACTCTTGGAGTTACAAGCATCTACTTGGCCAAAGCATCTACTAGTAACGGAAAGCATGCAAGATCATAAATAACATATAAGATAGATTGATAATCAACTTGACATAGTATTCAATATTCATCGGATCCCAGCAAACACAACATGTAGCATTACAATAAGATGATCTTGATCATGATAGGCAGCTCACAAGATCTAAACATGATAGCATAAAGTGGAGAGACAACCATCTAGCTACTGCCATGGACCCGTAGTCCAAGGATGAACTACTCACGCATCACTCCGGAGGCAGGCATGGTGATGTAGAGCCCTCCGGTGATGATTCCCCTCTCCGGCAGGGTGCCGGGAAGAGCTTCTGAACCCTCCCGAGCTAGGGTTGACGGCGGCGGCGTCTCTGGAACTTTTCGTGGATAATGGCTCGGGTATTTAGGGTTTTCGCGTCGGGAGAATAAATAGGCGAAAGGGCGGCGGCTGCGGAGCCACGAGGGCCCCACACCACCCCACGGCGCGGCAGGGGGGCCGCGTGGCCCCATGGTGTGGGTGCCACGTGGCTCCCCTCCGTGTCTCCTCTGGACTCCGTCTTCGTGTTGGAAAAATAGGAGGTTCTGTCCAAGTTTCGTCCAATTCCGAGAATATTTCCAGACTAGCTTTTCTGGAATACAAAAACAGCAGAAAACAGGAACTGGCACTGTGGCATCTTGTTAATAGGTTAGTCCCAGAAAATGCATAAAAATGCTATGAAGTGTATATAAAACATGTAACAATTGGTATAATATCAACATGGAACATCAGAAATTATAGATACGTTTGAGACGTATCAACCGCCAGGAACAATGAGTGCCCTAAGCTATAACTGTCACGGATTGGGCAGCGACGTGACAGTACGAGAGCTTTGTGATCTCGCAAAGCGTTTTAAACCTACCGTTCTTTGTGTATTAGAGACTCAACTACATAAAGTTTGGGTTGAAGGACTAGCTAGAAGGCTAGGTTATGACAGGAGTTTTGCTGTAAGCAGTACGGACCGTAGCGGCGGTTTAGGAATTTTCTGGAATAATGAAATAAAAATGGAGATTTTGCCGTATTCTCAGTATCACCTAGACGCGATCATAACTGAGAGGGACAATGATTCCTAGAGGTTCACGTGTGTCTATGGCGAGGCTAGAGCATCGGAGAGGTTTAAGACTTTGGGATATGCTCAAGTATGTCAAGTCATCGTCTGACCTGCCGTGGATGTGCATTGGCGATTTCAACGAAGTTTTACATCAATACGAGCATGAGGGTGTTGTAGACCGCAACCTGGCTCACATAGCAGGTTTTCGGGAAGCAGTGGATGTGTGCGAGCTGGCAGACTTGGGCTATGAAGGCGATAGCTGGACGTTTGAATGACGTGTAGCGGGAGGGATGTTCTGTTGAGTTCGTTTGGACAGAGCTCTCGCGATAGCAACTTGGAGTGATCGGTTCCCGCTGGCCACCATGCGGCACTTAACGGGAGCGGCATCAGACCACTACCTAATTCTCCTAAGCTGGCGGGAATCAGCGCGCCAAAGAAGAATCACTGAGGAGCAAATCTTCAGTTACGAGATCATGTGGGAATCACAGGAGCGATTCAAGCCACATCTAGATGACGTGTGGCAAGAACAGGGAAAGGCAGCTTCAATGCAACAGTTACAAGAGAAGCTGAACCGCGTGTCAGGCTCGCTCGATGAGTGGGGATGAAGTACGTTTGGGAATGTCAGAAAGGAGATACGACAGCTAACTGATTGGCTGACAGTTCTGAGAGCAGACGGGATGAGGCAAGGCCCATCGTATGAGGAGAATGAAGTCTGCCAAAGACTTGTTGACCTGTATGCACAGGAGGAGGTCGTGTGGCGCCAGCAGTCAAGAGTGTAGTGGCTCACGGAGGGCGACAAGAACACTCGGTTTTTCTATCTCAGAGCTAGCCAAAGAAAAAAGAGAAATCGCATAAGCAAGCTCAAGAAACCAGATGGAGAGCTCACTGAGGATGATCGGGAGATGGCTGACCTGACGAGCGATTTCTATGAAAATTTGTACAGCTCTGAGGGGGTCACTAACATGCAAGAAGTTATTGATGTAATCCCAGTCAAGGTCACAGACCAAATGAACAATGGCCCGCTCGAGCCGTTCAAGGAGGAGGAGGTGAAAGAGGCCCTCTTCCAAATTTTCCCTGCACATTTTTTCCAAACCCATTGGGATTTATGTGGCGAAGAGGTGACATCGGCAGTGATTAGGGTGCTAAAGGGGGAGGACAACGTGGGTGACATCAATCAGACCTTCATTGTCCTAATCCCTAAGGTGGCGAGCCCCGAAGGGCTGGGCTAATTTAGACCAATCAGCTTATGTAATGTGATTTACAAGATCGCGTCTAAAGTTCTAGCTAATAGGTTGAAGGTATGTCTTCCAAAGATTATTTCGGAAGAACAGTCGGCATTTGTTCCAGGTAGGCTGATTACAGACAACATCATCACTGTGTACGAATGCCTCCACTTCATGAAGCGGAATCGAGCAAAGAATAATCGCTTTTGCGCACTGAAGTTGGACATGAGAAAGGCGTATGACTGGCTTAAGTGGCGCTATCTGGAGGCAGCCATGATCAAGTTGGGTTTCCATCTGTTGTGGGTGAAGATGGTGATGCGACTTGTCACCACCTTGTCCTTCCAAGTTCTGTTTAATGGAGGGAAATTGCGACAGTTTACCCCTTCCCGAGGGGTGAGGCAGGGTGATCCAATCTCACCCTACCTGTTCTTGATAGCAGCAGAGGGCCTCTCGTGTCTCTTAAAACACCACATTTTTTCATAGGAGCTCCAGGGTTTAAAGGTGGCATCGTCGGCTCCGGCGGTGAGTCACCTCCTTTTTGCAGGTGAGTCACCTCCAGGGTTTAAGGGTTTAAACACGATGAGCGTGGGGAAAGTCCAGGATCTTCTGGATAAATATTGTTTGGCGTCAGGCCAAAGGATTAATCGGGAGAAATCTTCGATTTTCTTCAGCAAGAGATGCCCGAATGGAATCAAGGAGGGAGTCAAGGCCACCCTTGATGTGCATTCCGAGACACTAAACGACAAGTACTTAGGGATGCCTTAGGATGTGGGACGGGCTAAGGGGAGCATGTTCAAGTACATCAAGAATCGTATTTGGAGCAGGTTCCAAGGATGGATGGAGCGGTTACTATCCTCCGGCGCCAAGGACATACTGATTAAATCTGTCGCACAAGCAATACCGATCTTTTCGATGGCTTGCTTCCGAATGCCAGAGGGGCTGTGCTCACATATTAATTCGTTGTTGAGAAAATTCTGGTGCGGAAGCAAGAACGGTGAGAGAAAGACAAGCTGGGTCTCATGGACGGACATGTGCAAATCGAAATATATGGGGGGGGCTTGGGTTTTAGGGACATTGGGCTCTTCAACCTCGCACTTCTAGCAAGGCAAGGATGGCGGATGTTGCAAAACCCAGACACCCTAAGTGCAAGGGTTTTGATGGCGGTCTATTTCCCGGAGACGAGCCTTTTACAAGCAAGGTTGAGCCCGACACCTTCGCAAGTCTAGCGGGGAATTTTTGAGGGCATACAAGTACTCAAGCAGGGTCTCATCCGGCGCATTGGAACAGGCGAGAACACGGATCCTTGGAATGACCAATGGATACCTCGGGATGATATGCTTCGTCCAATTGCATGCCTCACGGAGGAGCCACCAGCTCGAGTAGCAAATTTTATTGAGGCTACGACGGCGACGTGGAAGGAGGAAAAATTGCGCCAATGTTTCCTGCCTATGGACTTTGAGTTGATCACAGAGATACGACTGAGTCATCGGAGGCAGGAGGACTTCTAGCTTGGCATTATGAAATAAAGGGGGTGTTCTCCTTGCGGTCGGCGTACAAAATGTTGATATGCACAAGGGACAAACGAGAAGCCTGGCTGGAGAACAAGGCAGGGAGTTCAAACAACAAGGAAGTGGAGGGAGAGTGGACCTCGCTTTGGCGGATTCAAGTACCGTCGAAGGTGAGGGTTTTTCTGTGGAGGTTGGCTAAGCAATCCTTGCCAACAAATGCCGTGCGGAGACACCGACACATGACTGATGACGATAGCTGCAAGTTGTGCGGGGCAGTGGACTCATGGCGACATGCCCTTCTGGACTCTACGATGTCACACTGTGTGTGGGCGTTGGTCGATGAAGGGATTACCGAGCACATGAGTGGATCAGAGGAGGGACATGCATGACAATGACTCGCAAATATGATAGAGACCTTAAAGCACGACGATCAGATTAGGGTTTTCGTGACCCTCTAGGCTATCTGGCACGCCCGACGCAAGGCGATACGTGAGGAAGAATATCAGAGCCCACTCTCGACACATTTGTTTGTTGAGAGGTTTATTGAGGACCTGGAATGGAGCAGCGACAAGGGCAAGACGGCAAAGCCGGCTACCGAGGCCAAGCCTTCAGCGGTTTGGCTTGCTTCGCCACAGGGGATGGTGAAAATCAATGTGGACGTGGTCGTGGGGAAAGTCACGAGGCGCGGTGAGTAGCTGCCATTGCACGATCATATACTGGAGTATACATGGGAGCATCTGCGATGATCTTTCCAGGGAAACATACCCGGAAACTCTGAAGGCGTTGGCTTGTCGGGAGGCAATCGCGCTTGCATGCGATATCAGCGCTCGCAAGATCCTGATGGCGAGTGATTGTCGAACTGCAGTGCAGAGCATGGAGGGGGGCACTATGGGAGTTTACGCCCACATTGTGCGGGAGATTGCAGAGGCGAGACAGACGTTTGATTCGCTGTCGTTCCGCCATGAACGCCGTATTCACAACAAGGAAGCTCATAATCTAGCAAGAAGTGTAGTGCTAGAGATGTTCCCGGTCGCCAAGTGTAGCTGGTTAATCCGCCGGAGAACCTTTGTATCCCAGTTTATGTTATTGACTAAATAAAGTCGGTTTGTACCCCTAAAAAAAATCTATTTACAATCTATGATAATATGACTCGCATTAAACGAACCGCTTGTTTTATATAAGAAAGAAGTCCTTACAACCCCGCAAGTTTCAGACTTTGGACACAGAACCCCCTCAACTTTAAGCACACTTAACCCCCACAAGTTTGCAATACCATTCAATTGATCCCCTAGGCTATTTTTCGAGCAGTTTTTCTTATGCGCGCACGTCGTGCAGACAGCGTTCGACATCTCATCCTCCTTCAAGGCGCTCTTTACCAGCAACTTCTGCCCCGGCAAGATCAAACTTCTTCGCCTTCAGGCTCTCGTAGTACTAGGTCCCGGATGCCGTCCTTCTCGGCGATAGCATAGCAGCACCCGCTACCGCCGGCTGCCTGCCTCCGAGAACCGGTTGGACAGCAGGTCGTTGAGCCCCAGCGTGCCCGAGTATACGTACCGCCAGAACACGTCCGCCTTGTCCTTCTCTGCGTCCAAAGTCTGAAACTTGTGGGGGTTATACGGACTTCTTTCTTTATATAACTACAGTATAAATCGACTATGTGGTGGGCAATTGAGCCAATAATGATACGTTGAGGTGGAGGGTCCATTGTGTAGGGATTATAAATTAGGATTGACAAATGTTGGCTCGTATTTTGCACCGTATATATAGCATTAACTACAAGAACCATAATTAGACGGTGAGTAGTCGTTGTCAGGATTTTGTCGTGACAGTTGATTTACATGATAGTATGAGTTCAAGATGTGTAACACATAAATGACATATCGATGTATACACGAGTTCGAGACTTGGATAAATTCGGGTAATAGCCCTACTCTTATTTGGTGGTGGTGTTTGATTGATCTGAGTGTGAAAGATACGGTGAGAGCGGCCCTCGAGTTTAATATTTTTGGATTGTCCAACCTGTTGAAAGAGATCGAGAGCAAACGAGATTGACAACAAATGAATCGAACTGTTTCTTGTTCCATTTATGATCACAGTATATATACAAGGGAACGGTCGGTCGCGAACGAAGAGATGTGTCCGTTCGTAGGGGCGTGAAGGAGCGTCGTGACAGTTGCCAAGGCAACCGCACGAGATATTACACAGGGAGGATTATCCCTTTTAGTAATAGAATTAAGATATAAACGCATCATTAGTCACTGAACTTGGCCACGATGAGTATGTAGGTCACTGAACTCGCGAAATATTGTGCGCATGTCTCTTAACTTGGCAGAGATGAGTAAACAGGTCACAAACGGGCTTTGTTGGCTAACCGACGCTGAGGTGGCAAGTTGACTGGCTGTTTGACCAACTGAGGCAGATGGAAGTTTGCAAAGACCCCCCCTGAAGAAGCAGTTCTTGCACAAGTCACCCAAGATGGACAGATAGGAGAGAGCGGCTGTTGCTCTGACGACATGCTCGACATGGCCGAGCCGGATGAGCTCGTCGCCGATGACACGGGCGGAAGGGAGGCATGGGACAGAGAGGAACCACCACCACCGTCGCGCTACCTTCCATGCGGGCCATGGTGAACTCCCTCCACCGCTTCTGTTACGCTGGCGTCCTCAAGGGCGCCGCGATCCTCTTCGGCCCTCTTCCCGGCACAGCCGCGTAGGGGCGTACGGGATTGGGAGGCGGCGGCCGCGCTATTCCTCAATTTTCGCACTCGAGCTCCCAGACCCGCCCGCGGCGGCGCCCTGGATATGGTCACCGGGCGCACGGGATTGGGAGGCGGCGAGGCTGTGGACCATATTGTTACCGGGCGTACAGAATTGGGAGGCGGCGGCCGCGCAATTCCTCAATTTTCGTACTCGAGCTCCCAGACCCGTCCGCGGCGGCGCTCTGGACCATATTGTCACCGTGAAAGAGCATACTTGCTCTTAAATCTATTTTGGAGTCTAATGACAACACATTATCAGGACTAATGTGCGCTTGACAATTGCAGATATATCTTGTTGATACATTATGTCTTGTGGAGCTTGTAACCCTGGATATCAGCACAGTGAGCAGTTCTGTGTCTGGCGGTAGTACCGCTGTCGCAGCGGTAGTACCGCTCCACCTGGAGCGGGACTCCTGCATCACAGCTGGTACTCCTCCTGGCGGTAGTACCGTGTGGTACCCGTTAGGCCGTTTTTGCTCTCTGTATTGGTCGCGGTACCCCGCGGTAGTTGCTTCGTACTACCGCTGGGTTCCTTCTTTTTAATCGAACAATCCCAGCGGTACTACCGGGCGTGCCGCGGTAGTACCGCTCTGCCTGGCAACTTCGGTACCTCTGCGAGGTACCGCTGTAGCTGGGTTCTGCAGTGCACTAGGTACCGCAGGGAAGCAGGCAGCGGTAGTACCGCTGAGCAGTTTTTCTGCACATAACGGTTCGATTTTCAGGGACCTCTATATAAAGACTGCTTCTTCTCCAAGAAGCCTAGCTCGACTGAAATAGAAGTCCACCATTATTACAAGCTCAAGAATCACTAGATCTCCCAATCCCTCCACCCAAACTCGTTGATCTTTGGAGGATTGAAGGAGAAGGCCCCGATCTACATCTTCACCAAGCCGTTTGTCATTTCCCCCTCATTCACTTGAGGGACCATTAGCTAGGGTTTCCACTAGGAAAACCTAGCCCCCTATTGTACTCACTTGATTGTCTTTGTGACAGATTGTAGCTGTTTGGGAGCCCCCAATCCTTTGTGGGTTGTGCCCCAAATCGTTGTTGTAAAGGCTCCGGACTCCGCCTCGAAGGTTTCCGATAGTTGAAGTGAACCAAACCTTTGTGGTGCGGTTCACCGGAGAAGAGGGTGAGGCCTTTGTGGCCGTTGAACCATTGTGTTGGTTCACACCTCTCCAACGAGACGTACTCCCCTAAAAAGGAGGAACTCGGGATTACATCCGTGTCTCCGCGTGCTTTGACTTCGGTTACCTCTATCCTTGTTTACCGCCTTATTATATCGTGCTTAGTTGCTAGCTTGTCATATAGGTAAATTCACCGTAGTTGCATATCTAGAGAATTTACCTTTTGTGTCAAGCCTAAATTGAAAAAGACTAAAATTGGAGTAGCACCTATTCACCCCCCCCTCTAGGTGTCATACCGATCCTTTCAATTGGTATCAGAGCTAGGCTCTCTTGTTTTGGGCTTAACCGCCTAAGAGAAGTATGACACAAAGTGAGGATGAGGCCGATCTTGCCAAGGCCAAAGAGACCATGGCATCCATGGCCGATATCAAATCGTTGGAAACAACATTGACATCGTCCATGAATGACATGAATGTCAAATTTGATGAGTTGCGTGACATGCTCATGAAACTCACAAATGCCAAGGTTTCGGAAACCATCCCACTAGAGGGTATCTCTAACTCCGATGAAGGTGATTCCGAGGAGGGTAAAAAGAAAAATGAGAAGGGGGTGGAAACCACCTCCGGATCTAAACCATCTCCTCCACCTCCTACCAAGCATGAAGATGGGAAGGAAGAGTACCATAACGTTCCGGGATGGTACCCTATCGACCCACCTATCACCACCCGCATAAACCCCATTGGTCCTCCACCTAAGCTTAATGCATTAGCTTTGCTAGTTGGCAACGCTCAATGAAATCTCATATTAACAGTGCCTCTATCGAGCTTTGGAGGATCATTGAAGATGGTACAAGGTTGCGGATCCAAGCAATGTGACAAGAAGAGAATTTGCCGAAAAGCAACTCAATGCCTCCGCACTCCATATGATTGAACTTTCAGTGAAAGTGACAAGCATTATGTTCTCAATGCCACCACCGCCAAAGAAGCTTGGAATTGTCTTGAGGTTGCATTTCTTGGGAATGAAAGCATGAAGAGAAACCGATATGAGTCTTTGAGCAATGATGCCGAAGGCTTCTACATGTTTGACAATGAGAATCATGAAGACATGTATGGAAGACTCAAGACTCTTGCAAAGGCCTTCTTTGATGTGGGGGCAACCTATGTGGATGATGCTTATGTCAAGAGGAAGTATGTGAATGCTCTCTTGCCTTCGAGCCCATCGAGGTGAAGTCCATTCAAGGAAGACACAACTACAACGAAATGACATCCAATGAAGTTATGCAAGAAGTGCAAGCCTCCAAGGTTGCCACCAAGAATGCCGAAGATAGCCGTGCTAGGGCCATGGGGATGAAACAAGGCCCCTCACTTGCTTTGAAGGCCAAGGTGGTATGTCTTGATGAGGTTGAAGCGTGCCCAAGCAACATTGCTCCAAATGATCTTGAACCGGCTCTAAATGGTCATATAGCTCTTGCCACAAGAGAGTTTTGGCAAGACCCGGCAAAAGCTAAAGCCAAGGTTGATAAAGAGAACAACTCAAGTGGGAAGAAAGAGCTAGCCTCAAAGTGGAAGACGTGCTACAATTGTCATGACAAGAACCACTACATAAGAGAGTGTCCTTATGAGAACCGAGAGCAAAATGGTGGGAAGCTCATCCCCAAGGACCATTCAAGTTGATCCAAAAGAAGCCCGCAAGACCAAGGAAGCCTTTCTTCAAGAAGGCACCAAGAATTGTGTTGGTGGCACAAGAAGAATATGCCACAAGTGATTCCGAAGATGAAGATGCACCTACTAAAGAGGTAGCCGCATTGGCTATTGTATCAACTTCATCATCTTCTCTCTTTGAATCCCCCAATGAGAACTTCTCCACCAACAACGCTCGTTGCCTCATGGCTAATGTCACCGAGGTATCATCTCCTTCTCCCAAGACTATGCATGAAATGAGTGATCAATCTAGTCTTGTGATTAAGAAAGAACTTGTTGCTTCGATACTTTCATGACTAACTTGCAAGGTGAAGCTAAGGAACATGTTGAGTCTCTCATGAGACAACTATGTGCGGCCGAAGAACTTCTTCAAGAAAAGAGTAAGATTGAGAGAGAGGATTCTCTCACCATTGCCTCTTTGAATGCTTCCGTAGCATCCTTGAATGCCTCTCTTGATGAAGAGAGTGAAGAAAGATGTTCTCTTGAGGAAAGACTTGAGTCTCTTGATGCTAAAAATGATGATATCATTAATAAAATCATTAAGGATAGAGATCATGTTTTGCTAAATATAAAGTGCTTAAAAAGGAGAAAGTTGAACTTGGGGTTGCTAATGCTAGACTTCTTGAGGATATGGAGAAGCTTGACAAGGCTCACAAGGCCTTGGAAACAACTCACTCCCTTTTAGTCAAGTCTCATGAGCAACTTCAAACTCAACTTTCTAAATCTAGCTCAACTAGCATATCTATTCTTCCTCGTGTTCATGAAAATGTTATTGAAGAAAATGTTAGTGCCAAGACCTCTATTCCCAAAGGTAAAGATAAGGGTATTGCTTACTTATTTGAGCAAAAACCACACAAAGGGAAGGAGGGTCTTGGTTATGTAGCCGAGCCCAAGAAGAAAGTGGGCAACAACAAGAAGATCAAGACCAAGCCCGCACAAGCCAAGACTTCCATTGCGGGTGGTAGTGCCACAAGGGGCAAGACCACTCGTAGTGACTTTGCGGGGCATAACAACCCCAACTATATTCTTTATGTTGATTATTATGGGGATGTTTATGCTCAATATGTTGGTCCATATGATGGTTACATTGATTACTCTATTTGGGTCCTAAGACCCTTGTTGCTAACCAAAGAGGACCCATTGAGAAATGGGTACCTAAATCCAAGCAATGATTTCTTGTAGGACTATGCTTCCGGTGGATCGAAATGGGTGGTTGATAGTGGATGCACTAGTCATATGACCGGAAGCAAGGAGATTATGACGGAGTTGAGACCAAATCTAAATAACTCATCCGTCTCTTATGGTGATAAGTCAAAGGCCGAGGTAAAGAGTCTCGGCAAGGTGGTAGTTGCAAGGGATATCACCCTTGTAAATGTCATGCTTGTTGAGTCTCTAGGTTACAATCTTATGTCCGTTCGTGCTCTTAATAAGATGAACTTTGATGTCCATTTTACTATTGATATGGTGGTACTCTTGAGGAGCAAGACTCTAAAGGTCATGTTCGTTGGGTATGTTGAAAATGAGTTGTTTGTGGTAGACTTTTCGGGGTCTACCAACACTCAAGCAATATGCCTATTCGGAAAGGCCGACGTGGGGTGGTTGTGGCATCGCCGCTTGTCCCATGTCAACATGAGAACTTTGCAAAGTCTTCACAAGGGTGGCCACATTCTTGGACTAAAAGAGATGTTTCTTTTTCTAGAGATCGTCTTTGTAGGGCTTGTGTTGAAGGAAAGATGCATGATTCTCCCCATCCGGGCAAGACCATTATTTCATCAACGAGGATTTTGGAACTTCTTCATGTTGATCTCTTTGGTGCCGTGCCTCAACCTAGTCTTGGTGGGAAGAAATATTGTTTGGTGATTGTTGATGACTATTCAAGATTTACTTGGGTTTATTTCTTCAAGACGAAGGATGAAACCCAACAAGCCGTCATCGACTTTTCCAATATTGTTCAACGCCAATACAATGTCCCTATTTTGGTCATTAGGAGTGATAATGGCTCCGAGTTCAAGAACTACACCTTAAATGAGTTTCTTAGTGAAGAGGGGATTCGTCATCAATATTCCGCTGCATATACCCCTCAACAAAATGGTGTAGCCGAAAGGAAGAACCGGACTCTCATGGATATGGCAAGGTCTATGTTGGCGGAGTTTAAGTCTCCGCTATTCTTATGGGCCGAGGCTATCTCCACGGCGTGTCACTCATCTAACCGGTTATTCTTTCGTGTTGGCAAGAAGTTTACATCTTATGAGATGCTCACCGGCAACAAGCCCAATGTCTCCTACTACCGAGTTTTGGTTGTAAGTGTTTCTATAAGAACAAAAGTGTTCGTTTGTCTAAATTTGAATCTAAAGCTTTAGAGGGTGTTTTTGTTGGTACGGTGCCGAATCTCACACCTATAGAGTCTATGACAAGACCGTTGGGAAAGTCATAGAATCTTGTGATGTGAGGTTCGATGAGAATGACGGCTCCCAAGTGGCGCAATTTCATGTTTGTGATGTAGATAATGAGGAACCTCAAGATGCAATAAGAAGAATGGGGGTTGGTTTCCATCGCCCCATTGAAATCCATCATGAGCCTCCTCAAGCAAGTCCTAGCTCCACTCATGTGGAGACTCCATCATCACAAGTTGAAGTTGCACCTTCTATGGAAGCAAATGATGCACCTACCAAGAACAAGTTCAAGACCCTCCTCAAGTTGACCAAGTTGCTATGCAAGAACCAAGTTCTCCTATTGTTGACACTAGCCAAGGTCAAGACCAAGATCAACCCTCTCCTTCCTTTGTTGAAGATGCTTCAAGATGATCAAGGTCAACACCGGTCAAGACGGGGACTCAAATGATCAAGATGATCAAGCGAAATTCCTCGCATCAATGAGGATATCGAAACCCGTCGTATAGCAAGAGTCAAAAAGGATTGGAGAAGAAAGAGTCTTCATCTAGAAAATATCATTGTTAATGTCAAGAACAAGGTCACCACAAGAAAACAATTGGCAAATTTCAATGAACATCAAGCCACATCTCTATGGTGGAACCAAAGAAAGTCTTTGAAGCTCTTGAAGATCCGGATTGGTTGGAAGCCATGCATGAAGAGCTCAATAACTTCAAGCGCAACAAAGTGTGGAATCTAGTGGAGAAGCCAAAAGATTGCCTCAATGTTATAGGCACCAAGTGGATATTCAAGAACAAGCAAGATGAGCATGGAATGGTTGTGAGGAACAAGGCAAGATTGGTAGCTCAAGGGTACTCTCAAGTTGAAGGCATTGATTTTGGAGAGACCTATGCTCCCGTGGCTCGCCTTGAGTCCATCCGTATCCTTCTTGCATATGCATCACATCATAATTTCAAGTTGCAACAAATGGATGTGAAAAGTGCCTTTCTTAATGGTCCTTTAAAGGAGTTGGTATATGTTAAGCAACCTCCGGGATTTGAGGATCCACACTTCCCTAACCATGTCTACAAACTTGATAAGGCGCTCTATGGTCTCAAACAAGCACCTCGTGCTTGGTATGAGCACCTAAGAGAGCTATTGGTAGACCGTGGCTTTGAAGTGGGGCAAATCGATCCCACTCTTTTTACCAAGAGGGTTAAAGGGGAGCTTTTCATATGCCAACTTTATGTTGATGATATCATATTTGGCTCTTCTAACAAAGCTTTTAATGATGAATTTTCAAAGCTTATGACCGATAGGTTCGAGATGTCCATGATGGGAGAGTTGAAGTACTTCCTTGGTTTTGAGATCAAGCAATTGAGTGGAGGGACCTTCATCTCTCAAGCCAAATATATCCAAGACATGCTCAAGAGGTTCAAGATGCAAAATGCTAAAGAGAAGAAGTTTCCTATGGACACCAAGTGTCATCTTGAACTTAATCCAAAGGGTAAAGATAAGGATGTTGATCAAAAGCTCTATCGTTCTATGATTGGTTCTTTGCTTTATCTTTGTGCATCTAGACCCGATATTGTGTTGAGTGTAGGAGTGTGTGCAAGGTACCAAGCGGCTCCCAAAGAAAGCCACCAAACGGCGGTTCTTCGAATCTTTCGATATTTGGTTCATACCCCAAGGTTTGGTTTGTGGTATCCTAAAGGCTCAACTTTCTCTCTTGCCGGTTACACGGATTCGGATTGGGCCGGTTGCAAGGATGATAGGAAATCAACTTCCGGGGCTTGCCAATTCCTTGGTAGGTCCTTGGTGAGTTGGTCTTCTAAGAAGCAAAATTGCATATCTCTCTCCACCACCGAAGCCGAGTATGTGGCGGCCGCTAGTTGTTGCACTCAATTGTTGTGGATGAGGCAAACTTTAAAGGAATACGGTGTCCATTGTGACAAAGTGCCTCTTTTATGTGACAATGAAAGTGCTATCAAGATTGGCCACAACCCGGTGGAGCACTCAAGAACGAAGCATATTGAGATTCGCTATCACTTCATCCGTGATCACATCATCCGGGGTGACATTGAGCTTGGCTATATTCCCACGAAGATCCAACTTGCCGATATGTTCACGAAGCCACTTGATGAAGCAAGGTTCACTTATTTGAGGCATGAGCTAAATATCATCGATTCGGGGAGCGTCGCTTGAATATCTTGCATACACACCTATATCTTAGCTATATGTTTGGTTTAGGTGTAGGCATGGACATAGGGGGAGTGCGGTCCTAATCCATTGGACTATCCCTCCCCCCATTATGCCGATAGTAAGAACTCATTTTGTCAGACGTCCAAACTCGGTGCAGAGCAGCTAGCCAAACAAAGACCTTCACTTTCGGCGTTGCCCTGCTACTCCAGATTGCCTCTGCCAGACTGAACCTTGTCCGTCCCTGGCAAAGCATCCCATAGGTCGACTTGCGTACTTTCGAAAAAAAAAGAACTCATTTTGTCTCTATTTTGTTCATTTTATGAATGATGAGCTTAAATGACGAGTAGTGGCGGTGAACCCAAGATATATCTTCGCGGTGTCACACCACATATACTCATACATGGTGGCCTAGGCCACCGCCCTCCTCCTTTTGAGGAGTTGATCTTATTTGATCTTATTTGGGTATTTTTAGACCTCTTTTGCGTTTTGTGGAGAGCACCAAGTTTGGCCTTTATCTTTGATTCTTGCAAACTTGGGTTGTCTCTCTTCCCCAGTTACTTTCTCTATCCTAAGCCAATGCCGTACACCTTAAAAAACATCTCTCTCTTTTTGCAAAAATCTTTGTGACCAACCCGTCGAAGTTTCGTGGCAAAAGTGCCCGGTACTACCGGTGCCCTCGCGGTACTACCGTTGCCTGGAGTTTCCAGGCACAGCAGTCCCTCGAGCGGTACCGTAGTCACCAGGTACCCGGTACTACCGTTGAATTCATAGAATTTTTGCTGGAAGTCAATAGTACCAGGTAGCGGTACTACCGGCAGCGCAGCGGTACTACCGTTCCTTCCCAGGAACGGTACCACCGCTGGCTACCGTAAGTACCAGTGCGGGCGATACTACCGCTGGGTCAGCGGTACTACCGCTGGGTGCATTTTCACCAGAGGTTAAGTTGGGCGTGGAGGGGTAGTTTCTATTCTATCCCCTCCACCCCGACCCTCTCCTTCGAAAACTGCCCCCCGCTGCCGCCGCCGCCAGGATTCTTCGCCGGGGAGCCCTACTCCGGCCTGGATAGCCCCTCTCCGGCCAGAGGAAGCTCAAGGACCATCTCCTTCCTCCTCTTCTCCACGATGAGCTCCGGTAATTTCTCTCTCCTATCTCTCAACCTAGTTGATTCGTTGAGATGCAATGGAGTTAGGTTTTCCGTAGTTCTTGTGGTAGAAGTTGTAGGAACTAGTTGGTGCTTAGTTTAGGATCCTTCTTGCGAAGTTTGGTTGGAAGATTCCATAGATCGAGCAAGTACCGTAAAGTCAACCACTAGATCTAGTGGTAGCGGTACTACCGCCCTCGTGGCGGTACTACCGCTCCACGGTACTACCGGTGGACCAGCGGTACTACCGCTGGAACTGGCATTTTCCAGAACTATGCAATCTGGATTCTTTTCGTTTGGGCTCGATGTTTTTGCAATACTTATCTCCCTGCTATCCTCCTATGCTATCACAGGTGCTGGTAAGAAGGCTAGTGGGAGTCACACCAAGCGGGCTGCTAAGCGTGCTCGTTCAGGCAAAGACCTAGCTGACGAAGATGAAGAGCCTGAAGTTATGCCTGAAAAGACCACTCGCCGTCAGAAGTCAAATGCTGCAAAGCTCAGAGCTGCTCAGAGCAAGTCGCTCAAACTCATGTCATCAAGGGATTTTGTCAAAGAAAGAAGGATGAACCCCTATGCCACTCCTAAGCTCCGTACTTACACCACTCCGGGGTTCCACAATCTGTTTCGAGAGAAGATCTTTTATGAAGTCCTTCCCAAGCACAAGACCAAGGTTTGTGAACAGTTTTGCATTGACACCGATTACATGGAGAAGCACCTTGGGTATTTTGGCGATGCTATTGAGATTTGCAAAGAGTTTGGGATCTATGACTATATTGGGCTGCAACAGAATTTCAATGATCACCTTGTCATGCAATTCTTTGCCACCGTTCACTTCTTCGCAGATGAGCCAAGACGGATTAAATGGATGTCAAAAGATGAGGTTCTTGAGGCCACATGGGCTGATTTTGCTTCTCTTCTTGGGTTGGCTGAAAATGGGTTTGTGTTGAATGAAGATGCTCAGCAACAATTCTTTCGCATCAACTATAACTCAAATCCGATGAAGCACGAGGTTCTCTTTGACTTGTACATCCAAGGACGTGCCATGGTGGGGTTCCAAAAGAATTTGCTAAAGGTTTGGGACATCATGCATCGGATCTATCGCAACACCGTTATGCCTCGTGTGGGCAACTTTGACCAAATCCACGGCAAGCTTATTGATCTCATGTTTGAATCCTCTGTCATGGTTGGGCAAGGCAAGAAACTGGATGTGATGGACATCATATGGCATGAAATGTATGCTGTGGTGATGAAAAGGCGACCTTCTATATTTGGTGCTCACATTATGCAATTGATCATTTCCACGTGGGTCAAGAAGAAACTTCCGTTGGCTCTTTTGGACAATGAGGAGGATCCCACCGACCACAAGGTCAAGGAGCTGAGCATAAAGAAACATCTTCCTCCACTTATTCCCACTGAACAAGAAAGTTCCATGATGATGAGGATGATCCCTTGTTTGAACTTCCCCCCAAGGAAAATGCTCAAGACAATGGGTTCAAGAAGTGGTTGGCTGGTGCTGTAAAGGCCATCTTTTGCCGTATAGATGATGCTGACAAGAGGGCCTATAAAGAACATGAGAGGAACAAGCAAGAGCGTCAACTCACCCGTCAGCGTTTTGAGCACTTAGGCGTTCCGGTTAAGGCCGGATCTGAGGATAGAATTACTGCAGAAGATGTGTGGCTCAATCACCGTCGCACTTGGGTGGACTATGATTTTCAGGATGATGCATCCTCTTCTCAGCCAGATATCCCTTGGTCTCGCACTCAGATTGGTCGCTCCGCTGCTCATGCAGAAGCTTGTGAGGATGATGATGGTGAGGATGGTGAGGAGGGTGATGCAAGTGTTGAGGATGGTTCAGATTCAGCTGACAAGAGTGACGACATTGCTGGAGCCTCCACCTCCGATGAAGAGTGACTTCTCCTTGGGACGTTAGCTATGCCTCTCCCTTTTTGGTGTCATGATGCCAAGGGGGAGAGAGTTCTATTAGGTTGTCCGGGGGAGTTGCGTGGTTGAGGGCACATGCTTGTTTTTCTATTTGGTGTTTGTTCGCTTGTGCACCTCTTGTATCTCGTTTTACTTTCGTTGAACTCATGGGGTAAGACATGTGGACCTTAAATTTTTGTAAAGCTATGTGGACTTTATGTGCTATTATCTCATGTCTTACCGTTGTGCAAGTTGTGCTTTATTGTTTGTTTCAATAAACTTGCCCGGTTTATAAAATCTAGGGGGAGTGTTGATCCTAACCTATATGCATTTTGCATTCAAACGCAAAATTCTACTAATGCATATAGTTAGGGGGAGCCCGCCTATATTTTGTGAACCTTTTTAATATGTTGTCATCATACTCCAAAAAGGGGGAGATTGAAAGAGCATACTTGCTCTTAAATCTATTTTGGAGTCTAATGACAACACGTTATCAGGACTAATGTGCGCTTGACAATTGCAGATATATCTTGTTGATACATTATGTCTTGTGGAGCTTGTAACCCTAGATATCAGCAAGTGAGCAGTTCTGTGTCTGGCGGTAGTACCGCTGTCGCAGTGGTAGTACCGCTCCACCTGGAGCGGGACTCCTACAGCACAACTGGTACTCCTCCTGGCGGTAGTACCGTGTGGTACCGCTGGCTTCAGCCAGCGGTACTACCGCTGGTGGTACCGCCAGGGGTACCGTTAGGCCGTTTTTGCTCTCTGTATTGGTCGCGGTACCCCGCGGTAGTTGCTTCGTACTACCGCTGGGTTCCTTCTTTTTATTCGAACGATCCCAGCGGTACTACCGGGCCGTGCCGCGGTAGTACCGCTCTGCCTGGCAACTTCGGTACCTCTGCGAGGTACCGCTGCAGCTGGGTTCTGCAGTGCACTAGGTACCGCAGGGAAGCAGGCAGCGGTAGTACCGCTGAGCAGTTTTTCTGCACATAACGGTTCGATTTTCAGGACCTCTATATAAAGACTGCTTCTTCTCCAAGAAGCCTAGCTCGACCAGGAATAGAAGTCCAACATTATTACAAGCTCAAGAATCACTAGATCTCCCAATCCCTCCACCCAAACTCGTTGATCTTTGGAGGATTGAAGGAGAAGGCCCCGATCTACATCTTCACCAAGCCGTTTGTCATTTCCCTCTCATTCACTTGAGGGACCATTAGCTAGGGTTTCCACTAGGAAAACCTAGCCCCCTATTGTACTCACTTGATTGTCTTTGTGACAGATTGTAGCTGTTTGAGAGCCCCCAATCCTTTGTGGGTTGTGCCCCAAATCGTTGTTGTAAAGGCTCCGGACTCCGCCTCGAAGGTTTCCGATAGTTGAAGTGAACCAAACCTTTGTGGTGCGGTTCACCGGAGAAGAGGGTGAGGCCTTTGTGGCCGTTGAACCATTGTGTTGGTTCACACCTCTCCAACGAGACGTACTCCCCTAAAAAGGAGGAACTCGGGATTACATCCGTGTCTCCGCGTGCTTTGACTTCGGTTACCTCTATCCTTGTTTACCGCTTTATATTATCGTGCTTAGTTGCTAGCTTGTCATATAGGTAAATTCACCGTAGTTGCATATCTAGGGAATTTACCTTTTGTGTCAAGCTTAAATTGAAAAAGACTAAAATTGGAGTAGCACCTATTCACCCCCTCTCTAGGTGTCATACCGATCCTTTCACACCGGGCGTACTGGATTGGGAGGCGGTGGCACTCTGGACCATATGGTCACCGGGCTCGGCTCGGACGACCGGTTTCGCGGCGGCGGGAGACTTTGAACGATTGCCGAACACTACCGAGCGCAAGTAGGACGAAGGAGGAGTCCCTCGGGGCCGTAAGCTCACCCTGGTCTCGTGTACCTGCTCGACGAGGGCGGAGGAGGTCAGAGATGGCCGGAGCGAGCTCGACAACCGCCGGCCGAAGTGGAAGAAGACTTGATTCGAGTGATTCGCGGCATCCCGGATCTCGATGTTCGACGAGTAGAGAGAGGAGGTCGAGGTGGAACTGGACGTGCGTTCAGTTCAGCCTAGGGGCGGCCGTAGACAGCGACACGACGACATGGCCGGGGCGGTGCTAGGGCATGGCCCCAGGCAAAGGTTGAAGACAGCCTGACAGGTGGACGCTGCTCGTCAGCGAGACAAAAATAGAAAGAAATAGATTAATTTGATTTTGTGATTGTCCAGGGTTCTTTTTGCAAACAAAATAGGTCACATTTTGTGGTCAACTATTCAGTCAGCATGCCACGTCACGTTTGTGACCATTTTACTCATCTCTGCCAAGTTAAGAGACCTGCAGACAACATTTCGCGAGTTTAGTGACCTACATACTCATGGTAGCCAAGTTCAGTGACCAATGGTGCGTTTATCTCTAGAATTAATTATTAATTAAATCCTAACACAACCTTATAATTTATGTATTTCAATTTCTGTAGCATGCAACGGTGGCCCTCTGGTCTAATATTTTTGGATTTATTTTTGTCATAAAACATTCTTGCTGGTTTGCTAAATATAAATTCTCTTGATGATATTTTGCTGAATAGGCGGGGTTTTTAACGGTACATAGCCAATTTCTTCCGCACTTGCCGTCCACCCTGGACTGCCAAAACCCTAGCCGCCACCGCCGCCGCCATCCGCCGCCGATGGCGAAGCGCCCTCGCAACTTCCGGGCCGTCCGGTCCAACTCCTTCGAGTCCTATCTCCGGCGGCTCATATCCGAGGGCGGCCTCGCCGCCCCGGGCTGCTCCGCCGACGACGTCGCCGGCGCGCTCCGCTCCCGGCACCCCGACCTGCGCCGCAAGCAGTTCGCGCCCCTCGTCGCCGCCGTCCGCCGCGCGCTCCTCTCCCTACCTCCCCCCGCCCCCGCCGCCGACGAAGGCTCGGACTCGGACATGGACTCCCGCGCCTCCACCCCATCCTCCCGCCGCCCGCGCCGCCACGACGCCCACGCCACCGCCTCCTCCTCCACCTCCTTCTCCGAGCACGACGACGACGCACCCCCGCCGTCGCTTCCCCCCGCCTTCGACGTCACCAAGGCCATGCTCCGGACGCGCTACGCCACCCTCACGCCCAAGAAGGGCCCCGCCGCGGCAGCTGCCAGCCAGCAGCTCGAGATCGAGGTCAACGCGGAGAAGCCCCGCCGGCGCATCACGGCCGATGGCGGCGGCGGGGGCGACCCCAAGCAGGAGGCGGCGGCTAGCGAAGGAGGTGGCGGAGGGGGGAAGGGGCCGAGGTTTGCTGACCTCGGCGGGATGGAGGCGGTGATTGCCGAGCTGATGATGGAGGTGGTGGTCCCGCTGTGCCATCCTGAGCTGCCGCGGCGGCTTGGGGTTCGGCCTGTGGCCGGGATTCTGCTGCACGGGCCACCTGGCTGTGGGAAAACCACGCTCGCACACGCAATCGCTAACGAGACTGGCGTGCCGTTCTACAAGATATCGGCGCCAGAAGTCGTGTCTGGGGTCTCTGGTATGCTATCTGGTTCCTTGCAGTAGGATTTGCAGAAGTTCTAAGTTTGTGTATGCATGTGAAAATTAATCCTACTGCCCAATATCGTGCTGGCAAGCAAGTAAAAATCGACAGTATATAAGGAATGGTAATTTTGGTGGAAATGCTATACCTGTTCTTCCTGGGTCTCAACTCGCAACATAGCACAACCCATCCTTGGTCGATTGAATGGTGTTTAATGTGTTAACTGAAGAATTCTCTAGATTTTAGTATTCTGCAATATTATCTTCTTGATGTATTCCAGTTTAAATTAAAATTGCTAAAGTGTGAATAGCTAGAGAGGTAGCTGAGAACTAATTTTATGGATCCATCTTCTCAACGCCCTTTGGATTAACTAAGGATTGCATATAATCACTATTCTAAATTGTCCCTTATTTCCCCTTAAATGGTCTTATATTCATTTCTTCTCCTAAATAAATTTATCTGCCAGAGAAATGTGTAAGTTCTCATCATAATCTTATGCTACTGCAGGAGCTTCTGAGGAAAATATCAGAATCTTGTTTAAGAAGGCATACAGGACTGCTCCCTCAATTGTCTTTATAGATGAGATAGACGCAATTGCATCCAAGAGGGAGAATTTGCAACGAGAAATGGAACGGCGGATAGTTACACAGTTAATGACATGCATGGATGAATTCCACCAGAATGTTGGATCCGATGGTGGTGACATGGACTCACAATCATCTGAAAAGAAGCCTGGCTATGTTATTGTGATTGGAGCTACCAATAGACCTGATGCGGTCGACCAAGCGCTTCGGAGACCAGGGAGGTTTGATCGAGAGATATCTCTTGGTGTTCCAGATGAGCATGCACGGAAACAGATTCTGACGATGCTTACTCAGAACCTTACACTGGAGGCGGATGGCGGATTCGACCTTTTCAAGATAGCAAGGGCCACACCAGGATTTGTTGGCGCGGACTTGAAGGCATTAGTAGATAAAGCAGGGAATCTGGCAATGAAGAGAATAATTGTTAAAAGAAAAGAAGAGAGTTGTGGGGGTGACGAGAACAACAAACAGGACTGGTGGAGGCATCCTTGGAATGAAAGTGAGATGGAGAGCCTATGTATTACCATGGCTGACTTTGAGGTAAGTGGCCATTTTTCTTTCTTCTATTAACTGTCTGATCTTATTATATCGTTATCGTTTTCTGTTGCCTGCCACATTTCCTGTCTGTTATCAGCTTGTTAGTAGCGTGTTCCATGTTTGATTTACTTTCTCACTTCAATCGCCAAAGGAAGCAGCCACAATGGTTCAACCATCACTGAGAAGGGAAGGATTTTCCTCCGTGCCTGATGTCACATGGGAGGATGTTGGAGGCCTTGATTCATTAAGGAAAGAATTTAACCGGTGCATTATTCGCTGTATCAAGCACCCTGAGCATTACAAGGTAATCACATGAACTGTGTTGTACACTAATTCTGTTTGTTATGTGGTAATCATCTTGTTTGACAGCTTAAAGAGTTAAGCCACTCCTTTGTTATACTGAAGTTAGTTCATAGATATCTGTGGTTTTTATTTGTATTTTATAACCTGTAGCACTTCTTCTGAGTGCTTTAAATACTTAATTTTGTTTTCATGTTCTCTATTTGTTGTCTGCCTTGCAAGGATTTCGGAGTGAACATGCAAGCTGGGTTTTTGCTGTTTGGACCTCCAGGCTGTGGGAAAACACTAATCGCGAAAGCAGTTGCGCATGAGGCAGGGGCTAATTTTATTCACATTAAGGTAATTGATTTTGAGATTTTCATCTTCTTACTGCATATCTTCAGTGTACATACTGCTAAGACCTTTTCATAACATTAGGGGCCTGAACTTTTGAATAAGTATGTTGGGGAGAGTGAATCAGATGTAAGGAAAATATTCACCCGTGCGCGGACCAACTCCCCATGCATCCTATTTTTTGACGAGGTAAATGTTTTTGTTAAGCTATTTGTATTTATTCATTTGAAGAACACTTGGTATTTACTAACAACAATTATCCATGTTTGCTTTACCAATTATATTATTCTCAAGTGTTCATTCCATGTGATTTGGCAGATAGATGCTCTGACAACAAAAAGGGGGAAAGAGGGAGGGTGGGTTGTTGAACGTCTCCTAAACCAGGTTTGAATATTGGCTTCACCTATACTCGCAGACATTCGAACACTTACCTTTTTTTTTCTGCGTTATTCAAAATTTTCTGCTTGCAGTTACTTGTTGAACTCGATGGTGCTGATCAACGTCATGGTGTTTATGTTATTGGAGCGACAAACAGGTATTGTCAGCTAATGGCCGCTCCTTTGTACAAACTTGTACCTAAGTGATAGGTTGATAACACAGCTTCCTTTCTGGTGCAGAATTGATGTTATAGATGAGGCTGTTCTAAGGCCTGGTAGATTTGGCAAGAAACATTTTGTCCCTTTACCAGGTGCTGCTGAGCGGGCTGCGATATTGAAAGCGCTTGCTAAAAATAAACCTGTCTCCAAAGACGTTGATTTGGACGCACTTGCACGTCGAGAAGAGTGCAATAATCTCACTGGTGCCGACCTAGAATCACTGGTAAGTTTTGTGATCTTTCCTGTTTGAGTTTGTTGGAAGCTGCGTTACCACTTGCTTATGTTTGGGCGACGCTGTTTTTTTTGGATTCTGAGTTCAACCAAATATCTGTTTTAATGTGAAGCATGTGATGAAGTAACATGTGGAATGGAACTAACCTGTTTGAACATGCCTTCTCCAGGTGAACGAAGCTGCCATGGCTGCTTTGGAAGAGAGGATTGAATTCCTGGACAATGGGACATCATCAATGAGTTCCTCGGGTTTAATTGAACTCCCGCACTTTGAGCAATCTCTGTCTACAGTGAAGCCATCAGTATCAGAACAGGTACAATAAAGTGCAAACATCTAACTGATCTTATGATAGCACACTTTGCTCCGCTGATACAATACATCTCTTCCTGTTTTCCGTTGCAGCAAAGGAAATACTTTGACATGCTGTCGAAGAAATATTCAGCCAACTGATCCATTAATGTGCATGTTGGCGTGCTTACGAGGACCCTACTGCATTTTTCTTTGCTCATACTGCAAGTAGGGATAACACCGTCCATGGAGATGAACACTGCAGGGCACGCCACACCCGCTTCCTGCTCTGGTCGCAATCGTAATTTGTTCTGTTCTGTTGTTCACACAGCCAACGTATCAGCAATTTTGATCATCCTATATGTAGATGAATTGGTAGTACAATTATATGTGTGGAAAATAGCTATATTTTGTTTTGGTAGTAACTTATTTTTGGCAGTTTGAAATATAAACTCTGCTCAGTCTAAAGCTTCTCCATTGGTAGTTGAATACCACACCAGCCACCAGGCACTCATTGTCCCCTTTGAAATGTTAAGGACTTGTTCCGAATTGAGGACCTTCTCCGAATTGCGAACTTCTCAAAAAGTCATGTCGGCCCTGTGGGATTCAGATTGAAATTCGTTGAAACCTCATCCTTGTTAAGAACGCTTCTTGGTAATTGACCATGCGCTGTGGGTGGAACCTATCTGCACACACACGCCTAGACAGAAAATCGCCATGTAACTGACCCCGTACCTAGCCCCATTGTCTGGCTTGTCCGGAAGCACACATGAAGCTCTCATATCTAGCCCACAAGTGGGGCGGAAATGGGGCTGCCCGGACACACCCTCAGCGTTGGAACCGATGGGCCGAACCCTCATCCGACTTTCTCAGTTATGCCTTCTCTCTTGCCTAGCACCACTGCTGTTTTGCCCCGCTGCAGTGCGCACTCTAGTCTCGCCCCACCTTTTATCACCAGGTTCTGGCCCACCTTTTATCACCAGGTTCCGGCGAGAAAAGAGCTACGACAACCTCTTTGCTGGCACTACCGCCCCTTCCACGGCCCGCCGGTGCTCTCCCACACCTTTCCACACAGTCCAGCTATCCGATCTGTGGTCTCGTCTTACCCGAAAACTAGCACAATGTCCGTGCGTTGCTACGGGAAAGCCAAGTTTTGTCTCCAAATGTCGCGATAAGGCCTAATGTTTTTGTCCCGCTTCATCCCTCTCAGTTGATCACTATGCCATTCACCGATTCATGGGGTTTACCGGCTACGGAAGCACGAATTAGTTCCAAGATTTATTGGCTGTATGTGTGTTGGTAGCCCCGTAAATATTTCCATCGACACACATATCATACATAAAAAGATAAAATACATATATATAGAAAAGATAAGAATATAGACTTACTAATTTTAAAAACAGTAAGCTTTCATTCCACGGCATGCATATTGCCCGTGCTTTGCGACGGAAGAATAAAAGAGCATAGGGACGTTGATCTATGATGTGTTACAGACAGGTTATACCATTCGGTTTCATGGTTGTCAAACATTAGCGACCGTTAACAGTAGAGATACATTATTATTATGAATGAAAAGAATCGTGTGGTCGTGGATAGCATGGGCTATGGCCTATGGGTACACAAAATTAACTCATTATACTCATAGAAGGGTAAAGAATAGCATATGCTTTAACTTGCACGACGATGTGTGACAAGCACTGAAACAGACTCCCGACTAAGGAATTTGATCTGACTCGTACTGCCGCTGAGTGCTCCTGGGATAGCAAGAACTTTGGGAGTCCCTAACCAGTTGTTCACCTCTGTCATTCAGTTGACGGTGACGCCCCAGCCCAGAACTCCGCTGGTCTCTTCCTTCTCTAAGCCGTTTCGCTGTGTGTTGCTACTCCCCGCTCTCTCTCACCAGCAGCTGGAGCCTGGAGGCGTGCTTCCGGGGAGCGCCGGCCCACACTGCACAGCCAGCGGAGATGAGGATCCGAGGAGCTCCGTTGCGCTGCTGCGCTCTCCGTTCTCCGCTCGTCTCGCCTTTTAGTTACCGCTGCTCTGCGCTCTTGCTCCCGCCGACGGTGCGGAGGAGGTGATGACACGCGGTGGTCTGCAGCTCGACGGGGCGGCCTATAGCGCGGTGCACGACTGCGTGAGGGAGTGGAAAACGGGTCCATGCGGCCCCTCGTACTTGTGGATCTTGGCCGTGGGAAGGAGGTCGCGAAGTCGGACGCCGATAGTAGCAGCAGCTCGGTCACGTTGGTTCTGTGGTCTTGCTGGGAGGAAGGTCGAGGACGAAGGGAACAGCTTCGGAGGCGCGGCGCTCCAACGGCTGGAGATGGGGTAGGCGGCGCTCCTATGCGACATCTTTCAGTTCAAATAGCTCTCATGCGACATCGTTGGCTGAAATAGCTCTCATGCGATATTTGAGATAGCTCACATAGCTCCAATTGCGTGTGAGGGCGCCGTCATAAAGACTAGTTACGTGATTCCGGGTGAAATGTCGCACGAGAGCTATTTCAGCCAACGATGTAGCATTGGAGATAATTCAGCTCAAAGATGTCGCATATGAGTTATTACCCCGGCGGCGCGGCTTCCCACGCCGTGGCTGGTCAGTGACCCGTGCTTTGACCTTGCTGGGAGGAAGGTCGAGGACGAATGGAACAGCCCCGGCGGTGTTGCGCTCCGGCGGCTTGATATGCGGTCGGCGGCGTTGCGCTCCAGCGGCTTGATATGGGGCCGGCGGCGGCACTCCGATGGCTGGATATGGGGCCGGCGGCGGCGCTGGGGTCGGATTGGAGAGGATTTGGGGTCGCGTCTGTCTGTCCAAGCGTTACGGGAGCTGAAACACGATGGCCGTAAATTCTCCCAAAACTCAGGGGTAAAACCAGAAAAAGTGAAAAACGCACCAACACCTGCTCAAGCAATATTATATAGTAGAGAAGAGATAGAGATAGAGATCATCTCCACACGTCGCCTCTACGGTGCGACCCTCCAGCGTTCCGAGCTCTCCCGCTTGCCAATGCCATCCCAACATGGTATCCTGGGACACCAACGAGGACGTGTTTTCTCTCGGTGGCAACATGAACACCACCTCCTCTGATTCCGTCACGATAAGATTTTTGTGATTTGTTCAACTTTCGAGTTTAATTGATTATGCAATTGGATTTGATTTGACTTGGACATTGTTATCATCTAGGATTCATTACGTAATTGTAATGTTGAGGGTGTGAGAGACGAGGTGAAATATTGTCTTCAGGGCAACATCCTTATTTTGAAAGATTTGAACTTCACCATCGAAAAAAAGAAGAAATTCAAAGAAAAGTTAGCTGTAACTACCGTAAGATGGAGAAAGCGATGAAAAAACTAGAATAAGATGAGACTAAGATTGAACAAAATAAGATAAAAGTTTAGTACCATATTACCGATATGATACATGATCACAAGATCAAGGCGAATGCAAATCGTTTAAAGACGGAAAAAATAAAAAATATGCCATTAAGAAAGAGATTTGCCTCCACAATACATTTGGAGCGAAAGTTATATTAGTGACGATTATAATCACAATGTTAGTATTATTTAGATACATTAAAAACCATGTTATATGCTAAGTATGATGAACTATGCACAAAGCCATTCCCTCAAAAAAAAAAAAAACTATGCACAAAACAATAAAAATAAAATATGCATGTAGTTGAATTTAAGAGTTTGGAAAGTAAGAGGGATTGCAGCTGACGACAAATAAGGCATGTTCGGCTGGTGTCGACGTGTCCACAGATATAGGGGCTAATCACAATATTTTTCTCGATATTTCTTATTCAAATTCTTCGTTATTGCAATACTAATAATTTGTACGGAGTACTTAGTATATAACAAAATTATTTATGCAGAAATCCGATCGACGGATCAGACGATGCCGGCGGTGAGGCCGAGCGCGACGGCGGCCAAGCGTCCGTACTCCCTGTCGTGCGCAGCGACGGCGGGGACGCGGGGCTCCTCCTCCCCCTTCCACGCATCCTCGCACCGCTCCGCCGCCCCCAGCGCCGCCGCGATCTGCTCCACGGCCCTCCCGTACACGCGCGCCCGGATGTTGTCCAGCGCGTCGCGGAGCACGTCTGTGGCCGCGCCGTACACCTCCAGGCAGTGGCCCAGCCTGGCGCGTGCGCGCGGCGATTCCTCCGTCTCGCTCAGCCCCTCCATCTTCGCCTCCGTGGCCGCCGCGTGCTCGATCGCCATCCGCGTCGCCGCCGCCGCCAGCGCGTGCATGTCCCGCTCGTCCCGGCTCTGCGTGTCCGAGGAGAGGGACGACACGCAGTGGGCGTAGTCGACGCCGCCGGGGTCCCGACTCGCCGCGCCTCGGCACGCCTCCTCGATCCCCGCCGGCGCGGTTGCGGTGCCGCGCGGCGCCGTGGCAAGGAGGAGGACGAGCGCCCCCGCCAGGACGGCGCGATTGAGTTCTAGATGCGTCCCCATGCTACCTTGGTCGTGCTGCAAGAGCGTATGCTCGCGCCTTGGTATTTATGAGCTCGTCGGTGAGGATTCGTCAATGGAGGACGACGCAAGTGTCGCGCATGCCAACGCAGGTTAATTTCTGTCGTTGAATAATTCAGCTGGAGATCGAACTTCGCTAATTTTGTCACGAAGAAAACGAATGGTTCATCATGCTCCTATATGGCTATATATAGATTGGGCAGCATCAGCATTCTCATTTCTAGTAACTAGTAATTGATCATAGATTGGGATCATCACTCTGATGCCGAAATGCAAAGATGCGAAACAAATCCAAAAGTTTCGACCCATTTGTTTATTGAATGTGAGCTTTAAATTTTTTACTAAGGTGCTGATGAATAGATTTGAGAAAACAATCTCTAGAGTGATTTCTCCGATCCAAACTGCCTTTATTAAAGGTAGATATATAATGGACGGAGTTACAATTCTTCATGAAGTCCTGAATAGCGTTCATGTAAGAAAAGAAAGTGCGGTACATTTTAAAGTTGATTTTGAGAAAGCATATGATAAAATTAAATAGCCTTTCCTTTGTAAAATGTTACAACTGAAGGGATATCCAGACATATGGATAGATTGGATTATGAATGTTATAAGAGGAGGTCATGTAGCGGTGAAAGTAAATGACTTGATTGGTAAATATTTTATTACTCATAAAGGGTTGAGACAAGGAGATTCTTTGTCTCCGCTCCTTTTTGACACAGCGGCAGATGCGTTAGCCATTTTAATGGATAAAGCAAAGAAGAGTGGATTAATCACTGGATTACTCTCTGACTTAATTGAGGGAGGTGTTAATATGTTACAGTATGCTGACGACACTATTTTTATGTTGCCAGATAATATTGAAAGTGCTAAGAGACTAAAATTTATTCTTTGTGCCTTCGAGCAAATGTCTGGTCTAAAAATTAATTTTCACAAGAGCGAGCTATTTTTATTTGGGGAGGCTGCGGAAAAAAGTGCAGCATATAAACAAATTTTTACATGTCAGTTTGGTACTTTACCAATGAGATATCTAGGTGTTCCTGTTGATAAGACTAAGATTAGAGCGAAAGAATGGGGGTCAATTATAAATAAAATAGCAAAGAAATGTGCAGGATGGCAGGGGAGGCTACTTAATATAGCAGGGAGGGCTAAATTAGTCCAAACCTGTTTATCTAGCATGCCCACATTTATGTTATCCTTTTACAAGGTCTCAAAAGGGGTTAAGAAGAAAATGGACTTATATAGATCTAAATTAGTTTGGCAAGAGGATAAAGATAAGAAAAAGTACCATTTGGTTAAATGGTCGATCTTATGTCAGCCTAAAGAACAAGGAGGACTGGGCATAACTGATATTGAAGTTATGAACCAGGCATTGTTGGCAAAGTGGTGGTGGAAACTTGAAAGTGAAGATGGTTTATGGCAGGAAATAGTTAAAAAGAAGTATATACGTGGGGGTTGCCTGAGTGTGGCCTAAACACAGACCGGGTGTCACATCCCAATTTATTGCCCCTTTGAAAAATGTTAGTGAGAGGCAAAAATTTTGAGCCAACAAACAAATTTTGTTTGACCCAACTTGTGCTTGTGGCCTTGATCATCTTTGTGTGGAATGTTAGTACTTGTGGTTTGTGAAAAATAAATTTTTAGAATTTTCTAATTAGGTTTTTATTTTCTGAAAACTGATATAACTTACTGTTTTGGACCTATTATTTTATGTGGCTAAAATGTGCATTTATGGGAACTTTGAGTTTGGAGATGATCTATGGTGTGTGGACATTGATGCCATGCCATTGGATCACTTTTTGGATTATTGGAACCCTTAGATACATGCATGTTTATGTGGCTACAGAATAAAACTGAAAAACAGAAAAACAGAAAAGTCAGAAACAGACAGAGAGTAGCCCACTTACCAGCATGTTTTCCTGCCCTTAAACATTTTTCAAAAATGGACCAAAAATATTTCTTGGAAGTATTAAACCTGGTGATCATTTACCAATTTGAATTTTTCCATTTGGACTTGATTTACTAGGTAAAACAAGCAGCCACTTTTGCTATCTGCTAACTGCCCAGACACTTAGCAGTTTTTCAGAAAACTGATTTTTTCTCTGAAATTTACTGTTCACAGCACGGGCAGATTTTGAGAGCACGTTTATGTGATGTTTTCGTGCGAACCAGAGGGAGCAACCTTGCCCCTTCTACTCCCCCATGACCCCACTTCTTACCCATGCCATTGGATGGCTTTGTTGAGGTCAACTAGGAGCAGTGGAGGGGAGACAAGGAGATGGCCGTGAGGTGACCTGGGAGTGGACCGTGAGGGAGAGAGCTGCCCCTTTCTTCACTCTTCTTCGCGTCCTTGCCCTGCCCAGCACCCACTCGACTGAGTAGACACCCGTTGACGCCCAGAGGAAGCCCAGAGCCGACGTTTGCTTGCTCTACTCACACCACGCCGCCCTGCCGTTGACCCCGAGTGGGGGAGAGGATGATCTCCTCGTGTATAAGCCACCACGGCGCCACACGCTTCGCCACCCACCCCCACACATCCACCGCACTCGCCCCACCCCACTCTTCCTTCCCTCTCGCTCTCTGCGAGCGAGGCGGAGGAAATACTCGCCGGAGACCCGAGCGAGATCGGGTTGAAGGTTGCCGCCGCTCCACTGCCTTTTTCTCCTATCTCTCTGCACCCTCTCAACGCCCAGAACCAGGAACACGCCCCTGACACGTTTTCCTGGCATTTTACCCGCAGGAGCGCCGCCGCCGTCCTCGACGTCTTCCCGGACCTCGAGCTCGCCGGAGTTGCGCTGGGGCGCCATTGCAGCTGCTGCCGCCACCCCTGCACCGCTTCGAGCTCGCGTGACCGCCTCGACCTCGCGCCACTGCCCTAAATCGCCCCTAGGTGAGCTATCCCCGAGCCGAGCTCGCCCCCGTGTCGCGTGTGTAAGAGAGAGAGAGGAGAGGAAGACGACGCGCCAGGACCGTCGATCTCCAGATCGACGGCTTCCTTTGAACGCGGACGGTTCCCGCGCCCGCGCCGCGCGCGCGCACCGTCATGGGCCGCTTCGGCCTTAGCTGGGCCCGCCCAGCGAGTTTCGGCCCGTTCGCCGTTTTTTTTTCTTTTCTGTGTTTTTCAGATTTCAAAAACTGGAAGAATATATGTCTCTGGTTTAAATCCGTTTAAAATAGGAAAATGCAAAATAAAATCAAACCAAAAATCTGGGTAGTACCTCTGCAAGTTCTTAAACACACCCAACTTGTAGATCTACATTTTGGTCATTATTTTTGGAGAAATAAATTGAGAGGCAGAAGTACTGGTTTTCACTAAAACTTAAATAATTTTTTTTCTAAGAATCACAAAAATGCAAACTCAACTGTTTTGGAAATCCCTAAGTGTTGCCTAGCAGTAGCACTTGGCCTTTCTTGCAAAAGATCAACCAAAATAAAATGGCATGTGTTTTTGTAAATGTCCAGTGAGCTCTTCTAGGATTTTTGTAATTTATTTGGTGATGCTTTTTGAGGTGAATCCAATTGTGTTGGCTTTTGTATGTTTAGGAGTACCTAATCCTATCTTGGTGTGATTTATTGAGCTGTAGAATAAATTTGGTGTGCAAAACTAGTTTTTATGCTTTTCTGATATTAATTGTTTATAGTTTTATTTAGATTTGTAAATTGTGTTAGTGTTCTTCTTGTAATTTCTAGCATGTTTAAGTGAGATACTCTCTGTTATGAGTGTGTTAGATCTTATAAACAGCATGTTAGAAAAATATTAGTGTTTCATATGTTTGTTAGGAAATATTGTCTCTAGTATGTTTTTCCTAGAATTTTTCCTAGATTTAAGAATTATTTGAGTATGAAATCATTTGTGTGACATGATTTTAGAATATGTTGGTTGTATATCAGTAGCAAGTCATGTTGCTACTGGTTGGTTAGCATGTCACCATTGTTTGGACATTACTTAGTTTTAGCAAAGCATGTTTAGCTAGAATTATATTCTAGAAAATATTTGTGACTCACTAGTATGGATAGATTCTTATCTAGCTTGTGTTTAGGTGATTTTTGTAAATGACCAGAGGCTAAATGACCTCTTGATGCCTTGGGTTGATAGTGGAACACCCACTGATCCCATTGCATTTTGGTTTGAGAGTAAGATTCTCAAAACTAGAGCATAGCTCTATTAGTTTCTTTTTCAACTAGAAGTGTGTGGTAGATTTCTATTTTGAAAAGTAGGTGATTGTTGTGTGATGATGTTTGCTTGCTGTATGTCCTTATGCTTGTGATGTTTGTCTTTGTTTGGTTCTGATTGGATGTTTACCTTTCCTCTTTGCGACGTTAGATAACGACGAGGAAGAGGTAACAGTTGCGGGATTTATTGGGGAAGGTCTGGATATCTTATATTGCTCAAGACCAGGGACAAACCAGGACCAAGGCAAGCCATCCCAATGCTTTCTATTATAATTATCATTATACGTCATGCATGTTTTACTTCTGAAGTTTTACAAAATTTGGACAAACAAAACTATTTTTGATATGGATATTACTACTAGTGTTATTATATAAATTATTATATTGCCATTAGTCACAACTTGGTGTTGCCAAGCCCATAGCCACCATATGGTATATTTACCACCACAAGATAGTAATCTTGAAGTCCCTAAGTGGACACCCTAACAAATGTGTTTTGGAAAAACAAAGGTTTTACGGAAAACCCCGGGAAAGGTGGGACCTTGTCCACGGGAGAATGGTGAAGAAGATTGCTTTTGGAAGGGTTTTCGAAAACGATACATAGACTAGTCTTGTCCGGACAGCCCTACAGTACAACCACATTACTCAAAATGGGCACGGGCTTAATGGAAGCTTGTTTGTGTTAGTGTGAGACTTTACCTCAATTGGCTAGAAGGGGTTAAAGTCCCCGGAACCGAATGCTGGATATGGGCATACAAAGTGTGGACTGCGAGTGCCACCGGCAAGCAACAGTGGGTCTCCTGCCGTGGCGGTGGGGTGTTGGGTTATGAGAAAGAACAAGGGTATTGAGAAATGATGTGGTTAACACACACGGTGCCGGGGAGAACAAACCCAACTGAAGAGGTAATCGCATACTAGCATCGGCATAGTGGAAGTTATGATCGGTTATCTGATGTTCGCATACTGTCACGAGCAGTCCGTGGTGTTCACGGCAGATGTACCGGATGGTGTGGTGAAAGTGTACAAACTCTGCAGAGTCAAAACTATTCGAATAGCCGCGTCCGCGGTCATGGACAGCTGAATGGCAACGTCGTCTAGCATTGTGTCGATGTTTTAAAAAGGAAGTTTGGAAAAAGGAATTGTACCTGGGAGGTACTGGAAGATGAACTATGTACCTAGGAAGTACGGATGATGGAAAGCCGAAAGTTATTTTACAAGAAGTTCTGCAAAGAAAATCTTTCTTAAAACCATCTTTGTCAGAATCTCTCGGATATGCAATATCCATTGAGAGAAACTATATTATTTCTGAAGTATCTTTTTCACCAGAGATATAAATTATTATTCAACCATGATGAATCTTTCATCCATCATGGGTAGAAAACCCTAAGTATAGCCTACCTATTCCACCTTATAAGCATACTTGCATTTTATGAGCTCCATTCGGGATGTCTTGCGAGTACGTAATTGTACTCATGGCTGTGCCCCTGGATATTCCAATGTCCAGATTCTCAACGAGAAGGCTTACGTCGAAGATGAGGAGTATGCGGAAGATTGAGAGTTCGTCGACGTCTATGCGAACTAGGAACGTCTCCCAGTCAGTTGCCTGTAGGTAGTCAAGGCATGACTTGGGCTTTGCCACGGTTGTGTTTGAAGACTTCCGCTGTTTTATGAGTTTCTCTGCCCTGCGTGGCAGTTGTTTTTAACTGGGTCATGTGACCATTTCTAGGATGTGTATTCGGTATGTAATGGATGATGTATCTGCAATGCCAACTTAAGTATGTTGTTCACGACTGACTGATCATGGGATCGTGAATGTATGCATACTGGAGGTCTCAGACTGCCGGTCTGGGGTCCCCACAGAGTTGGTATCAGAGCCATCCTGACTTTAGGAGACCTTAGTTAGCACGGACGTCGATAGGAAAGAAAAGTATTTTTGGTACCATTATATTACTACCTAAAATATTTTTACCTAAGGAAGTCTAAGTATAGTTTCCGCTCCTCTCATCTTTTCAACTTATTCTAAACCTTACCTCTCTCAATTAAAGGTTTAACAAAACTTTACTTCTATTATCTTTTCTCCCTTCAAAGTTACATACTTGACGATGTCCCCAAAGCAAGACTTGAGTATGAAGCACCCGTAAGAAGAAGCAGTTTTCTTCTAAAAATTTCAACATCTACCTACCGAGAAGCTAAAGGCATGAAGACTCCAACAACCATGATTGACCCAGACCCTTAGGATCAATAGGATAAGCTCAGTTGTTTTGCTTGAGCTACCCCCTTTTTCCGGTATCCAACGTTTGCTAGTACTAAAGGTGCCTAGTGTGTTCTTTGATTGTGTGTGGTTTGTGTTACGTCTTTTGGTGTGTTTTCGCAAAGCACGCCTTGTTCACCACACTAGTAACCACCTTTTTCTCCTCTTGTCTTATACCCCTTTTTTTTTCTTCAGTATGGCCAGTGAATTACCCCCACCACCTGGGCCGGCAGTTGCCCAAATCTATGCACTGGTGATGGAAGACCGTGAAACTGCTCGTGCAGACCGCCAGGCCACTCTTGCTGCCCTAAAACACTTGGTTCAGTTGGGTGTTGCCAATGCTGAGAATAATGCTGCCCTTATGAAGGAGCACCAATGCCTGATTGCTTGTGAGAACCGCAAGAGGAAGACGATGATGCAGGAAGAACCTAGTGCATCTAAAGCTCGCAGTACTTCACCTAATTTTCAGTCTGCCCCACCACCCAACTACCCCAAGGACCGCACTCCAAGACCTGCCCAGAGATACTCTGGGGGATGTTTTACTTGTGGAAAGGAAGGGCACTTCTCTCGTGAGTGTCCCAAAAGGAACTATGTTCAAGCCCGTCCCAATGCTGCCAAGAAGACCCAGGTCCCAACCCAGAAGAAGCGGAAAAATGTGGTAAAGAGACGTCGGAATCTTGTTAGCACGAAGAAAGCACAGGAGGCACATGACATGATTATTGGTACGTTTCCGGACAACCCTATACCAGCCCTAGTTTTGTTTGGTTCGTATATCAAGATCCGACGTGAGAGCAAGTTGATCATATCTCGTCAGACTAACGAAACTATTTGAAACTAACAACACTAACGTACCTTATCAAACTTTGGATTAACACCTAACCAAAATTTGCAATGTACTAACAGTTTTTCCTAGACCACGGAAAGAGGTGCTATAGGATGACTCAAAACTAGTTGGTAGAAAGGAGAAGTTTAAGAGAATATAGGAGTGTTGAGTTATGGATTTACTAGTCAATAAGATCTCTGGTGTATCTAATTTTTGGAATCAAAAATTGGTGGATGATGTTGGTAATGTCAAAAATTTGGGGTTTAGAATAGAAGAGAAAGCTTGAAATGGATATGCAAATTATTGAGTTAGGACAAATGACATATTTTGATTTATACCCTGGGGATAACCAGTTGTGGACCCCAACCCTTGGTGGTTTTCTGAAACTAAAATATGCGACCTATGAGAAAAAGATTTTTGGATCAGAAAACTAAGATGAAAGTTATTGGATTTTTAGGAAGCACTTGATGAAATAATGATGATTGGTTGGTTAGGAGCAAGTAAGTTAAGAAGGATATTCTGATATTGAAATATTAAGGATAATGCCTAGCACAAGTGATCTTCATGCTGGATTTTTATAGAATGATCGGTTTTGGAAAAAGATAAGTTGGTGAAATAATTGGTTGTTTTGCCGGAAATTTAGTTGGTGGAAATAAATGGACAATTTTCGGATTCTAGGTATCAAAATGACTGGGAGAGAGAAGCTATGTATTTATGGAGATATTATTTTCTGAGCTTGTCATGCTCTGATCAGATTATTCTTAGAAGGACCATTCATTTTGTGATTGGGAGATCAAAGCCCTAGGTTGGAGTGTAAATGATGGATTTGAATAGGAAGGATGTCAGTTCTGGATGATATGTTTACATGATTATTGGATTCTTGATTTAGTCTTGATAATATGATTGCGAGGAGAGGATTACTTGAGAAAGCCAAATAATATGAGACATGCCTATCTAAGGGGAAAATGAATCGAGAAATGATTAGTGGATTACCAAGGGTTTGTGCCAAAATGTATTAGGAAGATCTTGCTTGAGAAACTTGGTGGATATCTGATATATTGAACTACAGGGTGACAATAGAGTTTAGGCCCAAAGAAGTTAATGGTGGATTAGTAATGTTAGCTTGGGCAAAAGTGATGGTTCAGAACAACTAGTTAATAATAGTGGCCTTACCAAAGATATTGGTTTGGTAGATAGAAGGCTCGAGAATTTGAGGCCTATACAGAATGGTTATTTCAGATTTTATGTATAGTAAGTTTGAGGTTTAGAGTATGGCACTCAACCCCCTTTGAAAACTAACCCACCGGCAGTTTTTCGAAGTATGATCAAAGGGGGGAAGCACCGGTACTTCAACGCAGCCAACCACCAAGCAACTGGAGATGAAGATGAAAGTTTCTAATATTCTTGTTTGGTTTCACTCTTTTAGTACCCGCTTGCGAATCTCGAGGACGAGATTCATTTTAAGGGGGGAAGATCTGTCACATCCCAATTTTTGCCCCTTTGAAAAATGTTAGTGAGAGGCAAAAATTTTGAGCCAACAAACAAATTTTGTTTGACCCAACTTGTGCTTGTGGCCTTGATCATCTTTGTGTGGAATGTTAGTACTTGTGGTTTGTGAAAAATAAATTTTTAGAATTTTCTAATTAGGTTTTTATTTTCTGAAAACTGATATAACTTACTGTTTTGGACCTATTATTTTATGTGGCTAAAATGTGCATTTATGGGAACTTTGAGTTTGGAGATGATCTATGGTGTGTGGACATTGATGCCATGCCATTGGATCACTTTTTGGATTATTGGAACCCTTAGATACATGCATGTTTATGTGGCTACAGAATAAAACTGAAAAACAGAAAAACAGAAAAGTCAGAAACAGACAGAGAGTAGCCCACTTACCAGCATGTTTTCCTGCCCTTAAACATTTTTCAAAAATGGACCAAAAATATTTCTTGGAAGTATTAAACCTGGTGATCATTTACCAATTTGAATTTTTCCATTTGGACTTGATTTACTAGGTAAAACAAGCAGCCACTTTTGCTATCTGCTAACTGCCCAGACACTTAGCAGTTTTTCAGAAAACTGATTTTTTCTCTGAAATTTACTGTTCACAGCACGGGCAGATTTTGAGAGCACGTTTATGTGATGTTTTCGTGCGAACCAGAGGGAGCAACCTTGCCCCTTCTACTCCCCCATGACCCCACTTCTTACCCATGCCATTGGATGGCTTTGTTGAGGTCAACTAGGAGCAGTGGAGGGGAGACAAGGAGATGGCCGTGAGGTGACCTGGGAGTGGACCGTGAGGGAGAGAGCTGCCCCTTTCTTCACTCTTCTTCGCGTCCTTGCCCTGCCCAGCACCCACTCGACTGAGTAGACACCCGTTGACGCCCAGAGGAAGCCCAGAGCCGACGTTTGCTTGCTCTACTCACACCACGCCGCCCTGCCGTTGACCCCGAGTGGGGGAGAGGATGATCTCCTCGTGTATAAGCCACCACGGCGCCACACGCTTCGCCACCCACCCCCACACATCCACCGCACTCGCCCCACCCCACTCTTCCCTTCCCTCTCGCTCTCTGCGAGCGAGGCGGAGGAAATACTCGCCGGAGACCCGAGCGAGATCGGGTTGAAGGTTGCCGCCGCTCCACTGCCTTTTTCTCCTATCTCTCTGCACCCTCTCAACGCCCAGAACCAGGAACACGCCCCTGACACGTTTTCCTGGCATTTTACCCGCAGGAGCGCCGCCGCCGTCCTCGACGTCTTCCCGGACCTCGAGCTCGCCGGAGTTGCGCTGGGGCGCCATTGCAGCTGCTGCCGCCACCCCTGCACCGCTTCGAGCTCGCGTGACCGCCTCGACCTCGCGCCACTGCCCTAAATCGCCCCTAGGTGAGCTATCCCCGAGCCGAGCTCGCCCCCGTGTCGCGTGTGTAAGAGAGAGAGAGGAGAGGAAGACGACGCGCCAGGACCGTCGATCTCCAGATCGACGGCTTCCTTTGAACGCGGACGGTTCCCGCGCCCGCGCCGCGCGCGCGCACCGTCATGGGCCGCTTCGGCCTTAGCTGGGCCCGCCCAGCGAGTTTCGGCCCGTTCGCCGTTTTTTTTTTCTTTTCTGTGTTTTTCAGATTTCAAAAACTGGAAGAATATATGTCTCTGGTTTAAATCCGTTTAAAATAGGAAAATGCAAAATAAAATCAAACCAAAAATCTGGGTAGTACCTCTGCAAGTTCTTAAACACACCCAACTTGTAGATCTACATTTTGGTCATTATTTTTGGAGAAATAAATTGAGAGGCAGAAGTACTGGTTTTCACTAAAACTTAAATAATTTTTTTTCTAAGAATCACAAAAATGCAAACTCAACTGTTTTGGAAATCCCTAAGTGTTGCCTAGCAGTAGCACTTGGCCTTTCTTGCAAAAGATCAACCAAAATAAAATGGCATGTGTTTTTGTAAATGTCCAGTGAGCTCTTCTAGGATTTTTGTAATTTATTTGGTGATGCTTTTTGAGGTGAATCCAATTGTGTTGGCTTTTGTATGTTTAGGAGTACCTAATCCTATCTTGGTGTGATTTATTGAGCTGTAGAATAAATTTGGTGTGCAAAACTAGTTTTTATGCTTTTCTGATATTAATTGTTTATAGTTTTATTTAGATTTGTAAATTGTGTTAGTGTTCTTCTTGTAATTTCTAGCATGTTTAAGTGAGATACTCTCTGTTATGAGTGTGTTAGATCTTATAAACAGCATGTTAGAAAAATATTAGTGTTTCATATGTTTGTTAGGAAATATTGTCTCTAGTATGTTTTTCCTAGAATTTTTCCTAGATTTAAGAATTATTTGAGTATGAAATCATTTGTGTGACATGATTTTAGAATATGTTGGTTGTATATCAGTAGCAAGTCATGTTGCTACTGGTTGGTTAGCATGTCACCATTGTTTGGACATTACTTAGTTTTAGCAAAGCATGTTTAGCTAGAATTATATTCTAGAAAATATTTGTGACTCACTAGTATGGATAGATTCTTATCTAGCTTGTGTTTAGGTGATTTTTGTAAATGACCAGAGGCTAAATGACCTCTTGATGCCTTGGGTTGATAGTGGAACACCCACTGATCCCATTGCATTTTGGTTTGAGAGTAAGATTCTCAAAACTAGAGCATAGCTCTATTAGTTTCTTTTTCAACTAGAAGTGTGTGGTAGATTTCTATTTTGAAAAGTAGGTGATTGTTGTGTGATGATGTTTGCTTGCTGTATGTCCTTATGCTTGTGATGTTTGTCTTTGTTTGGTTCTGATTGGATGTTTACCTTTCCTCTTTGCGACGTTAGATAACGACGAGGAAGAGGTAACAGTTGCGGGATTTATTGGGGAAGGTCTGGATATCTTATATTGCTCAAGACCAGGGACAAACCAGGACCAAGGCAAGCCATCCCAATGCTTTCTATTATAATTATCATTATACGTCATGCATGTTTTACTTCTGAAGTTTTACAAAATTTGGACAAACAAAACTATTTTTGATATGGATATTACTACTAGTGTTATTATATAAATTATTATATTGCCATTAGTCACAACTTGGTGTTGCCAAGCCCATAGCCACCATATGGTATATTTACCACCACAAGATAGTAATCTTGAAGTCCCTAAGTGGACACCCTAACAAATGTGTTTTGGAAAAACAAAGGTTTTACGGAAAACCCCGGGAAAGGTGGGACCTTGTCCACGGGAGAATGGTGAAGAAGATTGCTTTTGGAAGGGTTTTCGAAAACGATACATAGACTAGTCTTGTCCGGACAGCCCTACAGTACAACCACATTACTCAAAATGGGCACGGGCTTAATGGAAGCTTGTTTGTGTTAGTGTGAGACTTTACCTCAATTGGCTAGAAGGGGTTAAAGTCCCCGGAACCGAATGCTGGATATGGGCATACAAAGTGTGGACTGCGAGTGCCACCGGCAAGCAACAGTGGGTCTCCTGCCGTGGCGGTGGGGTGTTGGGTTATGAGAAAGAACAAGGGTATTGAGAAATGATGTGGTTAACACACACGGTGCCGGGGAGAACAAACCCAACTGAAGAGGTAATCGCATACTAGCATCGGCATAGTGGAAGTTATGATCGGTTATCTGATGTTCGCATACTGTCACGAGCAGTCCGTGGTGTTCACGGCAGATGTACCGGATGGTGTGGTGAAAGTGTACAAACTCTGCAGAGTCAAAACTATTCGAATAGCCGCGTCCGCGGTCATGGACAGCTGAATGGCAACGTCGTCTAGCATTGTGTCGATGTTTTAAAAAGGAAGTTTGGAAAAAGGAATTGTACCTGGGAGGTACTGGAAGATGAACTATGTACCTAGGAAGTACGGATGATGGAAAGCCGAAAGTTATTTTACAAGAAGTTCTGCAAAGAAAATCTTTCTTAAAACCATCTTTGTCAGAATCTCTCGGATATGCAATATCCATTGAGAGAAACTATATTATTTCTGAAGTATCTTTTTCACCAGAGATATAACATTATTATTCAACCATGATGAATCTTTCATCCATCATGGGTAGAAAACCCTAAGTATAGCCTACCTATTCCACCTTATAAGCATACTTGCATTTTATGAGCTCCATTCGGGATGTCTTGCGAGTACGTAATTGTACTCATGGCTGTGCCCCTGGATATTCCAATGTCCAGATTCTCAACGAGAAGGCTTACGTCGAAGATGAGGAGTATGCGGAAGATTGAGAGTTCGTCGACGTCTATGCGAACTAGGAACGTCTCCCAGTCAGTTGCCTGTAGGTAGTCAAGGCATGACTTGGGCTTTGCCACGGTTGTGTTTGAAGACTTCCGCTGTTTTATGAGTTTCTCTGCCCTGCGTGGCAGTTGTTTTTAACTGGGTCATGTGACCATTTCTAGGATGTGTATTCGGTATGTAATGGATGATGTATCTGCAATGCCAACTTAAGTATGTTGTTCACGACTGACTGATCATGGGATCGTGAATGTATGCATACTGGAGGTCTCAGACTGCCGGTCTGGGGTCCCCACACCGGGAGATTCCCAATTTTGGTCTGGTGTTTTGGGAGTTAAAGATATCTTTTATTCATATTGTAGAAAAGAGGTCGGGGATGGAGAAAACACCAGGTTTTGGGAAGACTGGTGGGTAGGAGACAAACCGCTTAAGATGAGCTGTCCGAGACTTTACGGAATTTGTTTAAAAAAGAACTTTACGGTAGCTGAGGTTCTGAGAAATGGGTGGGATTGGATAACTTTTCGACGAACGTTACTAGGTGATACATTGATGTTATGGAATAATGTAAAAGATAATTGCAATAACACTGTCTTGGTTCAAGGCAAAGACCGTGCGGTATGGACTCTGAATGATAATGGTAAATTCACTGTCAGATCACTTTATAGAAAGTTGATCTCCAATGGAATTGACTATCCACACAAATTTTTGTGGAAGGCAAAACTTCCACAGAAGATAAAATTCTTCTTATGGCTTGTTCTGAGAAATAGTATCTTAACTCAAGATAATTTGGCTAGGAGAGGATGGCAGGGTTCTACTAAATGTCATTTTTGTGGGGGTGAGGAATCGGTGGAACATCTCTTTATGTCTTGTTCCATGGCAAAATTAATTTGGAGCATACTACATTGTGCTTTTAATTTTAGAAAAAAGCCTGCTTCGATCCAAGATCTATTTGGAGCATGGCTTCGTAGCTTTGCTGGGGATCAAAAAGATCTGATTATTGTCGGAATAGCTGCCGTTCTATGGACCATTTGGAATGCCAGGAACGAGCTGTGTTTTGAGAGAAAGAAACACCAAGATCCATTTGTTCTTGTGCGAAGAGTTAACTATTGGATTGACTCTTGGGCAATTTTGCAGAAAAAGCAGGGGATAAAAGAAGTGCTGCTGTGGGGAGCAAAGTTGCTCGAACGGGTGGCAAATGAAGCGTTCAACGCGGCACACGGGTGGAGGCCGGAGTGCTCAGATTAACCGGCTGAAAAAAAGAGTTTTGGAGAGGAGATCAAGATAAAAAAGGTGCCGTGAAGATTTGGTACCTGGGATGTCTTGCGGGTGAAGTTTTAGGAAGTAGTTGGTTGGTTTCTTGCTTATGTTCTCTAGGTGTAACGTGAGGTTCCTCGTTTGTGATGGTCAGATTTGCAGTAACTTGACTTAGATAGATGGTGGCAATCTTTACTTTTCATGTTTTTACCTTATGTTTGTAATTCCGGACGGGTGTGGTTTCTAATAATAGAAATCGGAGGGGGGACTCTCTTTATTAAAAAAAAAAGTAATTGATCATAGTATTAATCCATTAGTAATTGATCATAGCATTGATAGAAGTATTGGACAAACACCATGGAACCAGATGAGAAGCTGAAACAACTTAACTCCCTTCTCTTCTTTTTTAACAGATCAATCCGCTATGGTACAATGTTAATGTCAACCATGCCCTCTTGTCTGTTAATTGGAGCTTGGAAGATCATACTCATTGGTCATGGCATGGCAGTGTGTCACTCGGATCAGGTTCTGTCAATTGATCAGAGTCACACTCTCTCCTGCTGCTCTGCTACCTCTCCGTGACCAGCTGCTCCTTGCAACGGCGCCAGCTTCGGCGGAGCCTCCGCGGTGGTGGCAGCGGCTTCCTCCCTCTTGCCCCACAGAACAAGGTAGAGCCCAATGATCACAAGCACTGACCCCAGCACGCTGCAACATCACATCATCATTAAGTCAATACCAAGTCAGCACTGATCGAACTCACTGCAATATAGGAACAGCATTCTGACGAAAAATAACAATGTTCAGACTTCAGAGAGGAATTTTAATGGCTGACTGACCTGCCGAAGTAGAGGGGCTCGTGGAGGACGAAGAGATCGATGCCAGCGACGAACATCTGGGACAGCGGGCTGAAGGCGGCGGTGAACACAGGACCCCTTTTCTCCACGCAATAGGTCAGCATCAGGTACCCGATCCCTGACGCCACCACGCCGCAGTACACGACAGCGACGATCTCCACGGTGCCCCTGAGCCGCCACATCTCGACGGTGCTCCTCTGCGTGGACAGAGCCAGCGCCGCTGCCTGCACGAAGCTGAACAGCGACATGAGCGCCGTCGCTGAGTACACCGCTGGGTACCTGCGGGTGAGCCGCCGCTGCAGGAGCAGCCACGCCGCGAACCCCACCACGTTGGCCAGCATCGACACCGAGCCCAGCACCCACCGCACTGCGTTGGCATGCCCATGGTCGTCGCCAGACACGGCAGCCGGGTGCCGGGTGGTGAGGATGGTAAGTGGTGGTAGTGCGTGAGGGACGCACCCTTGTAGAAGGTTAGCAGCATTGCTCCGGTGAGGGAGACCAGCGTGCCTGATATCTTGGCGCTCCCTGACTTGCTCCTAACCTCCAGTGCCTCATACCTAGCACAAAAATTATGAATGATTTTTTTCTTTCTATTTCATGAGTGTGCAATGCAACTAGCTTACGGAAAAGTGTTTGTTTAAACTGTTCAGAAAAAATATGTTTAATCTATGTTTTATAGGATAATAAGCTGATCAATGCTGTGGTAGGATTGATGCGGTTCGCGAAGTTGAAGTTTTTGTCTTATGGTGTTGGTTGGTTCATTTTAAGGTGATGTGCTAGATTTAATGGAAACATATTTAAAAGTATTAACAACAAATCAAACTAGCTAGTGGAATCTTAGTTCCTTTCAGGATGCTCTTGTACTAATTTAAATAATGGAAATAATATTAAAATTATTCAAACTGAATCAATTTAAACTATTATAGCGCGTAGTAGGATATGAAACTTTATACCTGACCTACAAGCAAGAAACCATCTTTTCACAAAAATGCCTTTTTGGTACCAAAAGAAAGGAACATTACCCGAAGGCGAGTGATATGAGGAAGGTAACCACTGGGAGCAGATTGGAGAAAGTTGCAGCAAATGTTGCTGTTGTATACTCCAATCCGATGAAGAGCGTGTACTGAAGCAGCACCGGGCCGAGGATTCCACTAAGGAACATGTACACAAAGAGTTCAGCTGTGAACTTTGGTCTTGTCTTCCTGAAAGAAGAAGAAAAAAGGCAGTACATGTGCATGATCAGAAACATGCAGTACTAGGCACAACTACTGGTACTACTAGCTGCTTTATCACCAGGATTTATTTGCCTTTGCTTTTGACGATGATAATGATACCTTTCCTTGAAGTAGGCAATGGGGCCAAGGAATACAGTGGCCAGCATCTGCCTGAAAGTGATGAGGACCAGCCGGTTCATCCCCTGGTTCAGCGCCTGCTTGAGCAGCGCGGTCATGACGGCAATCACGATGTTCGTGGCCACCATCGCCGCCATCGGCATCCACTGCTCCATGCATCCTGCACTCCACATTTTCAGTCCGTCTGCCTTGATGATCTGATGGGCAATTTGTTTTTGGTTATGCCATGGTTTTATAGGGGTGGTGACTGATGAAGGTCCTGAAAATTGGCATCTGCAGGCATGTTTCGGTTTGCAACTTCGTTTTCGCGCACGTGACCGAGAGCTAAAAACATGGCCTGAGAGGGAGGAGGACAATGCTTGTGTCCTGACACCAGAATGTCTGAATAATTGTGGAAATTTTCTCGCATCGAGCAAATTGCGCAACCAGCTGAATCGAATAGCCCTCTTTATTACACAGTGCAGCGGAACAAAGTAAAGCTCTGCACCCTTTTTTCCAGTTTCTAGCAAGCAAAATATAAACTGCGATCCTTCCTGCATGGTCTTCTTCTACTGTAGAGCATTGGATGCTGTTTCAGCACTGAAAATTTTAGCATGTGCCCGTTTTAGGGTCTACAAAGAACAACGTAGGGAAACACCTTCCCATGGCAAAGTTCGAAGATCCAATGCCCACTGCCTCTTCTTTGATGAGCAAAAGATATCTTTAGGTCCTAATCAAATCACAAAGCATTGATTCGATAGCTTCCCTCACCGGACCGTGGGGTAGTCGTACGAACAAAGTGCGGACAATATTTCCTTTTATTTTTTTTCTTTCTTGTCATGTTCAGTGTGACAGATTGTGATGTTCTAACGTGTTGAGAAATGATCAGCTTATGGCGCCACTTCTGTCACCTGGAGAATTTGGCTAAATATGGGAATACAACTGCGGAAATTAGCCCAACATATTGCTTCGCTGTGCTAGCAAAAACGCATACGACAACTGCAGTACTAGTGGCACTGTATACTATTCCTTTTGGTAATACCATTTAGGTTTATGAAACTAAGGAGGAAGCTATCTCTAATTTTGCGACCCAGGAATTTCATAGCTTGGTCCTCATGATTTGATTTGCTTCTCCTTATCCACTTCCTCTTCCTCTTCTTTGGCAGATGCTACGGTCACCGAGGCATCCCTGTTCTTTCCCCACAGCAGAATATAGAGGCCCATGATCATCAGTATGGATCCCAGTACACTGCAAGGATAAAATAAAATACAAAAGGTTAATAAGTGAAGCCATTTGGACCAGCCATTGCAGTTCTGCAAGAGCAAAATCAGAAAACTCACTCATAAACTGAAAGGCTTGAGCACTATTTCAGTATGAGAAATGAAGGAATGATCATCATACATTGATAGTGTCTTATAATAACTGAGGCAAGTAAGGTTTACCTTCCAAGGTAGATGTTCTCATGGAGAAAAAAGAAATCTATTATAGCAACCATGATCTGGATGATAGGGATGAAGGCTGAAGTAAACACCGGCCCTCTTTTTTCGACACACCATGTCATCAGTACATATCCCACTCCAGACCCCAAAATTCCCTGGAACATATGAAAAAGTTTTTTTGTTTTGTTCAGTCAATTCTCAGAGTGTTATTAACTCCTTTTTAAGAACTGTAACAGGATGATCTTACTGTATACAGTACTGTAACAATCTCCACTGTCTTTGTGAGGGCCCACACAGATGCCCGCCTCTGTATCGCCGCCGTAAGGCCCCCGCCTTGCAGGGAGCTGATGAGGAACATGTATGCAGTGCTGGAGTAGAGTGCTGGGTACTTCTTGGTGAGCTTGGACTGCAGCAGGAGCCAAAAGGAGAAGCACAGGCAGTTTGCCAGTAATGCTAAAGTACCCAGGGTCCAGCTCTTCTTGCCAGATTCTGCTGCTGCTTCAGCATGCTGGCCTGAAGGCACAGCTTGGTGAGTCAAGGCAATACCCTTGTAGAGGGTAAGGAGCATGACGCCGGCAAACGACATGAGTGTCCCAGCAATCTTTGCAGCTCCAGCCTTGCTCTTCATGTTCAGCGACTCCACCCTGCATCCATGAGTAGCACTCAAAGGGTTTCAGATAACATTAAAAAGACAGTCCACGAAAAGTACCAGGTAAATTTGAAAACTGAAACACACATACCTTAGCAAGACAGCGATGAGGAAAGTGAGCACAGGAGCCAAGTTGGTGAAAGTTATGGCAAAGGTTGCTGTGGTGTACTGTAATCCGTAGAAGAAAGTATATTGAGAGAGCGCCGCGCTAAAATGGCAGAGAGAGAAAACAAGAACAGTCAATGATGAATCAAATAGAATCATATCTGGGAGAACATTAGCTGGGCCACTGTACTAATGAGAGGAAGTGATTGGTGTGATGTTCTGTTTGCAACAGTACCCCAACGCTGCGCTGAAGAAGAGGTACACAAGGATCTCCAGCGTGAGCTTAGGTCTCGTGCTCCTGAAAAAACACCGGCGACGTCAAACAATAGCCTGAGTTCTGAACTCTTATCGTTTGCTTTGAATTAAATGTATGTACCGTTCTTTGAAAAATGCTATTGGAGAAAGAAAGACCGTGGCCACGAGTTGTCGCAGCGTGATAAGTACTAGACGATCGAGCCCCTCCTCGAGCGCCTTCTTGATCAAGGCCGTTGTGACAGCAGAGATGAGGTCAAAGACCAGCATTGCGATCACCGGTTTCCACTCGTCGATGCGCGCCATCCCCCACATTGGTGCTGCTGAATCCTTGACAACCTTCACTTATGTTGCAATGCTAATGCTCTTGTCATGGACTACTTATAGGCAATATTTTACTATGTGGAGATCCTTCTGAAAATTAAAGAGATCTCCTGGAAGATACGTGACAATGACCATTCTACCCTCCAAAAAAGGTTCTAATGTTTTTGTCATCGAGTACTTATTGGAATGAAACAGTCCATCCTCACATTAACTTTTTTCACAGTGCCATGGGAAGATACTGACATGAATTGTCAAGATATTTCCTCTCCTGTTGAGCTGACGGTGGCAGTGGGAGCATCAACCAGAAATATCCCACTGTTTCCACACTTTGGTGAGTTTGGCAAGCTACTGTTTGGACTACAAACTTGACCCTATTCTTATCATGGTAAGGATCCAACACAGTTCAGTTGCACAAAAAAGGCGGCACCATCCCATCCGATCCGATCCAAAGGAAAGCAGGATGGTGAGTTGCAGTGGAGTGATCACCTAGTATGAAAGCTCCCTGTCTCATCCGTCTCCCTTGATAATTGGCGGAAATGCGGGACCAAAGGACGAGCAGCAATATAGACAATATGTCTCCTCAATGTCAGTTTTAAAATATTCATAAAAGTAGGTACTAATCGAATTACTGAAATTGCGCAAAAAATCATTCGACCGACACAGTCGGCCTTTATGCCTGGACGCCACATTTTAGAGGGTGTGGTGGTCTTACACGAAACTGTCCATGAACTTAAAAGGAAGAAGATGGATGGAGTTATTTTTAAAATTGACTTTGAGAAAACATATGATAAAGTTAAATGGCCTTTCCTTCAACAAGCTTTGCGTATGAAAGGCTTTGCACATGAATGGTGCAACTGGATTACGCAATTTGTTCAGGGAGGAAGTGTCGGGATACGGGTAAATGATGACATCGGTCATTACTTCCAAACAAAAAAAGGTCTCCGACAAGGTGATCCGTTGTCTCCTATGTTGTTTAATATAGTTGCGGATATGTTGGCCATTCTTATCGCAAGGGCGAAGGAGGATGGCCAAATAGGTGGTCTGATCCCTCATTTAGTAGAAGGGGGCCTATCCATCATACAATATGCAGATGACACTATATTATTCATGGAACATGATTTGGACATGGCTGTGAATATGAAACTTATATTATGCATATTTGAACAATTGTCGGGGCTTAAAATCAATTTTCATAAGAGTGAATTTTTTTGTTTTGGAAAGGCTAAAGAGGTAGAAGATCAATACAAACAAATCTTCGGATGTGAGTCTGGTTCTCTACCCTTTAAATACTTAGGTGTTCCGATCCACTATAGGAAACTTCGGAATTCCGAGTGGTACCCAGTGGAAAGCCGTTTCGAAGGCAAGCTGGGGTGTTGGAAGGGTAAGATGCTATCCTACGGGGATCGCCTTGTCCTGGTCAATTCGGTCCTAACGAGTTTACCAATGTTTATGCTGTCTTTACTGGAAATACCAAAAGGGGTACGTAAAAGACTGGATTTTTATAGATCACGATTTTTTTGGCAGAGTGACGAAAATAAGCGAAAATATAGATTGACAAGATGGAACATCATATGTAGACCGAAAGATCAGGGTGGTTTAGGGGTGGAAGTGCTCGAACTAAAGAATAAGTGTTTACTCAGTGAATGGCTGTTTAAACTTTTAAATGAAGAGGGGGTTTGGCAAGAATTGTTGCAAAACAAGTATCTTCATAGTAAAACTTTAGCTCAGGTGGAAGCACAACCGTCTGATTCACCTTTTTGGAAAGGTCTTATGAGAGTGAAAGAAGACTTCTTTAGTATAGGGTCATTTCGGGTTGGTAACGGGGAAACTACAAGGTTTTGGGAGGACACTTGGCTAGGCAATACTCCGTTGAAAAATCAATATCCATTGCTATACAACATTGTGCAACAACAAAATGTTTCGGTTCATGATGTGTTTCACAATGGTCCACCTTTAAACATAGCCTTTCGTAGGGCTTTAGTTGGAAACAAGTGGGATATGTGGTCTCATTTATGTGTTAGACTAATGGATATTACTCTCAATGATGTTCCGGATAGATTCACTTGGAAATTGACACAAAACGGGATATTTACAGTTAAATCTATGTATGAAGACTTAATGAATGATCATACTAGATTCTTACAAACATACTTATGGAAATTGAAAATTCCGCTGAAAATTAAGGTCTTTATGTGGTTCCTTCATAAAAAAGTTGTGCTTACTAAAGATAATTTAGCGAAAAGAAATTGGAATGGAGACTCTCATTGTTCCTTTTGTGGGAATAATGAAACCGTTGAACATTTATTTATTTCCTGCCCATTTGCAAAACTGATTTGGAGAGTTGTTTTTTGTACCTACAATATTCCTCCCCCCACCAATATTACTAATATGTTTGTGAATTGGTTGAATGGGGTAGATAAAAAGACCAAAGATAGGATTCGTATTGGCGTTTCTGCTATTTGTTGGTCGATTTGGAATTGTAGGAACAATCTTGTTTTTAACAGGAAAGAAAATTTTCATGTCTTACAAGTTATCCATATGGCGGTGCATTGGATCCAGCTATGGGCCTTCTTGCTATCTACGGACCAGCGAGACCTTATGGTGGCTGGATGCACACGACTCCTGTTGGTGGCACAGGAGTTTTTCTCCCGGCATACGTGGCAGCATACTAGTCGACTTTCGTAGTGCGCTATAGGCTTTGCTTTTTGTCCGGTTGAGGCTTGTCTCAATCTTCTTTGTGATTGTTTGAGATGTAAAACTATACTTGACATAAATTTGGTAATAAATGGCTGTGTGCATCACTCGATGCAGAGACCGGGACATCCCCATTTCTAAAAAAAAAAAGCTCGCAATTGCAAAGAGGAACTGGGAAAGCGGATTGTCGGGATGTGGCATTGGCCATGGTGGAACTGCACCTGGCTGCAACTGCATATTAGTTCATGATCAGGAAACGGCCAGCGAGCCAGAGCTAGCTCCTAGATGCAGCAGGGAAGAATAATCCCGACAACCGCTAGTAGATCCAGACTGGTGCGGTGACAAAAAATTCCCCGAGATGTCCTCTATGCACATTGTGCATCGAGCACCTGCGCACTTGGCACTGTCAGTAGTAACGATGTTACTGCCACTTGTTTCTATTGCAGGGCAGGATTCAGACAAATCTGTTGAATTATGCACAACTGAAGTGTAGCATGCTTGTTCAGGTAACTGAATCACATACTGGTAGCAAACATTGTTCAGGAACTAGGATGGTAAAATTCATGAGAGTTCAGAATAAATGAACATTTTTTTCATCAACTGATTTGCAGGTCACTGTCTGAGCCACATCTGCAGCCATATCCTTTTTAGGCTTTAGCTTCTTGCAAGGACAGTCGGATGGAAGAGTGAGGTATTGTCCCAGTCACAGTACAAGCCCTAACCTAAGCAAAGCCCATTAAGAAGCAAAGGAAAGAAAAAGCATTGGCTTTTGGCATAGGCCTATGGTTGAGCAAAGTGCTGAGCCTCCTCCATGCTGATAAAAAAAAAGCTACTACGTTTAACCTACCACCAAAGTTGTCAAAAAGAAAAAAAAGGGATTAGAATTTTTGCTTTTGGAGAAGAAGAAAACAAATGATTGTATATATCGGAGCAGCATCTTAAAAAGAGAGGTTCAACTGGTACAATTAGCCTTGTGCCCACTGTAATCTAGCACAGATTTGATGCTGACCTTAATATCTGTGATCCTAGTCTAGTGCCTGTCAGGCTCATGGCTAACCTTAATCAGATGCCAAATTCGGTCGTTAATTTATAATCTTTAGATCTTCTAGTCTTTTTTGTATTGAGAAGACAGACCCAGGAAATAGCAAAACGGTAACCAGCATTATTTTTCCCAAGAAAAAAAATTCTTGCAGCATAAAGGAGACAAAGTTCTACTATCTTGATTTGGACCAGAGGCCTTTTTGTTTTTGAGAACTGGACCAGAGGCATGTGAAAGACAGTTCCTAATTTCACCTGTACTACTGCGCTTTTCGGGCCGATGCTGTATGTATATGTTGGGCCTGCACTTGGAGATGATTCAATATGCCCTAATTCCGGCATAGGTTGAGGCCCAGCTGTAAATTTTCTTTTCCTTTTTTATCTCTAGTTTTCGTTTCTATTTCTTTCACTTTTATGTTTCTTTTCATTTTCTCATTTTATATTTATTGCTGTTTATTTTTACGTTATTTAATTATTTTTTGTTCACATGTCTGTACAATTGTTTCCGTATCATTTCTAAAGAGGAGTTAAAATGAAAAAAATGTAGTTAATTATCATCCTTATTTGTAGGGAAAATTCTTAACTGTCAATGGTGTGATCTTTTATTGACATACATTAGCATTTGTATTGACACACATGGATTTTTTCATGGAGCATATTTCAAAAATAGCCTAGTTTTTTCCAGTGGAATGGAGTTGGACAACAGTCCACATGAATAGTTATTTGCTTTGCGGCAAAACATTCCAACCTCTCTAATGCTGGTGGCGACGGTCCGACAATCGCACCAAGACAAGGATAGAGTTGTATGACTTTCGTTACATGTGACACGATCTTTGTATGGATGGGACCCCACGGTGTTATGTTCCGAAAAAAAATCCTTCAAACTTTTCATCCAACGATCGATCGATGAAGTTGACATGGTATATTAGTACGTGGAAATAGCTTGTACAAAGCATTATGTCAACTTATATGTTACTACGCGGGTAACATAGAAGTCCGATCTTTTGTCCAAACATACCCGAGAATTCTATTTTCGACGATCTCAACCAACGATACGATGGGATTATCTGTTTGGATCTAGCATGCTGATTTTTTGTATGTAACATTATGGTTGAAAGGAGTGCGTCTTTTTTTAGCTCCCATGCTCTAAAATATAAAATGATATCTATAAATCTGATTCTTTCTGGGGATACATACATATGTGATCTAAATATTAGTATTTGTTTTGTTAAATGATACTATAGTTTCGGCTACCAAAAAAATTGTATCTCCAAAAAGGCAAAAAAAAAAACATGATTATTTTTATCGAAAAGGCATATTTCCATTATATAGAAAGCATAAAAATACAGTACTTTTTCTATCAAACATTCAAACCCAGTTTCAAAAGAGCACAGCGTGACAACCAACTTAACTAACATTACACAGCCTCTTGGAAAGAAACAAAAGAGCCCACGCAAGAGTCAGCAAAAGAAAGCTACACAAAACCAAAAAGAAACTAGGCAATACCTCGACACTGCCGTACTATAGGTTGCAGATTCCTTGGCATCACTTTCTCCTCCCACCTTCCTCATGCCATGCTGGTAACATGCGCGTCCACTATGTGAGCAAAGAAATCATTTTTAACATATCATTAAGAGGCGAGGCGATTCGGCGATAACTCGATTGACCAAGATATAGCTCCAATTACAACCAAAATTGTATCTTTCCGCGACCGTACCCCTTTGCCTCCGAGAACCAGGCGAGGCGATTAGGGTTCCCTGTCTCCCGTCAGCGTCGCCGCCGATCTTCCCCGCCTCTGTGGCTTTCGGGCCATGGAGGCAAGGTGGATCTCGGCCCTCTTCGACGAGAGGGCTCCATTTTTCTGGTTTTAGTGTCCAGGTTTGCTGGGGTGACGCATTGGTGGTGGCGGCGACTCTTCTTACAACAATGTCACCCTGACTTCAGCCCCATCTCGGCGGTGACGTCAAGAAGCTTGTGTGAGTGGTGTGGTTCTCGAGTACTTCTTTGTGGCGGTGGCGTTCTCTGGATCGTCATGGAGCTTCATCGACGGTTAATCCTTCTTCTTCGGCTCCAGGACGGATGTGGTCTTCTTGACTTGTTCGGCGACTTCCCGTCCGCAACCAACAACGTCAGCCCGGCTCTGGGAGGAGCGGTAGCGGCGGCGCGCCGTCGACACGGTCTGGAGGTTGAAGACAAAGGGCATCTCATGGATCTCGTTGTAATTTTCGATTTGTTGAGAAGTTTTGTACTGTTCCGTGTTTCTTTTAATGTCAAGATCCTTTTCACAAAAAAAAAACATAAAACTGAAACTAGCTTCCAGATTCTTTGAGGGAGAAAAATGAAATCATCAAAAGAACATAGACGATCTGTCCCAGCCAAGGGTCTCTTTCACACACCACAAAGAACGTGTGACAATATGTCGGCGTTCGGCGAACGGGGGTTCCCCTTACCCCATGCGCACGAGCCCGGGCCGCTACCATTGACCAAGACCGGCAAGATGAAGGTAAAGGAAGACCCCGAAGAGAGAGTTGCAGGAACGCATTGGATCCCCTCTTCTCGGGGCACACCCCGGGAAGGGCTCTGCCACCCCGGGAAGACATCCACGTGCAACGTGGCAGGCATGTCCTGCGCCCCTGCCCCGGCGAGGATTGCTTCGCAGGCAAGGAAGGCGCGGCTGGTGTCACAGACAAGACCGCACGCGTCCACTGCAGTGCACAGGCGAGACATCGACAAGACCCCGCGTGCAGGCCACCGGGCGCAGGCATTGCGCTCGGCGTGACGCTCGGACGTTCGACAAGACAAGACCAGCCGTATTTTCCGTTCCGGCGGGCTGGATGGCATGGAACGGCGCTACCACGAAGGCAGTCGGCGATCGCCACCTTGACTTGAGCGTGATGCGTGTCAAGCCTCGGTGGCACACATGCAGCACGGCCAGCTGTGGTATCCCCTTGGCATATAAAAGTAGGCCCATGGCCGTGCTGGCGAGGAGAAGAAGGAGGAGAAGAGAAAACCTAGCTAGCTGTCAACAAGAGCTTTCCACTTATAATCGGGGGCTGGGAGAACGAACCCCGGGAACCTCCCCGGGCTTGTTCTTCCTTTGCTCACGAGAGTAGTGTAGGCCTTCTGGTCATCGTCTTGTAATCCACCACCACCACAATACATTCAGACAAGCAGGACGTAGGGTGTTACGCGGCAACGCGGCCTGAACCTGGGTAAATCTTCGTGTGCTTCTGTTTGAGCTCGGAGACCGATTTCGGAGTACCTCACGTCCTCCTACCGAACAAACAGGGGGTGTCCAGTATCCCCGGTGTCCGCGTTCCGACACGCGACACAATAGGCATTGAAAAATCAAGAGCGAAGCTATTTCAAAATCTCCACTTAGTTTGTAACCCGGTTCACTTGACAATCACTTAGCTTTCCGAGCAGTCATGACCTGAATGCGGCCTATAAAACACATCATCAAAAAAAATTCGTTCTTAAAGACATATTACACATCAAGTATGGATGCGTAACGCACTCCGGGAGGTTGATAAATTTTGTGGGAAAAATGTTAATCTTTTGTTAGCAGCCATTATCCCTCATCAACTTCATTTGTGAGATGAATATCCCTACGCATATGACTCAAATCCTACCACTCCTCTAGATACCACTTCCTCCACCTAGCCTATGATTGATCATAGCAAGCGAAAATTGTGAGGACCCCTAACACTGGTTCCAGCCATACATCTCTACAAAATCTCGCTTTACAACCATCTCCCATATTATATGCAGTCCCACGTCCAGCTCATTGTTTATTCGCATGCAAACATTTTGAGAACTGACGTCCCCAATTGTAGTGTCGACGCGTCTTGGAGGCCATCTTGGGTTATGGCCCGGGCTTGGTAAAATATATCAAGAAAATAGAAGTGTATATGGCCCATGTTGATGTTGTGATCCATAAATTGCAGCTTTGTTTGCTAGCCCAGGTGGTTGTTGTGGCCCATTATCTTTACTATCTTCACTACCAATGTGCCACCGCATGCATGCAATCAATAAAACAAGCTAATTATTTATTCCTCTGACAAACTATAAGATGAGGAACATGTGGATGGTTGTGTAGACGAGAATCTAGGCGAGGAAGTGAGGATGGTAGCAAGAGGTGTGCAGAATATTACTAATTGAAACCATTGTTTTCATTGGATGTAGTTGAGAACTGCACACTTAGAGACATAAGGCCGAAGCCCGGCTTTAAATTAATGACGCCACAATGGCGAAAGATACAAATTGTTGAACTAGCTTATAAATATCTCCACAGACACATACAAAAGATCAAGTTAAAGGCTTGTTTTACAAAGAGACTAGTGAAAGCAGAGCTACAAGCATGCTGGGTTGACGATAACATGAGGCAGAAAACAGACAACACCTGGTGGCCAAAGATGCCGACGAGGTTGAACACCTTCCGAATCGACATTGTCGAATCTCTGTCCCCAAAGGGATCTCTACCGATGTCCGACAAGAGACACCAGCGTCAGTGGGCTCGCACCCTAACTTGGGCCTACACATTAACGAATGCTGCACCCGCTGAGAAGGAAAAACCAAATAGGCAAACTCCGCCTTTGTAAGCCGCACACTTATACCATTAGTTATTTCATACCAATTACACGACTATTTAGTTAGTTAGTTATTAAGTAACTGGCCCAGTATTGTTGATGCTCCGCCACAGCCCGATAGATCATATTTTTGAAAAAATTGCCGTTTCTCCTATTTGTTATGTTTGTAAACTCATCTGAAAAGATAAATTATAAATTTTACGCATACATTAGACATGCATATGGACTTGTAAATTTTTCCTCACAATCTAAGTTCTAACAATGTGGTTTTTGAACTTCTTAAAATACCGAGCTCCATTTATCTCGGTATCACTTTTCGAGTTGAAAGGGACATCTAGCCAATTGCAGTTGCATGCAAAATCCAAATAAAAACTAGATGGCCTAGCGCCACAAAACTATAGCGCGAATGAGTCAGCTCATCATATTTAACGTAAATTTAAAATTATACTCCCTCCATCCTAAAATAGGATGTCTATATTTTTTTGGTTAAAGTCTAACTTTTTAAAATTGTTTTGACCAACTTTGTAGAGAAAAAGTGTCGAAATTTATTATTTCAAATCAATATAGTTATAATCGTCATGAAATATATTTTCATATCGTGTGAATTTGGTGTTGTGGATGTTGATTTATTTTTTCATATAGTTAGTCAAAGTTTAAAAATTGATTCTAACACAAAACTACAAGCATCCTATTTTTGAGAGGAGGGAGTAGAAAGTAAAACTACAGTTCGATGTTGATCCGTGTGTTCACCTCGACTCGTAACAAACTGAATCAGAGGACACGAGGATACATCAGTGGCGGAGCTAGGACTAGTGGCCAGTGTTGTCAAACCTCAAATAAAACTGCAATGATGTCAGAAACTAGGATTAATGTGGTCAATTCCGATGTGTCCATAGCTAAGGTTTCTTTACTACCAAATTTTAGTGATGTCGCTTGACCACATAGTCATAGTGCAGCTCCGCCACTGGGATACATACGGAGGAGGTTTTCTCCGACGGCAGCTACGCTACAACTCTCGCTCACATCCCATATACAGAAAGTCGAACATTCTTAGAGATTTAATATATACATAAATTAAATTCATGAATCGAGACAATATGAGCTTGATTTTTTCCCTCTCTCTCGAGAGAGCCAGCATGAGGTTGAGTGGGACGTGCCATCCGGTTAGGGCGTCCACTAGCGCGGCGAGTGATCGGGACTACAACATGGGCCACCGGGGGACAAGAGGGTCGGGCCCCGGGGCTGTCCCATTCTGTCTGCCGCCCTGTCGGCCACTCGGTACAGGCCCATCAACGCATGCTGGACTGTGGGCCAACCCTATCGAACCTTCACCAATCACGCCGTGTCTCTTTTTTGTGTCGATCTCGAGTTCTCCATCCGTGCAGTGGCGTAGAAGTATGCAAGCCGGGATGTACACTTGATATTTCTCGCCCTAGCAACTTGTACGTTTTGCGTCCGAAAGTCATTTTGGTTCCGGGATCCAGTGATCTCACTATTTTAAATACTCCCTCATGTCGGGGCTTGATCAAATTTGAATTAAAGCTCCGACACTTTTTATGGATCGGAGGTAGTAATTCATTTTTTTTAAAAAATCATGCATGTTAGCAATAATATATCCTACAAGCGTAAAAATCTCAATGCAAAATACTTTACGTTTTAAGCTACACAAAAAATGACAAATTTTGGAAATTTGAAACTATACATTGTTCACTATATTCAAATCTGTATATTTGTTATTTTTGTGTAACTTAAAAATAAAGTATTTTGCATTGAGATTTTGTACGGCTGTAAGATATATCATTAAGAACGTGCATGTTTTTTTACAGATTTTTTGAAACTTTTAAATATTTTTTTATTTTTTTTGGAAATGGTGAGATTACTAGAATTCGGGAGAAAAAAAATCTTCACTCATTTTGCGTTGTATATTGTAGGTATACCCCAGCTACCTCTGAAATTTAGAATGGCTCCCGAGGTCATTGCTCCTGACCGATTTTTTTTTTCAAAAAAATAGTACAACATTTCAAAATATTTAAAAAAATGATGATAAACATATACACGTGTTTTACATACGTGACAAGTTTTGTTGTGAAAATACATTTATGGTGCTTTGTGTAAGAAAACAAATCAGTGACCAAAATGAGATAAAAAAATATTTTTTAGATTAGTAATTTTGTTTTCGCACAAAACACCACACATGTCATTTCATCACGAAATTTGACACATATGTGGAAATCTTGTCTGTATATGTTCGTCACCGATTATTTTGAGAGTATTTTGAAATATTTTACTATTTTTTATTTATTTTGAGAGCATATGAAGTCGGGAGCCGAAACACCCATCTCAACCTAGCTTTACACGCTAGCTGCATACATTGGTATGTACAGACGTGGTTGTTACTTTGGATGGCACTGGCCCTAGTTGTATTACGATAATAATAAGAAATACTCTCTCCGTTCCAAATTATAATTAAGGTGTTATAGATGTTTTAGTATGATTAAATACGAACTAAAATGAAATGAGAGAATCAACACACTAAAAGATGTTTGAATACATCCAAAATAGAAATAAGATAAAATAATTTGCTGTGCACATGCCCTATATATCGACGATCGACCATGCCTCAGCGTACGTCCAATGCATCTGTCCAATGCACCTGATCTCCATATCGCATGTTGTCGTGGCGCGCATGCATGTCTCCGACAATACATTATGCGTCGATATATACCAGCTAGCTAATTATTCCCGCGGCCGGTGCATCTAATTGCCTCCACATGACATGTCTAGTCCAGCTCTCTTTTGTCCACGTCCAAGCTGTTCACAAGTCACAACTGCTTGAGTTGCCTCAGGAATAAAAACTGCTTAATCGTGCGACCGCTCCTTATGTTCTCTTAGTGAGAGAATAGTCTCTTTTTATAACTCCCTCCGTCCGGAATTAGTTGTCGTTGGACTGAGCATATCTAGACGCGTTTAAGTGTGTAGATTCACTCATTTTAGAGGCATCTAATTACAGACAGAGGGAGTATCAAAACTAGACATCTCAACTGGACACCACACCTTGGCAAGATACAACTTATTTACGCTTATGTCGATCATCCCTTCGTCCTGAGAGCATCTCAACTGGACACCGCACTTCCTCCTTATACTCCCGGATGGATAGGTCAGATAAAAAACACGACCTAACTGGGTCCCTTTATCCAACCGAATCCCATATACCTAACCCAAATATACAAACTGTTTGGCACCCATCATATCCATCCATACATGGGACATGTTTGGGGTTACCAGGAAGCGTCGGGATACGTCCGCCATGTGAGATCCGACATACTGCACCCACCACAAATGCCCCAATTGACTAAATAGCCTATACCCGCCCCGCCTCCCTCGTCTCTTTCCGTTGTCCTAGTTGTCGCACCACACGCGGCATGGCCAAGGAACTCCTGAAACATGTGGAGAGGAGGACAGCTCGCCAAATTCCATGGAGCAGAACATGACGGAGATCGTCGCCCGTGGGGATCGGCACACACGTCATCTCCTCCGCGAGAAGGTGCGGGAGGAGGAGGCTACAAAGCAGGAGGCGTCGAGGAAAGTGGTTGCTGCAGAGATGATGTCGGCGTGTCCGCTCCGACGCCCACGTCCGCGTCCGCGAGTCCTTTTAATTGTTTTATTTTAGTTTGGATTGTGTTATATTACAATTTACTCTTAATTGTTTAGTTATGTAATTGGTGATGAATTGATTGGCGAGATCTCGCCGTGCTTGCGTTGGATTTGCCCAGAGACATATTTAGGTCAAATTTAGCCAGTCCGGTTGGAAATGCCCAGGTCAAGCCACGTGTGGTATTCGCCACATAACATTAACCCGAGAACGTTCGCATTTTAGATTCCCCTGTCCTTATGCATCACTGCACATGCGCACAGCATGGGCACTATAACAAATATTTTTCCTCCCTGCACGTGTACGGCATAGCTTGCTGGAGTGTGAGGCGTGCAGCTGAGCTGAGCTGAGGCGGGCAGCCACTCGACAAGCGCACCTGACCTGTTCCTCCCGCCCGAAACACCAACACATGCACTGACGCAGCACGCTCCATCCATCGATCGACGTACCCTCTCCACCTATAATCAATCATTAATCTCCATCGTCGACACATAATCTTGTCACACTCCGTATAGCTACTTCTCTCTCCTTGTCTTTGTCGCCACCCTTCAACCCCATCACTCAATGTTTCGGAGCTAGCTAGCTGTTTCTCTCATCTTCCTCCCTGCACCAGCTGCAAGAGCTCCGCTCCTTATAAAGGTCAGGGTCTTGAGTGCCATGTGAGATCCCTCTGCCTCCTCCTCGGCCGGAAAAGAATTTGCTAGTTTTCCAGCCCAAATTTCTCTTCTTTGCGAGCCATACAGCGCAAGATACTATACCCAAGATGGGGTTCCCGGTGGTGTACTCCGAGATGCCGAGGCTGCTCCTCAACCTCCTCTTCCTGCTCGGCCACCTCCGCCGTGTCTCCTCTGGCTGCTCCGCATCGTCGGCGCCGATGACGTCACTTCGACTACCCAACCACAACGTCCGACGCCTTCGCCGACCACCACTACCATCAGCAGTACCACCACCACCACGACCAGGAACCTACCAGCTGCGTCGGCCTGGAGCTGGAGGAGCACTCCCCGGCGGTACGCTTCGACGCGCTCCTCTCCTCCGAAGCCAGCGAAGACGCGCCGCTGCTGCCAGAGGGCTGCGCGGTGTGCCTCGGTGACTTCCACGGCGCCGCGAGTGTGCGCCGGCCGCGCGGGTGCCGCCACGTCTTCCACCGCTCCTGCCTAGACCGCTGGGCCGCGCACGGCCACAGCACCTGCCCGCTCTGCCGAGCGCCGCTCCTCCCGCCCTCTCGCCGGTCCTCCTGCCCCTGCCGCTCCCTGCTTCTTAGACGGACCCGGTTGGTTGATTCAGAGCAAGCTCGCGGTGCTGTTTGCGTTAACTTGGCGACGATTATTTCTTGCAAATCCTGAGGAGAGGATTTGAAATTCGTCGCTCCGTTGGGTTTTTATGGAAAAGAACTCGATCGGCGAGAATGAGATCACGGCAGGCCAAGGAGGCCATGGCGAGAGATTTCGAAATATTTTCCGATTGACCCCTGTCTTGAAGAGATTACTACAGAACAGCTAGTGCCCACGGAAGGGGATTAGTTCCTCGTTTGAGCTTTGGTTAGTTTGGATTTGGAATCGAATGGGATTTGCTCTGTGAAGCGAAAACCAATACCACAAGAGGAGAAAAGGATATACACAGCATGTTTATATTAGGGGGAGTACATAGAGATGATGGATACATGCAGAGCAATTCGATAAAAGATCTTGCCCTGCTTTTTTTTTTGTTCCTCTTGTGTTTTTGTTCAGATATTACTGGTACCACAGTTGTCCTTTCCCTCTTTAATTATACTTCTCCAGGGTTTGGAGACGCCTCTTGTTTATTCATTGCGCACCATAACACTCCTGCTCCTGGGAATGGATTGGAAGTGACTGTATTACCTTAACTTATCTGTTGAAATAGCATGCCAACTCTGATTAATCAGGATGTGTAATTATTGTCTTTGTATCTAAGTTGATAGGCCTGATTCAGTAAAAAAAAAACTGAATTTCCTTTGGTATTGCTTTTACGTGAAGATAACCTTCATTAATTCTTTTAGATCAAATGATTTCACCCACGTTTAAATTAATAAAGCTTTAACAGTGAAAGTACAACCACAACATCATGCTGGGGTTACCAGCTTACAAGAATTACGTGTAGAAACAGAAGAAAGACACCCGAAAGAAAGCTAGGAACTAGAACTACAAGTGAGGCTAAGAATAACAAGAGGTTGTCTGTAATTTGAGATCCAAAGCTTTCCTTCCACGAAATAGCCTAGGGCATCACATAGACTCCTTGACTTCACCAGTAATCGGCATGAGGAATGAAGAGAACACAAGCATGAGATCAGCCGCGCGACTGCAAAGAGAAGGTCACCCATCACCGCACCGGAGCAGACCGTCGTGGCCGGTAACTCAGGAGCCTGCAGGTCATACATGACACTAGCGCACATCCCGTTGCCGAGCCCGCACATCGAAGCTTCCGCAGCCGGCGACACAAGGAGGGAGTGCTCTGTCGCCACCTTCCGCGTTGGCTTCGCCCCGTGACATCCTCTCCGATGGTTGCGAGGGAGGGGAAGGAGGGAGGGGCAGCGAGGAGGGTTACGGTTTATCGCCTCCCGAGTCACTATGAAGAGCGGACGCGGGCCATATTCGATAACCTTCATTCTGACATGACTATTCTCCTGTTGTGTGCAAAGGCGCGGGCTTGTCGATCAAAATGATTCATGGTGCGGCCTTGGTCCATATCGCTAAGAGTGAATTGTAACAGACTGAAACAACCTGTAAACGCAACAGTTATTAAGCCTAACAGGGTGGTGGGCGTCATACCGAGCGACATACGTAACTTGGGGATACACCACCCTAACAGGGCTGTGGGTTGTTGCACCCAGAAAACGTGTCCTACATATGCTAGGCATTGCTGACATAGCCTTCCTAATCCATTCGATGCTTAGAACATATCCACCGGTGCCCCCAAAAAAGTGTCTCACACCCTCCTAAACAGAGGTTGCTTTGGATCTGCTATCACTTGTTAGTGCACACTAACATTGTCCACAGTACTCTGTTCTTGACGCAAAACCTATTTCTGACATAGTTATGACTCTAGGAGCAGGAGCACCCCAATATCAATAATTATTGGTGATCAAGGAGCACTCCTAACATGAACATCAGGATTCGCTGTGAATTGTTACAAAGAAAATAAAACATGATTTTTGGAGAGGCAGTAGTGTTTGTGCTCAGCGAAGTAACACGTACCTAGGCCCATTAGATGAATCGCCTGGGAAGAACTGAAAGCCCAATAAACCATCATTCCCGTGAAATCTTTTTGGGCCCATGCCATTCAACGCCTAGCTGCCGAAGGAGAACGCGTCCTCCCACTTGCCACTCATATCAACAATCACGACGACAGGAGACATACTCACTCCGTTCCATTTTAATTGACGCACATATATGTAGATAGGGATGCATCTAGACATGTTTAGTGCTAGGTACATCCATATCTAGATATATGTGAGTCAATTAAAATGGAACTGAGAGAGTATAAGTCTGTCTGATCTTATAGAAACTCACACAATTAAATATGTGGAAATCCCACAATTGATCACACATAATTAAATTTTGTAACTTTGTGCGGAGTTGTTCCCTTCCCACGGGATTTGTAAAGTGTGTGCGATGTGGCTTTCATCGCCTACCATGCATAGCGACGGGTAAATTAATCGTGTGTGATTATTTTACCTGTATTAATTTTAAGTCAAAACTGATGAAGAAAATGTAAGGTGAGATTTTCGGTGTAGATGGCATCTTTCCAGATGCCTTCTCGTCTTTTTCTTAGTCTACTTTATGATGCGGAGCGGATATGTCCATAATGCTCTTGAATCCAGAATAACGAGCATGATATATTACCTACCTACACTTTTTGAGAAACATAACACATATGTAGACAGGCACATACACGGGTACATTCACCCCTATGAAGTCACACACGCACATCCTACCAGTGTGAGGATCTACGAAATACTGAGTCGACAGTCGAGTCTTAAAGTTGACAAAGTCATCACAAACGTTTATAAATCAACTGGAAAAAAGCGTGCTAACTGGAGAAAAATAGTACTAAGATTGAATTTGAACACTTAAGTTAAACTTTAGACGTTTCAACATAAATAGCTGGAGAAAATCGTGTAAACCTTGACTAGCTGAAACGGCGGTAGGCAGCAGCAGCAGTACGCACGCAGCTAGCACGGATCGATCGATCGATGATCTTTGGACATGGGAATCGGGACATCGATGAACACCAAAGGGCCTCAGCCGCTCGGGAAACCTGATGCCAGTCGCAGGGCTATCGTTACTGCAATGGGCCTGGATAACAGTTGTTGGGACATAGGCAATGGTGCATCGAGGGACCAAGGCTTTAAGATGGGCTTGAAAATGCACTGGAATTTGTGGGCACCCCAGTTCTTGGGGCCCTGTGTGGTCGCCCAGCATGTATTGGGCCTTCAACAGGCCTCTGGCTGTCCATGCTGCATCTGACCGGTTCCTAAGTTTTTTTTTGTAGGTAGAAACTTCTTGTTTGAACCAAATAGAAAACATGTCACCCTACAGATACACCAAAATAGGAAGGTTCTCTCTCCCCCGCCCACGGTCGACCTACATTCCACCCCTACTCACTGTCACCACAACCTCCAGCACCTCCGCTGCCGGATTATATCTGTCCACCACCACAATCTACTCCCATATCGAGCTTCACTATCGTCTGGAAGAAGAGGAAGCGAGGCCGGAGGCGGCAAAATCGTCGGCGGGAGGGGAGGCAACTGCGTCGACAGACGGCGATGCCATCAGATCTGGCTGTGGACACCCCAAACCAAGCCATGGGGGTTTCGGATCCGAGCTCCCTACCTTCAGATCTAGTGTCATGTACATTGGCAACAATTGTTTTCCGGATCTAGCGTTTGTTCTTGGCAGAAATTCTGATTTATGTATATCGGTAGCAAATCTTTTCTAATTATTTTATGTGAAATTGGTGGTTGGGTATAAGGACTTTTTCTTTGTTCTTGGATGCAAATTCATCCCGTTTCTTGTAATTATTTGCTATGAAATTGTGTTCATTTAATGCATATATCCAAATCGAGTTTTAATTGCAGAATGCACAAAGAATCATTATTATAATCATGATAAAATATATTGGTAGAATTTCGATGCATATATCCAAATTTGACGCCTCAAGATATTTTTTTGTTAATGCATATATCCATAGAAAATGGTAAATATACAGATCTAGAAATTTTTGTTAATGAATATATCTAAAACATAATTAATGCATATATCCAGAAAAAATGTTGATGCATATTTTCATAACACAAATTAATGCATATACCCATCATTTTTAATGCATATATCCAGAATTTTCTTTTTATGTATTTATGTAGAAATGTTTTATGGATATATCCAGTAAAATGGTTAATGCATGATCCAATAATGTATTGTTAATACATAAATCCATTTTTTGTAATGCATGGATATTAATTATTTCTATTAATGAATACACTTGATCTTATGTATATTAGCATGTTGTTACATTATTCAGAATTTTGTGATCATGCCAATAGATATTGAAAGGAGGAGAAAGGGAAGGGTGTTTTCTACACATATACCAGGTCTATATCATGTGGAATGAGCGAGCTGAAGGGTTCAAATAGAAAAGTATTGCATGAATCTGAAAGCAGTTGGACCGTTCCAGATAGGTAAACGACGTGGAAAATGTTGGCTTAAAATGGACATCCCAGATACGTCCTAGATATGTATGTTTTTCTTAGAAAAGTACACATAAGTTGCTAAACTGTGAAAACAAAAGGAAAACGCTACTATGTCCCCGGGGATCGGGTCGTGTCCTCCGCTTCCTCTGGGCGACACGCGTCCCGTGGACCCACATTATCTCCTCCCGGTGCGTCACTTTAGTTCGTTACTTCCTTTATTTTCCCAAAACCTACCGTCGCTCACCACCGCCGCCACTACCGGCGTGAATTCACGCTACCGTCGCTCTGTCCCTTTCGCGATTCTCTGATGAGAGGCATGGGCATCCGACGCCAACAGATTCACGCCCTGCCTGTCGCCGGCGGCGTGCAGCAGCAAGGCCACCAAGCACTCCAACAACAGTAGGTTGTTCGGGCGCATGGAGATGCGGTGCCGCCACGCAGCTCGACCTCCGCCCGAGCTTGACCCTCAAGCAGCCATCGAAGATGGCCCCCCGTGAGCGAGGCTGACTAGCAGCACCCGAAACGCTAGCTTCCCTAGCGCCCCGATGTCGCTGGAGATGGTGGCCACGGCTGAGGCGCTCTTTGTTGGAGGAGGTGCTGTGCTGGAGGCGCCGCCGCACAACGCAACTGTGCTCAGGAGGGAGAAGAGCGGCTTCATGCGGTGCGGCCATGCCGGCTACAATGACGACGCCGTTTGCGAGTGCCAGTCCAGTGGTCTTCCGCCATCGGCTTCAACAGGTGCTGCCAACGGCGTCGGACGATGCTCCAACCGCTTACAGCGGGTGTTGCAAGACAGCGACGACGGTGCTGCACACCAGTGATGGTGGTCATTCCATTAGTTACACCAGATGCTTCCATCGGCTACAGAAAATTCTTCTAGCAGCGTCAGAAGGTGCTGTCAAATGCTACAATGGGGGCTACCACGGCCGTCGACGATGCTACATGTGTCAGAGTCGGGGCTAATTTTGCTGCACACTCTTTGTTACATGGGTCAGAGTCGGGGCTAATTTTGTTGCAACACTCTTTTTTTGTTTTTTTACATTGATCATTCCGAAATGCTGTAATATTTTTTTCCATCTCACCTACCGTGGAAAAAGTTGTCTGAACGATGCTACAATAGAGAAATAAATTGCTACGAACGAAACATTTTTTTTGCTTCATAGAAGTATTTGCGGGATTTACGAGGGAATCGACATGCTACAATAGCACAATAATCTCATTATGGACGAAACTTTTTTGCTTCATAGAAGCGTGAGCGGGAGTTGGGAGGGAATTAGACATTTGATACAATAGTGCAAAATTCTTGTTACAAATGAACCATTTTTGTTTCATAAAAACCTTTGTGAGATTTAGGAGGGAACTGGACATTGTTACAATAGTAATATTTTTATTACAAACAAACCATTTTTTTCTGCTTCATAGAAGTATTTGCGGGATTTGGGAGGAAGTTGAACGCTTGTCAGCTCTTGTACCCGTGAGATTTTTGCCCCAAATCCCCGGGTTGCCCAAAAAAATAAAGGTCTTGTCAATATGAGAAGGTGAGCACAAAGCGGCACGTTCATGCGTTTGATTGTTCCCCTTGCCATATCCGATCTGCATAGATAGGTCGAATGCATAGGGAATAAAGTCAGAAATTCTAGCATATCATGTCTTGCACAGATTGGAGAAGAATACGGATCATGGAAACCTGCTACAGGGTCGAACACCCTGTCGCTATTGCGGAAGAAGGCTGGCTATTGCAATTGGTCCTTCCCGAAGCAGCGTAGATGTTAACATGTATTCCCTGCACGCGTAAAATTAAGGAGAGGCTAGAAGTGGAATTGAAGCATCGTCGAGGGCGCGTGTGGGGAAACAAATCAATCGAGCACCTTGGAATAACTGGCTGTGTCGAGCACTCGAGAAGCAGCCCGCATCAAGCGTCCGTTATGGGAAGGCAAAGGCATGGATGGGGAAGTGGATCTCCATGGGCCGCCCATGGGGAACTCGCAGTTGAGCAGCAAGAAAAGATCTATGGGCAGGGCTCTAAGCCTCTAACGCGAGTACCTAAGGATGACTCTAACGGGGCGATCCAAACGGACGCGCGTTTGGTCCGCGATTTATCCGTTTGGGTCGGGGAACGGACGCGCGTCCGGCCCCTGTCCGCCCCTTTCCTGGCAGTGCGCCCAACGGGGCGACACATCGAGTCCGCCCGTAAGTTTTTTTTAGAGTTAAAATGCCATATATGGACCATTTTCATTCATATACAGGGGGTGGGCCACAAACGGCCATTTTACATATTATCTAAAAATAAAAAAAACTACTATACTTGTTTTTCGCGGGCTAATCGTCGTCCCCATCGAGGATGACGTAGTCCGGCTGCTGCCAGAGGTGCGCCGGTGGCCCGCCTCGCGGTGGGACGGCGGCCGGCGGCTGGCTGGAAGGGGCGGCGCCGGTGGAAGGTCCACGTCCATGGGCTGCTGCCACCATGGCTCCTCGAGGACCGCGGCCTGCTGCGCCTGCAGGGCCTCCTCCTGCTCGCGGGCGACGGCCTCGAGGACCTTGGCCCACCGCTTCTCCTCGCCCTCGATGATGGTCTTCTTCGAGGCCTCGAGTGCGGCGGCGAGCTCGTCCTCCACCTCCATCTTCACGGCAAGTGGTGGCGGCGGCGGTGAGCCAATCCGCAGGGACCGCGGCGTGGACCACGACACTGGTGGAGCGTCCCGCCGCCGCATGTGCGGCGGCAGGTCCCAGCGGCTAGACCGCGGCGGCGTCGGTGCCCGCGTGTACAAAGCCTGACGCCGCAGGCTGTGCTCGCCGCTGAACCACGTGTCCCAGTTGGGGGACGCCGCGGCGTAGGCGGGGTCGTTGCGGAGGGAGGCCGGGAGGCGCGCGCGGCGGCGCTCAACCTCCAGATCCCGGGCGCGGACGCTCGTCGGCATCGGCGGCACCGGGATCCACTGCGGGTTCAGGTGCCAATGCTCGGGGAGCTTGACATCTGGCCATGGCAGCGGGTATGCGTGCTCCCAGTACCATTTGCAGTCCTCCCTGCGCACGTACATGCGGTCGCGCCGCGCGATCTGGGTGCCCGGCGGCTCGAGCTCGAAGGCGGCGGGGGCCTCTGGCTCCGGGGAAGATGGTGGTGTCGGGGAGGGCGTGCGGAAGCGGCGGCGGCGGCCAGATGACGACCCCGCCTCGCCGTCATTCTTGGCCTTGCCGAGTCCAGGCCACCGGAGCGGCATTGCGGAGACGGTCGCCGGTGAGGGTTGTGGCTAGGGTTTCGGTCACCGGTGAGGGAGCGGAGTGGGGCAGCGGAGTGGGTGGGGGCTGACCGTCCCTATCCCCTGGTATTAAAAAGGACTGGGCCAGGGGGAGGTTGACCGGCGCCGTGTCGCTGACAGGTGGGCGCTGGGAGGACCAAACGCGTGGGCGCGCAGATGCGTTTCCAGTCCGCCGCGCGTCCGCGCCCGACGCATCGGTGGCCCAAATTTGGGCCAACAATGGGTCGCGGCGGACAGAAAAACGGATCCTGATCCGTTTGCGTCGCCCCGTTGGGCAGTGGTTTTGGCAAAAACGGATAGGGACGGACCGACGCGGACTCGATGCGTCGGCCCGTTGGAGTCATCCTAAGCTGCAAGGATCGAGAGTGCTCTCGCGGCCCTGGAGGAGGGGGAATTCATCGGTTTAATAGGCATATATACTCATCACATCGAGAGGGAGTGGGTAGGGGGATTGAAGGGGTGAAGACAATCTTAACATTGTGGAATATGGAGGGTGTTGAGTTGTGATATACAAATGCTGATAAGAGGCTAACTTCTGTTGGACGGACTTTCATCAAACGTATGGCGAGCTTGACATTTTACGCTGTTTAATGCACACTTTTGACCTTTTACAGTCTTTAATTAATGCACACTTTTGACCTTTTACAGTCTTTAATGCACAATTTTACAGTGTTTGTTTGATCGACTTGTAGTTTATCACTCCCCCTCAAGTGTGGAGCTCGTGGTGTGAAAGTAGGCTGGCCGGCTCTTGAACTCAACTTCTCTTGATTTGATATCATGTAGGATTGCCCACTCATTAAAAGCTCGAGTTAATGAAGCATATACATCAATAAGTAAGAACAAACATTGTGGTTGACATTTAAGCAAAAGTAACCATGGCCATGGAAACCCATGAAGCAATGTAACTTCATGCAGCACTTTTGAAATGTAATAAGGTTTATATTGAATAATAAGGACATCAGATACAACATGCCGACGTTGAAACTATCTAAACTAACAGTACGTCACAACGAAGACGCCAGGCCTTCAAATTCTCACCTAAACCGTAGCTGAACTCATCGTGGTTGGACCACCATAGCTGATGGACAACATCAATAAATTCAACTATAAGCAATTTCATCCTTATTTTTGCAATTAGATAATATCCAAATGCACTATTTAATATACTATTTTTATCGTGAGGGAGGGTGGTATTGTACCTCTTTCAGAAAACATATAGCGAGCTTGACTTTTTACTGTATTTAATGCACACTTTTAAGAGTACGGCGATATGGAGGCCGAGCTACACGTAGCTCTTTATTTTGAAAAATTCGAAAAATATATATCATATTTTAGAGTTTTAAAAAATATAAAATCCTGTATGTAGATGATATTATATTCTACCGACGTTTAAAATCTAAACTAGAGATATGTTGTATTTTAGGCTGTGTAAAATTGATAAATTTTGAATTTGAAAAGTAGTGAAAAGCACAAATTCAACTCTACAAAATCTGACAGATTTTGTTATTTTTATGTAGCTCAGAATATGAATTATTTTGAATTGATATTTTGCACTTTGGTAGGATGCACTATTATCTACATCTAGGATTTTTCATAATTTTTGAAACTTCAGAATATGGTTTTTGAATTTTGAAAAATAAATAGCAAGATGTTGCTCGGCCCCGTTTTGACTTTCCGCACTTTTGACTGTTAATATATAACAAATTATAGGAATTTGGCATGTACAACTTTCCGGCGAAATACTTCCGTTTAGATGTTTTTATATTAGTATATTTAAAAATTTATGCGTCGAAGACACATAAGGTCAAACGTTTCTTGAGAGAGGATGTAAAACATTTAGAGGAGGATACTGTCGGCAAAAAAATTAAGAGACGTGCGGCCACATATAAGTCGGCCACGAGAAAAAAGAAGGAAAGAAATTGGTACGTGCGCTCAACTCGTTGTAGATGAACGTGGAGCCGACTCATATGCCCGCCAGCTTATGATCTACATAAACCTGCATTCGTCCTCTCCGACGTACGGACCAACTCTGTTGTACCTTCGATCGGTCGACTAGCTTGCTACCTACCTTTTCGTCAACCATGGCGCGGGTTCCGGCGATCGTTGCGGCGGTGGTGGTGTTAATGGCGGCAGCGGCTCAGCTCGCGACCGCCGGTTACTTCCCTACCCGGTCCTATCCGGCGCCGGCTGCTAGGACTCCTGCGCCGGCTTCTAGGACTCCATCTGTTCGTTCGACACGCTTCCCGACGTCCGCGTGGAGGGAAGGCAGCGCCACCTTCTACGGCGAGGCCTCCGGCCTCGCCGCCGAGTTCGGTACGTAGTACATCCATCGTGCATGAGCTTTACGGACGTACTACATACATTACGTTCGAATGATGGCGTACGTCATTTGCAGGCGGCGCGTGCGGGTACAGCGCGGAGAACATCGTGTCGCTGTACTCGACCCGGACGGCGGCGCTGAGCACGCAGCTGTTCGACGAGGGAGTCGGGTGCGGGCGGTGCTTCGAGATCCGGTGCGTCAAGTCTACGTCTTGCTACGCCGGGTCCCCCTCCATCGTCGTCACCGGCACAAACCTCTGCCCGCCCAACTGGGCCCTGGACAGCAACCTCGGCGGCTGGTGCAACACGCCGCGTGAGCACTTCGACTTGGCGCCACCTTCCTTCTACAAGCTCGCCCCCAGGGTCGCCGGCATCGTGCCCGTCCAGTACCGCCGCGTCCCCTGCAAGAGGTCTGGCGGCGTCAGGTTCTACGTCACGGGGAATCCCTTCTGGCTGCTCTTCCACATCATGAACCTCGGCGGCGCCGGCGACATCTCCGCCGTGTCCGTCAGGCCGGCCGACAGCAGCAACTGGATCGTGGCGTCGCAGAACTGGGGTATCACGTACCAGGCCTTCGCCGCGATGGACACGACCGTGGGGCTCATCGTCAGGATCACCACCCTGGGATCGCCGCAGAAGACCGTCGTGGTCCGCGACGCCATCCCCGCGTATTGGGCCTGCGGACTAACCTACCAGGGATCCAACAACGTCTATTGATCTATACATCCATCAGCTGACAATACCTACTTGCATCCAACCTGTTCATATACTCCAATCGATCGATCGATTTGCCAGTGTATGTTTTTGTTTGATTGATTACTTAAACTTGGAGTACGTTGTAATCTTCTTCATTTTGTTCTCGGCTTTAATTTTGTCCTTCGAGTTGTCCCCTCCTGATCATGTATATCGTTTTCCCTATACTTTTTGTGTGTCCTAGAGTTTGATAATTCAGAGTTATACTTATACATTTGGTGTGGGAGGGCGGGAGGGGCGGCGGTATCCTCTATCCTGGCTAAATATGATCCGGTCAACGCGAGCGCGTGAGCGCAATAAACTCGAAGCGTGCAGGGGCAAAGAAAAAAAAAATGTCGTCAGGTTTTTGCTTGTTTCGTAACTATAGATTCATACTCCCTCCGTTTTTTAATATAACATGTTTTAGGTGGTACACATGTTGTCTATATGCACATTAAAATGAGTGCACATGCACACAAAAATGTGTCTACATACATTTGTGTACATGTGTATGTGAACAAAAGCTAAAACATCTTATATTAAAAAACGGAGGGAGTAATTATTTAACTCTTAAATGGTAAATCCAATTTTATGATCCGTCTTCGCTCTTGGTGACTCCATGTCTCTATGATCTTGCTTTGGAGGTGTTCAGCTGCCTGCGATGATGGTCCTTCCCTTGGGTTGGATCGGCGATCCTGCTAGGGTGACACTGACACATGCGGGTGTCATATCTCTTTGGTGGGCGTCGTTGTAGGTTCCTTCTCCGTGTCAGGGTTCTGGGTGGAAGACTTAACCTTAAAAATTTCAACGATTTCTCTTTTGCCTTCAAAATTACAACCTTACAATTTATGAGGTAGCCAAGGTATTTATACTACAATAAGCATGTGATAACTTGTTATAAAGAAGAATCCGTCTATCAGTTCATTGCACAATGTTGCTAAAAATTTCTTGCTTCTCGGTCCTAAAATGCAGAATCTCGTCTATTGTTGAAGTGCATTCATCTGTAAGAGATGCCTCCAGGACAATTTTAAGTCTGTTCAAGGCGTGATTAGAAACTCGCACAAGTCGTAAAACCCTTTGGTCTTCCTGAAACTTAGATATCACCAAAGCGTTTAACTCAGTACGATCATATTTTATGTTAGAAGTTTTGAATGCTTATGGATTCAGCTTGGACTAGAGTAATACGATTTCCCTTTTGTTTGCCTTGGACTTGGAATAACCTGAAAAAGGTGCATACAGTGATACGCGTCGAGTAGGACCGCTCCGCTTCCACATGGACTAACCTTGCGGAAAGTTGACCTTCTCCTAGCGATACCAAAACAATTTACTTGTTTGTACGCCGGCAGTTGCACCGTTGCAGGCGATCGAGCGCTGCTGTTTTATTTTTTTAGGGAAAGCCATTCGGTGAGCTTTATTGATACTCAAATATACTTACATCATTTATCAGGTCAGCATGCCAAAAACAATCAGCACATTAACAAAACTATGCCTAGCTAGCTCATGTGCAACCTCGTTCGCTTCCCGGTAGCAATGCTTGAAAGAGATCTTTCAAAAGCGCCGACAAGGTTGTAGAACAAAAAAAACACCATCGATCATCCTATCAATGGCCTGCAAGTTATCAGATTGAATAATGAAGTTATTGCTTCCCAAATATTGTGCTAGACTTAGCTCTTCTCTTAGAGCGTAAGCTTCAGCCATGAAGGTATCAGCGACGAATCTGTTCTCCTTACAGCTTGCGGCAATGAATTTGCCATCTGAATCTCTAATCACACTTCCCAAGCTTTCTTTTCCTTAATGTTCCTTCCGGTTGTCGCCAAGACTCTTTCTTCTTTTCGATAGGTTTCTTTCTAGATCGCCAATAGTATTTGTAGCAATAACCCCAATAGCCATAGCGCTCCTAAAAGGAGTTTGTACATTTTTGCCATGATTATGTTGTCGTCGTTCCCACCACAGATACCAAGCTCCAGTGAGAACAATTTCCGGTAGCCCCATGTCGCCCAAAGGGACCATGAACCCAAGTTCATAATCACATGTTATGTCACCCTTTGGTCTTCCTGATTGGTCCACTTGGCATGTCTGGTTAATTTCATTCTGCAATCTCAACCTGCTACACACCTGCTGTATCTGAGGGCATTGAAACAAAGTATGAAGCACATCCTCACAACCCACATAACAGACCTGACATTGGCTGCTGGTCCCAACGTGTTTGTTGCCCGAAATGCCAAGGCATGGATTGAGACCATCACTACAGGTATGGCGCTCTACGCCGACGGCTAGCGGCTACACCGACGGCTTTTTGTCGGGGCCGTCGGCGTAGAGCTCGCGGAGGACATCCCTCTGATTTGGCCGTCGGTGTAGAAAAAGCCGTCGGCGTAGTTTTGACACAGGGCTACGCCGACGGTAAAGCCGTCGGCATAGGTTCACAGGGCTACGCCGACGGCAAGATAGATATGATTTTTTTTCTATTTTTCATTTAATATGAAATAATTCATATCTTTAAATCCGTAAATCTAAATTTAACAAATAAATGTCTAAATCGATTAGAAAAATGGGAGGAATCCAAATATGACATTCATATAATCTTTTTCACCATGCATATGACTTTTTGTAACATATTTTTGGTACTTGCTTAATTAAAAAGTCATTTTTGGCACTTAAAAAATAGAAAATGATATTTATGAAAATATTTTGGAAATTGTTTTTGGCAACAATGTTTGCCATACCAAGACACACATATGTATCAAATATTGACACATTATCACAGACTATGGCACGGGGATGGCCATAACTTGGTTATTTGGCGCGAAATCTATACATGTCTATAGATGATAGACCTTTCTGTGAAGCATTTTTTTGAAATGTTTGTCAAAACTCAAGTTTATCATTTTTGCTAGCAACTAGTACACATAAAAGGACTCCATACTAAAGGATTTCATTTTTTGAGTATTTTCTCAATTTCTTTTATTTAAAAAAAGGTCAAAATGGCCGCCGTGCCTATTCATTGAAAGGGGTTACATTTTCAAAACTATCGATTTTTTGTGATAAAGTCACTACTTGTGTACCTAAAAAATGATTTTTGTAAAATTTTTAGACCAAACTATCACACACTTGTAGTCCAAATTTCAATTACTTTAGGAAAATCCGCATAAAGTCATTTAAATAGGCAAAATTAGGTAGAAATCGAGAAGATTCCTAATACTTGGGGATTATCCATCAAATATGTACTACCCTTTGTGACAATAAGATGGGTGCCTTTTTGTAACATATTTTTGGTATTTCCTTCATTAAAAAGTCATTTTTGGCACATAAAAATGGAAAATGATATTTATGAAAATATTTTGGAAATTGTTTTTAGCAACAATGTTTGCCATACCAAGACACACATATGTATCAAATATGGACACATTATCACAAACTATGGCACGGGGATGGTCATAACTTGGTCATTTGGCGCGAAACCTATACATGTCTATAGATGATAAACCTTTTTATGAAGCATTGTTTTGAAATGTTTGTCAAAACTCAAGTTTATCATTTTTGCTAGCAATTAGTACACATAAAAGGACTCCATGCCAAAGGATTTCAATTTTTGAGTATTTTCTCAATTTCTTTTATTTTTTTTTGAAAAAACGGTCAAAATGGTCGCCGTGCCTATTCATTGAAAGGGGTCACATTTTTCAAAACTATTGATATTTCTGTGATAAAGTCACTACTTGTGTACCTAAAAATGATTTTTGAAAAAAAAATTAGATCAAACTATCACACACTTGTAGTTCAAATTTCAATTACTTTTGGAAAATCGGCATAAAGTCATTTATGTAGACAAAATTAGGTAAAAATCGAGAAAATTCCTAATACTTGGTGATTATCTATCAAATATGTACTACCCTTTGTGACAATAATATGGGTGCCTTTTTGCAACATATTTTTAGTATTTCCTTCATAAAAAGTCATTTTTGGCACTTAAAAAATGGAAAATGATATTTTTAAAAATAATTTGGAAATTGTTTTTGGCAACAATGTTTGGCATACCAAGACTCACCTATGTGTCAAATATGGACACATTATCACAAACTATGGCACGGGGATAGCCATAACTTGGTCATTTGGCGCGAACTATAGATGATAGACCTTTTTGTGAAGCATTTTTTGAAATGTTTGTCAAAACTCAAATTTATCATTTTTGCTAGCAACTAGTACACATAAAAGGACTCCATGCCAAAGGATTTCATTTTTTGAGTGTTTTCTCAATTTCTTTTATTTTTGTGAAAAAACGGTCAAAATGACCGCCATGACTATTCATCGAAAGTGGTCAAATTTTCCAAAACTATCAATGTTTCTGTGATGCAAAAGATGATATGGATGGCATATTTGAATTTATCTCATTTTTCTAATCGATTTAGGCATTTTATTTGTCAAATTTTGATTTACGGGTTTAAAGATATGAATTATTCCATATTAAATGTAAAAAGGAAAAAATAAAGTAAAATTCATTTTATTGTTATTTATTCGAAATATACTATTATATAATCATTGTTACTTTGCTCAAACAAATTTTTAAAATTTAAACAATGAAAAGTGTAACATCATAGCCGAGGGGTTAATATGATTGATAGGGTACTAATATCAGTCAGTTCTAATTTCTTATTTGGAAGCTAGTTTAGAAGGAACTCAATAATTAAGCGTGCTCGGGCTGGAGGATGGGTGACCGAATAGGAAGTTTGACCAGGGTAAGTACTTTGACCTATGATTAAGTGTGCAATTAAGGATTAAGTATGTGAGTTTCAAAAAAAAAGATTAAGTATGTGACTAAGTGGGAAATTTTGAAATACAAATAAAAAGAATTAAAAACTAAAAAAAAACCAAAAAATTCAAAAAAATTCAAAAATTAAAAATAATTGAAAAACCTAAGCCGACGGCTTTACCGTCGGCATAGGGGGAGCTATGCCGACGGCATTGCATACGCCGACGGTAAAATGGCCTAAGCCGAGGCCCTCTAACGCCGACGGCCATACGCCGACGGCGACCGTCGGCGTATACATACGCCGAGGGTAATTGGGCCTATGCCGACGGCATGTGGCCGTCGGCGTATGGGCTGATTCCTGTAGTGCATGTAGTACTCACCAACCGATTTGTTTTTTTGCCATTACATGCAATCTCGAGAGTTTATTCCATACTTGCATACTTTTTTTTGAAGGGCCATACTTGCATACTTGGCTGCCCTGGGATCCTCCTATGTCCATCAGGTTAGCGCGCCCTATTGCTTACTAGGAATGGGACCCCCTATGCATCGCCTTGAAGCGAGCAGAAGGCTCACCTCCCTCGTGTCGCCCGTGTTACATGGGCATGGTTGTGGGCGGGGCATGCAGGAGCGGTCAGCGCCAAGCGAAAGCTGTTTTTTCCTATGGTCTCCTCTTTTATGAAATCAATTGGAAAAAATGACCAGTTTTTGAGTTCATATTTGAAAATATTCATGTTTTGCAAAAAAAGTTCACGGTCACAATCACCGCGCGAAGATAGAGAGGGGAGCATTTTCAGTTTTTCACCTTTATTTGCGCGAAGGCATGGACTATTTTTGTTTTCACCTTTATGTTTTGTGTTGGTAGAATTTGAACACCCAAAATTAAATTCCTGGATCTATCCCGGACCACGCGCCACAGCCGTGTTGATCTCCTTTCTCCGGCCACCCCTGCCACCTCCGCGACCAGATTCAGAATTCTCTCCACGCCCGCCCTCCATCTATCTGGAAGCTTACGGTTGTCGTGTCCTGCGCTCCGTGCCTTCCTTGCTGGCTGTTGGTTTCATTTATGTAGGAAGTAGGGGAGGAAGGTGCTTGTGGTTGTGGATCAAGGAACGAGACATGACGACTCGACCAAACCAGCTCCGGGACATACACTAGTAGGGAAAAGCTTACCACTGACATACATGTTTTCACTACCACTGACGGTCCGCCGTCCGTCAGCGCTCTCTCATCAGTGGTATTTAGTACCACTGACGGATGGGCTGTGCGTCAGTGTGAACGTGCATTACTACTGACATACAGGCTTGTCCGTCAACGGTAATGCAGTTACCACTGACGTGCTTCCTACCTCGCACACCGGCCATATGACAACATAATGAACGTGAGGCAAAAAGTCGCCATATTACAACCAATACATATTTTGTTGCAATAAGAAGCTATTTTTTGCAACAATATCTATGAATATCGCCACATGCCAGAATTGTTGCAATATATGTCCGAATATTACCACAAAGATTTAGTTCGTTGCAATATCTAGTCCTCTATTGCAACAAAGTGACTAATTTACGCAACGCAACGCAACTGTCGCAATATCACTACCATATTACAACACTGATACAACTTGTGGCAATACGTGACTTTTATTGCAACAAAAAGAATACTTACCGCGACGAAACGAAATTGTGGCAATATGTTGCTCCTATTACCATGAAAATGAATTTTGTGGTAATATCGCATTTTATTGCAACGAAAGATAGCTGTAGCAATAAATTTTGTTGCAATATACCTGAATTCCTGTAGTGGCCACTAGTAATAATTTGGGGATTTAAAAAAATTAAATACTAGGGACGTGTACATGCCCCTAGGATCAGATTAACAAAATTAAATTATACATATAATCTATTTGTCCAAATAGATCATAGATGCATATAGTTCATTCAATTCAGTGGTACAGATTACAACACTACACGCGGTTAAAATACATACATACGGCAAGGAGCCGAAATAGGCAAGTGTTTCACAACTCTTATCTTCACCAAACATTTAATTGCACACTCACAAAATATACAGATGTCTCGATTGCCAAACATTCATCGACATACCATGTTGATGTCGTTGCTACCGCCACAGCTCGATGCCGTCGTCGCCGCAGCTCCGTGCCAAAGTCGTCGTCGCCGCTGCCACAACCTCGTGTTGATGCCGTCGTCGTCGGTGCAATAATTATGGCGTCTAAAGGTACATGTACACACCCTTTCAGTTTTATTAATTCATCCCCTGCACAAGTTTTACCTAAGTCTTGAACCGACTTATTGCATTATATTTCAGGCTGTAGCTGCTGCGCCAAATTCAATTATCCGGATTAAACACGGAAACAACCCGAGAACGCAATTTGTCAGTCCAGATGCCATCTTTTCTGAGTTTCTACCTATCTCATTGTCTTCTTTACACTTTGGCTCAATTTATTTCTTACTGCTTGAAATATAGTAGTATGATTATTATTTCAGTTAAGAAGAATATGATCCGTCCAAGTAACTTCCAGATTTATACACATGTCTATTATTTCCCTATGTAGGACAATATGATAGAATCATAGAAGGCTGAAAGCCCATGGTGGCCGTGCAGCTTTTCTTCAACATGTGTGCCATAGATCAACTTTCTAATGTATGCAACTGGCTTCTTTTCTGAGAAAATTTATACCCCCTCTTCATTTTTCAACTATGGATCATAAACCACTTTACATACATGAGTATTGGTTGCTTCAATTGAACATACATTCATTTCTTGTGTGAGAGTTTAAGAAAGATTTGATTATTAAGGTTTTGTTTCAGTCCCTTATTGCTCTGCTGCTGTTTGGGGATTTTGATTGCAACACACTTTATTTGTTTGGGAACATATATGTGCTGTTTTGGTGCCTCTCAGAAGATGCATTATGTGATGCCTCCTCTTGCCAACTACAGCAAGCTTAACTGTCATTACTGAATTTACAAATATTTGTTCAAATATTATGGATGCTAGGCAATATTAAGGAGTTACCCCTATTTTCATCTTGAGCGCGGCGTGACGACGCGCTCAATTTAACTAGTAACCATCCAAGGTGTAGAACTCTTGGTTATTTGCATTTTGTTTCACTCCAGGAGCGATGAACCACGCCAAACAGGCCCTAAAACGGTCGTACGATGCACATTGTGTACGTGTGTTCATGACTCGATCGATCACCCATCTATTTGTATTACCTTAGTACCAGTTTGCCCATCGGGACTATATAAAAAGTACAAATCGAACTGGAGCCAACAATTCTTCTTTTATGTTAAGGCAACTTGTGGCAGTTCCCGGTCTCTTCGATCGGTTCATCCTCTGGTTGCGTTACTTGCGTACTCCCTCCGTTCCAAATTAATTGACATGCATTTGTCTAGTAACGAATGTATCTAGACACTATATAAGTATAGGTATATCCGTATTTAGATAAAGTCAAGTCAATTAATTTGGAACGGAGTGAGTAGATGACTTCCATTTATCTACATATAGATGTATCTAGATGTGTAACAAGTCTAGATACATTCATATCTAGACAAATGAAAGTCATCTAATATGGAACGGAGGGAGTACTTAGCACTAGTGGCATGTATATGGCTCTTCCACCTCAGGTTTAGGCATCCTACCTTTTAATTGTTGTTAAAAGAATTCGGATCGATTCAACTTCATTCCAATTTCTCTTTGCATGCTGTTATCAGCGGTTAAGCTGTCATTCCATTTAGGGTGCGTTTGGGAGCAAACTATTTTTAAAGCATTTCAAGAAAACGGCGGATTCTAAAAATACTATATGTTTTTAAATATTTTGAGATGTTTGGCTTTATCAAAATCTGTAAATTTATATATTTCAATATTTACGAAACAGTATTAATTTTGAAGTACATAAAAAAGATGTTTGTACCTACCTCTTTTACGAAACTGCCTCCACCTTTCTGTTTCTGCATATCTCTGTTTGGTAGTGATATTAACCATTTTAATTCACTAATTTTGGAGTTGGCAGATGTCCAGTTATCCGATCAAGGATCGGATTGTGGTTTAAAATAGACTAATTTACTCAACATGATATCTAAAGATATATATGGTGAGACCACTTGGAGGCTCCTCAGCGATTTGAGCTTTTTGGCCGTCCGATCCTCCCTGCTCCGTGCATCCGCTCCGTCTGATCCCCGCCGGCTCCTGGAGTCGGAATGAATAGGGATTTGCAAAGTCGCTAACCGTACCAGCCTTATTGCACCCACTCTTGCTGACATCCTACATGGATCACCGCTGTAGCCCGAGGGCCCACCCGTCAGCCTCACGGTTCGTGATTAATCGGTGTGGCGGACGGGTCACAGTGCCAAAGATTCCGAGCGCGTTCCTCCCATTGGTTGATTTAGTTCATTTACCGTTCTAGATTTTAGGGAGTGCCCATCCGGGAGAGTGATCATGCTACGTGTTCCTCTCCTCTCTCCCTCGCTGACCGCGGGTCCCTCCCTTTTCTTGGCCCACATGTCGGTTGCTCGGGACGTTGCGTCGCCGATGTTTCCCTTGCGTGCGTCGCCAATGCGTATTTTTTACAGTAAAGTGCGTATATTCTACAGTGTAACGGGGAACGTTCGGTATTTCGCAGGATCGGCACTGTTCGTGATGTCTGCTGAAAATCGGGCCCGATTTCACCGTCCTACATGACGTCTCTCCATTCGTCGGCGGGTACGTTGCACTGTGTTGTAGTCAGAAGGCCCGATTTCGCATCACGCTGGCAGCTCGCCATTGGTTGCAAGTGGTTACCGACCTAAATACAGTGCCATGGAATGGGGTATATAGGCTGTTTTCTGGATCGGATGGTTACTGTAGCTCTCATTTCCCCCTTTTCTTCTTCCTCTCTGTTCTTGCTCGGTTGTACTGTTGTTGTGTGCGATCTGTTCTTTTTATTGTTTGTTGTTGTGATTGTGCTATTGTGTGTTTTTTGGGTGTTTAATTAGTTTAGTTGTCCACGGTCCTTCGTGTAGTTTTTTCGTGTTCTGTTTTGTATTTACGATTGGTTGCTTCACTATTTCGTGTCGTGTTTTCTTTTTTGTTTTCCCCATGTTGATGCAGGTCGACTTCTTGCTGCGGATCGATCGTGTCTGCGCGCCGGCTTTGCCCCGGGTTGTGTATCAGGCATTTCCCTATCTTCTTTCAGATCATGTTTATCCTGTTGCGAATCCTTTTGTTCCTACGGATCGTTTCTTTGTACCGTCTTCCTGCCGTGTGTTGTTAACAGTTTTTCTTTTGTTCTTCCGTTTTGATGCAGGCGGGTTTCTCGCTGCTGATTTACTTTTGCCGTATTTGCTTTTATTTTTTTCGTGGTATTGTATTTCTCGATTTTCTTGCGGCCGTATCGTTTTGGGCGTTGAGGTCTTTGTTGCTTTTGATCGGTGCTTTGGACCGTGTTCCTGTCGTGTTGCTAGAGATATTTTTTGTTTGTTTTTCACTACCTCTATGCAAGCCGTTTTCTTGCTGTAAATTTTACGTTCGTCGTGTTTCGGCTTCCTTTTTTGTGTTTATTCTATTTCTTTATTTTGTCTATAGTCGTGTCGTTTGGGCTGTGCCGGCTTCATCCCGGTTGTAAATTCGTTCTTTTTCTTTCGTTTCCTCGTCGGTGAACACGCGTGTTATTTGTGGACGTGTTTGGTTATTTTCATGGTATCTTGATGCGGGTCCTTATCGGTATAGCTACGTGTGTTTCTATGTCATCTTCCTATGTTCGTTCCTCTCTCGGCTTTCTATTTCTTTTGTCTATATTCCGTGCGATTGTGTTTTACCTTTCATTGGTTATTTTCTCATGTGATACTTGTCTGTATCAGAGTCACGGAGCCGGCGAGCCAAAATTGGCGGGACTGCCTTCTATGTTTTACTGGGCATTGACCATGTCGGCTCCCTGGAGTCGGCAGGACTGGTCTTCTATGTTTACTGTGCATCGACCCTGACCGTCTCCGTTTTGTTGTGCATCTACCCCGCTGACTCACTGGAGTCGGCCTGACATTCGTTTCTCCGGGAACTTAATGGAAAATAAAACTGACATGATAGTACGTGTCGCTGAACATGAACAAATTAGTGGATCCGCGGTTTAACCGTTACGAAAAAATAGCGGAATTTTTTCCTTGGATCGTCTGACTATTTTCTTTGTAGGTCGTCGGTTCATTGGATGGATCTTCGTTTCGTGGGTCTGCTTGGAGATTTTGTCCTCGGAGGTACCCGTCGGTTCATATGGTATGGCAGTTAAATTTGTTTTTGCATTATATTGCTTAAGGTTGTTATATTTTTATTTTGCGTTTGTCATGTATTTGTGCTCTGTTTTTTCCTGTTTGTGTGGGTTTGCCTATATTTCTGTCCGTATGACGTGGTGTATCTGACCTATCTTTCCGTGATGCCCATGTGTGTCACATTTCTTAAATGACCGTTGCTTGTGATTTAGGGGTACGGTAGGGAAATTTATAGGCCTTTTCTTTATTTCTTTCGGTGTTGGCGTTATCCTTTGATGCCTATACGGGTTGGACTACATAACTTGGTACTCTGTCTTGGTTGTATCCTTTTGTCTTCATGGGTTGTGGGCGTGTCGCTTGGGCGTCTTTATGTACTGGTCGAGTCCCGGGAGTCGGCTGGACTGACCTTTGTCTTCATGTGCTGGTCGAGTCCCGGGAGTCGGCTGAACTGACCTTTACCTTTATGTGCTGGTCGATTCCTGGGAGTCGGCACCACTGACCTTCTCCGTCTCACTGTTCGGCTATCCCGCCGACTCCCTTTTTTTGTGTACGTTCGGACGAGATAACTCCGCTGCTCACCGCCGTCGACAGAGGACGAGCGAGAATGGTTCTCCAAATGTTTAATATTTGTTTGGAACCACCTATATATTTGGATGAGTTCGATCTATCCACCGACTCCACCCGTTCGGTGGCCACAAGACATGACAGGAGGGGCGTTCCGCCAACTCCCACTTTTTTGTGTACGTTCTTTTGGGCAAAGATCGGTTTGTTACCGTGTTTAGTTCATCCGTGTGGGTGGAAAGTTGGGACCAAGTGATAAAAATAAGAACCTTATCTCTTGATGTTGAGAATACCGAATCTTGGATGCCTATACGGATTAGACTACATAACAAAATAAAGATATTAGTTTATTTGCATAGTAGATGGTCTAGAGAGGAGGAAGAAGATTAAATTGGTGAATGACTAAATTGGTACTGATTTTCTTCCCTACACGTGTGTAAAAGTGTACGTGTTTTGGCAAGATCACCGCTTAAGCTCCACTTGAAATGACTAAACTTGGTACTAATTTTCTAGACACATTTTAGTGTACAATTAACTCTATGGAAAACCGTAAGCTTCGGGAAGTCTCGGTTGCACGTTCGAAGGTTTCATTAAGCTGGAGTCGGCGGGGTCGGGTGGTGCCTTAAGACGGGAACCTGGAGTCGGCTGGGTTGGGTGGTGCGTTAAGACGAAGCTGGAGTCGGCGCGCTCGGGTGGTGCGTTAAGATGGGAACCTTGAGTCGGCGGGGTCGGATGGTGCGCTAAGACGGGAACCTGGAGTCGGCACCTGGAATCGGCGGCGGGTGGTGCACTAAGACGGGAACCTGGAGTCGGCGGGGTCGGATGGTGCGCTAAGACGGGAACCTGGAGTCGGCGGGGTCGGGTGGTGCACTAAGATGGGAACCTGGAGTCGGCACCTGGAGTCGGGTGGGTCGAGTTGTGCGCTAAGACGGAAACCTGAAGTCGGCTGGGCCGAGTGGTGCAGTAAGACAAAAACTAGAAGTCGGCCTCTGGAGTCGGATGGATCAAGTGGTGCACTAAGACAGAAACCTGAAGTCGGCACCTGGAGTCGGTTGGGTCGAGTGGTGCACTAAGACGGAAACCTGGAGTCGACGGGGTCGGGTTGTGCAGTAAGACGGAAACCTGGAGTCGGCTGGGTCGAGTGGTGCATTAAGACGGAAACCTGGAGTCGACGGGGTCGGGTTGTGCACTAAGACGGACCCTGGAGTCGGCGGGGTTGGGTGGTGCATTAAGACGGGAACCCAGATTATGAGGAGAGTGGAGTGGTCAGTAAAGTCGGCGAGCTGGATAGAAGACGATTTTCGAAATTAAATATAGCCACTAAGAAAGGTTAGCGAAGAACACTCAATTTTGTTTGGTCGATGGTTATTCTGATTTTTCTCAGATTGTTGTTAGACACCAAGATATTTAATTACGTTCCGTTTGCTATCGTGTTTATAGCTTTGTGTTATATTTTTCGTTTGATCGGCTCCTTCTTTATTTCTTTCGGTGACGTCTTTATATTGGTTGGTTTCCGTGTGCCGGCTCCGCCACCCGTGAATAGTTTCTTAAGTTGAGTCGCTGGTCAAACACAACATTTACTGCTGGCTTTAAATGGCTGTCTTCTCGTGTATCGGCAGGTCTAACTCGCGACTCCATAAGTCGGGTCCCTTGAGTCGGCACTGTATGTATGTGATGAGGACGTCACTGGTTAAGACGACTCCAGGGAGCCGGCTCGAACTGACGGTGTATTAAGACGGAGATGGTTCCGAGTGGTTACCCACCTAGGTGTGATTTATTATTGTGTTGCCGCGTATTGAATCTTCGACTTTTCCTAGGATCTCTGGAGTCGGCATGAATAGCGTTTGGCATTAATGTTGAGCGACAGGTCTTGCTCGTCCGACTGTCCCGTTGGATTTATGTTCGAGATAATTTATAACCGCGTATGAATAGTTTGACGAAGGAAGTGACTTGCATGGAAGAAAATGATGTCCTTTAATTAAGTCGGACTGATTAAGTCGGCACGGCAGCCTAACAAGGCGTATATTGTCTTGTCCGTCCTAACGCACCGTCCAACTCCCTAGAGTCGGCGTCACCAGTCCAGAATAAAGAGAAGGTTCCTAATCCTCTTAGTGGAATCTCGTTGTTGGCTCGTCTCTACAGTACGTTCATATTCGCCAACCTGACATGTACAGGGTATGGAGTACATACGAAAGAAGGGCCTTGCATGGAAGAAAATGATGTCAGTAGATTAAGCCGGACCGATTAAGCCGGCACGGCCGGTTGCATGGAAGAGGTCTTCACATGTCCTAGGGTGTATAGACTCATCGTACCATGGGACTGATCGAGCTACAACGATGCCACCTCGAAATTGGAAGGAAATACCGAAAAAAATGACCACACGAGCGTATCGCAAAAGTAACGACCAACTAAAAGCACGGGTTGGGCGCGTGACGTGTGTGAAACCAGGGTGTTCTCGATGGTTGTTTATCGTGGCATGCCTGCAGATGTTCTGCGTGTGATCCCATCGGTAGCCGTGTTCGACTTGTCGAGTGTGTACTGTCACGTACACAAACTGTCACGTACACAAGTGATAGGGACAAACAGTTCTGGTCCATGCGGTATGTACATAATCTATCACTGAGCAGCGAGACAGAGAAGGTTAGTCCTGCCAACTCCTTGGAGTCGGCGCATCTCCGAGCAGTGAGACGGGGAAGGTCATTACTGTCGACTCCCGGGAGTCGGCCAGACCAAATATTTGCTGTGAGATCTATGCCGGCGAGTGGGAAGTCGGCGCCGACGCCTGATCAATGACGTCTTCTGCTCGCTACGTCAACTTCACTACAAGACTAACATCATCCTCTCTCTTCATCAACCGAAGGATGGAGTCAGCAAGACAGGGGTCCTGCTCTTTAAGCTGGCCACTGTGTCTAGTGTTTTCGGGTGCGTTTAGTTTGCAGAGGAGGCGAGGAAACCAAGACCTATGGATGCATAGATCTCATAGGAGGGGTACGTACATGTAGTTGTTAATCCGGTGTTTACCTTCGTATTAGTGACAAATTCAACACGTAAGGTAAAACTAAACTGAACAGTGCTCATATAGCACATAGCCACATAGGTAGGATTTTTTAGATACAATTCTCCGGTAGTAGCATCTATATGCATTATAAAAGATAAACAGATGCTCCGCCAGGACAATTTCTTCACATTTTTCTCTAGAGATTCATTAAGAACTCGCCGTAGGCTGCATGTTTTGCTCTGACGTGCGGCTTGCGTCTATGGTGTGTAACGCCCCGGGGTTTTTCCCCAATTAGATTTGTTGTTTTTTTCTTTTTCGCATCATCATGCATCATCAGCATTGCACTATTTTGACAATAAAATTATTTTGCTAAACTCTATTTTTTTGATTGTTCGAATAATCCCCTCCTTTCTTTTGTTCGTATCCTTCTCGAAATATTATTTGTCAAATGGTTTTGCAAAAGAAAATAATAAAACAAAAGGTTTTGCAAATAAAAATGTTTTAGTGTGAGAGAGACCCCAAAGTCCACCTAAGCCAAACCCTAAGGTTCACCCTGAAAAATTCTACCTCCACCCCCAGCGTTTTGCAGCCACCCTCCTCTTTTTCCCTGTTTTCGCATTCAGGTCCTCCCACCCTCTCTCTCCTTTTCTTTCTTTACATTCGGGTCCCTCCTTTTTTTCCCTCCCTCTCTCTCCTTATCTCTTCTTCCTCTCAGCCACACAACACACCCGTACGCATGCGACACACACGCGACGCACACACGCCGCACCACGCCACACACACGCACGCCGTCGCCTCCTTCCTCCTGCTCGCTCGCCTCCCGTGCTCCTCCCCTTCCTCCTCCCTCTGCCGGCCCACCACCGCCGGCCTGAAGCGCCGCCTCGCCCCGTGCTCTCTTCTTCCCCTACCTCCAACACACAGCACACACACGACACACACGCACGCAACACACGCACCCGACCCGACCCCGAGCACCCCAGCCCGAGACTCCCGTGCTCCCCCTCTCCTCTTCCTCCCGCATCGGCCACTGGCCGCCGCTGCCTCCCTCGAGCCGCTGCGCCGCCCCGCCTCCTCTCCTCACCCGCGCCCGAGCTCGCACCCGACCCCGTGCTCCTCATCCTCGCCTCCTTGCGATGCGCCGCCAGTCTCCGCCGCCTCGCTGATGGACCTTGACATAGTTACCTGCGTCAAAAGAAAATGGGTTAGGTTGAGACTCCAAGTGCAGAGTGTATAGTATAGGAAAGACAGTTTTCCCCACGAGGGGTGACTCGAGGGTTTAATATCGAACTCTCGGGGAACCAGTAGTGTAGGTTTATCTTCTTATCCTTCTCTTGAGAACCTAAACAAAGTAAATTGTTTTGTGCCCTCAACCTCACCAAGTGGTTGTCAAGCACAAGGTGTGAGAATGATATGATAAAGATAAATGCAAAACAGTAAATAAATATGCAATGATGGTAAATAAATATGCAAGGATGGTGGAAACAATGATAAATGATATTTTGGGTTTTATTGTGAATGCAAGATGTAAAAGTGTTTTTGTATTTTCGGATTTAAAATGGCAGAAAATGTAAAGTGGATAAAAGTTGTTGGAAAGGTGTTTCTTATGATTAAAAATGGACCGGGGTTCATGGTTTCACAAATGCACTCTCTCTTTAATAAAGTGGTAGACAATGGAACACTAGAATTGACATATGAGATTGCAACAAAAAGGTTTCATGACAAGTTACTAATTATATGGGCATCACGTCCTAACATAGAGATCTTTTTTTATTAATCTCTCTTATACTCCACCAAGATGCGAACTAAATCATAACACCTTAGTAATTAAGATAAATCAGAGCATAGCATTAAGTATCATGACATGAAGTTAAAATAAGAACATGCTAGATCTAGTCATGGAGTAGTGGCAATGGTCACACCCACATCTCCGGTAGCAAGGTATTTTTCTTTATCCCTAGTGAGGCAACAAAGTAAGGTAAAAACCCAAGTGGATCGCGGAACTTTCTCTCACGTTCACCGCACTAGCCACCCCCGTTACTCCAACTAATGCACACGTTCCCCCTCACACGCTCTCATACACATGCTTGATCAAAACAAGTAAACAAGAACGGGGTACATAATATGCATCTACTTTCATAACTGAAACAAAACTATTGCAATCTCAAACATATATTAACTCATAAAAAGATCCACCACAAAGGTATTACATAGATGACCGTAATCATGTTCAGCAGCTCATACGGTACTAATTAGTGAAGCTCAAGAGAGGAGAGATACATAAGTTACTTCCACAAACCCATAGTCCAGGGGTGGACTACTCCCTCTTCATCATGGAGACGGTGGAGAAGTCGTTGGAGAAGATGGAGACCACACCGGCAGCGCCCCGCCGGAGTTTTCCCCCTCCAATCTGCAACTCCAGGTCTCTGTTTCGTGGTTTCTGTGTTTCTCGGCGCTCCTTTCCGAAGTGCGTCGGGGACTATTTTTATAGTCGTTTTTAGGTCAAGACGGAGGCTCGGGAAAAAAGATCGACGGCAACGGAGCCACGAGGCCCAATTGGTGGGTCCCACGCGGCCAAGGAATCTGGCCGTGTGGGCCCCCTCTTCTGGCCCTCGGGCCTCCGCTTGTTCGCTTCCTTCGCTCCCACGCTTTGTTCCTTCCAAAAACTGATGCTCGTAAATTTTCAGGTCATTTGGACGTCGTTTGGGTCCCTGAAACATCAAAATATAGAAAATAGGGTTTTCTGCCTGTGCAGGGTTAATTCCAGAAAAATAGGGAAACTATGAAATATTCCCAAAATCAATATAAAACAATGATATAACCCTAAATATGATTGAAATATAAGTAATATAATGCAAAGTTCATGTATGCATTTTACATGCATCAACATCCCCAAGCTTAACCTATACTCGTCCTCGAGTATGAAGGTGATAAAACTAACATGGACTTTGCAATTTAATACTATCAAAGGATATCAAAGATGATTACTATTGCTACATAGAGTCAAATGATTCATTCTTCAAAGGAGTAGCAATATACAAGATAGATTATGAAGTGATATCAAATATTCAATGTAAGGATGTTCAATGATAATTCACAAAGTGTAACATAGAAGAAAGTACTATGGACCAAATGTATGCATAATGAAAAGTAAAAACATCCTATAATGGTCATAGAGTATTCTTGTAAATCTGAATATAAAAGGTGGACACTTTGGAAAGATATATAAATAGAGGTAAAACATGAATAAGTTTCATCTAACTTCCAAATGCTTCTACTTAAGTTAATGTTTGCAATGTGGTATTGGTGTCAAGCTCTCATTACCCCTATCATAGCATCTTGAATGGTTAAAGTTTAAAGTGAAAGCAAATATGAGTGATGTGCTTGACAAAGTATGGTTGAATGCTCATGCCCCGTGAATACAAGTACCTACACCATGGTGTTACTCAACTCGGTCCACAAAAGTAAGTTCAAGTTAAGGTCATTGTAAGTAATATAATAGCATCATTAAGAGTGTCAACTGGGGTACCTCTTGCCTCAGGACATGGAACAAGCCCATGTCAAAATGACAAGACAAACAACAATGAACAATCTCAGCACTCTTTTATTTACTATTGGTATAGCTTTTTATTATGAGGTGCATCATGAAGGTTCATTATGGAACGCTATAAATTTCCACCATGAATGATGCATGGCTTAGATTGCGGCCCAGGCATCTCTCTAGCCATTTATACAAACTCTTTAAACTTACTAAGTTTCCACATTTATTTGGCACCATGATAAGCATCCATAAACAAAAGTACATGATATCAACTGAATATAAATAAGTGCAATGTTGAAAGCTTGCCATGTGACAGCACATATGGCTAACTCCCAACCAAGACTTTGTCAAGCTCACAACTTCATAATTTTAATCACAATGGTTCATGTTTATTAAGTGCAATAAAAGTAAGGTGTGCATCAAGTTCGTGAGAGCTTTTAACCAACTTTTCCCATAACAATCAATAACATAAGCATTTTAATTCAGAAGTATAGATAACACAATATAACATGATAAACATACTTGGAATAGCATAAAGCTAATAGGTAGATATGGTGGACTCACTGGAAAAACTTTGGTTGAAGGTGTTGGAAAACAAGCTTTTTACTTGTTGGAATTTTTGGGCTAGCAATAGGGAGAAAGTTGACCATCTAAATGCATGCATAAGTGTCCATAGAACTAATCAATCCATGTTAAACAAAGTAAAGTAACATTCAACATCTAAACATGATAAAAGATAGCTCTTGATAAAACACTTGCAAATTAATACTCATTAAAAGCATATGAATATGCAACTATATGTATCTTTTTGAATCAACTCAAACATCCCTATCCCAATATTTTTAATAGCATCCAACTTAATTCAACCCAAACTTCCAGTAGCTCTCTCATATATAAATGATAGTGGTGGTCTCAAGAAAATAAAAATCAAACCGAAATAACAAAAAGCAAATAAAAGACGCTCCAAGTTTATACGATAAAGTGCATTGATCGAAAAACAGAAGTTAGACGTGTGCAAACCGAGAGTGTGTTGGTCCAGTGGGGTTGTCTTCACATCCCCAAGCTTATGGTCTTCACCATCCTTGGATAGCTCTTGGTGCATCTCCTCTAATCCCTGTGAAAAAACTTCAAAACACCTTTTCTCCCATTTCTTTTCTGTGGGGTGACATTAGTAGTGATAGACAAATAGATTTCTTGCTGCATAAAATCTTAGACAAAAATTCATATGAATGTCCAGAAAGTGTATAATGTTGTATGCCTACTCATAAACTCAATTGTATCAAAAAGATTCAAGTTAAAAGTTCAAAGGATGCATAAAACAAAATGGGACAGAATCTGTCCAGAAAAACAGCAGCAACAAAATATATTTTCTACCCTAATTAAACACGTCAGAAAAATCTGAACAAATTCACGTATACAGAGGATGAAAAGTTGCAACTATAGTTCAAACTAGCTGGGTAACCCGCGCATTTGCGCGGCTAGATTTTTTGTCTAGTTTATTTATAAAATGTACTTGTTACATTAGCTTTGAGATGCTAATATTATGTTTTCAGGCAAACATGAATAATAACCTTGTGGCCAAAATAAACATAGGGAAATGTAAAATTTACAAATTTTCTAATATATTTATGTGCCTTACGGACATTCTTAAATAATTTAATTCATGGCTAGCTACATTACTGATAGTATGTCATTTTTACTGCTATATATTTAACAAAATTTACAGGTATTGATAATTTCCATGCATTTCCTTATTGTATCTTGTAGAAAGCAAAACCGCGAGACTTCCGAATATGCTTCTGCCTGCCGTGCACGGAAAGTGCATAAATTTTGAGAGATACAGACTCAGAGAAAATAGAACGTTTTTTTTTTAGGCGGTAACCGTAGAACAATCGTTCTACGGTAATTTTCATTGATTTTCTATGTTGCACAAAGTACAAATACAGGGGGAAAATAAAAAACTATCCAACTCCAGTTTTCTCTAACATAATGGATTTAAATGAATACTTGAACCAAGGTTGAATCAATCCAACCCCTTAAAACATCTTGAAATCTAGGCTTGATGCAGTGCAGCAGAATTTGGAGATCCTTTTTAAGTTGAATCCTCCAGGAGGCACGATTTGAGAAAATAGAACGTTAACTCAACCATGCCTGCACTGTAACCTTCTAGAAGTATTATGATATTAGAGCTCAAGTTTTGTTCACCACATATTTTGTAGAGAAAATACGACTATAGTATGATATTCAAAAGGAACACTCTTACATTCTCCAAGTTGTGTCTGAAGTTGGACAGAGTGCGGGAGTTTCTTGATATAGGGCAGACAACGTTATTGCAATCCTGGTAACAAATGAAGGAATGCTCTTGTTTATATACCAATGGTGAAACAGAAAGACTCTTTAGAACTGCATTGTTCTTATCAAGAAAATATTTTGGTGAAAAGAATCACATAAATTTTCGCTCACGACTTTTTTTCTACATTTGTATGATTTTTCTCATTCTTCACAATCAACCACAGCTCTTCTACAGTTAGGCTATCAACCATTGAATTATATATACGCATAACTTATAGCTAGTATCCCTGCAAGAATAAAACTTATAGCTAGTATGGTACGCATTTTATCTTACCAGATCTCGTTGCTACATTCTCCACATGATCGATCCGAAATTAAATCATACCTAAAGGTCAAAACTGAAGACTTCTTAAAATAATTGAAATGAGTGTGTACACTTTATAACATAGTGTACCCACTCCATTAGACATCACACATGCTTTTAAAAGATAATCATTCTAGAACCTTAATTTTTTGTCGAGTAGTGCACTTATCATGCTTATTTTATATAGAAATGTCTAAAAAATTCCCCACTCTTACTCTTTCTCGTGTTTATAGGAGAGATGAAGGCCAAAAAGCATGCATATTAGTGTTTAACTACAGATCTACGAACAACTGGACTACTGTTTTTCGAAAACCAAAAAGTATGCAAGAAGTAAAAGCTACCTGGGCTTCGCCCAAAAGATTTTACTGAGATCCTATTGTCATGTATTTCACAAACTATTGTCCAAAAGGATATGTCACCTGCAAAAATAAAAAATAGAGAAAATATCTAAGTACGTGACATGATGTTTTACATGAACCGAGCAACGGCGGCAATTTTTCTGTTCTGATATGTTTTGTCAACATACCAAGCAAAAATAGTGAGAAATTTTAAAATAACATCCATTAAATTTACATGTAGTATTTGTGTTACGGAATAGGTGACAAACTTACGGAATAGAACGCTGATACCGCGCCACCGTTTAGCTCTCCGCACGCACCCGCCGTCGTCTGCAGTTGCTCCGAGTGCATTTGGCTCGTAGCATAGCTCCGTTGCGGCCGCATCTCGACGGATCTGGACGCATTTGGCCTACCATTTCCGCCGCCACCTCCGCCTCTCCCGGAAGAAGCCGTCGAATTATAATAATTTGCCTTTATTTTATTAATTCGCTTGGATAAGGATCTGATTCATTCCTGCAAAAAGGAAAAACAAATTATCATTTGCAATTCTTCTAAAAAACGGGGCACCATAATATGACACTTATATCATCAGATTTAAACTGGTACAACTTATATTACCTCAGAGTCAGTCCTTGCATCAGGCATGCAACCGCTGGAGTACCAATTCATGAGCTCGTGAAAGTACAACATAATGCCTCTCGGTGGCTCCAGCTTCCAGGCTAACATGGTCATGGATCGATGGATGGCTGGCTGTACGCTGATATAATGCCCCTGAACTCGTCCTTGCACATGTCTCAAAAGTTGCAGTCCAATTCATCTTGTCGATTCAGATGCCATGTTCTTGTGTTACGGCCAATCCATCCGGCAACCGAGCGTCGTGCCTTCAATCCGCCGGGCATCGTCCGCTTGAGCGTCCTGCCTTCAATCTGCAGTCCGATCGAGCGTCATGGCTTCCATTCGCCCGGCGCGACGGACTGTTGTGGATTGGTTGCTACCAGCGTACCATACCAATGGCATTGGAGCGTCGCAGGCGCATGCTAGTTTGCATCGTGCTTTGGATCCCCGGGCGTCACGGATGACTATGTTTTGCGTAACTAACACAAATAAATAGGAAGTTTTGTCTTCATGTAAGAGAAGTAGCTAGCTAGGAGCTTGATCGTCTAGTGCTTGATGTGAAGTACAAATTGAGATCCGTGTGACATGCAAAGGTTCAGGATCAAAAGATGTTCGTAAGTACTCAAACCCACTCGTATCCATAAGCTCCAGCACCATCAACCTGCTTGTCCGCGACTCCCGGCCGCCGGCGGACTTCTTGTTTCCGGTAGGGATTCGCTAGTGCTGTCAGACTGGGTACATGACGCAAGTGAAATTCCCTTGATCGATCCATGTTGCATGGCTGCATGGTGTATGCATGAGGCTAGATTAAAACCACGACGTTGATATGCATGAGAAGAGCCCACCAACTGAGCACGGTGATGCTGCATGGAGACCCGGCTGGTGCAGGATGTGAGCGAGGCCACCGGCCGCCAAAACTTGGCTACCCTCATATCCTGCAGGCGTGATCAGACCTGCTGGTTAGTGCCGGCCGCCAAGCCTTGGCTTTCTTGAAGCTAGCAAGGTTGCCACGGACAGCAATCGCACCTGCTCCTCGCATGCTGCTTACGCCGCGTATAGGAACTCCGACTTCAAACAAAACGATTATGAAGCTCTCAACCTACGATTTTGACAGAAAAGAAGGCGAGGCTGCTAGAACTCGCGTTGAGACTGGTGTTGGGGAAGGATCAGATGCGACCTCTCCATTAAAAAGGAATTGATTTGATCACGCTTTCCTTATTTAACCATCTGCTTCTGTTTCTGAATCGAGAACTTCTTTCTTTCGTAGATATTTTTTTAGACGTGGGGAAGACGGACGTCAGGAAATTAATCGTGGATAGTTTTCTTTCTTTCGTGACTTGTTTGTAGACGTGGGCAATAAGGACATATCTCTACCGTCTAATCATCTTAATTTTACAGTGGTAAATCTCCACCGTCAATTGTTTGTTGTTTTAATAATATAATAGATTATAGCTCAATCGGAGTTAAAGAATAAAAATGAAAAATCAAACCGTGCACAGACTCGTGCAGGAATAAAATCTCCGAATGCAAATAGCAACTTTTTCAAACCAAAATAGGTAAAACTTGGCACTTTATTAAAAATTCGAGAAACTAAACAAAAACTAAATCTCTTGTTACAGCAAGAGGACTCAAAGAAAATCAAAAATAAAAACAACCGGGTTGCCTCCCGTTAAGCGCTTTCTTTATAGCCATATAGCAAGGCTTACTTACTTGATAGTTATTGTGGACGAAGCTCATGAGGGAGCTCGAACTTTGGTGTGTCCCTCTTCCTTGGGAAGTGTTCCATGCACTTCTTGTGTGGAAACTGAAACTTCACATTCCCTTCTTTTGAATCAATGATAGCACCTGTGGTACGAAGAAAAAGTCTTCCAGAATAATTGGACTAGAGGTTTTATTCCCCATATCCATGATTAGAAAATCAACAGGTACAAATGTCATATGCAACTCTACCATAACATCACTTACTTTTCCTAAAGCATGTTTAATGGAATCATCAGCAAGTGCAAGTTCAATAGAGCATTTTTCAAGATTCTTTAATTCAAGTACTTCATATAATTCTTTAGATAAAACAGAGACACTAGATCCTAGATCTAATATAGCATGGTGTGTCTCTTTTCCAATGGTTACTAGTACTTTGGGAATCCATTTATCCCCAAGATTAGGTGGTATCATAGCTTCTTGGTTGTACCTAGCAATGTTTTCTTTTAAAACATGATTAGCAATATAAGAACCAAAACTAGCTTGGTTAACATTAATGGAAGGATAACTTGCAAATTGTTGTAACATAGATATTAATTCATGCAAGCTACACTTCTCTAAATCAACAAATGGTTCCTTGACTTCACTAAGCATTTTAACTTCCTCAACTTTTCTCTCTCTATTATATAGATTAAATATTTCATAACGGTCATCAAAAACATCTTCAGGCACTTGGGCTTTTTCTAAACTTTCTTTAATTTTCACTTCCAAAAGCAACCCATCAAGTAGATTATGAGCATTAGCAGCAGTAGTATTAATAAAAGAACCCCCACATTCATTATCCAAAAAGACTCTAGAGGTTTCAGACAATCTTCTATAAAATATATGCATAAGCATCCAATCTCTAAGATCATGTTCCATTCCAAAAGCTATCCCTCTAAACCTTTTCCAAGTTTTTATCAAAGGTTTTTCTTCCTCTTGTTTAAAGGTGATGAATCTTTGTCTAAGATTATAAACTGTTTCAGTGGAACAAAATCTCTCAATAAATGAAGCTTTTAAATTAAACCAAGTGCTAAAATTCCCAGGAGGCCATCTTAATATCCAATCTAAGGCTTTTCCAGCAAGTGAGTAAGGAAAAAGCTTAACTTTAATCATATCAACATTAACATGGTTCAATTTTAACACTTTGCATCTTTCATTAAACTTCTTAAGATGAAGTATAGGATCTTCTTTTGGTTTCCCACAAAAACGGTGTTCATAGATCATTTTAGTGACATTATGATCTACTTCAAATTCTTCAACAGGGATATTCATATCTTGAGATAAGTTCTTAACACTAAATGGCCAAAAAGTTCTCTTCTCCATTAAGCAAGTTTTCATGTGTTTTTAATTTTTTATGCAAAACTGAAACTAAAATGACACTAAACAATGCAAAACTAAAAATAAAATATGCAAACCGAAATATAAATATGATATGCAAGACAAAAACAAAACAAAATAAAATGATTTGAAGGTAAAGATGGACAAGATGAAACTCACGTAGGTGCAACCTCCCCAAGCTTAGGTGTTTGCACAAGTTGGTGATGAAGTTGACTTGTTGTGAGATACCCTTGGATAAACCTTTCAGCTATGGTTCCCCGACAACAGCGCCAGAAAACAGTCTTGATGGCCCTTGACGTAGTTATCTGCGTCAAAAGAAAATGGGTTAGGTTGAGACTCCAAGTGCAGAGTGTATAGTATAGGAAAGACAGTTTCCCCACGAGGGGTGACTCGAGGGTTTAATATCGAACTCTCGGGGAACCAGTAGTGTATGTTTTATCTTCTTATCCTTCTCTTGAGAACCTGTAAACAAAGTAAATTGTTTTGTGCCCTCAACCTCACCAAGTGGTTGTCAAGCACAAGGTGTGAGAATGATATGATAAAGATAAATGCAAAACAGTAAATAAATATGGAATGATGGTAAATAAATATGCAAGGATGGTGGAAACAATGATAAATGATATTTTTGGGTTTTATAATGTGAATGCAAGATGTAAAAGTATTTTTGTATTTTCGGATTTAATAATGGCAGAAAATGTAAAGTGGATAAAAATTGTTGGAAAGGTGTTTCTTATGGTTAAAAATGTACCGGGGTTCATGGTTTCACAAATGCACTCTCTTTAATAAAGTGGTAGACAATGGAACACTAGAATTGACATATGAGATTGCAACAAAAAGGTTTCATGACAAGTACAAATTATATGGGCATCACGTCCTAACATAGAGATCTTTTGTTTATTAACCTCTCTTATACTCCACCAAGATGTGAACTAAATCATAACACCTTAGTAATTAAGATAAATCAGAGCATAGCATTAAGTATCATGACATGAAGTTAAAATAAGAACATGCTAGATCTAGTCATGGAGTAGTGGCAATGGTCACACCCACATCTCCGGTAGAAGGGTATTTTTCTTTATCCCTAGTGAGGCAACAAAGTAAGGTAAAAACCTAAGTGGATCGCGGAACTTTCTCTCACGTTCACCGCACTAGCCAGTCCCCGTTACTCCATCTAATGCACACGTTCCCCCTCACACGCTCTCATACACTTGCTTGATCAAAACAAGTAAACAAGAACGGGGTACAAAATATGCATCTACTTTCATAACTGAAACAAAACTACTGCAATCTCAAACATATATTAACTCATAAAAAGATCCACCACAAAGGTATTACATAGATGACCATAATCATGTTCAGCAGCTCATACGGTACTAATTAGGACGCTCAAGAGAGGAGAGATACATAAGTTACATCCACAAACCCATAGTTTAGGGGTGGACTACTCCGTCTTCATCATGGAGACGGTGGAGAAGTCGTTGGAGGAGATGGAGACCACACCGGCAGCGCCCCGCCGGAGTTTTTCCCCTCCAATCTGCAACTCCAGGTCTCTGTTTCGTGGTTTCTGTGTTTCTGCGGCGCTCCTTTCCGAAGTACGTCGGGGACTATTTTTATAGTCGTTTTTAGGTCAAGACGGAGGCTCGGAAAAAAAGATCGACGGCAACGGAGCCACGAGGGCCAAGTTGGTGGGTCCCACGCGGCCAAGGAATCTGGCCGCGTGGGCCCCCCTCTTCTGGCCCTCGGGTCTCCGCTTGTTCGCTTTCTTCGCTCCCACGCTTTGTTCCTTCCAAAGACTAATGCTCGTAAATTTCCAGGTCATTTGGACGTCGTTTGGGTCTTGAAACATCAAAATATAGAAAATAGGGTTTTCTGCCTGTGCAGGGTTAATTCCAGAAAAATAGGGAAACTATGAAATATTCCCAAAATCAATATAAAACAATGATATAACCCTTATATGATGCAAATATGATTGAAATATAAGTAATATAATGCAAAGTTCATGTATGCATTTTACATGCATCACTCGCCCGCCTCCTTCCTCTCCAGTGCCACCCCGGCCGGCGCCGCCTCTCCTTGGCCGGCCCCAACCGCCCAAGCTCTAGCCTGGCCACTGGCCGTCGCCGCCACCTCGACCGCCCCAGCTCCGGCCGTCGCGCCGCTGTGGCCGCCTCCTGCCCTGGCTTCCCCTGGCCAGCGTGCGTCCTTGTTGTGCCCCGACGCCCTCCTATGCTCCTGCCCGAGGCCGCCGTCCTCGACCTCGCTTCCTCCCGTCTCTGCGTTCTCGATGTCGCCCGCAACGTGTTCGACAAAATGTCCGCAAGACGTCCGGCACCGTGTCTTCGTCCGCTTGTGTCCACCCGTCGTGGTGCTGCATTGGGTGCGGCGTGTGCTTTTCTTCCGTTGTCTGTGGTGCCGTGCTCCCGCGTGCACCTTTCCGGTGCCATGTTGCCGTGCATGCCCCGTGTCCATGTCCGTGTTGCCGTGCCGTGTCCGTGACCGACGACAAGTTCCGCCACAACGACGAACCAGGAACGACGACGACCGTGACAAGTTCTATGTACTCGTGACCGTCGACAAGAACTCTGCTTCGTGTCCGTTTCGTCTGTGTTCGCTTTGCGTTGGCCGCCTTCGTGCGTGTCCGTAACCCCAACGCCGCCGAAGACCAAACCCGACAAGAACGGTGCCGACACCGAGGCCGGTGCCCCGTACGACGACGATCCGAGCACAACTACTCAACTACTTCCATGACACCGACAAAACAATGATGTTCCGGTTCGGCGACAACTACTTCCACGACGTCGTCTGCCTCCTCTACGGATCGAAGATGCCAGTTTTGACCCCCGGAGGTCCCTCGGCCGACGTGCGAACCCAAACCCGAGCCTATACTTATATACCTATTTTATAAAATGTCATCTATCTTGTGCATATCAAATCTTTCATGCATGTGTTGCATTGCATCTTGGGTTGTGGTGGTTTAGCACTTCATCTAATAAATAAATATGGAGTGTGCGGGAATATTCGATAAATGTCCTGACTTCATTTAATTTGTGTAGATCACCCATGCCTTGTCTCACATGCTAATCAACATTTAATATTGATGGTTAGATAAATAACATGAATCTTAATATTATTTGTCGGAATCCCGGTTCCGCTTAATTTGGCTTAAGTTGCATCTTGCCCTGTCATGCATAGCATATCATCATGATGGATCTTTTGTCGTAGTAGTAAGTGTTGCATCCGTTGTTCTTTCTAGTGTTTGTTGCGTCTTCGCGATAGGACGTTGAGATGATGTGAGCAACGACAAGTTCTGCTTCCTCTACCGTGTTTCCAGGCAAGCACCATTCTCTTGTTCCCAATGCATTGTCTTTCATCCTTGCCGTTGATCTCTGCTATCCTTATGTTACGATGCTTGTGCGATTCTATCCATGTTTACCCTGCTGCCATGATATAGCCCCACCTCCACAACCTATCACCCAGTTGTTTGTTTACCTTGTTGGCCTTGCGAGTCGTAGCGCATGCTTAGGTTGTTACCTTTATCTTCTTGTTGTTATCTGTATCTTCGAAGCCCTGGTAAGTGGCTACCTATTTATCTGTTGTGGGATGATTGTTGTCTTAATGATAAGGCACCGGCAGAAGGCCACTTTGGTGCTTTGTTCCGCTAGTGTCGCCCTAGGACCTGAGTTCTTGTCCTCGGATCCAAGAATGAGTGCGCTATCCACATGTGGGACCTAATAGGACTCCCCGCGACCCGTGACCCGACCCGAAGCCTTGTCCAGGGCGCCGCAAGTAGTTCGGGCTTTCCATTTGGCGTACGCACATCCCCTTTCTGGCAGGTGAAGATGTTGATGATGAAGATGGTACTTAACCGATGTGCGTACATTTTTATAGGTTAGTGGATGCTTCTTGACCGGGTAGCTACCCTAGAGGAGGCCTAGGAAGGTTGTGTCGCACAACGGTTGGGTCTGTGTCGGAGCCTCGGCCGGACTCTTGATGCGGGTAAGATCCTAGCTAGGTGGTTCCCTGGACTTGGCCGAAGAGAAGTGAAAGGTTGTGTCGATCGCTTCCGCGGCAATTCGATGCGTGTGGTTAAACAATAGTGCACCCCTGCTGGGTTAAATCTTTTCGAAAAGTCGTGTCCGCGTTATGGACGACTTGGTGATGATGCTGGCTAATAAGATCATAGACAACTTCCCGGGGTTTTTCCCCAATTAGATTTGTTGTTTTTTTCTTTTTCGCATCATCATGACATCATGCATCATCATGCATTATTTTGCTAAACTCTATTTTTGGTTGTTCGAATAATCCCCTCCTTTCTTTTGTTCATCTCCGTCTCGAAATATTATTTGTCAAATGGTTTTGCAAAATAAAATAATAAAAGAAAAGTTTTGCAAATAAAAATGTTTTAGTGTGAGAGAGAGAGAGCCCAAAGCCCACCTAAGCCAAACCCTAAGGTTCACCATGAAAAATTCTACCTCCACCCCCTGCGTTTTGCAGCCACCCTCCTCTTTTTCCCTGTTTTCGTGTTCAGGTCCTCCCACCCTCTCTCTCCTTTTCTTTCTTTACATTCAGGTCCCTCCTTTTTTCCCTCCCTCTCTCTCCTTATCTCTTCTTCCTCTCAGCCACACAACACACCCGTACACACGTGACACACACGCGACGCACACACGCCGCACCACGCCACACACACGCACGCCGTCGCCTCCTTACTCCTGCTCGCTCGCCTCCCGTGCTCCTCCTCTTCCTCCTCCCTCTGCCGGCCCACCGCCGCCGGCCCGGAGCGCCGCCTCACCCCGATCTCTCTTCTTCCCCTACCTCCAACACACAGCACACACACGCCACACACACACGCAACACACGCACCCGACCCGACCCCGAGCACCCCAGCCCGAGCCTCCCATGCTCCCCCTCCCCTCTTCCTCCTGCCCCGGCCACCGGCCGCCGCCGCCTCCCTCGAGCCGTTGCGCCGCCCCGCCTCCTTGATGTCTACGCACGCTTCTATTCTTGTAAACAGTGTTGGGCCTCCAAGTGCAGAGGTTTGTAGAACAGCAGCAAGTTTCCCTTAAGTGAATCACCCAAGGTTTGTCGAACTCAGGGAGGTAGAGGTCAAAGATATCCCTCTCAAGCAACCCTGCAATTAAGATACAAGAAGTCTCTTGTGTCCCCAACACACCTAATACACTTGTCAGATGTATAGGTGCACTAGTTCGGCGAAGAGATAGTGAAATACAAGTAATATGGATGATTATAAGTAGTAATTGCAATCTGAAATAAAAATGGCAGCAAGCAAACATGTAGCAAAACTTGTTGTAAACGGTGTTTCAATGCTTAGAAACAAGGCCTAGGGATCATACTTTCACTAGTCGTATCTCTCAACATTTTAGCACAACTGAACGCTAGTAAGTGCTACTCGGGATTATTCTCCTTCTTGGTGAAACAAGAGTACTATGCGTAGGGCTACAAAAGCACACCTCAAAGTCTGAGTAAACAAACACCACAATTCCACAAAGAATAAGCCATGATAATATCTAAATTATTTATAGAGTCACACACAAGTACCCACACTGTCACCTTGATACCGTGTTGTCACAATGACTCCGGAAACTAGATAAAATCACTTGAGTAGCATAAACATTACATATGAATTCAGCGATACTAGCAATGCTCATGATCACATAAAGATCACACCATGGGAGAGAGAGGTAAACCACATAGCTACCGGTAGAGCCCTTAGCCTCGGGGGAGAACTACTCCCTCCTCATCATGGGAGGCAGCAACGGCGACGAAGATGGCGGTGGAGTCGATGGAGATGGCTCCGGGGGCAATTCCCCGTCCCGACAGGGTGCCGAAACAGAGACTTCTGTCCCCCGAATTAGGGTTTTTGGTGGCGGCGGAGCTACGGAACTCTTCTGGAGAAATCGTCGATTCTTTTAGGGTTTTCCCGAGAAAGGCAATTTATAGGCGAAGGGGCGATGTCGGTGGAGGCCCGAGGGCTCCTCACCACGTGGCGGCGCGCCAGGGGTGGGACCCGCGCCACCACATGGTGAGGGAGCCTCGGTGCCCCTGTTCGTCTCTCCTTCGGACTCCGTGTACGTGACAGAAAAATAGGACCTTGGCTTTTTGTTTCGTCCAATTCCGAGAATATTTCCAGAACAGCTTTTCTGAAATAAAAAACAGCAGAAAACAGGAACTGGCACTGTGGCATCTTGTTAATAGGTTAGTCCCAGAAAATGCATAAAAATGCTATAAAGTGTGAATAAAACATGTAGCAATTGACATAATATAAGCATGGAACATAAGAACTTATAGATACGTTGGAGACGTATCAAGCATCACCAAGCTTAGTTCTACTCGTCCTCAAGTAGGTAAAACGATAACAACAAATAATTACTTAGGTGACATGCTACCACATAATCATGATCAAATAATATTGTAAAGCATATGTTATGAATGAAGTGACTCAAGGCAATGGTCTATAGTTTGCTAACAAATCGATAATGTGTAAACAACTGAATCATATAAGCAAAAACTTTTCACAAATAGTACTTTCAAGACAAGCATCAAAAAGTTTTGCATAAGAGTTAACTCATAAAGCAATAGATTCTAAGTAAAAGGCATTGAAGCAACACAAAGGAAGATTTAAGTTTCAGCAATTGCTTTCAACTTTCAACTTGTATATCTTATGGATAATTGTCAACACAAAGCAATATAATAAGTGCAATAAGTAAGCATATAAAAATTGTTGCACACAAAGTTGACACAAGTGTTTGCTTCTGAGATAGAAAGGAGTAGGTAAACTGACTCAACATAAAGTAAAAGAAAGGCCCTTCGCAGAGGGAAGCAGGGATTAAATCATGTGCTAGAGCTTTTTAAGTTTTGAAATCATATAGAGAGCATAAAAATAAAGTTTTGAGAGGTGTTTGTTGTTGTCAACGAATGGTAGTGGGCATTCTAACCCCCTTGTCAACCAGACTTTCAAGAGCGGCTCCCATGAAGGACGTTATTTCTACCCAAAGGCAGATCATCCCTCTCCTCTTTTGTTTACACATGTCCTTTAATTTGGGTGACACTCCTCCCAACCTTTGCTTACACAAGCCATGACTAACCGAATACTCGGGTGCCTTCCAACAATCACATACCTTGGAGGAGTGTCTATTTTAAATGATCAACTCTTTAAATTGCTTACTGATAAATCAGGGCAAAACATGTGAAGAGAATTAAAGGTGAATGTTGTAATTAATTGGGACTGGGCACCCCATTTGCCAGCTCTTTTTGCAAAATTATTGGATAAGCGGATGTATATGCCACTAGTCCATTGGTGAAAGTCTGTCAGGAGTAAATGACAAGGTTGAAAGATAAAACACCACATACTTCCTGATGAGCTATAAAACATTGACACACATAAGGGATAATAGCTTTTGAATAGTTTAAAGGTAGCACATGAAGTATTTACTTGGAATGGCAGAAAATACCACATAATAGGTAGTTATGGTGGACACAAATGGCATGGGTTTTGGCTCAAGGTTTTGGATGCACGAGAAACATTCCCTCTCAGTACAGAGTTTAGGCTAACAAGGTTGTTTGAAGGAAACACAAGATATCAACCTGTACAGCAAGACTTACAAGAAAACATATTGCAAGCATTATAAGACTCTACACTGTCTTCCATGTTGCTCAAACACTTTTACCAGAAAATATCTAGACCTTAGAGATGGCAAACATGCAAACCAAATTTCAATAAGCTCTACGGTAGTTCTTCACTAATAGGTTTTTAACTACATTATGCAAGAGCTTAAACATGAAATACTTGAGAGCTCAAAACAATTTCCAAGTGTCAAATTATCCAAGACAATGATCTATATGTGTGTCTTTTCGATATAACATCTACCACATGTTGCATTTTCTGTTTCCAACCAAACACCAATCAACTTATTTCAACAAAAACTCTCCAAATAATTTACAAATGAAACAAGAGAGTATTACTCTACAAGAACTAACAATTCTGAATAAGAGATGCATGAAAAACAGGAGCTAAAAGCATAGCAGTAGCTAGATAAGAATACTCAACAGATATAAGTGAAGAATATGAGTATTCACATGAAAAAGCGGAGCGTGTCTCTCTCCCACACAAGAATGCTAGAATCCAATTTATTCAGAAAATAAAAATAACAATGCGAAAATAAAAGCACACAGACGCTCCAAGTAAAGTACATAAATGTGGAAGAATTAAAATATAGTTTCACTAGAAATGACCTGATAAGTTGTTGATGAAGAAGGGGATGCCTTGGGCATCCCCAAGCTTAGATGCTTAAGTCTTCTTGAAATATGCTTGGGTGACCCACGGGGGCATCCCCAAGCTTAGACTTTTCACTCTTCTTGATCACATCATATCATCCTTCTCGCTTGATCCTTGAAAACTTCCGCCACACCAAACTCAAAGTAATTCTCATTAGAGGGTTAGTGCATAATCAAAAATTCTCATATTCTACAGTGACACAATCATCACCAATACTTCTGGACATTAGCTACAGCCACTGATGTTTTATGGAGCAAAGAAATTCAATCAAACATAGTAAAAGAGGCAATGCAAAATAAATGGCAGAATCTATCAAAACAGAACAGTCCGTAAAGACGAATTTTTTTGAGGCACTTAAGTTTCTCAGATTGAGAAACTCAAAACTAATGAAAGTTGCGTACATATCTGAGGATTACGCACGAATTTTTTCAGAATTGTTCAATTTTTATGGAATGAATAAAGCTCAAAACCGTGGACAGGAAAAATCTGTCCCTGTGCAGAAATCCAAATCTAGCATCAACTTTCTGCTAGAGACTTTGCTTGGCACAACAATGTAATAAAATAAAGATACAAATGAGTTGTTACAGAAGTAAACAAGCTCCTTGACTCAAATAAAATAAAATTGCAGAAGATAAAATAACATGGGTTGTCTCCCACAAGCGCATTTCTTTAAAGCCTTTTAGCTAGGCATGAAATTTTTGATAATGCTCTCATATGTACAAGAGTTGAATATAAGAGAGCATCAAGACGCAAATATTAAACACATTTAAGTCTAACCACCTTCCTATGCAAAGGAATCTTGTAAGAAAACAAATTATTGAAGCATGAAGCATCTAGCATAGAAAGACAAAACAAGTGCAACTTCAAAATTTTCAACAAAAAGAGAGGAGATTCAATATTATTGTGATATATGAAGCCATGTCTCCCTCTCTCGTAAAAACTTTCAGTAGCATCATGATCCATATGCATAAAAGTATCAATATTTTCCACATAAGCAAAGTTCTTCTTATTAATAACAATGCGAGTAGGATCATCATAAAGAACTTGAACATGATAGACAAGTTGTATATTAGAGAGATGGTTTTGGGTAATCCCTCCATAACTATGACAAGTTTCATGGGGATGATTGTAATTATAACATATGTCATAGTTATCATTATGATAATTATCAAAGATTGGAGGCATAGAATAATCATAATGAATTTTATCCTCCATAGTAGGTGGCACCAAAATACCACTATCATTATAATCATCATAATTGGAGGCAAAGTATCATCAAAGAAATTTTCTCCTCAAAACTTTGGGGACTGAAAATATCATATTCATCAAAACCAGCTTCCCCAAGCTTAGACTTTTCCATAGCATTAACAATAATGGTGTTCAAAGAATTTATAGTAATAACATTGTTACCACTATTATGCAAACAAATTTCCATAGGTTTTTTAATTTTCTCTTCAAACACATCATGTCCTAACTCAAGATAAATTTCATAGAGCTCTCTAATTTTTTTTTCCATTAAGCCTAACTAGTGAAAAAAAAACAAGAAACAAAAAGAAATAATTGCAGAATCTAAAGGAGATACCTTCCAACACTTACCTCCCCGGCAACGGCGCCAGAAAATAGCTTGATGTCTACGCACGCTTCTATTCTTGTAGACAATGTTGGGCCTCCAAGTGCAGAGGTTTGTAGAACAGCAACAAGTTTCCCTTAAGTGAATCACCCATGGTTTATCGAACTCATGGAGGTAGAGGTCAAAGATATCCCTCTCAAGCAACCCTGCAATTAAGATACAAGAAGTCTCTTGTGTCCCCAACACACCTAATACACTTGTCAGATGTATAGGTGCACTAGTTCGGCGAAGAGATAGTGAAATACAAGTAACATGGATGATTATAAGTAGTAATTGCAATCTGAAATAAAAATGGCAGCAAGCAAACATGTAGCAAAACTTGTTGTAAACGGTATTTCAATGCTTAGAAACAAGGCCTAGGGATCATACTTTCACTAGTGGTATCTCTCAACATTTTAGCACAATTGAACGCTAGTAAGTGCTACTCGGGATTATTCTCCTTCTTGGTGAAACAAGAGTACTATGCGTAGGGCTACAAAAGCACACCTCAAAGTCTGAGTAAACAAACACCACAATTCCACAAAGAATAAGCCATGATAATATCTAAATTATTTATAGAGTCACACACAAGTACCCACACTGTCACCTTGATACCGTGTTGTCACAATGACTCCGGAAACTAGATAAAATCACTTGAGTAACATAAACATTACATATGAATTCAGCGATACTAGCAATGCTCATGATCACATAAAGATCACACCATGGGAGAGAGAGGTAAACCACATAGCTACCGGTAGAGCCCTTAGCCTCGGGGAGAACTACTCCCTCCTCATCATGGGAGGCAGCAACGGCGATGAAGATGGCAGTGGAGTCGATGGAGATGGCTCCGGGGGCAATTCCCCGTCCCGGCAGAAGGGGCGATGTTGGTGGAGGCCCGAGGGCTCCTCACCACGTGGCGGCGCGCCAGGGGTGGGACCCGCGCCACCACATGGTGAGGGCGCCTCGGTGCCCCCCTTGTCTCTCCTTCGGACTCCGTGTACGTGACAGAAAAATAGGACCTTGGCTTTTTGTTTCGTCCAATTCCGAGAATATTTCCAGAACAGCTTTTCTGGAATCAAAAATAGCAGAAAACAGGAACTGGCGCTGTGGCATCTTGTTAATAGGTTAGTCCCAGAAAATGCATAAAAATGCTATAAAGTGTGAATAAAACATGTAGCAATTGACATAATATAAGCATGGAACATAAGAAATTATAGATACGTTGGAGACGTATCACTCCTCTCCTCCTCCTCCTCACCTGACCCGCGCCCGAGCTCGCACCCGACCCCGTGATCCTCCTCCTCGCCTCCTTGCGATGCGCCGCCGGTCTCCGCCGCCTCGCCCGCCTCCTTCCTCTCCAGCGCCGCCCCAGCTGGCGCCACTCTCTCCTTGGCCGGCCACAGCCGCCCAAGCTCCGGCCTGGCCGCCGGCCGACGCCGTCGCCGCCACCTCGACCGCCTCCTGCTCTGGCTTCCCCGGCCAGCTTGCGTCCTTGTTCTGCCCCGACGCCCTCCTCTACTCCTGCCCGAGGCCGCCGTCCTCGACCTCGCTTCCTCCCGTCTCCGTGTTCCTGACGTCGCCCGCAACGTGTTCGACAAAATGTCCGCAAGACGTCCGGCACCGTGTCTTCGTCCGCTTGTGTCCACCCATCGTGGTGCTGCATTGGGTGCGCCGTGTGCTTTTCTTCCGTTGTCTGTGGTTCCGTGCTCCCGCGTGCGCCTTTCCGGTGCCGTGTTGCCGTGCGTGCCCCGTGTCCATGTCCGTGTTGCCGTGCCGTGTCCGTGTCCGTGTCCGTGTCCGTGACCGACGACAAGTTCCGCCACAATGACGAACCGGGAACGACGACAACCGTGAAAAGTTCTACGTACCCGTGACCATCGACAAGAACTCCGCTTCGTGTCCGTCTCGTCTGTGTTTGCTTTGCGTTGGCCGCCTTTGTGCGTGTCCGTGACCCCGTCGTCGCCGAAGTCCGAACCCAACAAGAACGCCGCCGACACCGAGGCCGGTGCCCCGTACGACTACGATCCGAGCACAACTACTTCAACTACTTCCACGACATCGACAAAACAATGATGTTCCAGTTCGGCGACAACTACTTCCCCGACGTCGTCTACCTCCTCTACGGATCGAAGATGCCAGCTTTGACCCCCGAAGGTCCCTCGACCGACGTGCAAACCCAAACCCGAGCCTATGCCTATAAACCTATTTTATAAAATGTCATCTATCTTGTGCATATCAAATCTTTCATGCATGTGTTGCATTGCATCTTGGGTTGTGGTGGTTTAGCACTTCATCTAATAAATAAATATGGAGTGTGCGGGAATATTTGATAAATGTCCCGACTTCATTTAATTTGTGTAGATCACCCATGCCTTGTCTCACCTGCTAATCAACATTTCATATTGATGGTTAGATAAATAACATGAACCTTAATATTATTTGTCGGAATCCCGGTTCCGCTTAATTTGGCTTAAGTTGCATCTTGCCCTGTCATGCATAGCATATCATCATGCTGGATCTTTTGTCATAGTAGTAAGTGTTGCATCCGTTGTTCTTTCCAGTGTTTGTTGCGTCTTCGCGATAGGACGTTGAGATGATGTGAGCAACGACAAGTTCTGCTTCCTCTACCGTGTTTCCAGGCAAGCACTGTTCTCTTGTTCCCAATGCATTGTCTTTCATCCTTGCCGTTGATCTCTGCTATCCTTATGTTACGATGCTTGTGCGATCCTATCCATGTTTACCCTGCTGCCATGATATAGCCCCACCTCCACAACCTATCACCCAGTTGTTTGTTTACCTTTTTGGCCTTGCGAGTCGTAGCGCATGCTTAGATTCTTACCTTTATCTTCTTGTTGTTATCTGTATCTTCGAAGCCCTGGTAAGTGGCTACCTGTTTATCTGATGTGGGACGATTGTTGTCTTAATGATAAGGCACCGGCAGAAGGCCAGTTTGGTGCTTTGTTCCACTAGTGTCGCCCTAGGACCTGAGTTCTTGTCCTCGGATCCAAGAATGAGCGCGCTACCTACATGTGGGACCTAATGGGACTCCCCGCGACCCGTGACCCAATCCGAAGCCTTGTCCAGGGTGCCGCAAGTAGTTCGGGCTTTCCATTTGGCGTACGCATGTCCCCTTTCTTGCAGGTGAAGATGTTGATGATGAAGATGGTACTTAACCGATGTGCGTACATTTTTATAGGTTAGTGGACGCTTCCCGACCGGGTAGCTACCCTAGAGGAGGCCTGTGAAGGTTGTGTCGCACAACGGTTGGGTCTGTGTCGGAGCCTCGGCCGGACTCTTGATGTGGGTAAGATCCTAGCTAGGTGGTTCCCTGGACTTGGCCGAAGAGAAGTGAAAGGTTATGTCGATCGCTTCCGCGGTAATTCGATGCGTGTGGTTAAACAATAGTGCACCCCTGCAGGGTTAAATCTTTTCGAAAAGCCGTGTCCGCGGTTATGGACGACTTGGTGATGATGCTGACTAACAAGATCATAGACAACTTCCACCTAGTAATGATAGCTCTTAAACTTGCTTCGCCGTGTGAGTGCCTTTGGATTGCTTACTCGTGGGTTAATCGAGTGAGTGATAATCGGTTGGGTTATGTTTGGTGTTAGTATCTAGTTGGTTCTTTACTCGATCTCATCCATATCTTTTAGCCGGAAGTTGTAGCGTGTCCTCTGTAGATTGCTTAGTGATGCTGCTCCAGTCCACCAATCCTTATATTTTTGGGAGCCTTTGTATTGCTTTCAAGTGTGCATTGCTTGCCAGGATGGTGTACCTGACCCATCTTTGGGCTGTACTCTTTTATGCAGTCAACAGGTTTGAAGTCTGACGATGTTAGCTTGGGAATCCCTCCGGCTCGGCCTGGGCAGGGATTGGACGCCATCGTTTATCTTCAGGACTCTTAGTCCAATTTGTATCTTGTCCGTAGTCGGACGCTAGTTTTGCTTTCGTTGTGCTTTGTATCTTTGTAATGTATCAGTTGTATCCTGACCTCTGTTCAAAAGTCGCCGAGTCGAGGCGAGTCGAGCTCGAAGAGTTGAGTCGACATGTCGACATGTCGCCGCTTAGGTGATAACTGGACATTGGGCATAATAATAATAAATAAATAAATAATATGACAGGAAAATGAAATTATGCATCATATGACAGCAAATTTGGAGATTTAGGAACATAAATAACAACTAGCAGTAGCAACAAATAATTGTCAATTGATTAGCAACATAATTAGATAAGAAATAAGAGGGAGAGTACACACCACAGACCACACCACTCATCCACGCACGCACACAGCACACACCACACCAGTACACACGGACACACCACGCACGCATGGGTCTCTTGCCTTATCTTCTTCTTTCTTTTCTCCCTTATCTTCTTTCTTCTCCCCATCGCTCCTACAGGCAGCAGGCTGCAGCGCTGGTCCGGCCATGGCTCCCCTCCTCCCCATGGCTCCTCTCTCCCCAAGCTCGCCATCCCTCCTCTCTCTCCGAGCACATGACACTGGCGGCCGCGTCGGTGAAGCTTGGTGGTGGTGAGATTGATTCCCTCTCTCTCCCTCTCGATTTGCTTCTGCAGGTGCTCGATTCTCTCCCTCTCCCACTCGATTTGCCTTAGCCCTCACAGGTGCGCGCCAATTTCCCTGTTTCCCTCCCGATTTCCCCCCAAATTTCCCGCCAGTTGACCTGGGCGAGCGCCCGAACCAACCAAATCAACGCCCAGGCGAGCGGGGCGACGACTTTTTTCCCTGGGCGCGCGCCTAACTCCAAATTGCTGGGCGTCGCTCCCAGTCGTCGGCTCCAGCGCGACTGGACGACTTGGCGGGGTTTAGGCGACGATTAGGCGACGACATGAAAACAAAGATCCTGACTCGTTTGAGTCAATCTTGTATATATAATCTCTTTCTGCTGTTGTTGCGGATTCTTTCGTGAACTGTTGTAATGTTATCACAATTCCACCCACATAACGCGCATGTTTCGGCGTGCACATTATGTCTGGTGGGCGTCCAAAGATCGTTACCCTACATTTTTATAGGTTAGTGGACGCTTCCCGACCGGGTAGCTACCCTAGAGGAGGCCTGTGAAGGTTGTGTCGCACAACGGTTGGGTCTGTGTCGGAGCCTCGGCCGGACTCTTGATGTGGGTAAGATCCTAGCTAGGTGGTTCCCTGGACTTGGCCGAAGAGAAGTGAAAGGTTATGTCGATCGCTTCCGCGGTAATTCGATGCGTGTGGTTAAACAATAGTGCACCCCTGCAGGGTTAAATCTTTTCGAAAAGCCGTGTCCGCGGTTATGGACGACTTGGTGATGATGCTGACTAACAAGATCATAGACAACTTCCACCTAGTAATGATAGCTCTTAAACTTGCTTCGCCGTGTGAGTGCCTTTGGATTGCTTACTCGTGGGTTAATCGAGTGAGTGATAATCGGTTGGGTTATGTTTGGTGTTAGTATCTAGTTGGTTCTTTACTCGATCTCATCCATATCTTTTAGCCGGAAGTTGTAGCGTGTCCTCTGTAGATTGCTTAGTGATGCTGCTCCAGTCCACCAATCCTTATATTTTTGGGAGCCTTTGTATTGCTTTCAAGTGTGCATTGCTTGCCAGGATGGTGTACCTGACCCATCTTTGGGCTGTACTCTTTTATGCAGTCAACAGGTTTGAAGTCTGACGATGTTAGCTTGGGAATCCCTCCGGCTCGGCCTGGGCAGGGATTGGACGCCATCGTTTATCTTCAGGACTCTTAGTCCAATTTGTATCTTGTCCGTAGTCGGACGCTAGTTTTGCTTTCGTTGTGCTTTGTATCTTTGTAATGTATCAGTTGTATCCTGACCTCTGTTCAAAAGTCGCCGAGTCGAGTCGAGTCGAGCTCGAAGAGTTGAGTCGACATGTCGACATGTCGCCGCTTAGGTGATAACTGGACATTGGGCATAATAATAATAAATAAATAAATAATATGACAGGAAAATGAAATTATGCATCATATGACAGCAAATTTGGAGATTTAGGAACATAAATAACAACTAGCAGTAGCAACAAATAATTGTCAATTGATTAGCAACATAATTAGATAAGAAATAAGAGGGAGAGTACACACCACAGACCACACCACTCATCCACGCACGCACACAGCACACACCACACCAGTACACACGGACACACCACGCACGCATGGGTCTCTTGCCTTATCTTCTTCTTTCTTTTCTCCCTTATCTTCTTTCTTCTCCCCATCGCTCCTACAGGCAGCAGGCTGCAGCGCTGGTCCGGCCATGGCTCCCCTCCTCCCCATGGCTCCTCTCTCCCCAAGCTCGCCATCCCTCCTCTCTCTCCGAGCACATGACACTGGCGGCCGCGTCGGTGAAGCTTGGTGGTGGTGAGATTGATTCCCTCTCTCTCCCTCTCGATTTGCTTCTGCAGGTGCTCGATTCTCTCCCTCTCCCACTCGATTTGCCTTAGCCCTCACAGGTGCGCGCCAATTTCCCTGTTTCCCTCCCGATTTCCCCCCAAATTTCCCGCCAGTTGACCTGGGCGAGCGCCCGAACCAACCAAATCAACGCCCAGGCGAGCGGGGCGACGACTTTTTTCCCTGGGCGCGCGCCTAACTCCAAATTGCTGGGCGTCGCTCCCAGTCGTCGGCTCCAGCGCGACTGGACGACTTGGCGGGGTTTAGGCGACGATTAGGCGACGACATGAAAACAAAGATCCTGACTCGTTTGAGTCAATCTTGTATATATAATCTCTTTCTGCTGTTGTTGCGGATTCTTTCGTGAACTGTTGTAATGTTATCACAATTCCACCCACATAACGCGCATGTTTCGGCGTGCACATTATGTCTGGTGGGCGTCCAAAGATCGTTACCCTACATTTTTATAGGTTAGTGGACGCTTCCCGACCGGGTAGCTACCCTAGAGGAGGCCTGTGAAGGTTGTGTCGCACAACGGTTGGGTCTGTGTCGGAGCCTCGGCCGGACTCTTGATGTGGGTAAGATCCTAGCTAGGTGGTTCCCTGGACTTGGCCGAAGAGAAGTGAAAGGTTATGTCGATCGCTTCCGCGGTAATTCGATGCGTGTGGTTAAACAATAGTGCACCCCTGCAGGGTTAAATCTTTTCGAAAAGCCGTGTCCGCGGTTATGGACGACTTGGTGATGATGCTGACTAACAAGATCATAGACAACTTCCACCTAGTAATGATAGCTCTTAAACTTGCTTCGCCGTGTGAGTGCCTTTGGATTGCTTACTCGTGGGTTAATCGAGTGAGTGATAATCGGTTGGGTTATGTTTGGTGTTAGTATCTAGTTGGTTCTTTACTCGATCTCATCCATATCTTTTAGCCGGAAGTTGTAGCGTGTCCTCTGTAGATTGCTTAGTGATGCTGCTCCAGTCCACCAATCCTTATATTTTTGGGAGCCTTTGTATTGCTTTCAAGTGTGCATTGCTTGCCAGGATGGTGTACCTGACCCATCTTTGGGCTGTACTCTTTTATGCAGTCAACAGGTTTGAAGTCTGACGATGTTAGCTTGGGAATCCCTCCGGCTCGGCCTGGGCAGGGATTGGACGCCATCGTTTATCTTCAGGACTCTTAGTCCAATTTGTATCTTGTCCGTAGTCGGACGCTAGTTTTGCTTTCGTTGTGCTTTGTATCTTTGTAATGTATCAGTTGTATCCTGACCTCTGTTCAAAAGTCGCCGAGTCGAGTCGAGTCGAGCTCGAAGAGTTGAGTCGACATGTCGACATGTCGCCGCTTAGGTGATAACTGGACATTGGGCATAATAATAATAAATAAATAAATAATATGACAGGAAAATGAAATTATGCATCATATGACAGCAAATTTGGAGATTTAGGAACATAAATAACAACTAGCAGTAGCAACAAATAATTGTCAATTGATTAGCAACATAATTAGATAAGAAATAAGAGGGAGAGTACACACCACAGACCACACCACTCATCCACGCACGCACACAGCACACACCACACCAGTACACACGGACACACCACGCACGCATGGGTCTCTTGCCTTATCTTCTTCTTTCTTTTCTCCCTTATCTTCTTTCTTCTCCCCATCGCTCCTACAGGCAGCAGGCTGCAGCGCTGGTCCGGCCATGGCTCCCCTCCTCCCCATGGCTCCTCTCTCCCCAAGCTCGCCATCCCTCCTCTCTCTCCGAGCACATGACACTGGCGGCCGCGTCGGTGAAGCTTGGTGGTGGTGAGATTGATTCCCTCTCTCTCCCTCTCGATTTGCTTCTGCAGGTGCTCGATTCTCTCCCTCTCCCACTCGATTTGCCTTAGCCCTCACAGGTGCGCGCCAATTTCCCTGTTTCCCTCCCGATTTCCCCCCAAATTTCCCGCCAGTTGACCTGGGCGAGCGCCCGAACCAACCAAATCAACGCCCAGGCGAGCGGGGCGACGACTTTTTTCCCTGGGCGCGCGCCTAACTCCAAATTGCTGGGCGTCGCTCCCAGTCGTCGGCTCCAGCGCGACTGGACGACTTGGCGGGGTTTAGGCGACGATTAGGCGACGACATGAAAACAAAGATCCTGACTCGTTTGAGTCAATCTTGTATATATAATCTCTTTCTGCTGTTGTTGCGGATTCTTTCGTGAACTGTTGTAATGTTATCACAATTCCACCCACATAACGCGCATGTTTCGGCGTGCACATTATGTCTGGTGGGCGTCCAAAGATCGTTATTATGCGGATTTTGGCTGGATCACTGAAATCTGCATAGTACCAATTTTGGGGCATCACATGGTGGCCTTGACCGACGCCAACGGCATGGTCCACCACGCTGTAGAAGTCTTCCGCAATTCGCCTTCCACAAAATGGACACTGATACATGCCTGGACCACGAAGGTACCTAATCTCTCCATTCCGTAGTTTGTTCAGGACTTGCTGGCGTTTTGCTTCGAACGATTCATCGTCACTCCCAACGTCATCAGAATCTTCTTCCTACATATCAGAAGAACATAACAATTAACTGCAATTGTTGGGAAATAATATACAATAAAAATATAGAATGGTTCCTCAACATGATTTCGGCAAGTCGGAGGGACCATCCATATGGTGGAACCTGAGCCGACGGTGGATAAATTGAGTTTGAGTTTGTTTTTTTGTGAATCCTACCTAACCTTCTTTATGTAATCGACTGCTAGTAAATACTGAGATGAATCGGCAAGATTTGTAAAAAAATATTGCGTACTCTATTGTGGCAAGGATAGAGCATGTACTTGGTCAATCGTATATTTAGATGCATCTAAAACAGTTCTTAATCTGGAGGAGATTGTGTTAGGTAAGTATGCAAAGTTGTACGTGAACTATTCCTTCATTCGTTTAGAACGTACCTCATCTTCCTCGCCATTGTCAGCCTCCTCGAACGCCGGCATATCTACGGGAGCCGGTCCGTTGTTCTGGTGGCCTATCTCGTCCGGCTGCTACAGGTGGTCGACGACAGCAGCGACGGGATCGTTCTCCTCCAGATATGCCACGGGCACAACCACGTCCTCCTCCGGCTGTCCCTCGATGGGATTGACCACCGCGGTGACCACGGCCGGAGTAGCACTCGCGTCACTACGGGAAAGCCACACTACGCCGACGGCCGTACTGTACGACGACGGCTAAATGTCGGGGCCGTCGGCGTACAGCACCAGCTAGGGCAGCCGCCCACACAGCCGTCGGCGTACGAAGCGCCGTCGGCGTATCCAGGTAAGGCCGACGGCAGCCGCCGGCGTAAACCGTGCCGTCGGCGTACAAAAGGACGCCGTGACGGAACGTCCAGTGGCGTTGATACGTCGACGGCCGTGCCGTCGGCGTACACGTGTACTTCAACACCGACGGCGGCCGTCGGCGTATAGATGAACCTTTTTTTTATTTCTCTATATAATATTTATTTATTTATTTTTCCATATAATATTTAATGTAGTTATAATTTATATATATATTGGACCTATAATTTTCCTCCCAATTTCAGTATCCCACCCCCGTAAAATAACGGTTCGAGTTTCCCGGAACCCAACCCTACAACATATACATGTAAAATAAATAAAAACAACACATGTAAAATACCTTCCTATGGCCTAACCTAACACAACCAAGCAAAAAAGTCCACTTTCCTACCCCCTTTCGACGCACGTCTATGGGGGTAGACAAAAACGTTAGGGTTTTCCCAGCGGATTCGGGGTTTCGCCGAAGCGGGGCATCGGAGCGTCGGAACCCCACCAAAACCTAGGTTGTGCCATACCATATGTATACAAGTGAGTTGTCTGTTGTAAATGTGCAATATCCTACTCCGGGGTGTGACCGGCTTCACCGGCTTCACTTTCTCTCTAGTGAGTTTCTGCACTTGGAGGTGAAAACTCCCGTTTCGGGAGAACCGGATGGAATCTTGTGTTGATTTGGGGTAGACTTTGGTTTCTCACCTTCCTATGGCATAACCTAACACAACCAAGCAAAAATTTCCACTTTCCTACACCCTTTCGACGCACGTCTATGGGGGTAGACGAAAACATTAGGGTTTTCCCAGTGGATTCGGGGTTTCGCCGAAGCGGGGCATCGAAGCGTCGGAACCCCACCAAAACCTAGGTTGTGCAATACCATATGTATACAAGTGTGTTGTGTGTTGTAAATGTGCAATATCCTACTCCGGGGTGTGACCGGCTTCACCGGCTTCACTTTCTCTCTAGTGAGTTTCTGCACTTAGAGGTAAAAACTCCCGTTTCGGGAGAACCGGATGGAATCTTGTGTTGATTTGGGTAGACTTTGGTTTCTCACCTTCCTATGGCCTAACCTAACACAACCAAGCAAAAAAGTCCACTGGCCTGGTAGACGAAAACGTTAGGGTTTTCCCAGTGGATTCGGGGTTTCGCCGAAGCGGGGCATCGGAGCGTCGGAACCCCACCAAAACCTAGGTTATGCCATACCATATGTATACAAGTGTGTTGTGTGTTGTAAATGTGCAATATCCTACTCCGGGGTGTGACCGGCTTCACCGGCTTCACTTTCTCTCTAGTGAGTTTCTGCACTTAGAGGTGAAAACTCCCATTTCGGGAGAACCGGATGGAATCTTGTGTTGATTTGGGGTAGACTTTGGTTTCTCACCTTCCTATGGCCTAACCTAACACAACCAAGCAAAAAAGTCAACTTTCCTACCCCCTTTCGATGCACGTCTATGGGGTAGACGAAAACGCTAGGGTTTTCCCAGCGGATTCGGGGTTTCGCCGAAGCGGGGCATCGGAGCGTCAGAACCCCACCAAAACCTAGGTTGTGCCATACCATATGTATACAAGTGTGTTGTGTGTTGTAAATGTGCAATATTCTACTCCGGGGTGTGACCGGCTTCACCGGCTTCACTTTATCTCTAGTGAGTTTCTGCACTTGGAGGTGAAAACTCCCGTTTCGGGAGAACCAGATGGAATCTTGTGTTGATTTGGGGTAGACTTTGGTTTCTTACCATCCTATGGCCTAACCTAACACAACCAAGCAAAAAAGTCCACTTTCCTACCCCCTTTCGATGCACGTCTATGGGGTAGACGAAAACGTTAGGGTTTTCCCAGCGGATTCGGGGTTTCGCCGAAGCGGGGCATCGGAGCGTCGGAACCCCACCAAAACCTAGGTTGTGCCATACCATATGTATACAAGTGTGTTGTGTGTTGTAAATGTGCAATATCCTACTCCGGGGTGTGACCGGCTTCACCGGCTTCACTTTCTCTCTAGTGAGTTTCTGCACTTAGAGGTAAAAACTCCCGTTTCGGGAGAACCGGATGGAATCTTGTGTTGATTTGGGGTAGACTTTGGTTTTTCACCTTCCTATGGCCTAACCTAACACAACCAAGCAAAAAAGTCCACTGGCCTGGTAGACGAAAACGTTAGGGTTTTCCCAGCGGATTCAGGGTTTCGCCGAAGCGGGGCATCGGAGCGTCGGAACCACACCAAAACCTAGGTTATGCCATACCATATGTATACAAGTGTGTTGTGTGTTGTAAATGTGCAATATCCTACTCCGGGGTGTGACCGGCTTCACCGGCTTCACTTTCTCTCTAGTGAATTTCTGCACTTAGAGGTGAAAACTCCCATTTCGGGAGAACCGGATGGAATCTTGTGTTGATTTGGGGTAGACTTTGGTTTCTCACCTTCCTATGGCCTAACCTAACACAACCAAGCAAAAAAGTCCACTTTCCTACCCCCTTTCGACGCACGTCTATGGGGTAGACGAAAACGTTAGGATTTTCCCAGCGGATTCGGGGTTTCAGCGAAGCGGGGCATCGGTGCGTCGGAACCCCACCAAAACCTAGGTTGTGCCATACCATATGTATACAAGTGTGTTGTGTGTTGTAAATGTGCAATATCCTACTCCGGGGTGACCGACTTCACCGGCTTCACTTTCTCTCTAGTGAGTTTCTGCACTTGGAGGTGAAAACACCCATTTCGGGAGAACCGGATGGAATCTTGTATTGATTTGGGGTAGACTTTGGTTTCTCACCTTCCTATGGCCTAACCTAACACAACCAAGCAAAAAGTCCACTTTCCTACCCCCTTTCGACGCACGTCTATGGGGGTAGACGAAAACGTTAGGGCTTTCCCAGCGGATTCGGGGTTTCACCGAAGCGGGCATCGGAGCGTCGGAACCCCCCCCAAAACCTAGGTTATGCCATACCATATGTATAAAAGTGTGTTGTGTGTTGTAAATGTGCAATATCCTACTACGGGGTGTGACCGGCTTCACCGGCTTCACTTTCTCTCTAGTGAGTTTCTGCACTTGGAGGTGAAAACTCCCATTTCGGGAGAACCGGATGGAATCTTGTGTTGATTTGGGGCAGACTTTGGTTTCTCACCTTCCTATGGCCTAACCTAACACAACCAAGCAAAAAAGTCCACTGGCCTACCCCCTTTCGACGCACGTCTACGGGTGTAGACGAAAACGTTAGGGTTTTCCCAGCGGATTTGGGGTTTCGCCGAACCGGGGCATCAGAGCGGCGGAACCCCACCAAAACCTAGGTTGTGCCATACCATATGTATACAAGTGTGTTGTGTGTTGTAAATGTGCAATATCCTACTCCGGGGTGTGACCGGCTTCACCGGCTTCACTTTCTCTCTAGTGAGTTTCTGCACTTGGAGGTGAAAACTCCCGTTTCGGGAGAACCGGATGGAATCTTGTGTTGATTTGTGGTAGACTTTGGTTTCTCACCTTCCTATGGCCTAACCTAACACAACCAAGCAAAAAAGTCCACTGGCCTACCCCCTTTCGACGCACGTCTATGGGGGTAGACGAAAACGTTAGGGTTTTCCCAACGGATTCGGGGTTTCGCCGAAGCGGGGCATCGGAGCGTCAGAACCCCACCAAAACCTAGGTTGTGCCATACCATATGTATACAAGTGTGTTGTGTGTTGTAAATGTGCAATATCCTACTCCGGGGTGTGATGCATGTAAAATGCATACATGAACTTTGCACTATATCACACATATTCCAATCATATTTGCATCATATGAGGGTTATATTACTGTTATTTAATGATTTTAGGAAATAAATCAATTGTTTCCTATTTTTATGTAATTAACTCTATGCAGGCAAAAAACCCTACTTCTTTCCTTTTATGTTTCAGGGACCCAAACGACGTCCAAAAATTATGGAAAAATACAGGCATCAGTATTTTGGAAGGAGGAAGACCTCGGAGCGAAGGAAGCAAGCAAACGGAGGCCAAAAGTCCGAAAGGGGGTGGCCCACGCGGCCAGGTACTGTGGCCACGTGGGGCCCACTCGTTTGGCCCTCGTGGCTCCGTTGCCGTCGATCTTTCATCCACCGACTCCGTCTTGACCTAAAACGCCTATAAAAAAGGTCCCCCGACGTTCTCTGGAAAGAGCGCCGCACAAACACAGAAACACCGAAACGGAGATCAGGAGCTACAGATTGGAGGGGGAAAACTCTGGCGGGGCGCTGCCGGCGTGGTCTCCATCTTCTCCATCGACTTCTCCACCGTCTCCATGATGAAGAGGGAGTAGTCCACCTCTGGACTATGGGTTTGTGGAAGTAACTTATGTATCTCTCCTCTCTTGAGCTTCACTATTAGCACCGTATGAGCTGCTGAACATGATTACGGTCACCGTTATAATACCTTTGTGGTGCATCTTTATGAGTTAATATATGTTTGAGATTGCAATGTTTGTTTCAGTTATGAGTATAGATGCATATTATGTACCCCGTTCTTGTCTACTTGTTTTGATCAAGCATGTTTATGAGAGCGTGTGTGGGGGAACGTGTGCATTAGTTGGAGTAACGGGGGTGGCTAGTGCAGTGAACGTGAGAGAAAGTTCTGTGATCCACTTTGGTATCTTTACCTTACTTTGTTACCTCACTAGGGATAAACTAAAATACCATGCTACCGGGGATGTGGGCGTGACCATTGCCACTACTCCATGACTAGATCTAGCATGTTCTTATTTTCACTTCATGTCATGATACTTAATGCTATACTCTGAGTTATCTTAATTACTGAGGTGTTATGATTTAATTCGCATCTTGGCGGAGTATAGATCCACCATCATTGCATATTTATTTCTTGTTTGCATTGCATAACTATCCTGATACCATTCTTACACCTTGTGCTTGACAACCACAGGTGAGGTTGAGGACCAAAACATCTAACCTTGTTTTGTAGGTAACCAAAAGAAGGATAAGAAGATAAATCTACCACTTCAGATTCCCCAGAGTTCGATATTAAACCCTCGAGTCACCCCTCGTGGGGAAAACTGTCTTCCACTTACTATACACTCTGCACTTGGAGTCTCAACCTAATCCCGTTTATTTTGCAGGTATCAAGGCCTTGCTCTTCGGGACATCAAGACGTTTTCTGGCGCCGTTGCCGGGGAATCGTAGCTGAGAGATTTATCCAAGGGTGTGCATCATCGCATTCATCTCACAACAAAGTCAACGTCACCAACTTGTGCTAACACCTAAGCTTGGGAGGTTGCACCTACGTGAGCACCATCTTATCCATCTTTACTTACAAAGCAATTTATTTGTTTTGTTAGTGTCATTGCATATCATATCATATTTATTTCAGTTTTGCATAAAAAATCAAAAATACCAAAAAAAACTTGCTAAAATGAATCCTAGTGCTGAAATGAACAACTTTGGTCAATACTATGGAGAGTCATTGATGGATGCTTGGTATAGAATTAAGGACACTAGTAAAAATGGTGTCATTAAATATACTCCTGCCACTGTGATAAGAAACTTCTATAAAGGTATAGATGGCTGGTCGAAATGTTTTCTAGACTCATTGACTAGTGGAAAATTTGCTTCTGGAAATCCCTCACATGCTAATAATTTGATGGAAAATTTATTTGGGAATTCTATAGAATCCAAATATGAAACTGGGATCAAACAACTAAAAGCTTCTATGGATAGGTCAACTTTATGTCTACAAACTTATATGGAGGACTATCCTACTAAAAATGATTTGCATTCATTTATCCTTCATACCAAGTCTAGGATGAAAAAGACAAATAACACTCTTTCTGGAATCTCTTTGAAAATGGAAACAATATTGAACTATGCCAAGTCTAAAAAGAAGTTGACTAGGGAATTGAATGAAAGAATATCTTCTATGCTGGAACCTTTAGATAGGGATATTAAGAATCATGTTGAAGAGGAGGATGACCTCCAAATAGCCTTGAATCTTGCTTTAAAGAAAAGGAATGAGAATCTTGCTTGGGAAGAAGTTGAGGAAGTTAAAATGCTTAATGAAGTCAAGGATCCTTTGCTTGACTTAGAAAATTGTAGCTTGCATGAATTAATATCTATCTTACAAAAATTTGCAAGTGATCCTTCCATCAACACTAACCAAGCAGGTTTTGGTTCTTATATTGCTAATCATGTCTTGAAAGAAAAGATTGCTAGGTACAACCAAGAGGCTATGATACCACCTAAGCTTGGGGATATGTGGATACCTAAGGTACTAGTAACTATTGGAAAAGAGACACACCATGCCATACTTGATCTAGGATCTAGTGTCTCTGTTTTATCTAAAGAACTATATGAAGTGCTTGAATTGAAAAATCTTGAAAAATGCTCTATTGAACTAGCACTTGCTGATGACTCTATTAAACATGCTTTGGGAAAAGTAAGTGATGTTATGGTAGAGTTACATATGACTTTTGTGCCTGTGGATTTTCTAATCATGGACATGGGGAATAAAACCTCTAGTCCTATTATTCTTGGAAGACCTTTTCTTCGTACCACAGGTGCTATCATTGATTCAAAGGAAGGGAATGTAAAGTTTCAGTTTCCACACAAGAAGTGCATGGAACACTTTCCAAGGAAGAGGGAACCACCAAAGTTCAAGCTCCCTCATGAGCTTCGTCCACAATAAAACAACAAGTAAGAAGCCTAGCTATATGGCTATAAAGAAAGCGCTTTGCGGGAGGCAACCCGGTTATTTTTATGTGTGATTTTCTTTGTGTCCTCTTGCTGTAACAAGAGATTTTGTTCTAGTTTAGGTTCTGGAGTTTTCAATAAAGTGCCAAGTTTTACCCTTTTTGGTTTGAAAAAGTTGCTTATAGCGTTCGGAGATTTTATTCCTGCACGAATCAGTGCACGGTATGATTTTTAATTCTTATTCTGTAACTCCGAATGAGCTCATATTTGAACTGTAGTTGCAACTTTTCATCCTCTGTATGCATGAATTTTTCGGAATTTTTCGAGAAAGTTTGGTAGGGTAGAAAAATACGTTTTGCTGCTGCTGTTTTTCTGGACAGATTCTGTCCCATTTTGTTTGATGCATGCTTTGAGCTTTTAAGTTGAATCTTTTTGATCCAATTGAGTTTATGAGTAGGCATACAACATTATACTTTCTGGACATTCATATGAATTTTTGTTCAAGGATTATATGCAGCAAGAAACCTATTTGTTTATCACTATTAATGCACCCCACAGAAAAGAAATGGGAGAAACGGTGTTTTGAAGTTTTTTCACAGGGATTGGAGGAGATGCACCAAGAGCTATCCAAGGATGGTGAAGACCATAAGCTTGGGGATGTGAAGACAACCCCGCTGGACCTACACACTCTCGGTTTGCACACGTCCAACTTCTGTTTTTCGATCGAAACACTTTATCGCATAAACTTGGAGCGTCGTTTTTTGTTTTTGTTTGAGTCTTGAGAGACCACCACACTATCATTATATATGAGAGAGCTACTGGAAATATGGGTTGAAATATGTTGGATGCTTTTATAAGATTGGGAAAAGGGATGTTTGACTTGATTTTTAATGATACATATAGTTGCATGATTCATGAGCTTGTTTATGAGTAATAGTTTGCAAATTCTTTTTGTAGAGCTATCACTTATTCATGTTTTGGTGCTGATTGTTATTTTACTTGGTTTAACATGGATTAGTTAGTTCTATGGACACTCATGCATGCATCTAGATGGTCAACTTTCTCCCTTTTGCTAGCCCAAAAACTCCAACAAGCAAAAACTTGTTTCCAACACCTTCAACCAAAGTTATTCCAGTGAGTCCACCATATCTACCTATTGGCTTTATGCTATTCCGAGTATGTTCATCATGATATTTGTGTTATCTATACCTCTGAATGAAAATGTTTATGTTATTGATTGCCATGGAAAAGTTGGTTATATAGCTCTCACGAACTTGATGCACATTTTACTATCATTGCATAAATAAAACATGACCCATTGTGATTAAGATTATGATGCTAGTGGCTTGATAAATGTTCGAGGTTGGGAGTTAGCCCATATGTGCTGTCACATGCAAAGCTTTCAACATGCTCCTTCATCTCATTTAGTTGATATCATGTGCTTTTGTTATGGATGCCTATCATGGTGAAATGAGGTGGAAAAGATTAGTTTAAATGAGTTTGTATAAATGGTTAGAGAGACGCCTGGGCCGCTAATCTAAGCCATGCATTATTCATGGTGGAAATTTACTTATACTATGGTGAATTTCTATGACACACCTTACAATAAAAACTATTCCAATGGTAAATAAAAAGGGTGTTGAGATTTTTCATTTGTTTGTTTGTCTTGTCATTTTGATATGGGCTTGTTCCATATCTGGGACAAGAGGTACCCCAGTTGACGCTCTTGATGATACTATTATTACTTACAATGATAGATAACTTGAACTTGCTTTTTTCCCAAGTTGAGTAATCATGGTGTAGGTACTTGTATTCAAGGGGCATGAGACATCCAACCTTTACTTTGTCAAGCACACTACTCATATTTGCTTTCACTTTAACCTTAATCATTCAAGATGCTATGATAGGGGCAATGAGAGCTTGACACCAATGAATACCACATTGCAATCATTAACTTAAGTAGAAGAGTTTGGAAGTTGGATGAAACTTATGCATGCTTTACCTCTACTCACATATACATCTTTCCAAAGTGTACACCAATATTCAGATTTTCATCTACACTCTATGACCATTGTAGGATGTTCTACTTATCATTATGCATACATGTGTTCCATATTACTTGCTACATGTTACACTTTGTGAACTATCAATGAACATCCTTGTCTTGAATACTTGATATCACTTCATAAACTATTTGCATATTGCTACTCCTTTGAAGAATGAATCATTTGACTATATGTAGCAATAGTAATCATCTTTGATATCCATTGTTAGTATTAAATTGCAAAGTCCATGTTAGTTTTATCATCTTCATACTCGAGGACGAGCATGGATTAAGCTTGGGGATGTTGATGCATGTAAAATGCATACATGAACTTTGCACTTTAACATATTCCAATCATATTTGCATCATATAAGGGTTATATCAATGTTTTTAATGATTTTGGAAATATCAATTGTTTCCTATTTTTATGGAATTAACCCTGCGCAGGCAGAAAACCCTATTTCTTTTTTTATGTTTCAGGGACCCAAACGTCAAAAATCATGGAAATTTACGGGCGTCAATATTTGGAAGGAAGAAGACCTGGGCGAAGGAAGCAAGCAAACGGAGGCCGAGGCCAAAGGGGGTGGCCCACGCGGCCAGGTACTGTGGCCGCGTGGGGCCCACCGTTTGGCCCTCGTGGCTCCGTTGCCGTCGATCTTTCTCCACCGACTCGTCTTGACCTAAAAACGCCTATAAAAAAGGTCCCCCGACGTTCTCTGGAAGGAGCGCCGCACAAACACAGAAACACCGAAACGGAGATCAGGAGCTGCAGATTGGAGGGGGAAAACTCCGGCGGGGCGCTGCCGGCGTGGTCTCCATCTTCTCCATCGACTTCTCCACCGTCTCCATGATGAAGAGGGAGTAGTCCACCTCTGGACTATGGGTTTGTGGAAGTAACTTATGTATCTCTCCTCTCTTGAGCTTCACTAATTAGCACCGTATGAGCTGCTGAACATGATTACGGTCACCGTTGTAATACCTTTGTGGTGGATCTTTATGAGTTAATATATGTTTGAGATTGCAATGTTTGTTTCAGTTATGAGTATAGATGCATATTATGTACCCCGTTCTTGTCTACTTGTTTTGATCAAGCATGTTTATGAGAGCGTGTGTGGGGGAACGTGTGCATTAGTTGGAGTAACGGGGGTGGCTAGTGCAGTGAACGTGAGAGAAAGTTCTGCGATCCACTTTGGTATCTTTACCTTACTTTGTTACCTCACTAGGGATAAACTAAAATACCATGCTACCGGGGATGTGGGCGTGACCATTGCCACTTCCCATGACTAGATCTAGCATGTTCTTATTTTCACTTCATGTCATGATACTTAATGCTATACTCTGAGTTATCTTAATTACTGAGGTGTTATGATTTAGTTCGCATCTTGGTGGAGTATAAGAGAGGTTAATAACCAAAAGATCTCTATGTTAGGACGTGATGCCCATATATCTAAGTAACTTGTTATCAAACCCTGTGTTGCAATCTCATATGTTAACTTGTGTGTTCCATTGTCTACCACTTTATAAAGAGAGAGTGCATTTGTGAAACCATGAACCCCAGTCCATTTTTAATCATAAGAAACACCTTTCCAACACCATATACCACTTTTCTATTTTCAGCCATCATTAAATCCGAAAATACAAAAATACTTTTCATCTTGCATACATCATTCAAAAACCCAAAAATATCATTTACCATTGCATCCACCATCATTGCATATTTATTTCTTGTTTGCATTGCATAACTATCCTGATATCATTCTTACACCTTGTGCTTGACAACCACAGGTGAGGTTGAGGACCAAAACATCTAACCTTGTTTTGTAGGTAACCAAAAGAAGGATAAGAAGATAAATCTACCACTTCAGATTCCCCGAGAGTTCGATATTAAACCCTCGAGTCACCCCTCGTGGGGAAAACTGTCTTCCACTTACTATACACTCTGCACTTGGAGTCTCAACCTAATCCCATTTACTTTTGCAGGTATCAAGGCCTTGCTCTTCGGGACCATCAGGGTGTGACCGGCTTCACCGGCTTCACTTTCTCTCTAGTGAGTTTCTGCACTTGGAGGTGAAAACTCCCGTTTCGAGAGAACCGGATGGAATCTTGTGTTGATTTGGGGTAGACTTTGGTTTCTCACCTTCCTATGGCCTAACCTAACACAACCAAGCAAAAACTTCCACTGGCCTACCTCCTTTCGACGCACGTCTATGGGGGTAGACGAAAACGTTAGGGTTTTCCCAGCAGATTCGGGGTTTCGCCGAAGCGGGGCATCGGAGCGTCGGAACCCCACCAAAACCTAGGTTGTGCCATACCATATGTATACAAGTGTGTTGTGTGTTGTAAATTTGCAATATCCTACTCCGGGGTGTGACCGGCTTCACTTTCTCTCTACTGAGTTTCTGCACTTGGAGGTGAAAACTCCCGTTTCGGGAGAACCGGATGGAATCTTGTGTTGATTTGGGGTAGACTTTGGGTTCTCACCTTCCTATGGCCTAACCTAACACAACCAAGCAAAAAAGTCCACTGGCCTACCCCCTTTCGATGCACGTCTATGGGGGTAGATGAAAACGTTAGGGTTTTCCTAGCGGACTCGGGGTTTCGCCGAAGCGGGGCCCCGGAGCGTCGGAACCCCACCAAAACCTAGGTTATGCCATACCATATGTATACAAGTGTGTTGTGTGTTGTAAATGTGCAATATCCTACTCCGGGGGTGTGACCGGCTTCACTTTCAACGGGGTAGACCGAAAGTTTGACTTTTTTCCTACGGATCTAGAGTTTCACCGAAGCGGGGCCGCGGAACCCCACTTAACCATGCATATGTCCTATTATATGTATAAAACGTTATATAAATTAATTACAATTGTTTTAGAAAATAATATTTGATTTGTTTTTAAAAAAGGGAAAAAATTCAATTCAAAAAAACAAAAAAAGGAAAAAATTCAAAACCCATGCGCCGACGGCAATGCTTATCCACTTAACCAAACGCGCGGCCCGCACGGTCGTCCCCAACCACACAGCACCTAGCCCGCATCTCATCCCCACACCCGTCTTCGACCTAACCTCCACCCGATCCGCCGCCCCGCCGCTGGCAACCCCCGCGCTGCCACAGCGCCGCCGCCGGCAACCCCCGCTCCGCCCACCTCTGCTCCGAGCCCCCACGCCTCCACGCTGCCCTGAGAGCCCCCACGCCGCCTCCCTCCTCTGCGTCCCGAGACACCGGCTGCCCCTTGGTGAGCACCACCGCCGCCTCCCACCTCTGCTCTGAGCCCCCATGCCGCCTCCCTCCTCTGCGTCCCACGACACCGGCTGCCCCTTGGTGAGGACCACCGCCGCTGGGCTACCCTCTCCTTCCCACCCCCACATGCTCTGGATGCCGCCGTCGTGCACATCATTCTCACCGTCGACCGCCGTGTCAACCACATCCATGGGCACGAGCAGGAGCTCTTCTGCCCCAGCCATCTCATGCACACAAGCACGCACACAAGCATGTCCACGGGCACGAGCACGAGTAGTTTAATTTTCTAGTTGGTAGATGTAATGTGTGTCATGGCAGCAAGTAGTGGATTGGTTCCCTGTAGGAAATAAATTGGTACTAATTATGTGTTTGGCTAGGTTTAGTTTAATGGATTGATTCTGACTAATTGTTCTATGTGTGGTTTACAAATATGGTGTATGTCTAGCTGTCATAATTGTTCAAACTTTGTCATAAGAGTTTTGGTGTATGCCAATTTTATTTTGGTGTGGCAATTAACATTCTTTATTTTGTTTCTCGTGCAGGAGTATATGTGGAGCGTGAGAGTGGGGATTGTCGACGGAGGGTGTCGACGGAAGATCTTCTTCGCCGTCGATCACGCTTCGAGGGTAAGAAATCACGTAGGCCTCCTTTTTTTTATCTATGCTTCCTTGACTAACCCGTGTATCAAATGCTTTTACTTAACTAAGTATCATGTCAGAGCCGGAGCGAAATTTCGTGGTGTTCATCGGAGACCCACGAAGATCCCGACTTGGGCAGCTCATATCACAGTGGATCACAGGAAGATCCAGCTTGGTACTTTCAGGTGCCCGTGGCAGGCGGCCCGCGCCTACGACTGCGCGGCGGTCCAGCACTTTGGGGCGAGAGCGATCCTCAACTTTGAGGATGAGCGGAGCGTGGCGCATATGTTAGCGCCAGATGGCATGAGGATCGCGACGAAGGCCGAGGAGAGGGAGCACCGGCAGGCAGAGAGGCTGCTCAGGGCGCGCCACCAGCGCGAGGAGGATGACCCCTTGGTCAAGGATCTCCTCCTTGATCCCCAGGTGATGGCGGTCCAGTACCAGGTCTTCAGCGAGAGCCGGCAGCAGCGCGGGCAGGGCGAGGCCGGCCCCTCCGGCACGCAGCAGCAGGGCGAGGACTCTAGCAGCAGCCTGTCCTCTTGTTGGGACCGCTTGGACGACGTCACTGACACCGGCGCGAGTCGAGTTTAGGATGTCTATCATCCTACCTGTCGTACTACTAGACTTATCTTGCTACCTGTTGTACTGCTAGACTTATCATACATGCTACCTATGTATTATTGTGCTACTTGTCTATATGTGTTATGTTTAGCTAATATGGTTACATCGTTCTATGGTTTATTCTGTTTTATGTTTAATTATTAGGTAAAATGGAGGGATATTTGCTTATATATTTCGATTGTTTGTACTTTTTAGATGACGTAGCTTCCCGCCAGCCAGCACCGTCGGTCCCGCGCATCGTCGCGGCTTCTCCTGCTGAGGAGGGGCCGCCTCGGTGCCCTTTGTTTTGTCGCCCTCTTCCGGAGCACGTCCTCGACCTTCTCCGGCCACCGATCACGCTTCGAGGGTATAAATCTTTCGCCTCTCTTGCTGCATAGGTTTATTTTGGTCTAGATCACCAAGTCAGTCGCGTAACCCGAGTCAGATCCCATCCGGAAGGGTTACAAATTTATAAATATGCAGGATTGTCCATCTTTGCATATTTATAACCGTAACACTTCCGGGTTGTCCTGTTGGACAGTCCGAGTACGTGTAGATCGGGTCGTGTTCCACGTTCTACCCCTTCCTGAGACGGAATTTCGGCAGCACCTCCCTGTTGTTCTTCGGATGCACACCCTCTCGGCTTGACAAGCTCGAGACGTGTATTCTGAAGAACAGCGGGGAGGTGCTGCCGAAATTCCGTCTCGGGTCGGGGTAGAACATGGGACACGACTCGATCTACACGTACTCGGGCGGGATAGGCCCCTACCTATTAGAAGTGTATGTGAACCCTTGCATGTTGTAAAAGATAAAATTTGGCCGTAATAAAATGGTGACATTGCATGCAAGAAAATAAAAATATGATGCATTTAATTTCATGTTATTATTATTTGGCTCACAGTAAAGCAGCAGAGGATGGCAGATAATGGGTGGATGTACAGTGGCCGAACTAGTTTGGTTGACAAAACAGATGAGTGGGTATGGAAGACGCATTTGTTAGTGAAGGAGTTAGCGCGTAAGGGTTCAGAGTCAGGCGCTCGTGGACAGTGCCCTTGCCCTCGTTGCAAGTTTCGTACACGTCAGGGAAAGGATGATATGATTAAACACCTCTTCTCTCGTGGGTATATGCCGAACTTCGTGACGACAGTCAACTTTGATGAGTACGAGCGCGAGAGTGGCAGGGTGATGCGGCAGCGGATCAATGGCAATGAAGATGATGGGATTAGAAACTGGCTAGATGATCTCCGTGCTGGCGACATGCCAGATTCGCCACCATCACAGGAGGAACCGGAGGAACCTCCAGAACCGGAGGAACCGCGTGAACCGGAGAACGCGTCAACCAGAGGACCCAGAGCCAACCGCGAAGGCCTTCTTTGATATGATGGCCTCGTCTCAGAGGCCTCTGTACGAGGGTGCAAAAGTTTCTCAGCTCGATGCCATCTCGCAAGCACTAGCCAACAAGCTCCAGTATGGCAGCACCCGTTCATGCTTTGAAGCGCATCTGCAAACAACTGGTAACCTGTTGCCTGAAGGGCATTGTCTGCCTCAAAGCATGTACGAAACGAAGAAAATCCTGCGAGATCTCAGCATGGATTATCAGAAGATAGATTGTTGTCCAAAAGGATGCCTTTTGTTTTGGAAACAGTTTGCCAATGACAAGTACTGTATCTTGTGTAAGGCCTCTAGGTATCATGTGGTAAAAGGAGCCGATGGTACGAAGACGCAGTCAAATGTCGCCGTTAAGATTCTTCGTTACCTCCCATTCATACAAAGAATCAAGCGGCTTTACATGAACAAAGAGTCTGCCACACAGATGCAATGGCACAAAACGGGGAAGAGATACAAGGATGAGCACGACCGGGAATTGATGGGACATCCATCTGATGGTACGGCATGGAAGAACTTTGATGCGAACCACCCCGATGAGGCAGCAGATGCTCGAAACGTGAGAATCGCGATAGCAACCGATGGATTCAATCCATATGGTTTGTCGACTACCTCGTACAGCTGCTGGCCCGTGTTTGTTATTCCGCTCAATCTCCCTCCTGGAGCCCTAATGCAAAGAAGACCATATTCCTCTCGCTGATCATTCCAGGTCCTGAATATCCGGGGAAGAATTTAAGTGTGTACATGCAGCCAATTGTGGATGATCTGAACCACTCTTGGCACCACGGGACGTTGACATATGATCGTGCATCGAAGACAAACTTCTTGATGAAAGTTTGGTATCACAATTCCATGCATGACATGCCCGGGTACGCCCTATTCTGCGGATGGTGTACAGCTGGTAAGTGGCCATGCCCAGTGTGCAGGAACCGACTTGAGTTCATGTGGCTAACGGCGGGACGGAAGTATTCCGCGTTTGACACACATCGAAAGTTCCTCAAAAGAGGGCATCGTTTAGAGAAGACAAAAAGAACTTCAAGAAGGGCAGAGTTGAGCGTGAAGAAAAAGCGATACCAACTTTCGATGGTGCAGCTGTTGACGCCGAGCTAAGTGCTCTCGTGCCTGCCCAGGGAAAAGGCCCACGATATGTGGGATATGGTGTGGCGCACAACTGGACTCACGTGGCAGGCTTGACGCAACTCGAATATTACAAGGACCTCGAACTTCCCCATAGCATCGATGTGATGCACACCGAAAAGAATGTTGGAGAGTCCCTCTTTCACACAATCCTGAACATTCCTGAGAAGTCGAAGGATAATGTTAAGGCTAGAGTTGATGTTAAGAAGCTCTGTGATAGGGAGAGAATGCACATGAAGCCTCCTGAAGGCCGTCAAAAGAACTGGTTCAAGCCGCATGCTGACTTCTGCCTTAATAGTATGCAAAGTCTGAGGCATTCCATTGGCTCAAATTCGTCGTGATGTTCCCTGATGGCTATTGTTCGAATATAAGTAAGGGAGTCAATATACAATCGGAAAAGTCACCGGGCTCAAGAGTCACGACTATCATATATGGATTGAGCGGCTGCTACCGGTGATGGTTCGAGGGTATCTCCCCGACCGTGTCTGGCGAGTGCTCGCGGAGTTGAGCCATTTCTTCCGCACGCTCTGTGCTAAGCAAGTATGTCCCCTGATTATTCAGAAGCTGCATGAACTAGTGCCGGAGTTGCTGTGCAACTTAGAGACGATATTTCCGCCAGGCTTCTTTACTCCGATGGCACATCTTGTTGTGCATCTTGCGAACGAGGTACTCTTGGGTGGACCGGTGCAGTTTCGTTGGCAGTTTTGTATTGAGAGAGAGTTTAAGTATATTCGAACCAAATGTGGAAACAAAAATAAGATTGAGTCATCATAGCCGAGGCAACTATCCTCAGGAGATGGCAGACGCCAGGCTAACGTACTACCCCGATGATGTTCCCACTATGCATAACCAGGCCTCTCGGTACAATGTCGACGAGCCCAAGCGAGACCCCAAGCTCGTCCTCTTCCAGTGTCCCGGTGGCAAGAGCGGTGGCCCAACAAGGTATAACTTGACCAATGATGAGCTGGAGTGCATAATGCTCTATGTGCTTATGAACATGAAGGAAGTGACCCACGACGAGCAGGGAGAAGAGGGCAGTTTCCTTAGGTAAAATGGGGAACAAATTACTTTGCAACTACTAACATGATTTCGTTCTAATACGTATTTTCTCCTTTTAGTCAATTCACGGATGAAATGTGGTCGGGAACATCAGATGGACCCAATGAAGCCGCGTTGGACACTCTTTTGAAAGAGCCTGCCCCCGGAAAGAAAAAATTCACGGTTTGGTTCAGGGAAAAGGTAATTTCAAACCTGTCCCTTCTACCTTGCAATTCGTGTCTTATCCCTCTTACTAATGCACAAAACAATTTGTACTTGTAGGGAGCTGATGCCAACGTTGTGATGTCAGATGAGTTGAGATGTGTCTCCCAAGGTTGTAACCGTAGAGTCGAGAAGTATGAGAAGTATGATGTGAATGGGTACCGCTTCCATACAGAGCATCACCAGAACAGTCGGCCTAATGCAAAGACTATAAATACCGGGGTCTTCACCAAAGGAGCCGGTAATTATGATTACTACGGAAGGTTACAGAACGTATATGAGCTGACGTTCAATAACACGAACATATCACTCAAGCTTGTTGTGTTCAAATGCCACTGGTTCGACCCTGAGCATGGAACCAAAAGTACCCCTTCCATTGGGTTAGTTGAAGTTAAGCCTTCAACCACCTACATGGATCCGATGTCTTTGTTGTGGCTCACCAAGCCTTTCAAGTTTATTATTTGCCCTACCCATGCAAGAAAGAGGGACTCATTGGTTGGGAAGTCGTGTTCCATGTATCGCCACGTGGTAAGCTACCCATGCCCTCCGAAGACGATTACAACAACATTGACCCTAAAACATACGAGGGGATTTTCTATCAAGAGGAACAAACCTTTGGGGACTTTGGCATACAAGGTCTTGAGGACCGCGAGGACAATGCACAAACAGGTGGTGACGTAGTGGTGAATCTAAAGGATATAGATATGCTCAACAAGTTACAGAGTGATAGTGATGACGATGATGAGCCTCCATCGTGCGAGGAGGTTCCAATATACAACACTCGTGATAGTGATGTTGATAGTGATGATGAGAACCCAGGACTTAACTATGAGAGTGATGATTAGGGGTGAGGGTCTTTTATGTCCTTTTGCGTACTATTTACTTTTCAACATGCTTAGTCTTTCAACATGCTTCTTCTTAATTGCATTACGTCTTTATTCTTATTTACTACATTTTTCAACATGCTTAAAAGTTTATCCTTTCTCAATGCAGGTGATTGACCAAGATGAGCCAAGGCAAGGAATCATCGGCCTCGGGCTCTCGGGAGGTGTAGGATGTGTTCGGGTGTAGCGTGTGTGAATTCGAACTTGTTTGGAGTTTGTATGAATGCTTGGATGAATTTGAATCATGTTTGTGTCATTTGGATATGTATGTGATGTTTTATTTGATGTTTCTGTGATGTTTTATAATTTGTGCAATTTTAATTGTATTTAAAATGCGCCAGAAACCAGCAGCAAAAAGTTTCAGAAACTGAAAATATGGTCAAGGCTACGCCGACGGCATTAGGATGCTGTAGGGACGCACAGGATGGCGCCACGTCGACGCTGGAGGACCATATGTTCATACCTACGCCGACGGCATTGCCGTCGGCGTCAGACTCCTCCCAGACGCACCAGATCAGCACACGTGGCAGCCTAGGCCGACGGCACTGCCGTCGGCGTATAGGTGGAGCAGACGGAGACGTCGGCGTCAGACTCCTCCTAGACGCACCAGATCAGCACACGTGGCAGCCTAGGTGCCGTCGGCTTATAGCTGGGAGCAGACGGAGACGTTCGACGTCCGTTTTTTGGTCCCACTGCGGCGTCGCCGACGGCGACGGATACGCCGACGGCAGTTTTCATACGCCAACAGCGTCCTACGCCGACGCCGATACACCGACGGCGGCCGTCGGCGTAGGCCTACGCCGGCGGCGATCTTTGCTACGCCGACGGCGGGCCGCCGTCGATGTCGAGGATATAGGATACGGATATCCTGACATATAATAAATGCGGCCCAACATGGAGAAGGCCCAACAAGGCGACTTAATGTTTTGAGTCGCACAAGGACTCCACAAACCGACTTGTAATAGAAACCCTAGTTTGTATCCTACTAGGACACCACATGTAAGCATGCCCCTTCCACCTATATAAGGAGGGGCAATGCACAAAAAAGGCTCTCAGATCTCAATGGACTAGAGACAACAAAACAGAGAGAGCCGCCTCATCGGCGACTTGCTCATCGGCATACGGAATAAGATCTAGCCACAAACAGCATGTAGGGCTTTTACCAGACGATGTTTCCCGGGGCCTGAAGCTGTATAAATCTTTCTCTCGTGTGCAAACCCACCTCGACGATCTCCATGTGTGCTTAATCCCACACCTACGAAGTCGTCTTGAGATGACATGTGCCGTGACAATCCCACGACAATTGGCGCCCACCGTGGGGCTACGTGCGCGTGGATTCAGATTTCGATGGGTCCAAACTTCATCAGCCAACGGCGACAACAACACCGTCCTCGCGGACGGCTGATCAAATCGAGGTCAAAGTTTTCGGCTCATATGCTGTGTCTCGATAATCCGCCGAAGCGCTAATGTCGCCGAGAAGACAGGAGTGACAGAGTTCCGATCCGTAGCGAAGCAGCCTTTGCCTTTTTGCTGAGATCGTGTACGTCTCGGAAATTACCAAAAGCAAGGGAAGAAAAAAAAATTGGTACTGCTTCTCACGTGAAGACAAGCCCTAGTATTATTCTGCCTGGCACAAGGATCGAGGACATCTAATAGTCAAGGAAGGAAAGACGAAAACCAAGTTGTCAGCCATTGCTCCAATCATCCGGTGGATTACTCAAAGGAATATCAAGTGCTACCGGGTCTAAATAAAGGAAAAAAGTCGTTGTATGGAGGCTCACGGAAGGATCCATCAGCTCGGGTTATCAACACGCGACTCTAAAAAACAGCTGCGATACTGCGACTCAAACAGTTCGACAACCTGGATGCGGAAGTACGTCCGGCTCGACGCGTTGGCTCCAGATTAGCTGATTTTTGACGACGGTCCGCGGCTTACTCTGCATCCTAAACAACACACGCGCGGGAGTCGGCATCAGCATTACCCTCGCGCACAAGCTAATCAGATCAAGATTCATCAACATGTTCTGTGAGCACCGTCAGCAGGAATTGCGGCCCAGCGATGTTCGGCGTTCCACCAAAGAAAGGAAAAAGCCATCTAGATAGTTGCGCCCGCGTTGCATGGAAAGTGCCATACTCCGGCGCATCTGCTACCTATTTTAGAAAGAGAAGAAGATAAGTCGCTACTACACGGCGCGACTCAAACATGAAGACAGTAACTAGAACTACTGCTAGTTTGAAGCACGCACGGACCAAGGAAAGGAAAGTCGCCAGCTGCTACAATCGCTGATTCTTCCCAAATATCAAAGTGTCAGCTGATCAAAAGATGGACACGTGAGTAAAAAAAAAAGGGGGGTACGGAAGGAAGCGGTCGTTTCAAGTTATCAGCGTGACTACTGCTGACTCGCGGTAGGCGATTTGTGTTCCATCACGGCTCACCACCGCGGATGTCTCCGACCTCATCCCGTCATGACCAGCTTCACCAACAATCATCTCCAGAAATAGAAAGAAAAAACAAAGCCAGGATCGTTCCAAGTTTCAAAGACATAAATCACGTACACATCTTGGCAAAAGAAAAAAGAAAATCAGTGGTTTGCTTGGCGGTTTGCACGTTCATGTACCTAATGGAGCACATACATGGAGCGAGTCGGGTCAGGAGGACTCGGACGATTTCGTTTTCAACGGTTCGACATCAGCAAGGGTCGCGACTCAAGCTGTGACCATCAACACCCCTATCGCAAGCAGCTCATCCAAATCAACAACGACGGCGACTTACCGTCGGATCAGCCAGGCGATTCGTGCGACCGGATTTCTTCACACGCACAGTTGGTTTGATTTTTGGAGAAAACGGCGACTCACCGAATCTGTGCTGGCTCGCGATGATTGGCTTAAAACAAAAGAAAAGAAGAAAGGGGCAAGGACCAATCTCACAGCATGATCACGATTTATGTGCATGGATCAGATCGCTCCTACTATCAATCTCTCTCACCTACTACTCAAAATTATTTTGAATATTTTATTTCATATGCTAATCGCTTTGTTACATTGCGAGGGCAAGAACTATATTGAAGATCGATGTTGTCGCTGCAGTCACGCACATCTCCGACGCATTTCCATCGACCAGCACAATTCCATCTCGCCTATGAGTCGACAAGCATGATTGTTCTCCATGCTACATGAAGATTTGCGACTTAAATTCCTCTCAGCATGCCAGGTGATATCTATTCAATCATTGGCTTCATGTTAAGCATTAATTAAGCATGAACGACCTAAGTGCACGACGATAAACACTTTGCCTAGTTCATTACGTTACGAGTCAAGCGAGTTCGCACGCTACACTCCTATTTAATTAATCAGATCAGATTATACTTGACATGGATGCTAATCTCTGACTATGATTGATCTAAATGAGAGGAACCTGACAGAAACAATGACATGGCTGATTCGACGTTCTCAAGGAGCACGAACGACACAACTCTGGTTGCCAGATCAATTATGCATCAAACTGGAACAACGCCCGGAGACGAAAAGGCTTCGGCCGTAACCAACCGTATCCTCACATCGCCATTTATCACACCAACATCGGTTAACCTCGGTTATCAATATGCATGTCAACTTTGATTATTTACATCCATGCATCTATTTCCCCCATCTTTGGTTACACACCAGTCAGAACATATATTCAAAGTTATCAATTATTTTTATCATCATATATCACATTTCTTTGTGAGGAATAATCTGATGTTGCAGAAAAACAACCAAGCCACGTCTGGCTAAATATCATAAATATGGTCAGCACTTTGTTGACCCGCCCTGGTTGGATTCAAATGCCATCGCGGCCTACTTCGTCTTCGATGAATCGACATCTACGATCTGCGGGTCATATCGCGTCATCAACGATGGGAGAATAAAAATAGGGAAAAGCTAAGGAGAGGCGCCGCTCCGCGCGTCCTCCCGAGCGGCGGCTCGTCACGATTCGTGCGAGCAAATCGAACGTCGCGCGCGCAAGCGAAAGTTCACAGCAATACGGGTCCCACATGTCAGCCTAACTGGGGACGGAGAAGGGGTGCACCAGGCTGTTCCAGCTCGACCTCGCTCTCCTCTCCCCTGCTTCTCCCCTCGCTCCTCTCCGGCGATTCTGCCGACGATCTGCCATTTCTGGCCCCAGTACGGCAGATCCTGTCCGGCGGAGGTATTCATCGCAATCCCCATGGTGGTGAGCCCCGAAACCTGCTTGATTTTGCTACTTCGTCGTCGTATAATTCGTCGCTCGGGAGACCATCCTTGCATCGGCGACGATTTTCGCATTTTCTAGCCGCGCTGACCATGGTCTGGCGGTTCCTTGCTGGCGTAGAGTCTCTTTGCAGGCCTACTGTTGCGTGTGTCGTCGATTTGTGGTGGTTGATGCGGATTTTGAAGTAGATTTAGTTAGGGTTTCTCTCCTGGACTGGATTTTCAGGTCGATGTCGTCGATATCTATGCTAGGATTTTCCCATTGTAGGCTTCGATTCGTCCGTGCAGAGGCTTAACAGTGTCTGTGGGTGATACTGCTTGTGAAATTGGGTCGTTTGTGTGCTGGAATTTCTTAGAGTAGGATGTATTCGTACTTGTTGGTGCTAATTTGACCCCTGTGGCTTGGGGACAGAGGGAGGTTCCTTGTTTTTGTTGGTGATAGCGGTGCTAGTGTACTGTTTTTTGGTGGTCGTTTGTGATCACAATACAGTGGTTCTATTTTGATGCATAGGGTTTGGATCTGCTGTTTTTCCATTGTTTATGTGTATACAACCCTGAGATAATTTGTGCAATGGCTTTTCTGGTCGGCTGAGTCTGTGTGAGTATGTGCTATATTATTAACATGGTGACTATCAGTGATTAAAATGGTAGCTACGAGCATCTTGTTTTTTGTAGGCATAATCGAGATAGTTGTTTTTTGAATCACCCGTTTATTTTTGGCTCGACTACCAATTTGTTTGTACTTGATTAAATAAGTATCTCTTTTTTAGGCGTTTTCACCCTTTTTCTTGCGGGAACTTTTTTGCAGGCTAATTCTGCAAACTGGAACATGGTCTCTTCATATCCGTCATGCAGCTTTGCAAAAGTCTGATGGATGATCAGCTTGAAGCCGTAATTTCAAGGGGCAAGGAATTTTTTGGGTTGGATTTGTGATTATGCCTAAGGGCAGGGGTAGATGGTTTGGATGTGTGGTGCTTACTATTTTCGAGCCATGAGTTAAATCATCAGTATTTAGATTCTATAACCCAGCTAAATGTGCAGATATTTTCCAGTAAATTGCTATGCTATGGAGATCTTCTGATTTATAACATAGAACAGGGGTAGCTACCATGAATTAAGCTGGTAGATAGGTTGAATTAACCTTATAGTTAGCATAAATTAATCTGATAGTTAGCGTAACTTAACCTTGTAGATAGCTTTTGAATTAATGTTTGCATGATTTTAACATGATACATAGTATGAATTAACCTGATATCTAAGTAGAATTAACCTGATAGTTAGCATGAATTATAGTTCACTAGTTATAAGCATTGTCATGTATAGTGGTAAGTGGTAACTAGAATACGCTTTAACCTCTTTTTCGCTGGATTGAATTTGACCTGATAGCTAGCATGCATCAACATGGCATCTATATTCAATTAATCGAATAGCTAGCATGCAATAATCTGCTAGCTAGATTTTTTAAATCAACTGGCAATGATTTAACCTGATAGTTAGCTTGAATGAAACTAGTAGCTGGAATGAATTAGCAAGATGGCTAACTCTTGAATTAAGATGGTATCTACATTTTCGAATCAACTAGCATGATTTCAACATGATAGCTACCATGAATCTGATAGATGGCATGTTTTAAGCTGTCAGCTGTCTTGGATTAATATGATATCTGGCATGTTTTAACCTGGTAGCTAGGTGCTTTAATTAACTAGCTAACATTTTAACCTGATAGTTAGCATCAGTTAATTTGGGAGGTGATGTTTTAGTAAGCTCACATTTTTGTTGATTTTATTTGTTCTAATTATAGTACGATACGTCACTGCTGTCAACACCAACCACTTGGAGCTGTATCTTGAGGCAGCACCATATGCAACTAAGTGGTGAACGAGAGAGGCCGTTGATGCAGTCGTTGCCTTGGATGTGCAGGAGTATGATGCTACCAATTTCAGAGCGATATGCAGGTTTGTTTGTTTTTGTAACTCCAGCCCGGTGATACATTTGGGTTTGTTGATTTTTTAGTGCATATGATTTTGATACTGATCCGGCATTTTTTTAAATGTAGCTAAGCAAGTTCAAAGACGAGTTAATTCGGGACATGGTTCTTTTTGGCGAGCTAGATGGTTTCCAGACTTAGATGAAGCTGAACACCCACCCCGCAAGTACAGATGAGGTGACTTTATGTATTTGAAAGTAGCAATGTCTAATAATCCAGTTTTGCTTTATTTTTATGCAAACTGATAGCTATCATATAAAAACATGGTCGCTAGCATGCATGTACCTGATAGCTAGCATGAATCAACATGGCATCTGTCTTCAGTTATCCTAATATGTATTGTGAATTCACCTGGTAGTTAGTTTTTTCCCCTAAAATCCACAGCCAGTGATTTAACCTGCTATGTTTTAACTTCAGTTAACGTGCTAGCTGAAATGAATAAGCATGATATCTAGCATCAATGAAATTGGTATTGCCCTTCAAAAAACATGGTAGCTTGGCAACAACATAAAAAAAATTAAGATTATTTGGTAGCCACCATGATCAAAATTGATAGCTAGCATACAACAACTTGGTATCCAGTGGTGAATCTCATACCTTGGATGCTTGAGATATCCAGTGGTGCATCCATTGCTCTATCCATAATTTTTTACCTGCAGATACAAATTGTACAGCCATGTCAGTGTTGCTAACTCAACCATTTTTTAAACAGGATTTTCAATGGAGATGGTTTGGATTCATTTGTTAATGAAGAATTGATATCCTGATGTGTCTGCCGTCATCAAAGAAACAAGTGTTTTGATGCTAAATGTGATGTGCATGTATATAATCCTGTATGGTTAACCTTTGACTCTTCGCACCTGAATCCTAGAAGTTCCATTTTGCTACCATTGTTTCCGGAACTAAATGTGAATCACGTAGCTACCCATGTGTAGTATATGTAATTGCTACCAGCTAGTCGTACTCCAATTCTGGAGCTAGTAGTATCTGTAATTGCCACCCATGTGAAGTTTTTGATTCCTTCGAGGAACAACTAAAGATGCAGAAATGTTGTTCCCCTCCTTTTGAACTATAATTGTTCCTGAATTTTCGTGGTGATTTTTTGTATTGATATTGAGGAGGAGAAGGAGTAGTAGATGTTGTACTGATCTGATCTTGGTCCAGATTTTTTCCCTGTGATTTTTCTCTCGAATTCGGTGATGGGATCGTTTAGTTCTTGCTTTTCGTTGAACGTACAGAGCGCCGTCGTCAGATCGCTGATTGTAGTGGGCCATAGGTGCGTGGACGGTTATTTTTAACGGCCCAGTTACGATCCGTGGCCCGCGAACGAACAGGGCTCGCGCTTGCGCTCTCGCGTGGGAATCGTTTCGAGCGCTGGGTGGACGGTCCCGTTGACCGCCGCTCGGGAAGACACAGGAGCGGCGCCGCCCTGTAGTTTTGTCCATAAAAATAAGCTAAGTCGCTTTCATGCTTAAATTTCATAGCTTTCTGCTTTTACCAAAAAGATTGAGTTTCACCTTCGATTTTATCTCGGGGGCTGCATATATAGCTTATAATTCTTATTATCAATATCTCCGCGATTCAAAATATACCATGCCGCAGTATTCAAATTTAGATCACCTTGAAGGCTTAATTTACATCCACTGCTTAATGTAGAGTCTTGCAACCCGCATGGGATTTATTAAATTTGAGTTCTTTATAACTCGCACAATATTTATCAAAATCTAGATGCATATTGCTCAGTACATCTATCGAAGTTGAGCTGTTTTTATGACTTGCATGATTTATTACAAAATCAGCTCTCATTTACATCCATAAATGGATTTCATAATATACCAATGTCAGTCTTGCATGTTTAAGCATTGATATTTGGGGACTCATTATATCATTTCATGATTTATCATTATATCACTTTATGAATCATCACCGACTTATTGTCATATCATTTTATGAGTCGCCTAGCGATTTAATTTCATATCATTTTATGAGTCGCATACAGCTCATCATTATATCAGTTTATGAGTCACTAACAAATCGTCATCTTATCGATATTTGAGTTAAACAGGTGGCTCGTTATATCAATTCTTGGGTCAAATCAGTGACCCGTGTTATCACATTCAAATCTAATCAGAGCTCGTCACGGATATTATAGCCGATTATATCAAAAATCGATCGTCGCCTACGTGCGATCGTACTTCAGGATTGTGAAAAAAAGCGGGCACCACCGGTATCCGGAGGTTTGTCATTTTGCCTCAATATGAGCCGCTGAGACTTTATTTTCACTAATCTCTGGGTTTCATGGGGGCTTTGTAGCTTTATAAGCTCGGCTTATTCTCGTGGAATCGTTCGTTGTGGCAAATTATCCTTGTTATTCTCTCCTTAAGTCAGAAGTATCTTTGCACTATGCGGCCAAAGTACTGGGGCACGGCGTCAATCGAGCTTGATTGCCTATCATGGCCGCTCTCGACCCTGAACACGCGTTTTTACCTGGGAAATACTGAGCCGCGCGAAGACCTGCTTAACGGTAATAGAGATAATTCAGAATGACTAAAGTACCCGCGTGTGGCGTCAATCGAGTCTGAATGCCTATCATGGCCGTTCTCGACCCTGAACACACATTAGATTTGGGAAATACTGAGTCAAGTACCATATGCTATCATGCATCGTACCATATGCTATCATGCATCTTACCACTTGCTATCATGCAACTACTTGCTATCATGCAAGTCACAATTTGCTATCATGCAGGATACCGTATGCTATCATGCGGAGTACTTACATTTTGTCATAATTATTACCAGCCGCAAAGGCTAACATATTATCATCAAGTTTTTATTATTACTTCCTCGAGGGCTTTGCCTTTTGATTTAACAGGAACTTATAACTCGGGCACATGAGTTGGAACAAGCACGACTGGAATTCTATTAGGATGATCATCTTCCCGACATCAGTTGTTGAAGCCACCATTATTGATATAATTACATCCATTCTTAAAGATAAGTCATCCATTTATCTTTAAATATTAATCAGAATTATTATTTTTCTTCCTAGCGGCTGAAATAATATTTCATAGTTTGGAGTTTATAAAGTGGCATTGCTCGACTCCAAATATCATTATTTTCTTGCAAGCAACAATTTTGCTCAAGCTGTTGCAGGATTAAATTGCAAAAGGAGAGATATATGACACCAAGCAGTATGACAAAAGCATGCCTACATAATGCCTAATTGAAGGATTATTTGAGTCTCGAGCCGCATGGTTAACCATACAACTCGACCCTCGGGGGCTACACATCCATCAGCATCACAGTTTGAGATACAAAATATTCAGTTACCGAGTCAAAGCAATGATTCAGGGAGTCTTCAAGACAAATCAGTGGCCACATATTCATGAGCCACCATGACTTAACAGACTATTATACTCGACATTCAGTAAAGACTGGCGGACTTCTGGTCAGCAGCTATACCGGCATCTGTTACAATTCCTTTGGAATGCGGAAATATTCCAGTACCAAGCCCAAGCTAGCTGCCTGCGCGGAGCTCCCATGGATTCACGTATTCAAGCAAGAGAAAGAAGGAAAAATAAATCAAGGTAGCTAGCCATCGTGGCTACCAGCACATATGCGTCTTCACGTATTACCTGGAAAATGGTGTGAGAAGTCTCAAATCAAGAATCATCTACAGAGGCACCCATGCATGAATTTGTCGCCAAGCTACATACGTGAAGATACCATTGGTTCATGGATTGAAGAAATAAAACATCAATCAAGACTAGCTATTCATGGCTACTAGTACATGCAAATTTTGGCGTATACTCCATGCAAGGCAGCAAATGCAGCTTCAACAAAACAGTTACTCGGTCGACATTCCAGCGTACTCCCTGGACGACAGCATGTATCGAGCGGCCATGCACTTGCCTTTCAGCTCGGCGTCATGAAGCATTAACCATCAACATCCTACCTGGCAGCTTATCCAGTTTTCCATCGGTAATGCGGAGGATTCTACATCAACAGCTCAACAGGAATATATGCTCATGACTCATCAGTCACTTCTGGGGTCGCCAGCATCAATGTGCGTAACTCAGCAACTTCAACGCAGTCAGTTTGGCAGTATCAACAAACATAGTCACCGAGTTGCCGAGTCTTGAATTAAGGATGTGTCCATTCGGCGATGTCCCGTACAATGCTACTACTACGGCGGGTAAATTCAGTATACAACAGCAAGGGCAAATTAATATTTAGCACTGGAGGGGTGCATATTCAAAGCAAGGATTCAACTACAACGTCACTCATGCGTGCACGAACTCTTCAAGTCTTCAGCCAGCTCTACATCAGTTGGGGCAATATATAAGCATGTTTGGGCGGAATCGCACATGCGGAACGTTAGGCTACTCCATGCGACTTAATATTCCTGGGCAATCTACATCAACGTTTCTGCTGGATGGCACGGTGGGTTCATTGCATATAACTCGGAGGTTTCTACATCAATTCTCCAGCTACCTCATGAGTCGCCAGACCCGACGCTCAAGATATAACATCGCCAAACATCAGCGACTCAACAGTTTCTATGCTTGCGACTTAGTGGCATCGACATCAATGATTTGTCAAACTTAATGTTCGCGAGTCAACTCCACTATTTCCACAACCCGGCATGAGCCTCTTGTCTGAGGAAGACAATATCATCATCAAATCAAGACCTTCTGCCTGACTTTTCAAGTCGACCAAAAGCTCGGGGGCTACAGTCGAGGATATAAGATACGGATATCCTGACATATGATAAATGCGGCCCAACATGGAGAAGGTCCAACAAGGCGACTTAACGATTTGAGTCGCACAAGGACTCCACAAACCGACTTGTAATAGAAACCCTAGTTTGTATCCTATTAGGACACCACATGTAAGTCTGCCCCTTCCACCTATATAAGGAGGGGCAAGGCACAAAAAAGGCTCTCAGATCTCAATGGACTAGAGACAACAAAACAGAGAGAGCCGCCTCATCGGCGACTCGCTCATCGGCATACGGAATAAGATCTAGCCACAAACAGCATGTAGGGCTTTTACCGGACGATGTTTTCCGGAGCCTGAAGCTGTATAAATCTTTCTCTCGTGTGCAAACCCACCTCGACGATCTCCATGCGTGCTTAATCCCACACCTACGAAGTCGTCTTGAGATGACATGTGCCGTGACAATCCCACGAGAGTCGGCGTTTTGACGGTTTCCTGTAGTGCGTGGCCATTAGTGGCCGGACCTGCGACGATGGCATCCTTGTCCTGCGACTGATCTGACATGGCTTCGCCGATTCCTCTTGGTTGTTCTATCGTCGGCGGTGGGTGTGTGACTATGTGTGCGGTAGAGGGACGTGTTGGAGGCGGGTGTGTGACTGTGTGAGCGGACGGGGAGCGGTACTTATTAGACGCGGGCGTGGGTAGGCGATGTGTCCGACGGTTCGAGTGGCCTGTGCCGTCTTAATGCGTCGTGTGGGTGGTCTTGATCGTTCTTTACCGAGGCGTGCGCGGCGATGCTGTGTGTGTGATCCCATCCGTCATACGAGTTGGATTCACTGGTACACGATTAATAAATGTTGTGTTTGACCAACGATGCGTCATGTCGGTCATGTTTGTCACGTCCGCCGGCTTACAGGTGGCTTGTATGTTCTGGAGAAACATCCTGCTGTTGTGTCATTTCGTCATTCCACCGTGGTATGGTCAACTGTTTAGAATTTTGACCAAAGTGGGGCCTTGCTAACGTATGTATTCCGGGGTGTTATCATGGTAAACAAAAGGGAGTGAAGGAGGTTAGTCGGAACGACGTTGTGGCTGTGCCGAACGTGAGGAATAAATCTCCGTTCTCATGTCGAGTTTACATGTGGATATAATTATTTCTGCCCGTTGATTATTTGCATTGTGTATAGCGTGTCGTCAAAACAGGGCTCGGGGGGTCGTGCGCCAAGACGCACCCCTAAATCTAGTATGTCTTAGGTGTATACCTCGATCTCTTAGACTCCGTTTACATGATTATGGTTTAATACAGACTTTACCCAAAAAGATATATTTGTCATCTAGCTCTCGCCTTTGAAATTTGAACAGCTTCATTTTATGAGGAGAACTCGGAAGAAGGTTCTAAAACCAGAAATCAAAAGGTAGATTCGGCAGCCATGCATTACAAATTTACAACAAACCATTGCCTACCTTGGTTACCGAAAACAACTACGAGTACAAAAATGGTTTTTAGGCTGGACAGGGGACCTGAATGATTTTTTTCGAAAAGGGTCACCCCAGCCTCTGCATCGAAGAGATGCATACGGCCGCTTTATTTCTTTTATTCAACATAGCTGATAGAAGCCTTACATCGAAACATACAAACTGAACCCACCAAACAGTGAAAACACCACAACTAGCACAAATGACAGAGGAAAACGGGGCCTTGTGCCCCGGCCACAACCGTCGCCGGCTCCCTGACTAACTCACTGAGACAGCGCCTTGTGCATCCGCTCCGGAAATCGCCTCCAACTACTTCCCTCAACCCAACTACAGCGTGTAGCTCGAAGAAGAACTCTTGCCAGGCCTGCGGCCGATGCCACCAAGACACCAGGCCGCGCACCCACCCTGCGCGAGTTCATCATGTCACGACCGGTGTCGGATCCTCGCTGCACCACGCTGCCATAACCCGTCATCGTCGTCGTTGTAGATGAGACTCCGCTTCACCAGCAAACCCTCGGGCATCACATGTTCCAAAACGATCCCCCAAGAGGGTAAAACTACACCGAGTGTGCAGCCATCATCCGATCTGGTAGCCCAGATCTAGGGTTTCCCCCGGAACTTTGTGTGCGGAAGGTTGGTGAATCTCGGCGACGATCCCTTCAAGAAGGCGACGACACCCGAAAGCGCCGCAATCGTCGGCAAAGCCCGGCTTGCACCGGCCGAACTCCAAGATCCATCGGCCACCGAGATGGCCAGGATCTGGTCACCACACCTCAGCCGCCGATACGCCTGCAGAGGGCCACCACGCCACCATCGCGCCACCGCAGGAGCAGCCACGCCGTGGCGCCGGCGGCCGCGCCACGCCCGGCCCGAGGACGCCACCCGCGCCGCCTCCTGAGGGCAAAGGGACGGATTGGTCCCGCCGCCGCCGACGTCGGCCAGGCTTTGCCCGGCCGCGCCCTCTGGCAGCGGCGGAAGGGGAGAGTGGAGGCGGGGGAAGGTGTGGGCGGCGGCTAGGGTTCCCTCCCGGCCGCCGCGCGGGGGCGGCGCGAGAGGGAGAGAGGAGGGAGAGAGGAGGGCTAGGAGGTGGCAAGGGGACCTGAATGATACTACGAAGAAGACAAGTTCATGCAGAGAATGATACCTAAATAATATTATGTTTACGCAAATGCACTGCACTACAAACCTAAACACCCCACCCTGCAGTGAATTGAGGAGCTGAGATATTTAAAAACTGGCAATTTGGTCTCTGAGAGTTGAGACTACAGTTTTTAATTATCTTTACTATTAAATGGGAGTCTGTGGTCGTAATGGTTGGTCAGTGGTACGTTCGTCCGTTGTCTGCCCTCGGCAGAAAACTTTGCGCCGACATGTGGGGCCAAAGTATAACGCACCCTCTCCATCCCCGCACCCCGCATCAACCATCAAACCAACCAAAATAAAAGCGGACGAGTACACGCACGCACCTCTCGATTCCCAAATTCCAGCGCCACCACAACCAGTTCTTGGCCGCGCCGCCACCCTCAGCTACGGCGCCGTTTCGCCGATGCCACGCCGCCGTTTCGCCGATGCCACGCCGCCGTCGGTCCCTACCTATCCTTTCTCTCACCAAGACAAAATTCAGTCGACAACCCCAGCACGCGCGTGCCGGCACCAAATCCTCCGGCGTTGGCGCCGGTTTTCGCCGCCCTCGCGCCCACCTCCTTCTCCGGCGAGGTTAGGTGACGTGGTTCTACCGCTCTGCTGCCCTCAAGCATCGCCGACACTGCGGATGTGGAGGTGGACGCGGCCCTAGCAGGCTAGCATGCGCGAGGCCGGACCGAAATCATCCGGTGGCGGCGCGGGTGTTCGCCGCCCTCGCGCAGGTCCCCTGGTTGGGAATCCTCCTTAGCTAGCTGTAGTCGAAGAGGGCTTCCTGGGGAGAGGCCGGTGAGGGCTCCGGTGGTGGGGAACATATGGTGGAGCTCGCCGGCGCAGGCTCTTGCAGGCCGGGAGTTGGAGGGGAAGCCGTGAGCTGGGGGCGGGAGCTTTTCGTCGGAAGTAAGGGTTCGCCGAGGCGCCAGTTTGCTGTGCCGGAAACAGGACGCAACGCCACGGACCCCCACGGTAATCCATCTTCCGCCGCCGCCGGACCTGCCCATCATATCCACCGCCGCGCAGCACCGCTCCGAGCTCCAACATCTCCCGCAATGCGTCGAGATCTCCCACGCCGGATCTCCAAGATCCATTCTCGTAGGTCCCGTACCGGAACGCATCCTCGCTGCTGGTGCGCCTGCTCATATTCGTGAGAGTGGCGGCAGATGCTGCATGCGAGGTCCAGCAGGAGGAGTCGGAGGTCTCGCAGCCACAAGGCTCCTTGATTTCGGCTCGACCCGCGATGAGGAGCGGCGCCTCGGCGCGATGGGGCTCCGCGGGGTCGACGCCGGCAGGGGTGACGAGGCGGCGGTTGGCCTGCTCCTTCTCCAGCGCCGGCCCAACCAGGCAGCACGTGCCCTTCGACAGCCTCGACAGGTCCGTCAGGCGCAGGTACTGCTCGCAGTTCTTCCAGTAGAACCAAACCAGGTTGCCTTCTTTCTCTTTGCCCCCATCGATTCATTTGCTCTGTACACCATGGATTTGTTAGTGCGGATTAGTTATGTGCTGTTTCATGAGATCAGAAAGGATAGATGACAGGACTAGCTAGGTGAAATCCTTCTTACAATTTCACACGGTAATAGTGGAAGCCTGATGTTGTCGAGTTCATTTCACACGGCTAGAAGCCATGGGATGACATGATTTCTTTCAGAATGTAGCATCAGATGTAGCCGTGCCCTGCACTTCTACGATTTCCAGGTTGCTGCAAGACTTCATTTTCATATATAGAGAGAGCGCTTTCAGGAGGAAACAAAGCACTTCTAGCATTTGGAATGGATCATGCAACCAATTTGTTTACCGATCATTCAGTTGAGATTACTACGTACGCGAGTCATCGGAACTTTCCCCTCCTCGGCCTCTCCTCTGGTTTACTGTTTGAGAGCCCCTTGAGAGTCCACCGGCCGCGCCGCCCGATTCCGGCCGTCCTCGCCATCGGCGCTTGCGCCGGATGGGGTAGTGACGAGCTAGGGTGCCGGCCCGCCCTGTATATATGTAGATTTAGGATTTCCTTTGTCCGCAGTGGCGTCTGGCGTATGCCATCTATCTCTCCCTCCTTTCTTCTGGCTTTTGCTCCGGCGACTCGCAGCGACGCCGGGGACGGCTCCCTTCACCTCTGCAGCCAGGATCCATGGTGGATCTGCTGCGGGGATGAAGATAGTCGAAGCTTTGCCAATAAGTTCGACTGCCGTATCTGTTGCTCTGCAGATCTAGAGGTGAGATGGCGTCTTCTTCCTCTGGCCGGCCGTGGAGGCGAGGAGAGGGGGGTGTGCTGCTGCTCTCTTTCTGGATCGATGGAGTGGCTACGGAGTTGGTTCGTCCTCGTGTTCGAGCGCGGCGCGGGACGACGACAGAGGTGCAGCTCTGGAAGGTTTCCTTGGTGGGAGCACAAGCAGGAGTTGCTCGAAGTCAACTCCGACATCAAGCGCTGCTGCCTCTTCATCGAGCAAGGTGCGTGGTGGCTGTATCTCCTCTGGCCGGCCGTGGCGGCGAGGGGCGGAAGAGGAGCGACTTTTCTACCTTTGCTTCTGTGGGGAGGCTTATGCTGCTTCTTCTCCGAGCATCACACGCAGTGGCCATGTATGCCGCCGCGATCAATGGTCATAGGGATGGCCGTTCTTCTTCAACCTCCATGATGGAGGCCTTCTTGATCCGGAGCCAGTGCTCGGCGACGGGGCGATTTCAAGTGGTTCGTCCCCGGAATTGTCATGTCTGCTGGTGTCCGTGATCCATCGCCGGAAAGGAGAGTCCGAGCATCAGGTACTCCAATGATCTCGGCGGCGATGCCTGGAGATCGCCGGCGTTTTGTGGCAGAGACGCTCTAGGTTTTGATTGCAGTTCATCTTCTTGTTCTAGGGTGCTTATTGTAAAAGTAGGGTCCTGTTCTTTGAATTTCAGGTCTTCTAGGGACAGAATTGTAAAAGGACCTTTCTGTAAAATGTACCTGCCACGTGGAATTTAAAGAAATGCAGCAACGGGGTCTTTTGACCCCTCCCCCTTGTTCAAAAAAAAAACCAATTTGTTTACCCTTTCGTTGCAGCCTACGTTTGGTTGCTCAAATTTTGGGTCATGTGAATGTGTTGTGTTGATCTGATGGCTATTTCAAGCAAGAATATATCCCATGTATGGGTCCTCAAAATCTTTCTCAACCTCCGGCGACGGTCTCTGTTTTACGATGACGGAATGACCTTCTCCAACATATTCCTCTCGTCAACGGGTCGGACACCACCTCCACCGCCAACAGGAAAAAGGGCTACCTGTGCACGAGCAGGGGGCCAACTTTGGTGCCGACGGGAACGAGCTCCTCCTTCCGTCACTGCATTGTCCTCTGTCCCAGAACTCTTCTCCTCTTCCATTTGTTACTCCACAGGTTTGCTTGACTATACTGTTTGCTGGGACGACTCGTCGAGATCACCCCAGAGAAATTCCGCTGAAGCACAGTGATGGTAGAATTTGCAAAAGCTAATCAGTTTGCTCCTGGTGGGTACGATCCTTGTAAGCTAGCCTGATGCACACGCGATTGTCGACTCTGCTTTCCTTCGCTGCTGTTGTTCCTGTTAACCCGTTTTCAGGTTTGATTTTTTGGCTGGCTTAACTTGGATCAATTTTGTTTCCTTATGGTTTACTCTCCTTGCAGGTGGATGGTATCAGGATGGTGGAGGAAGAGAGGAGCTGTACCATCTACATGTCCATCATGGAAATATCTGAAGCACTGCCAGCAACAAGCAGGAAAAAAAGCTAATATGCTCCCTATGTCAGAGTTTACCCTCTCTCTGTTCAGTAGGTACTACCATGGTATTACTACCTGAACCACATGCTTTTGTAAACCATAACTGAATCTAAGTTTGTTGCAAAATCCTGAAAGGAGTGCACTGGGTTGTTCATGCCGTACAATATGGTCTGGATTGCACAATGCATATTTTAGCACGTAATATTTATCTTTGCAGTCATTGATTAAAAATGTGTGTCATTATATGCTTAAAAATGTAAATTAGTTTTTCCATGCACATCTCTTGCAAAATGTCCCTGTGTTCCAGTGTTGATCTAACCTCTTGCATATTCTGAATTAAGCAAGGCTTTACACTGGCATCATGTATCCTTTAATTGAGCTGTTAACCTCTACATGCCTCATTTCTCAATCCCGACCGTTGTTACTTGTTTGTACATATTCGGCCACAGGTTCATTGTTTTCGCTTTTTTGTATTGGGATGAGTTTGCCTATGTAGCCTGCTGGTTGGATTAATTACCAGAGCTGAAGCTTATTTTTATATGTCCCCTGGAAGAAGAGATTCCCAAAAACATTTCGGTCCTCTACAGAAATGAATAGTGAATAGAACTTAATCCCTGTGTTCTGATGAGCTATTGTAACTGGCCTGTACTATTGGAATATTTTTTTTCCTACAAGCACAATAGAATGATATATACAGAATGGAGGTTACTACATCACTATATTTATATTTGTAACTTCAAAAGATCTAATTCAGATTCAAGATTGGAAGGTACTACTTCATCACTGGCTATATTTATATTGTAACTTTGTTCCTGCACATATACTGACTGCTTATTATATCTTGAAAAGGTTTCTGAATATCGTAGTAATGTCACAAATCTAAATTTATGGAATAGGCATCAAACATGCAGTTCTTCAGTATGTATCTTAAACTGTGAGGTAAGGAGATGAATTTTATTGGTGTGTGTATAAGCATACAACAGCTACAGATTTTCGGATACTTTCTTCTTATTAAAGATCAGGCAGTGTCACTGTAATGAATGGACTTGTGAGATATAGATAGATGTATATTTTTCTCTTTCACTTGCATTTATTTAACTGTGAGCATCGCTACATAATGTCAACAATTGTTTCAAATAGTAAAGAAACGTGTTGACCTGTTTAGATAGTGTTAAATAAGCTGGGAGTTTGACCGTGTAATATTTCATGCTTGGCTTTAGGCAGCCTAACGAATTTCGTTTATGCAGTGTAAATCAAGTTGGAGAGTTTAATTCTGAATATGCAGTGGGGTGGCGAAGAAGAGACCGTGAAGACAGCTAGAAGGGTGCATGATGGTTGTCGAAGAGACAAAAGGCGTGAGAAAGATGTCGGAGCCGAGCCAAAGGCGAGCATACCTTCACCACCGTTAGTGGAGTTCAACCGTTACTTCAATTTTGAAATTGCCGACCTTTGAATTCGTGTACAACTTTCTTACCTAATTAACCGGAGAGAGTTATTGCCATCATCTATTTATTTATTTCGCACCATAAGCAGGTTGTCACATAAGGCCCGTTGATTTGTGGTGTTTCATGTCAGATGATATAATTGTGCTTCCTGAAACTCATGAACCTAAGCAAGTTCTCGCAATGGATTTTCCTTGTGATATAACAATTTTGTCCTTGAAAGAAAAGAAACAGGGGCCTTTACAAACAAATAATGTATGAACATATGTTGTAGTATTATTTCCCATTGTTAACATTTACATCTACTTATTTGTCCGACCATGTCATCCTACACTAATCCTTGCAGGATCATAGTAGCCAGTTATACTTGTGGTGGTCGTGCTCGACATTCATGGTTGCAAAGTAAACAACTATTTGAGTAATGTCTCTATATATAATTTTTTTCGTACCTTTTGGTCCCTTGACGTTGTTTTGATCAGCATGGCGTATTCTGTATAAGTCTCATCAAAATAGGGATAATACATGAACAAGCGAAAATATCAGATTTTTTTGTTCAGAAATTACCGAAGACAAGTAGATAACAAAGTTCTCAATTATCTGATCTACTGAAAATAAAAATTAAGAAAATAATAATAAAATTTGTGGAAAATCAAAAGTATACAATTTTCTTATAGTTAATTCAGTTAGAACGAACAACAAGCATCAAATGTAATGAGACAAAGAAGTATGTAACTTTCGGATTGCAGAGATGAAGAAAATGAAGAGCATGCCCCGGTAGTTTGAGTAACCCGACATTTATCCTCCACACCACGACGAAAAATATTGAGAGACCGTGGCAACGCACGGACATTCAACTAGTATGATGTTAAAAAAGTGGGTGTGCAGTCTGGTTACAAGCCAAGTGGCGATGCTTAATTTAGTTATCTAACGTTTCGTTGGCCTTAATCTCCTGGTCAGGAAACATATTAAACATAAGTAAAATATTGTGTTTTACTAGGTCCAAATGATGTGGAGATGACTTAAAGCACCTTTTCAAGGGTGACGTCACCAAACGTTTTTCCAAACTCCTAGTTGCTTAATTATTAGGGTAAATATTAAACGAATGTTACAAGAGGACGACAAGTCTACCACCAAGCCACACACTCAAACTGCATTATTATATTTTTCTCACTGTCTATAGTTTTGACTCATATTATATAGCATGCGCTATGGGTGTGTTGCTGCTGGTGCAGATAAGTCTGCTCGTGGTGCCTCTAGGAGCGCCAGGTCTAGCCCAAGAGCAGCAGCGTGCGCTACGCCGGTCTCGCTGCAGAGGTCGCCGGCGAACACTGTTGAGGAGGACGGTGTGGTGACCACGCGAGCTGGACGCAGCTCGAGCTTCTTTGCTCATGACGCGGTTGTCTCGCCGCAAAGGGTGCCGGTTACCACTACGGTGGCGGACGGTGCAGCGACCCCGAGGACGGCTTCGTCGCCTTCCAAGCTTGGCGATCTCCGTTCTCCGATGATCGTGACCAGCATACCGAGGGAGAAGCTAATTGCTTTTGGCGGCATCCCGGAGGCGATGGCGACTGGACTGCGCTCGAGTACACGCATTCGAGAGCAGCCCAATGCGGACGCAACGCAGATGGAGCGAGCGATGGATAGGGCCAACTCTCGCGACATGGCAGGTTCGTGTCCCACACCTAAACTCTCTTTATGCAATTTTTCGAGTAATACTGTGTTAGCTAGAGCTAGCGTTTTGGGAGTTTCTCTGGGTAAATCACCGTCTGAAAACTTGGTTTCTGTCCAACATTTAAAAGAGGTTGAGAAGGGGAGAGCTTTAATTGTGCTAAATAAAAATTTGAATGCTCTAGATGAAGATCCACATAATCTTTTTGTCTCAAAAGTGTCGGGACTTTGTGACGATTTAGAAGAGGAGGAAGCTGACGAGTTGAGAGATCAAACGGATCACTTAGATAAGCTTCCCACTAGGAAGCGTGGGCGTAAGAAATTTGTTGTTGATAAGAAAAACTTAAGAAGAAGTGCTAGACTTAAAAAAGTAAATAATGAGAGCTTTAATTTGGAACAGTGAAGGCTTTAGAGACACGGCAAAGCATCTAAGGGTTCAGGAGTCTATACGGGACTTTAATTTGGATATTGTAGCATTATTAGAAACGGGGCGTTCTAGTTTTCCTGCGTATTTTTTAAGGAATTTGTCAGCAGGAAGGGACTTCTCTTGGTTTTGTTTACCCCCACAAGGGAGATCGGGTGGTATGTTAGTAGGGATTAACATGGAATCGCTGACTATCCGAGACGTGGATGCCGGTGATTTCTGTGTAAAGTTTCATTTAAAATCAAAGGATGGGTTTGAATGGAATTTTGTGGCAGTATATGGGGCAGCTCAAGAAGCTCAAAAACCCATATTTCTTGCTGAACTAGTCCGTATTTGTGAGTCCTCTCCAATACCTATGTTAGTTGGGGGGGATTTCAACATTATTAGAGGTCCACATGAAAAGAATAATTCAAATTACAATGCACGTTGGCCCTTCCTATTTAATTCGGTAATTGAGACTCTAATCTTAAAAGAGATTAATTTGTCTGGGAGGCAATACACGTGGGCAAGTCGACGAGACACACCTACGTTCGAGAAACTTGATCGGGTACTTGCAAGTGTAGATTGGGAACAAAAATTTCCGTTGGTAACCGTACGAGCGTTATCGCGAACCGAATCTGATCATACCCCTTTACTTATTGACTCAGGTGAACAAGCTCACCTGGGCAATACTTCTTTGTTTTCCTTCGAGTTAGCTTGGCTCAAAGAAGAGGGCTTTTTCGAATTGGTATCCAAAGAATGGCAAACACATGTGAGGGGGAGTACACCACTTGAGGTGTGGCAAAATAAAATACGACACCTAAGAAGATATCTTAGAGGGTGGGCAAGAAATAGAAGTGGTATCTATAGAAAAGAAAAAGAAAGACTCATTGGTATTATTGACATGTTAGACATTAAAGCCGAAAATACTAATCTCAACAATGCAGAACGTGATGCGTTGAGAAGGGCCAACGATAGCTTAGCTAAATTAAGAAGAGAGGAGGAATCTAAATGGGCACAAAGGGCTAAAGTGAAACACGTACAGGAAGGAGGAAATAATACGAAATATTTCCACCTCATTGCAAACGGGAAACACAGGAAAAAGAAAATTTTCCAGCTGGAACAAGAGGAAGGAACAATTGTAGGGGAAGAAAATCTGAGAGTATATATCTCTGAATACTACAAAAAGCTATTTGGGGTGCCGGCCGAAAATAGTTTCTGTCTTGACGAAAATGTGGTTTCCGATATCCCACAAATTTCTAGTGAAGAAAATAAGATCTTGACCGCTGATTTTACTTCGGATGAAGTTCTTCAGGCAATTTCACAGATGGAGCATAATAAGGCTCCGGGACCAGACGGGTTCCCCGCTGAATTTTATAAAACCTTTTGGAACGTGATTAAAACCGATCTTATGGCTATGTTTGTTCAGCTGCAAAATGGCCATTTGCCTCTTTATAAGCTTAATTTTGGGGTAATTACGTTGCTGCCAAAAAAAGAGGATGCGGTGCAAATCCAACAGTACAGACCGATATGTTTGTTGAATGTGAGCTTTAAGATTTTTACGAAGGTTGGAACTAATCGTATAACTCAGATTGCACACAAGGTGATCCGACCAACCCAAACTGCGTTCATGCCAGGAAGACATATCCTAGAGGGTGTAGTTGTCCTACATGAGACCATCCACGAACTTCATAGGAAGAAGATGGATGGGGTGCTTTTTAAAATTGATTTCGAAAAGGCGTATGATAAAGTTAAGTGGCCTTTCCTTTTGCAAACGCTGCGAATGAAAGGCTTTGACAAAAAATGGTGTGATCTCATCCAAAACTTTATAATGGGTGGGTCGGTGGGGGTTCGGGTTAACGACAACATTGGACATTTTTTTCAGACTAGGAAGGGGCTTCGACAAGGCGATCCCCTTTCTCCTATTTTATTTAACATAGTGGCCGATATGTTGGCCATCCTTATCTCACGAGCAAAAGAGGATGGACAGGTTGGAAGCCTTATTCCGCATTTGGTTGAGGGAGGGGTGTCGATATTACAATACGCTGACGACACCATTTTATTCTTGGAGCATGATTTACAAAAGGCCATCAATATGAAGTTGATTTTGTGCATATTCGAGCAATTATCAGGTTTAAAAATCAATTTTCATAAAAGCGAAATATTCTGTTTTGGCAAAGCTAAAGAGGCTGAAGACCAGTACAGAAGTATTTTCGGTTGTGAGGTTGGGAGTCTACCGTTTAAGTACCTCGGAATCCCAATTCACTATAGAAAACTGCTGAATAAGGAATGGAACTCGGTTGAAAAACGCTTTGGAAATAAACTAGGATGTTGGCAAGGAAAGCTACTCTCATACGGAGACAGACTAGTTTTAATAAATTCGGTTCTTACGAGTCTTCCTATGTTTATGCTATCCTTTCTAGAGATACCTAAAGGGGTATTGAAAAGGTTAGACTTTTATAGGTCGTTTCTTCTGGCAAAGTGATCAAAATAAACAGAAATATAGGCTCACAAAATGGAATATTGTTTGTAGACCAAAAGACCAAGGAGGTCTAGGTATCGAGGTTCTAGATATAAAAAATAAGTGCTTATTAAGCAAATGGCTTTATAAACTTATTAATGAGGAAGGAGTATGGCAAGAGCTATTAAAGAACAAATATTTACAAAACAGTAGTTTGTCACAAGTGACTGCTAAACCGACTGACTCTCAATTTTGGAAGGGTCTTATGGGGGTAAAAGAAAATTTCTTCAGTAAAGGAAAATTTGTTGTAGGCAATGGTCAAAAAACTCGTTTTTGGGAGGACAATTGGTTGGGAGAAGTCCCTCTGGCTGCTCAATACCCAACGCTTTACAGTGTAGCTCGACATAAGAATATGTTGGTGGCCGATGCATTAGCAAACCCTCGGTGCACATCGAGTTTAGACGAAACTTGACGGGTAACAAATGGAATGCGTGGCTGCATATGCTACAAAGGCTAATTGCACATCCTTTAACGAATGAGGAGGACAATTTTATTTGGAAACTTACTTCGACCGGTTTGTACACTGTTAAATCACTATATGAGGATTATTTAAATGGGCACACTGTAAATTTGCGCAAACAGATTTGGAAACTTAAAGTACCATTAAAGATTAAGATTTTTATGTGGTTCTTATATAACAAAGTTATACTAACGAAAGATAACCTTGCTAGACGTAATTGGAATGGGTGTAAGAAATGTGTGTTCTGTGATTCGGAGGAGTCCATAGATCATCTATTTTTTACATGCCCGTTTGCGCATTTTTTATGGACAATTGTGCAATATACTTTCAACATCGTCACTCCGGCTAATAGCACGAATATGTTCGGGAATTGGCTAGATGGGGTGGAAAAGGATTTGAAAGCACAAATCCGTGTGGGAGCTTGTGCTTTATTATGGTCTATTTGGCGATGCCGAAATGATATTATTTTTAACAATGCTCGTCATGCTAACTTTCTACAGGTCATACGAATGGCTACCCACTGGATCCACGAGTGGGCTTTCCTGGTCCCAGAGCCGCAACGTGCGCATACGGATTATGGATGCACCCGGCTGGAGGCGGTCGCTTTGGATATCTATTCCCGGGGTACCTGGCGACTGTCTAGAAGAATTCAAGACGTTTAAGAAGATTAGACGTCCTGAGGAGCTGTCTTTTTAGTCTTTAAGACTTTTATTTCCCTTTTCATGAACTTTTGTTTGAGATGTAAACTCTGAATATCTTTCGACGCTGCAATAAAAAGCCGTGTGCATCAATCGATGCAGAGGCTGGGACACCCCCTTTTCTAAAAAAAAGTTCCCTAAAGGATAACAAATTGCTACCTTATGCTAGTTTGCTCCAAAGACTAGTCAGTTGTACCAGTAAGATTAGTACGAGCATCTGGCCACAGTTCTCCAGCTGCTCGTCTAAAAAAAGTCCTATCTAATCATTATTAATTTCCATATGTTGATCACTTGATCTCCATATTACATATATAGATCAGCTGGCATCCAGTCATGTAGTACATGCGTAATTATCTATTACTACTTGTGTACCGTGTGAAACAACTGTGGAGATTTTTTTTTTTTTGCTCCCGGGCACCACTGCTCCCTCCTGTTTAAAAAGATCAAAAATCATATGTGTGAGTTTCCAAAAATTCTGAAAAAAAAATCAGTACGTAGCCAATGATATACCCCACTAACGTGTAAAAAATCAACTTCAAAAACTTTGTATTCTAAGCTACACAAAAATGACAAATGTGTTGATCTGATAATGTATATTTTCAAATTCCTGTAAAAAAATGTATATTTCCAAATGTCTAAGCTTTATCAGATATGTTATTTTTTGTGTAGCCCATAATATAAAGTATCTCAAATTGAAATTTTGCACGTTTGTGGGATACACCATTGGCTACATCCGGATTTTGCTTCAGAATTTTTGGAAACTCACAAATATGATTTTTGATTTTTTTAAATAAGAGAGTGCAGTGGTGCCCGGGATCACAATACACTTTCCGGTGAAACAGGGGCTTTTCTTCCAAACGCGGCAAATTTGTAGTTAATTAGTAGTTGACCTTCTTAATTACTCGACAACTCATCATTTGGATAGCCATCAAGCTAGCTAGGTATATTGGATTATATCTGCAAATGGTAATTATCACTGTATATATCTATTAGGCATCTCCAGTATATGTATTTGTTGTCTCCTAACGTATTGCTTCTTAACGCGTTATATGAGCCGTTAAATTTTAGAAACAACCACCCCAATGCATTGTCTTTTAGATGTCGATTCTAAGTTATGCATTTAGTGGATTTAATTGTCATGCTTTCACAAGATTGGCTAGTAAATCTTTTTTACCTTGAGTGTGTGTAAGAGCTCTGTGTTAGCTAAGGCATAATATCAATCTCATTTTTCATTAACTAAAGTGTCACGTCAAAAATTTGCAAGCAATACTGTGCCAAAATCCAAGCATTAAATATGTTCTCCGTTGACTTTGAGCTCGTATCCTCCAGTGTTGCTGGATCTGCAGCTAGTTTTGACAAGATGATATCGGTGGGCGGAGCTTAGTTGGGGGATGGCAATGCTTACCGGTGGGCTAGGTTTTTTGCAACAAAAAAAATGATTCTTACATATAGAAGGCCAAGCCCACCAGTAAGCATTGCGTTGACCTTATCTCCACCGGCGCTGCCAATAGAGATGGTCTGACAACAGATCCGGATAGACGCTATTGAGAGTGCCGATACATGTGAGGTCCTATTGGGACGGGCAACCTCCCGGGGGCGCCCCCACATAGGCGCTCCCAATAGATTTTTTATCACATTTTGTTCACAAATACAACATATTCCAACCTAAAATACAACCATATTGCATAATTTTAATACATGAATTCAAATTGAAGCATAGAAATAAAAAATTCATACAACAATTCAATTTAAATGAAATACGTGAAGTTATCTAGACTCAAAATTGAAGTCATTTGTGGGCATACTCAACTAGATCATTTTGCAGTTGGATATGAGTTTGTTCGTCACGGATTTCTACATGCATGGCAGCGAAATTGGCAAGCCCGGCAGGCACCTCATGATCAACCTGGGCAAGAGGGTCATGTGACTCATACGGCTGATCAGCAATCACACGATCATTGCCCTCATACTCGATGATCGTGTCGTGCATGATAATACAAACATTTATTACCTCCCACATATGCTCTTTCAGCAAGTTTTGCAAACATTGTAGAGCATTGCAGCAAGTGATGTAATTATGAGATTCCCCGTGCCAACGAAAGTGTGCCACATCCATATATCATAATGTTACACCACACTCCAATATGATCTTTGTGCACCCTTTGCAAAACTAATGGAAAATTCTTCCATCCCAATGCATGCAATGGATATTTCAAGCATCCCAGAAATTATGTCTGTATTTTGTGCCAGGATCGGAGTTGTGTCAGCTTCATTTGCTGCTCTCAAATAGATTGGTTCAAACACTGCCACCGCAACCTAGCAAAATTTGTACATGGTCTTGATGCATGTGGACTCAGTCATGTGTAGGTAGTCGTCATGTGTTTCTACATGATCTCAATATGCATGACACCTCAACGGCAGCAGTGCATTTATGAATAGATGAGAAGCTGACCATGCATGCATGGCAAGGAAATTGGCATACGAAGTAGTCATCAGACTCTCGAACACCATGCACAATGTGCATGAATAGATCATTGTTCATCCTAAAGCGCCGCCGAAAATCCCTAGACCTATGTGTTGGCTCGTCGGAAAAATAGTCGGCCACTAGTGTCAAATGACCCTCCATTCTACGACAATCCTGGTTCTTCTTCCTTCCTTTCTTCGAACCTCCACGTTGAGGAGTGACATTTATCTCGGCTAGTAAACCAACAAGACAAGTGATGATTATCAAGCACTCATTAATCTAGGCATCAGCGGTGGCTTTCTCTTCGAGCAATGTGGCCATGATCATCTGATCGTCGCTATCCATAGCCTATCAAACAACATTGAGGCAATCACCAAACACCCTATCTAATTTTAAATAGGAAAAATGTAGAAAAAACACACCTTTGCAAAGTGTCGAACAACTTGTGTACGAGACGGACACGAGCTGCTCCTGGACAGAGGTGTGTGCCCGGTGATTCGACGGCGTCGCCAGTCGAAGAATAACCAGTCAAAGAATAACTAGTGGCTGGCTCAGCCAAATGGATAAGGAGGTTAGGCGACCTGTGGAAGCGACGGTTTTAGATCTGTCGACGAGAAGAGAGAGCGGTGAGAGCGAAGGCAAGAGCGTGGGAGGGCTACATATATTGTGGGAGGGAGCACCACCGAGCTTTTGGCATTCAAACGGGATGGCGGCGATGGGTATTCAGTGGGTGTGGTAAACGAGACGAGCGCTAAAGAGACGAGGTGAGCGGTGGTGAATGCCTGGTGCGCTGCCATGTGGTGCCCGCCTAAAAAATCCCACGTGGCGAGGGTTCCCGTGCCTTTCTGGCACTCCCACATCTCTCCCCATATGTACTGGCACCGGCCGGAGTTCCAGCTGCCGGCAGCGGCCATTGCGGCCAAATCGAGCACCTAGTCACCTCCATTTTCCGTTCTTCTTTCTTTCTCCAAATTCTTATTTAGCAATTTGATAGCATTTAGCACGGATTTTCACTGAAGAATTATTTTAGCTTGGAAAAGAAAAGGAAAATAAGGAGATGACGTAAGTTAGATCATAAGTTAGATGGAGGAAAATATGTCAGCACCACGAGAGATGAGATTAGTAAAAATAAATTGTGTTTTATTTTAGGGCTTCTTCGGATTGCAGGATTTAAAAAACGTAGGAATAGGAAAAACGCAGGATTGAGATGTCATGTGAAGTGGATTCCCACAGTATTCTGAAACGCAATAATTTTATAGCGGGTGCCTTTGGATGGTGCGCAGGAATTGAACATAAGAATTTTGAAAGATTGATGAGAGAGAGAGTAGAGAGAGATAGAGTGAACCTGCATTGGACTTCGCGTAGGAAAATTAAAATGAGGTTTGATCTCATGTGGAGAATCCTATGGAATTGGAGCCATACGAATGCATTCCGAAAGAATTTGGTGGGCGCAATCTTATGATCCAATTGGGTTCCATAGAGTAAAGCTCATAGGATTCAACCCTACAAAATTGCTACGAAAATGCTACAATTCAATCCAAAGAGGCCCTTAGCTTGTCCCGCTCATGGCTCCGCCACTCCATGCTCCACGAGAGAATACATTATTTCATTAATGTAGAAGAGGATGAAATTGATTATTTCGAAAAAACTGGATGAAAAAAAATTAGTTGTTTATCATAGTTTCTCCCTACCCGCGTCGTAAAGACCGATGGGGAAAAAATCATTGGAATATACGAGTATTTGGTTTAGCCTCCCTTGTCTAATTTTTTTCACTGAAAATTAACTTACGGCGCCGCGAAGCACAAGCTCAAGTTCTCAACTATCAGGACTGAATAGTTCAACGAATTATTCGCTAGCTTAGTATGGCCGCCAGTCGTTACTCGTTAGGCAATGCAGCCATCGTCGACGTCTCCACGCAGCAGCTCCAGCTCCTTGGCGGCGGCGAGCTCCTTGCCTTTTCCCCAGAGGAAGGCATAGAGCCCCACGACGACGAGCGCGGCCCCGAGCACGCCTCCGAGGTAGACATCGGTGCCGAGCACGACGGCGTCGACGACAGTGGTGCCGACGAGCGACAGGGAGTTGAACATGGGCGGGTACACGGGCCCGCGTCGCGCCACCGCCCACGACACCAGCACGAACGTCACCCCCGTGTTGAACACCCCGGAGTACACCACCGTCACCAGCTGCATGTCCCACCGCAGTCTCCACGCCGACCATCCCCCGTCGGCGCCGGCGCCGGGGAGGGCGACCGCCACTGCAGCGGCCACGGCCGATTGCAAGCTCCCTGCTGCGCAGGTCAGCGTCGTGGTCCAGTACCTGGACGGGAACACCACGGCAAGCCTGGCCTGGATGACGAACCATAGCGCGTAGCTCACGCAGCTCCCGATAAGGAACAGCGTGCCGACGACCATGTCGTGGCCGCCGTGGACGACGGCGACAGGATTGGCGTGGTAGGATTTCTGGAGATGCGGGAGGAGAAGGTGGGTGCCTTTGCAGAGGCTGACGACCATGGTGCCGGCGACGCCGGCCACGGCACCGAGGAGCTTCGTCCTTCCGGACCAGAAAGTAAGGGAGACGCGTTCGGCCCGGAGCGCGACAGCGATGAGGAAGGTGGTGACGGGGATGAGGTTGAGGAAGTTGACGGCGTAGGCGGCGCTGGTGACGCGCAGGCCGCAGTAGTACAGCCCCATCCCTAGCAGAACTCTGCATGCATAATTTGGGGGAGAAAATGTTACAAGGCTGTACATGGAGAAGAAGTAAAAAATCAAATCAGTGCACAATTTAACAACATATGCACATACCTGAAAACTGTGACAGAAATAACTAATGTACTCAATACACAACGAGAACAAATAGGAATTCAATACACCTTGGGTCATTGCCATCCAAAATAAGTATCACAGTTTTGAACTGTAGTTAGTTCAAAATTGCGACACGTTCGGAGGTAGTAGTTCAATACACAGTAGGTATGTCGACCCTAACTGCTACTTTTTCGTACCCTGGCAACTTATTGATTTCACTTTCCAACATCAAGAACATTATGAAGCTGATGATTTCGTACAGATTAAAGTCGTTTTTTTTTTAGTTTTTAGCACAACTGAAGACAGTTTGACATGATGAGAAAGCATGCATGACAATTGACAAGCTAGTTGTTAATAAGAAGAGATTAGAGTTGCAGCAACTGCAATGCGAACCCGAATGTAGCGTTGATGGAAATCCAGCCCAACGCCACCAGGTTCAGTTTCTTCCACACATCCCTGCAACCAACACACAGGTGCTCGTGTAAGAACAGATTCAGAGAATTGACAAGCATCATAAAAAATAGGGCATGCAGGCATAAGAGATATGTAAATCTCTACGAAAAATAATTTATAAATGAATCTGTAAGAAGTTCTTTCCAAATGTGGTTTTGCGTATAAAGTTTGTCAGGCACACCTAGTAATACTATTGCTGCATGCATCGGCCAGCGTAGTAGTTGAAATCTTGTGATCTTGCGTGAACAAAGACTATATTCAGATAGGCAGAAACATAACGCAAACACGCAAGCATTAGGTGTACATTTTCCAAACTGACACAGACAGAGTTAGTGCAGCGTGTTATGTGCACAAATGTAGTATCGATCGAGACAGCAGTATGGTCAGATAGATCAGCATACAGCTGGCAGGATAACTGAATCCAAAAAGGTCGGACACCTCCATCTTAAACATTTCCGGTTTTGGTCAGGCGTTTGTTATCAGGTGGGAGATGTCGATGAGCAATTTAATTAATCTCCACTGAACGTCCTCGTTTTCTTCACAACAAACTGACGACTGAATTTGCTGGAACTTGGTTTATTATGCAACTAATAATGTATATGCATGCGTGCATGCTGTTCGATCGTCATTCTAGCTACATGTATGGCCTCTCATAGCGAAGAATCAAGAGCTAAAACAAAATCAAAATGATCATGTGCATGCAGACAGACATCCAAAAAAAAGTCAGGAAAGTCAATTGTGGGGGCGACAAACTTTAATTTGTTGTCCGTTGAATGTGCATCAACGAATTATGCATGCATCCCTGAAAAAAACGCATTATGCATGCATACTGTTCGTCACTCCAGCTATATGACGTCTAGACGGCCTTGCCGCGAACTGAAAAAAACAGTTCACGCATGCAGATAGTTTCTATCTAGCCGGGCGCGGCGACCATGCGCGGCGCGCAAATTGACCCAAAGCTAAATTTTGGCTCTTCTGTTCACGTGTCGCCGCGCACCATGAGGATAGACACATGATTCAGTAGCAAATTGTCTAGATCCGACAAGCACAAACGATCGAACACTAGGTACGGGTACTGTGCTCGATCCATCCATCCGAAGGAGATTTAAGCTGATATGGGTAAATCTTCTGTATTCGTGGTGGTGATCGATATGTGCACCAGCCATCACGTAGAGGTGGGTGATCGATCGAGAGTACCTCTCGAAGATGATGGCGAGGGGGGTGACGGCGGCGGCGGCGACCAGGTTGCGGTAGACGAGGAGGACCAGGGGGTGCATGCCGGCGTTGAGCGCCACCTTCGACATCAGCATCATCAACACCGTGAACACCTGCACCAGGACCATCCCCGCCGGCAGCGCCATCCACTCCACCCTCCTCCTCCTGGCCTCCGGCATGACGGCGAGCGCCTCCAGGTCGCCACCGCCACCTCCCGCCATGACGCAAGTGAGGGAGCTTAAGTTCTTGGTGCACACGAGCAACGCAACGCCGGACCGGAGTGAGTGAGGTTGCAATATATATAGCCGGAAAACAGTGTGCAATACCGTGGGCTGGCTAGCGGCTTTGCGTTGCGTGTGGTTAGTTGTTGGCTAATGCCTAAATTTACCTAGTTCCCGTGCATATATACTGCCTGAAATTTTGACTAAGATATAGAAAAAAATACGAAAGATTTGCTGGGGCAAACAATAATTACATCGGCCCATCCTGCTTCAAACACGCGAAATAACAGATCTGAAAAATATCTTGAGAAAAGCTGGCATTAAATTTTGTTTTCCCAAGTGTATCCTGGAATTAAGTACAGCTAGAATGCTTGGAACTGATGATGTCCTATAGTATACTCCATATAGCCACTCCACTCTCTGGGCTGGTGATGAACTTGCCATCTTGGGGGCGTCCACCTTAATTTTCTCGTCACAGGCCTTGAATATGTTAGTAGAATATTGGGCCCATTTGTAGGCAGCCCATATAAGCAAATCCTGAAATCTCAAATTGGCCCATGTGCATGACAGAATTTTGGAGGTGCAAGGAGGTGCTAAAATTTAGTCCCACATTGCTAGTTGGAGGAGACAAACACCACCTTATAGGTGGAGTGTTATGACACTTGGTGTGCTAGTTGAGAACATAAGGCTCTCTCCCGCGCACTCCTCCGCCGCCGTCCGTCCGTCCGTCTCGTCACGACACGCCGCGGGTTGCGGGAATGAGCCGAGCCGATGCTGCTGCACCGACTTGAATGTGTGCGACGTGGACGGCCCTATTGGCATGCACTGAATGCGCCGTCATACCTCCGAACCAATCTAGGTTTTGCCATCTCGTGCCTTGCGCCACCACCGTAGTCTACTCCATCCCGATTGCCGGCGTGCACCGGCATTTGGGAGACCAGGTCTCCGGAAACAGTCGCCTTTGTGATTCTATACGGGAGAGGGCGAATTAGGTTTTTGGGAAGCGCTTCGCGCGACTGCTCGCCGCTTCCATCACGGGTCGTCTTCCAGCCGGAGCTGCGGATCGTCTCCGCAGGCGTCGTCTTCTTCGACCTGTCATCACCAACATCATCGTCAACAACATCACCGCTGATCTCGCCGTGGTGAAGCTGTCTGCATCGACTGCTGCCTCCTCTACAAACGTTTGGTACGTGCGACGTATTTCGAACTACATGTTTACTATGGATATGTTGGCGTATATGTTGCTGCTATTGTTCATGTTGTTTAGTACGTCCAGTGTGTTCGTATTTCACATGTTAGTAGCTGCGTTTGTCATGTTTAATATTCTAAAATTAATTATGAAATTATTGCCTAATTATCCAACAATCCAAAAACCTAATTATAGGCAATTTCGTGATTCAACTATGGTTGGTTATACCGATGCAATGAAACCGGAAAAGTTCACTGGTGGTATGGGCTTTATGAGATGGCAGATTCAGTGCCAGCTCTGGCTCTTGGCCATGGGAGTGTGGGAAGTTAGTAATGGTCTTCCTGAAGGAACTACATCTGAGAAAGTTCAGAATAAGTTCAAGAAATACACTACTATCTTCCGTGGCTGCGTTCTGAGTGTTCTTGATGGTCGTTGTGTGATGTGTATATGGATGTGTATATGCACATAGAAGACGGCAAAGAGCTCTGGGATGCACTGAAAGCTAAGTTCGGTGATGCAGGCAGTGAGCTATATATCATGGAGAGTTTTCACGACTACAAAATGGTGAATAACCGTGGCGTGGTCGAATAAGCTCATGAGATACAATGCACTGCGAGAGAGTTCGAACTCCTCAAGTGTGTTTTACCTGACAGGTTTGTGGCTGGGTGCATTATTGCAAAGTTGCCTCCTTCATGGAGGAACTTCGTCACAGCTCTCAAACACAAGAGAACGGAGATCTCGGTCGAAAGCCTGATAGCGTCTCTTGATGTTGAGAAGAAAGCTCGGGCCAAGTACACTGCTGAGAGAGGTGGTGAAGGTCAGTCTAGCGCCAACATGGTGCAGAAAAACCATCACCACAGCAAGAGCAAAGGGAAGGGCAAGCCTGCTTTCAATATGCCTTCCAAGACTACTTCCTTCAAGAAGAAGAAGAAGCTGAACAAATCTGAGCTAGGTTGCTATACCTATGGAGAGCTCGGCACTTCTCTGTGGACTGCCCAGATCGTGCAGATAAGAAAGGGAAGAAGGCCATGAATGTCAATGTCGTGACCGCTAGCAATTCTGATGGGTACGGTAATTTACCGATGGTACTTTCAGTATTTCAATCTCCATGTTGGTGGATTGATACGGGTGCTAATGTTCATGTGTGTGCTGACATTTCTATGTTCACTTCTTATCAGGTCGCTCGATTCGTCCGTCCTAATGGGGAATGGGTCACATGCTTCTGTTCGTGGTGTTGGCACGGTAGATCTGAAGTTTACTTCGGGAAGATCGTGCAGCTGAGGAACGTGCAGCATGTCCCTACTATGAACAAGAATCTCGTTAGCGGCTCCCTTCTATGCAGAGATGGGTTTAAATTAGTCTTGGAGTCCAATAAAGTAATAGTGTCAAAGTTTGGACAATTTATTGGTAAAGGGTATGAGTGCGGAGGCTTGTTCCGCTTTTCATTATCGGATTTTTGTAATAAGTCAGTAAACCATATTTGTGGCAGTGTGGATTCGGATGCTAATGTTTGGCACTCTCGTTTATGTCATGTTAATTTTGGTTTAATGAGTAGACTTTCCACTTGAGTTTAATTCCTACTTTCACCATTGCCAAAGGTTCTAAGTGCCATAGTTGTGTGCAATCTAAGCAACCTCGAAAGCCTCACAAGGCAGCCGAGGAGAGAAACTTGGCACCTCTAGAACTCGTACATTCGGATCTATGTGAGATGAATGGCGTGTTGACAAAAGGTGAAAAGAGATATTTCATGACTTTAATCGATGATGCTACTAGGTTCTGTTATGTTATTTGTTGCAACTAAAGATGAAGCTTTAGACTACTTTAAAATCTATAAAGCTGAAGTAGAAAATCAATTAGAGAGAAAGATCAAACGTCTTAGGTCAGATCGTGGTGGCGAGTATTTCTCCAACGTATTTGATGAATTCTGTGAGGAACACGGTATTATTCATGAGAGGACGCCTCCCTATTCGCCCCAATCAAACGGGGTTGCCGAGAGGAAAAACCGCACGCTGACCGACTTGGTGAATGCCATGTTGGACACTGCTGGTGGGGGGAGGCTTTGTTGACTTCGTGTCATGTCCTGAATAGAGTTCCTAACAAGGATAAAGAAAGACACCTTACGAGGAGTGGTCTGGGAGAAAACCATCACTTTCTTATTTTCGTACTTGGGGATGTTTGGCGAAAGTCAATGTTCCAATTCCTAAGAAACGTAAACTTGGACCAAAGACAGTGGATTGTCTTTCTAGGCTATGCTCAGCGGAGCATTTGCTATAGATTTTTAGTGGTTAAATCTGAGATACCTGATATGCATGTTGATACTATTTTGGAATCTCGTGATGCAACATTTTTTGAGAACATGTTTCCTATGAAGGATATGCATAGCATTGCTAGAATTTCTTCTGAGATATTTTGAACCTAGTACATCTGTTGATCATTCTGAACAACCACATGTTGAGGAAGTCCTTGAGAAGGATGACAATGAAGCTCCCAAGAGGAGCAAGAGACAGAGGACTGAAAAATCCTTTGGTGATGATTTCATTGTGTACCTTGTGGACAATACTACGTCCATTGCAGAGGCATTTGCATCTCCTGATGCTGATGATGGAAAGAAGCTGTCCATAATGAGATGGACTCGATTCTTTCTAATGGAACTTGGGAATTATCTGAACGACCCTACGGTTGCAAACCTGTGGGTTGTAAGTGGGTGTTCAAGAAGAAGCTAAGGCCTGATGGTACTATTGAAAGTACAAGGCACGGCTTGTAGCCAAGGGCTACACCCAGCGAAGGCGAAGATTACTTTGACACCTATTCACCTGTTGCTAGACTCACCACCATTCGTGTACTACTTTCCCTGGCTGCCTCCTATGGTCTTATCGTTCATCAAATGGACGTAAAGACAGCTTTCCTTAACGGAGAGTTGGAAGAGGAAATCTATATGGATCAGCCTGATGGGTTTGTAGTAAAAGGTGAAGAGAGAAAGGTGTGCAAATTGTTAAAATCTTTGTATGGGCTGAAGCAAGCACCTAAGCAATGGCATGAGAAGTTTGACAGTACTTTAACGTCTGCAGGCTTTGCCATTAATGAGGCTGATAGGTGTGTTATTATCGCCATGGTGGGGGCGATAGTGTTATATTATGCTTGTATGTTGACATATACTTATTTTCGGTACAAGCATGATAGTGATAAATGAGGTCAAGTCTTTTCTGTCAAAGAGCTTTGATATGAAAGATCTGGGACAAGCTGATGTGATCCTGAACATTAAGCTGATTAGGGATGAGAGTGGGATTACGTTAACGCAATCACACTATGTTGAGAAGGTCTTGAGCCGCTTTGGTTATATAGACAGCAAGCCTTCTCCAACACCCTATGATCCCAGTGTGACACTCAGAAAGAACAAAAGGAAACGAGAGATCAATTAAGATATTCTCAAGTGATCGGTTCACTCATGTACCTTGCGAGCGCGACGAGACCTGATATCTCTTTTGCTGTGAGCAAGTTGAGCAGGTTCATGTCTAACCCGGGTATTGATCATTGGCATGCACTTGAAAGGGTCATGCGCTATCTGAACGGTACAATGAGTTATGGGATTCACTATTCAGGGCACCCTGCGGTGCTTGAGGGATATTGTGATGCGAACTGGATCTCAGATGTTGATGAGCTCTACGCCACAAGTGGATATGCATTTATTCTTGGAGGTGGCGCAGTGTCATGGAGGTCTTGCAAACAGACCATTTTGACGAGGTCAACCATGGAAGCAGAACTTACTGCTTTAGATACAGCTTCTGTTGAGGCAGAATGGCTGCGTGAGCTCTTGATGGACTTGCCGGTGGTTGAGAAACCATTACCGGCCATCCTTATGAACTGTGACAACCAAACGGTTATCATGAAAGTGAACAGTGCTAAGGATAATGCGAAGTCATCAAGACACGTAAAAGACGCTTGAAGTCTGTCAGGAAAATGAGAAACTCCGGAGTATAACTGTTAGTTATATTCAAACAGACAAAAACCTGGCAGATCCCTTTACGAAGGGACTATCACGTAATGTGATAGATAGTGCATCGAGGAGATGGGGTTGAGACCCGTGAGCGTTACACCATAGTGGTAACCCAACCTATGTGATCGGAGATCCCGTGAATTAGGACCTGGGAAGAACAAGCTAGTGGTTTAACAGAGGAGAGTTATTTTATAACCCTCTCGTGAAGATGCATAACTCTCAATTCTGTAAGGCAGGTTGGCAATATGCTTAATGTGTTTTGTTGGCTATTCGTAGCAAAGGTGCTATCCTACAGAGCGACCTTGAAAGAACACACTATATGAGTCCGACTGTTAAACGTCGCAGTCTATGAGATTTGGGTGATCTCTAGTAAGCTCATGAAGAGACCAGGGAGTATGACGCATATGCTCCACCCGCGGGTAGGCTACTGGCAGCCACGTACTGGTTATGACTTTGAGTGAAGTCTATTGGCACCAAACTTGCAATTCAAGGTTCGTCCATTGTTCAAGTTGCTGGTAGATGTAGCTTGAAGCTCTAGGCGGAAGTTCAACTTAACAGTCTCTGCTGAAACACTGGTATATAAACAAGAAACGAGGTTTGGCAAAATCTCTAAATGGGAATTTGAGATCTGGTGGGGATTGTTAGAATATTGGGCCCATTTGTGGGCAGCCCATATAAGCAAATCCTGAAATCTCAAATTGGCCCATGTGCATGACAGAATTTTGGAGGTGCAAGAGGTGCTAAAGTTTAGTCCCACATTGCTAGTTGGAGGAGACAAACACCACCTTATAAGGTGGAGTGTTGTGACACTTGGTGTGCTAGTTGAGAACAGAAGGCTCTCTCCCGCGCACTGCTCCTCCTCCGCCGCCGTCTGTCCGTCCGTCTCGTCACGACACGACATGACGCGGGTTGCGGGACTGAGTCGATGCCTATATATTTGATGTTCAGGAAAATCGAGTCGCTAGCGTACGCGTACAGCTTAGCCAGTTCGAGTCGCTCCCGGATCATGGGCTGCTGCACCGACTTGAACATGTGCAACGTGGCCGGCCCACGTTGTACCCGTTAGGGTTTCCCGAACCGCACTATATATTGCCATGCACTCCGTGCGCCGTCACACCTCCGAACCAATCTAGGTTTTACCATCTCGTGCCTTGCACCGCCACCGTAGTCTACTCCATCCCGATCACCGGCGTGCACCGGCATTTGGGAGAGCAGGTCTCCGGAACCAGTCGTCTTTGTGATCCTTTACGGGAGAGGGCGAATTAGATTTTTGGGAAGCGCTTCGCGCGACTGCTCGCCGCTTCCATCACAGGTCGTCTTCCAGCCGGAGCTGCGGATCGTCTCCGCAGGCGTCGTCTTCTTCGACCCGTCATCACCAACGTCATCGTCAACAACATCACCGTTGATCTCGCCGCGGTGAAGCTGTCTGCATCGACTGCTGCCTCCTCTACAAACGTTCGGTACGTGCGACGTATTCCGAACTACATGTTTACTATGGATATGTTGGCGTATATGTTGTTGCTACTGTTCATGTTGTTTAGTACATCCAGTGTGTTCGTACTTCACATGTTAGTAGATGCGTTTGTCATGTTTAATATTTTGGAATTAATCATGGAATTATTGACTAATTATCCAAAAGAATAGTGTAGAGTGAGTTTTAAATTTAATCGATTCAATAGGTGATAGATGTGTCGTACACGCCTTGAACAGCTAGAATATTTTGTTGACCAAATTAATGGTTAAAGTTTTTCTTAAAATTATTGTCGATTAATGCTTCTTTGCATGTCGATTATTGTCCACTTTATAGGTTTGTGCTAGGTTATGGGAGATGTTGTGGCGAAGCCGGTCCATAGCGGTTGGTCATGCGTTTTTCTTGCCAACATGTCATAACATTGCTTAATATTTAATAATGGACCTTGCTATGTAGGGGACGTGCCCTGGGTGGTGCTCCCGTACGGCGGATGCACCTGCGCATGCAAGCCCATACACACTCTCCGCCGCACCAAATATTCCTTTTGATTTCGAAATTTTAAAAATGAATTTCTCTCGATCCGTCAGCTCGATAGATGATCCGTTTGCACCTTTAGATTTCTCGCGACGAGATCTTCGAAACTAAATTCCATGTCGGTATGTTTAGACAACTTTTTTTTCATCAGTAATTGCCATGTTATTGTCACACAATTGCCAAATTATGCATTACTTAGTTACCAAGTTAAAAATAAGAACAGTGCAGTCTGAATTATGCCCTACTTTAGTAACACTACTAGGTTCAATATTGCTTACATATCATATTGTATTTAGTTGCCAATTTAACCTAGTGTTTTTACCTAATTAACCTAGTACTGTAATTATCAGACAAGTCCATAGTGTTATTCTTCGGATTTTCCATATCAAAATTTCCAATTATGATCACCATGTTATTCGGGAATGGTCACCAGATTATTCTAACATAGTCACCAAGTTATTCTAGTTATCACATATTGTATACTACTATATTTCGAAATAATAGTCACCGGGTTATTTCGGTGATGGTGACCAGGTTACGGTGATGTAGTCACCAGGTTATTCTGCCATAGTTGCCACTAATACCAGATCTCCCATACAAGACTTTCTATAATAGTCTCCAGGCTAGTCGGTGATGATCACCAGTTTATTCAGTGGTACTCACCAGGTTATTCAAGTTACCAGATTTCCCATACCACATTTTCTATAATAGTCACCAGGTTATTCGGTGATGATCATCAGTTTGTTCTGCGGTAATCACCAGGTTATTCAAATTACCCTGCCATTTACACCATTACCACCATACATGCCATACCCAGATCATTGACAATTACCAGGTTTTCCTAGTTATCTCGCAAAGCTATCAAATCTCTAGAAAAACAAAAGGCAGTGAGGGAACGCCAAGGAGGAACGTGAGAAAGGCATCGAGGCAGGCATACTCCAGCTTCTCACGAACGTCAAGGAGGAACGTGAGGAAGGCGACGTGCACGTCGTAGTGCTCCCACGAAGATGACCAGAGGTTCTGTAAGGAAGCGGCAGATCCCCGTGGCGATGGGGTCGATGTCGACCTGGGCGAGGTGAAAGTCGAGGCAGCCGTAGCCTGCCCAGAGCTTCATGGTGGCGGGCGGCGGGCGGCGCCGCTGCCCGTCGCTGTCCTTCCTTGACGTCGTCTCCGGCAAGCAGCCGGACCTCGCTGGCTCGCTCACGAGGGCCTCGTGGCTGACCTCGTCTCCTCGAGCTTCCCGACCCCGACGCACCTCCTCCATCACCACCATCTACGCGGTCTCCGCACCCGCCAGCCCTACGATCTCCCCTTCTCCCCAACCTCACTTGAATCTGCTTAAAAATTGGAGCTGCGAGAGCTATTTTGTGCATCGGGGAAGAGAGATGGGAGAGAGAAGGGCCACCTGTGGTGAATTTTGTGTGGCTGGGAGCGAACGGCGAGGGGATAAGGTGGGAAAGCTGTTGAAAAGAGACCGGACATGCGGAGTCATGCGCCGTACGGGGGACACGTCTGTACAATAGAATAATCGATTAATAATTTGGTTGCACGCATGAATTGAAAAAAAGTATGATAGTACGCTTCATACCGCAAGCGGTTGAGCAATTTTTTTCTTTTAATATAAAGCTTAGTACTCCCCTCCCCCGTCCCGTCATGCTCCAACACCAGCTTACTCATCCTATACATCGACCTCCACCCTTCTCGGGATTGTCTAAAAAAATACATTGTTGCACGACAAAGTTGACATTTTCCTCATATCAAACAAGAAATAGTTTGATTTAACATTATCCGCCACGACTTCGTTGTCGCCCCTCTACTTTGTGGCGCCAACGTAATACTCTGCCTTATGTCCCATCTCTCACCGTCTACAGCAGTTCAGTGGCATCCTCATTAGTACCTCAATGGACCTTGGGGAGAGAAATGTCCACGTCATACCGTTTTCATTCAGGCTGAACCCCAAAAAAAACTGAGTTTGTTTCAAAAGGTAATAGTTGGCTACATCTATATCTTCATTCATGTAGTTGACATACTTAATGATGTGTACACGTACCTTTTGTTTTAGGGCGACTAAGAAGAGATTATTGCCTTTGTGTATGGATTACTAGTTGCAAAATGAGGTTGGGAGAGAAATCAGAAGCCTGTCATGATGATGTGTCATATGAGCTGATTATGAGGCTGATTGTGATCACGTTTGACCACAATAAATCAGATTATGTATGTGTCGTGTCTCGGGTCACGGACACCGGGAGTAGAGGATACCCCTTTTTAGGTTCGGCACGGGGCGCGAAGGAGGCTGGAAGACTCCATGCTCCTGGGTCAGGGGTGGGATAGTCCCATCCACCAGAAGGTGGGATATGGAGTTACTCCGCTCGGGGGAATAACTGCACCTGTCCCCTCGATTCCCGCTATGGAGAAGCCGAGCAGGCCGCTAGAGAGAGAAGACGCTGCGCGCTATAAAAGCGGAAGGGGCGCCCCACGAATCTCCATCCTTCTTCTCCACTGCTACATTGCTCCTATCCTAGCATGGCGAGAGGGAAAAGGGGCGTTGGGCGTCTGCGTGCTTCGGCTCCGGTGGAGAAGGGTACCAGCAGCCGTGGAGGAGCCACCCCAAGAGGGCGAGCGAAGCGCGGCGGTGGGGGTAGAGGGACCATGAGGCACGAGAGATCTCCCTCTCCGCCTCCACGAATTGTGGTCCACACAAGCTTCGCACCATTCGAGTTCATCCTAGATCTGCGCCACAAGATCCGCAGCCGGATTGACCTTCCGGACTCCTTTGTGATGGCGATGGGGGACAACAAGCCTCCGGGCTTGTGGCTGCAGGTGGAGGGCTGTCCCAATGTCCCTACCTGAATCTCGGTGTACACCGTCGACGACTCCATGCTCCTGGGTCAGGGGTGGAAGTCCTTCGCCCGATCCCGCCGCCGGACCCGGGGCAATATCTTGCCGGCAAGTATGACGGGGACGCCACGCTCGCCGTGAAGATCTTCTGTGCCGCGGGAGGGCGCGTGGAATGCTGCGCCGAGACTGAGAGCAGCGGCGGCTCCGGCTCCTACGACGAGGATGAAGATGAGGAAAACTCATCTAGCATCAAGGCCGAGGAGAGCTCGTTTTCCTAAGGGCGAGGAGCTTCAAGACGACGGCCCCGAAGATCTCCTTGACCTCCTTCTTGGCTGCCTCATCGACGTACTTCTAGAAGTAGCGTCTTCCATTGTACGGTGGTGCTCCTCGCTTGCCGAGATCCAATCTTTTGATGTAAAAAATTAGCCCCCGCTGTATATCTTGAAATGAAGAAGAACTTGTTCTCCCTTTTGGTCTTTTGGCCTTCATGTCGTACTTGGTGTGAATGGGAGCGGTTTTTCACAAAACGCGCCTCCATTACTGCGGTAGCCATATCGCCAAGGGGTAGGTGGAGCATGAGGGGTCTATAAAAGGCCCTCCAAGCCTCAAGTTCCTTGACGCGCCTTCTCGTCTTGCCTTCTCCTCCCCTCCATAGATCGCAGAGCAATGTCCGGAGAGGCGGAAATGTCCTTGTCTGGGATGTCGACAGCGGCGTCTGCCTTCCGTGGCGCAGCGGAGGCTCCCAGGGGACCTGGGGCCCGAGCTGCTGAGGAAGATGAGGTCGTGTCCCGGCCTGCCGTCGCGCGAAACCTTTCCCGCCTGGCAGCCCTCACCGGTCCCGCCGCCCAGGAAGAAGCCCGGTGAGAGCTATTCCGAGAGCTCACCTACTATCAAGCTTGAAGGAGAGGACCGCCGGGATCCCGGAGTTGGCCCTACTATGGGCCAAACTTGAGGCCATAGAGCAGGTGAGCACTTCAGCTTTCCCGGGATCTCCTTCTTCTTCACAGGATGAACTTGACCTTGACTTGCTATACTCTCTTGTCGTAGGTTGAAAGTGAGACCATGAGCGAGGTGGCTGATGGAATCTTCCTCCTCTTCGGCCATGGAGTGCCCGGGCTCGCGCAGAGGCCTCCTGCTAGATGAAGCGCCTGAAAGCTCTGCTTGTGCACCCTTTCCTCCTCCAGGCGTCCCCGGAAGAGCAGAGTGCACTCGGCAGGCAAAAACAACAGCAAGTCTGCACAGCTAGGAACCCTGAGCTGGCCTTAGTAGCACAGGCTTATTATGTAATCAAGAAGTTGCACAACTGAATGTAATTCAGAATTGTGATTCAGAATTTAAGTTCAGATGAATGCAACCTAGCCTCAACTCCCGGGTCATTTCCCAAATCTTCATTTGCACTAACACGCTGTCAAGTTTTCAGAGGAGATCTCTTAGGTGCCAAGTACTCTGACTGCGTGCACACAGTAGCAGTACCCCTAAGAGCACTATACCTTCCGGGCGCCTACTCCACTGTCCACGGGTACTAGGCAAGAGGGAAACGGACTGTTTGCCGGGGTGGATGCATTAACCCCACAAAGACTCTCATCAACTGTCAAGCATGCGTAGGTCGATGGTATATTGACTCCGAGCGAGATGGCATGCCTATGTGCAGGATGCGAATGCAAGGACTTAGCTGTTTTCTGTCATGTCCTCGATTCGTCCTGTCCCTCCCGGGTATCCAACTCCTTAGCCACTTTCCGCCGTCAGTTCCTGTCCCGGGAAGGCGCTGCACATAACAAACCTTCAGTAGGAAAGAATGGACCCTCTTTTTATGTCGTGATAGTGTTTCATCCGGAGCAACCCGCAAGCAAAGTTGAATGTGCATTTCTGTGTTTAAGTTCGTTAAAACACAGCACTGCCCATTCACTCCTTTCTGTGATAGTACGGCACGATCGGGTGGCAGTGCCTACCGATAGGCCACTCGCGCTCGACCCGTCAGCCACCGGCACCATATCAGCCCCCTGCTTGGGGGTTGTTGCGGATAACACACATCTCGACATGAATTGAGGCTCACAGAATTGAAACACTTATCTTTTATTTCTTGGCAATGACTTCTTACACCCTATTAAAGAACACTAGCCCCTTGGGCGTGTTTAGCGGATTCGACGTTTGGCAATTCATGTTCGTAATTAGGGGTAGAACTTGCGAAGATTCTCGATGTTCCAGGCGTTGCCCTCCGGCCTGCCTTTCTCGTCTTCCAGATAGACTGCTCCAGGTCTCAGGGTATGAGTAACCCGGTAGGGTCCTTCCCACTTGCTTGACATTTTGTTCAAGCCCTTGAGTTTCTGTATCTTGCGGAGTACCAGGTCCCCGGGCTGCAGTTCCCGAGACCGGACATGACGGCTGTGGTAGCGGCGGAGCCCTTGCTGATATCCAGCAGATCGTAGTGATGCTCGACATCGAATTTCTTCCAGGAAGTTTATGTCATCAATCCTTCGCTCAGCTTCGTCATAAGCGAGTACCCGGGAGATCCGTGCCTTAGTTCTGTTGGCAGGACAGCTTCAGGTCCATAGACAAGGAAGAAAGGTGTTTCTCCAGTGGCTTGGCTTGGTGTGGTTCTGAGGGACCACAGTACACTGGGTAGATGATCAATCCAATTCTTCCCCTTGTTCTCCAGCTTATCAAAAGCTTTAGTTTTCAGACCTCTTAGGATCTCCGCATTGGCTCGCTCCACTTGTCCGTTGCTTGGATAAGATACTGATGCAAAAGCACACCTTGATTCCCAATTCTTCACAGACGTTGAGGAAGGCTCGACTTGTGAACTGAGTGCCGTTGTCTGTGATGATCCTGTTAGGTACTCCGAAGCGGTAGACAATCCCCTCGATGAACTTGATGGCGGCCTGGGCCGTCTGGCGTGGTACTGGCATTACTTCAACCCATTTTGTGAACTTGTCGACAACCACGAATAGGTATTCAGGCCCACCAACTGACTTTGGCAACTTGCCCACAATATCAAGCCCCCAGACTACAAATGGCCAGGATATTGGGATTGGTTGGAGGGCTTGAGTTGGCTGATTGATGTTCTTCGTGTAGTATTGGCAAGCTTCGTAGGTCTTGACAATTTGCTCGGCGTCGTACAGGACTGTCGGCCTGTAGAAACCCTGGCGGAAAACCTTTCCCGCCAAAGATCTTTATGCAACATGACTTGAGCATGTGCCTTCGTGGATGTCTCGCAGCAGTACTTGGCCTTGTTCTCGTGGTATGCAGCGGAGCTTGACTCCGTTGTCGCGTCGCCGGTAGAGCTCGCCGTCGATCAAGACGTAGAGCTTGGCTTGGCGAGCTACCCGCTCAGCATCATGATCATCCTCCGGAAGAGCATGCTCCATCATGTACTTGATGATGTCCAGGGCCCAGGGTGGGTGGGCTCTTTCCACCGGTTGCACCATTTGACCAAGGAGAAACATGGCTTCCCTTGGTCCAGGTCCTGCCGGGTCTTGTGCGCCTTCTGGGCTGGTTTCCTGGGTTGTCGAAGTAGCCGGGTCACCAGCCCCCGTGTCGATGTAGACCTTGCCTTAAGCCTCTCGGGAGACACAGAGGGTTGCCGGAGCACCTCAATGTAGATCCCGGGACGCACTGGTTCTCGCTTGGAGGCCATCTGTGACAGCTCATCCACGGACGTGTTTTCATCCCTTGATACGTACACGGCCCGGAAGCTGTCGAAGCATCGCCGAAGCTTCCACACTTCCTCGACGTACGATGCCATCTAGGGGCATGCGTACTCCTTGTTCACTTGTTTTATGACTAGCTGAGAGTCACCCTTGACGATGATCTTGTTGATACCGAGGCCAACGGTAGCACGAAGTCCCGCAAGCAGGCCTTCGTACTCCGTCGTGTTGTTTGAGATGTTCTCCTTGTAGTGCATCTGGACGACGTACTTCAGACGATCTCCCGTGGGTGAGATCAAGACAACTCCAGCGCCTCCCTGGCCCTTGGTGTAGGAGCCGTCGAAGTTCATGGTGCAGGCGTCGGGGTCTTCTTTCCCGGAAAGGCTGGATTCCTCCACCGGGTCGTCAAACGCTGTCTCGGTCCACTCCGCCGTGAAATCAGCCAGCGCCTGACTCTTGATGTTGTTCGTGTGCTCGAACTTGAGGCCAAAACCTTGAAGCTCCATGGCCCACCATGAGACGCGTCCGGTGGCGAGTGGGTTTTCCAGTGAACTCCTCAAAGGATACTTGGAAACCACGGTGATGGGGTGGCTTTCGAAGTAGGGCCTCATCTTGCGAGAGGCGATGAGGATCGCCAGTAACAGCTTCTGCATCATGGGATACCGCTCCCGGGCATCGCGCAGCACCGAACTAATGAAGTAGACCGGATGTTGTATCTTGCGGGTTACCGAGTCCTTGACGGGCTCGGTTTCCTTCGGGTATTCTGCCTCGAACGAGAGCGCGTCAGCCCCAGTGGAGCTTCTTTCGTGATGCTGATTTCTGTGTCGGTGGGCACGCCAGGCTCAGGGCCCTCTGGCCCTTCATCACCCGGCTGTCTCTTCTTGCTTGGTTGCCCCGAGAGGATGTTCCCAGGATGCTTGCCGCTGATCTTGCTTGGAGGAGCGTCACGCTCTACCACGAGAACTGCACTGATCACCTGGTTGGTGGCAGCGATGTACAGCAGTAGAGGCTCCTTCTCTGTTGGTGCCACGAGTATGGGGGGGCGAGGCGAGGTAGCGCTTGAGGGACTGAAGAGCTTCTTCAGCCTCCGGGGTCCACTCCATGGGACCTGTCTTCTTGAGCAGCTTGAAGAAAGGCAGAGCTCATTCTCCAAGCCTTGAGATGAAGCGCCCGAGCGCGGTGATGCACCCGTTGAGGCGTTGCACGTCCTTGACTTGCCTTGGCGCCTCCATGCGCTCGATGGCCTTGATCTTGTCGGGATTGGCCTCAATCCCCCGGTGGGAGATCAAGAACCCAAGAAGCTTGCCGGACGGGACCCCAAACACGCACTTGTCGGGGTTGAGCTTGAAGTTGACCCGACGAAGGTTGTCGAAGGTCTCATGCAGATCTTGAATGAGGGAGTCCTTGTATCGGGTCTTAACCACGATGTCGTCGATGTACGCCTCCACATTGCGGCCCAGCTGGGACCCAAGGCATGCATGCATGGCGCGCTGAAAGGTTGCGCCGGCGTTCCGGAGGCCGAACGGCATCCGGGTGTAGCAGTAGCAGCCCTTGGGCGTGATGAAGGCCATCTTTTCCTGATCCTCCACTGCCATCATGATCTGGTGGTACCCGGAGAAAGCATCCAGAAAGCACAGGAGCTCGCACCCGGTGGTAGAGTCCACGATGAGATCAATCCAAGGCAGTGGGAAAGGATCCTTGGGGCAGGCTTTGTTTAAGTCGGTGAAGTCGATGCAGAGCCGCCACTTGAAGGTCATGGGCTTTGGCACCACCAAAGGATTGGCCACCCAAGTTGGGTGCGGCACCACCCGGATGACACCGGCTTCTTCCAACTTGTCGACCTCGGATACGATGAACTCCAATTTTTCTTTGCTCTGCTTACGCAGAACTTGCTTTACCGGGCGAGCATCCTCGCTGACCGCCAGTTTGTGCTCAATCACCTCCCTTGGTACGCCGGGTAGCCCTGACGCTTCCCATGCGAAGACGTCAGAGTTTTCCCGAAGGAAGGCGACGAGTGCGCTTTCCTATTTGTCGGTGAGGTGGGCACCGATTGTGATGGAGCGATTCCCGTCACTAGTCAACGCCACCTTCTTGGTCATTTGTGGATCTTCATGGAAGGATGCCTTCTTGGGGGTAGTTGATGCTGAGCCTCCGGGGTACCCTCCGCCCCTGGAGAATGCACCGTCATCAACTTCTTGAACATTTGGCGGAACGTCCGAGGTCGCCGCCACCGTCCGGTTCAACTCCTGAACGCAGAAGATGGCGTCGTCGACGTCAGCCTTGACCTTGATCACTCCCCAGGCCGCGGGGATCTTCATCATGTTGTAGGCGAATTGCGAGACGGCCATGAACTTGGCCAGAGCAGGCCGGCCAAGTATGCCATTGTACGGAAGCGGCGTGTCCGCTATGTCGAAGACGATGTCCTCGGTGCGAAAGTTCTCCGAGTCACCAAAGGTGACGGGGAGCGTGATCTTTCCCAGCGGCCGAGTGATGCTCCCATTCACGCCTTGGAACACGCCGGTGTCTTGCAGGCGAGAAAAAGGGATTTGCAGAGTAGCCAGCACCTTCGCAGTCAGTAGGTTGAGACTGGAACCTCCGTCGACCAGCATCTTAGTGACCCTATAGTTGTGGATGATGGGCGACACAATCAGGGGGAGAGTTCCCACCCCTGCCACGTTGGTGGGATGGTCTTCCGGGTCGAAGGTGATGACTTGACCAAACCATTCCAGGGGCCTGGACGGTGTAGAAGCAACCGTGTTTAGCTCCCGGACAAGCCTCTTGCACGCGCCGTTGGAAGGAGGCAGAGAAGCTCCCCCGTGAATGCGCCCGACAACTCCGGTGACTTCCTGGAACCTTCCGTTATTGCCGCCCTGGGGAGCCGGAGCTTCCTTGTTGTTGTTGGGGCGACTTCTTGATTGCGCGTGGTAGATGACCCGATGGAGATGGCCTTGCCGCGGTCGTGGTTCAGCCGATCCGCCATCGGTGGAGCGGTGCGAGGAGGTGCCATCTCGCCTAGATGCTCGCCACGGGACTGGCCCTGTGGTTGACGCGCCTTGTATCCTCCAGCTTTGGGACCGTCAACAGTGGGAGCTCGAGTAAGATCGGGCCCAGGGCCGCCGTCGGTGAAGTCGAGGAGTGCCTCCACACGGGCTCTCCATTCTTGGTAGACCTTGGGGTCGCCGGAGCTCGGAGGGAACTGAATCAGAGCCTTGGCAACAACAAGGGCGTCGTGGCGAGCTTGCGCGTCTGGGGTAAGTGCGTGGAGGACTTGCTCTTGGCAAGTGCGTGAAGCAAGATCGTCAAGTTCTTCGTCGGGGCAAGCACGCAAACAACACAGAGAGACACATGGGGTTTACCCAGGTTCAGGCCGCCCAGAGGCTAAAAGCCCTACTCCTACATGTCTGGATTGAAGTGTTCATCATGATGTGGTGTACAAGGGTGTTCAGAGATGAACCCGGCAGAGTTCCGGCCGGAGGTAGACGGAGAGCAGATCCTGCCCTGGGGAGATCACCTCTCTCTCTACCTTCCGAACCCTAGTCTAGGCTTGCTTGATCTCTATCTGTCCTATCTGTCCGTCCTCCCCTCTCTTCGGTGCCAAGGTCCTCCTTTTATAGGCTAAGGGGATCCGACATGGGCACGCGAGAGGCATGAGGGGTTTTCGGCGGGAAAACTCCTCGGTGGTCTTTGGAGGAGACGTGGCTTCTTCTCCTCCAAGCATCTTCTAGGGGGTGGCGCGGTCGTCCGCACTTGGGAAAAGGTGGGACGGACAAAGCCTGTCCGCCCCACCAACTACGCTCGTGGCAACTGTCGGGGGAATTATCCCGCGACTTATTCAAGCAAATCGCGACTTATTCACAGTCGCACCACCATTGGGCTTACACGAAGATGGGACGATACGAAGAGTCGTAGCATGCTGTGAGAAGGATCTAGAAGACCGGAGAAGAGATAACTTGGGGGACACGAAGATGATTAGTCTCCAAGTAGGACTCCGGCTTATACTTTCCTTCCTAGAGAAGTTTCCTTGTAACCTTGCGAGCCACCGTCTTTATAAGGAAGGCTCGCGGGACATGAAACCCTAAGCTCTCATACATCCAGAGATAGGCGACTCGACACATCGATCGCCAACCCCTTGTAACACCATATTCATATCAATACCAATCTAGGATAGGCAGGACGTAGTTCTTTACCTCACATTGAGGGGCCGAACTTGGGTAAAAAACATTGTCTTCCTCGTGTCCTGCGATCCTTAGCTCGGAGACGATTGACTCGCATAATCCCACACCTACGAAGTCATCCATGACATCTGACGTGACAAACCCACGACAGTTGGCACCCACCGTGGGGCCTGCGGTCAAGAGCGTCATGTTCCGCGCTGGATCTGTGGCAGGGACGGAGGATCTCGTCGTCGATTCAAGCCCGGCGACTTCGACGTCGCCGGTCTAAACGATTCAGCAGTATCAACATCTACATCAAGATCTACCTCAATCTCGAGTAGAAAGCGTGGAGAAATTCGACCGCGCGATTCGGGCTCAACTTCGACAACGCCCCCCCCCCCCCCCCCACGCGCGGGTTACAAGACAGCAGCAACGCCCGTATGGCGGACATCACCGGCGGCGGCTCGAAACTCATCTCGACGATCCCTTCAGTGGAATGATGCGAAATCGAGTTTCCTAGAAGCTGTCCAAAGCGCATCGGATTCCAACTGTTAGATCTCCGTGGGCGACTCAAATACTGAAGCCCTTTCGAAAGCTGACGGAACTCCGCGCGACTTTGCGAAAATAATTATCGAGGTCGACCCGGACATCAATTCGAATATCCCTCCGGTGAAAACCTGCGGAACACAATCCCGAAGCCCTCCAAAAAGTTTGAGGCAATTCCAACGGTTAGATCTCCGTCAACAGCTCACGCACTGCAGCGAGTTTCACATCTAGGCGAGTTCACGAATCGAAGCCACGAATCCGATCTGAACACGACTTCGAGGATTACCAAAAATACGACGTAGTCAAGATCAACTTCATTGCCGCAGCTCAAATACCGATGCGAGCAAGGAAAGATTGCAAGTTGAGAAGCACTACCGCTCCACTCCACGTATGACGACCGAGGAAACTGGCAGGAATTAAGTCCCGACCAGGTCAAATCGTACAAGGATCATCAAGAAAGACAAAATCGGGTGTTGCTGCTAGTTATGCGACTGTGCATGCAGTAAAAGCAGTTCACATAAGAAAAAAGAAAGAAGAAAATAGCAGATGATCGATTAGCTCAGAGGCAGCGCGGCTCCAGCCTAGTTGTGCGACTCAAAATACAAGGAGCAGATTTGATTCGGCGACTTACTTCACAACGACCGATAGATTGATTTCAGACGCAACCTCAGACTATACAAAAATAGCTTACGATCAAAAAGCAGAGGGGAAGGAGAACTAGTGTGCAAGGCACAGGCATCAAGATGTGATCAGCTAATTGCACCTGATAGAAAGCTAAACTCAGCATTGGTAGCCATATTGACAGCAGTACAAGTACCTACGATGACCTCTGACTGCAAGTCGCCAGCAAGGTGCGTCACGTACACACAGGCCCATGATCGCCTCCAACAAGCACGATCATCCAAAAATCTCAGGGATGCTACTCCCATGAGAAGGCTGAACAGTGACCCCATACGACATCCTGCAACAGATCAGGTCGTATCCGTTTAAATTCTTTTCCTCGCTTTACAAATCATTATTTTTCTGATCAATCGTGCAAGCCAATTTTCTTTGCTCAGACCAAAATTTGCTTTCACAAAAAAGATTTGACCACATGCACGTACCAATTGGACTAGTATTTATGTATCAAGACTAACCCCTTGTTTCCTCTGAACCTGTGCGAGGAATCAATCTGAGGAAGTGCAAATAAAGTCGTCTATATAAATGGTCAATTCTGAAGGAAACAGACAGCTCCTTGCTGCGGTCAGCTTCGGCTCTGCCGCATGACGACTTCGACCTCACACCTATCGCGGTCGGGTTTGCCAAATATCATGATTATCTCCACCGACGAGCTTGGTTGATTTTGAAATACCATCGCGGCCCACTTTGTCTTCGACGAATCGACATCTACGGTCCATGGATCATACTGTGTCATTGACGCCAGGAGAATAAAAACAAGATAAGTCACTTTCATGCTCAAATTTCACAGCTTTGGCTTTTAACCATAAGATTAAGTTTCACCTTCGAGTATATCTCGGGGGCTGTATATCTATTTTATGAGCATTATTACCAATGCCCCTGTGATTCATATTATATCATGTCGCAGACTTTAATTTATATCTATTTTTGAAATTTAGTTATATCCACTTCGATCTCAAAGTCGGGATTCTTACAACCCGCAATGTCAAATTAAAGTTCTTTATAACTCGCATTGCATTTATCAAAGTCTAGCTATTTACAGCTTGCATTAAATTTTATTTGCACATGCAAACGAGCATCTTGACATATAAAGATTGTCATTACATGCTCATGCATTAATATTTCATGACTTGTCATTATATCATTATATCATCACCGACTTATCATTATACCATTTTATGAGTCGCCTAGTGGTTTACTCTCATATCATTTTATGAGTCGCATATAGCTCATCATTATATCAGTTTATGAGTTACTAACGAATCATCATCTTATGAGTCGCCCAGTGACTCATCGTCATATCAATTTTGGGTCAAATCAGTGACCCGTTGTATCAATTTTGGGTCAAATCAGTGACCCGTGGAATCAATTATCCTGGTTATACTCGTCTTAAGTCAGAAGTATCTTTGCACTATGCGGCCAAAGTACTGGGGCGCGGTGTCAATCGAGCTTGATTGCCTATCATGGCCGCTCTCGACCCTGAACACGCGTTTTTTACCTGGGAAATACTGAGCCGCGCGAAGACCTACTTAACGGTAATAGAGATAATTCAGAAGGACTAAAGTACCCGCGTGTGGCGTCAATCGAGTCTGAATGCCTATCATGGCTGCCTATCATGGCCGTTCTTGACCCTGAACACACATTAGATTTGGAAAATACTGAGTCAAGTACCATATGCTATCATGCATCGTACCATATGCTATCATGCATCTTACCAGTTGCTATCATGCAACTATTTGCTATCATGCAAAATACAACTTGCTATCATGCAAAATACAATTCGCTATCAGGCAAAGTACATTATGCTATCATGCAGATTATAGTATGCGATCATGCAGCTCACAATTTGCGATCATGCAGGATACCGTATACTATCATGCGGAGAACTAACGTTTTATCATAATTATTACCAGCCACCAAGGCTAACATATTGTCATCAAGTTAATATCATTACTTCCTCGGGGGCTTTGCCTTTTAAATTTCAGGAACATATAACTCAGCCAATTGAGTTTGAATTGGCATGACTAGATTTTTTTGAATTGGGATGATCATTCCTGATATCGGCTGTACAAGCCACCATCATTTATTTAATTTCAGCCACGTCAAGTGGAATTTTTAAGGATGATTCCTTAATTTATATCTAGAATATTGACTGGGATTATCTTTTATCCTAGCATCTCAACTAATATTTCACAGTTTGGAGTTTATATGCGGCTCTGCCCTACTCCAAGTATCGTTATTTTCTTGCGGCAAAATATTTGCTCAATCTGTTGCAGGATCAAATTGCAACGATATGCCATCAAGCAGGATAATGAAATCATGCCTGCTTAATACCTGGGGGCTAGGACAATTAAATTTTTGTCCAACTTGTGATATTTTTGAGTCCCGAGCAGCATGATCGTGCATACAACTCGGCCCTCGGGGGATACACATCCACCAGTATCCGGCGGTCTTTATTCATATATCATGTTTATATGCATATCTCATTTTTTGCAGTGCATGGAAATATATATATACATTTGCGAGTCAAATTAGTGACTCACAACTTTTTTAATTCAATCAGTGGCTATATACCCTTGAGCCGCCATGATTCAACATGTGCTCAGATGGCTTGTCATGATAACTTGACAAATTATTACACTCTAATGATTGACAAATTTGAGCGGGATTTTCATCTTCCAAATTTTGTTATTATTTGTAGTATTGACAGGTACGTCAGGTAGGATTAACGCTCTATACATAGAATCAACCGTGAATTTGCCATTCTTCGTAAGATTCCAACGAAATTTATCTGGACCTTCCGTCAATTGGATGGGTTCCAATCGAAGAAGCAAGGCGTTCCAAGATACTTGTCTTGCCCCAAATAAACTTCTTTTGAACGAAACATTTGGTGGGGAAGTTCCCATCACCGTAGCGATCGTGTCACTCTTGTTTTGCACAATGCTATACAGAGCCGGATATTGTTTTCTGAGGGTGGTATTTCCTAGCCATTTATCCTCCCAGAAACGGATTTCCGATCCATCACTAATTGAAAAGGATCCTTGTGGGAAGAAGAACTTCTTCGTGGCCATAAGGCCAGCCCAGAAGTGTGAGTCCCCAGGTTTCCAAAGAACCTGAGACAGAGCTTTAGAGCCCACATATTTCCTCCTAAGGAGGGTTTGCCAAACTCCATCTTCAGAGAGGAGTTTAAAGAGCCATTTACCAAGCAATGCTCTATTCTTGACCTCAAGGTCATGAACTCCGAGCCCTCCTTGTTATTTAGGGCAGCAAACCACACTCCATTTAGTCAGCCGATATTTTTTCTTCTCGCTATCCCCTTGCCAAAAGAATCTAGACCGGAACTAATCCAATCGTTTCAAAACTCCTTTAGGCAATTGGAAGAATGAAATCATATACAGTACCATATTCGGAAGTACTGAGTTTATGAGAACCAATCTTCCCCCGAGGGATAGGAGCTTGCCTTTCCACCTATTTAGTCTTACTTGCAGTCTTTCCTCCACATTTTTCCATTCAGCATTTGTGAGTCTCCGATAATGTATCGGGATTCCCAAGTAGTTGATAGGATATTGACCTTGCGTACAGCCGAAAAGTTCAGCATACAAGGCGGCGTTGTCTTGAGCCTCGCCAAAACAAAACAATTCACTTTTATGGAAATTTTATCTTAAGACCTGAAAGTTGCTCAAATGCTGATAAAATCAGCTTAAGATTACGAGCCTTTTCAATGTCATGTTCCATAAAAAGAATTGTATCGTCCGCGTATTGAAGGATTGATAAACCACCATCAACGAGATGAGGAATGACTCCTTCAATTTGGCCGTCAGCCTTAGTTCGATCAAGATAGCCAACATATCAGCCACTATATTAAATAGCATTGGCGATAATGGGTCACCTTGTCTAAGGCCTTTTTTCGTTTGGAAGTATTTGCCAATGTCATCATTGACTTTAATGGCTACACTTCCCCCCGAAACAAAGCTATCTACTAATGCTCTCCACTCATTAGAAAAACCTTTCATTCTAAGAGTCTGTTGGAGGAAAGACCAGTTGACTTTATCGTAGGCCTTCTCAAAATCAATTTTAAATATTACCCCATTCAGCTTTTTCCTATGTAGTTCGTGGACTGTTTCATGTAGGATTGCCACCCCATCGAGGATGTTCCGCCCTTGCATGAACGCCGTCTGTGACGGTCGAACCACATGATCTGCCACACTGTTCAATCGAATCGTAGCAACTTTGGTAAATATTTTAAAACTAACGTTAAGAAGGCATATAGGTCTAAATTGTTGAATCCTTTCTGCCTCATTAACCTTAGGTAATAAAATTATCTCACCAAAATTAAGACGAAACAACTCTAGTTGTCCAGCATGTAGACAAGCGAACAGTTCAAGTAGATCAAACTTGATAACATCCCAGAAGTTCTGATAGAACTCGGCCGGGAAACCATCGAGACCAGGAGCTGTATTATGTTTCATTTGGAAAACCGCCTTTCTCACTTCATCCTCAGAGTAGAGGTCAGTGAGTAGGTTATTCTCTTCAACTGAATCCTGGGGTATATCATCTGTTCTAGACTCATCCAAAGTAAAATTACCTTCCTCTGGAGCTCCATACAGACTTTTATAGTAATTGGTAATATAAGACTTGAGTTGATCATGGCCCTCGATCGTTCCCTCATCCTGAATGAGAGAATGAATCCGCTTTTTCCTGTGTCTGCCATTGGCAATACTGTGGTAATAGCGAGTATTCGAGTCCCCTTCAAGAATGAATTGAGCTTTGGATCGTTGGTACCATTTTAGCTCCTCCTCACGCAGAAGTTTCGCTGTCTGTGCATTCGATTGGCTCTTAAGCTCAATCTCTTGCGTAGACAACAGTCGAACCTCTGCTAAAGCCTCTAGGGCATCAATTAGGGAGGATAGCCTCAACTTTTCTTTTTTCAGTAAACCCGTAGTATGACGTGCCCAACCAGTTAGGTGTATGCGTAAAGCACGGATTTTATTGTTCCACCTCTGTATGGGCGTATCACCAGCTACCGGTCTTTCCCAGATTCTTTTGACCATCTCATGGAAACCCTCCCGATGTAACCACCCAAGTTCAAACTTGAAGCGCGGGTTACACGGTGGTCGAGGCATACCGGTGGTCAAAAGAATGGGAATATGGTTCGACAAACCCTCTATACGTTCTAGAGCCCGTACCGACACCAATGGGAACCTGGATTCCCAATCAGTATCCATGAGTACACGGTCCAATTTTTCGTATGTGGGTTCAAGGAGAGAGTTAGCCCAAGTAAACTGTCTCCCCACCATTGATATCTCTCTTAAGTTCAAGTTGTCAATGACTGCATTGAACAAAAGAGTCCAACGGTTGTCAAACCGTCCTCTACTTTTCTCGAATGGATAACGAAGCAAGTTGAAGTCCCCACCAATGATGAATGGGTGTGGGTTGTCTTTTGCCAAGTTAACCATCTCACAGAGAAAGGACGTCTTAGCCTCCTCCTGGGCCGGCCCATACACGGCAACCAGACTCCAAATGAAGTTGTCGGATTTATTTCGGATGTGCATTTTGATATGGAAATCACCATCCGAAACATCCAACACTTCTATGGTGTCAGTCCTGATGCCTAGTAGAATGCCCCCGGAGCGGCCATGGGGAGGGCGAGAGTACCATTCAAAGTCTATACCGCCCGAAAGTCGGTTCAATAGATTTTGTGAGACTCACGCCTTCCCGTCTCAGAAATAGCTAAGAAATCCAAATTATGGTCCTGAATGCAACCAGCAAAGTGCAAATATTTAGCCAAGTCACCAACACCTCTGCTATTTGTGAACATGCCATTCATTGGGAAACCTTTGGGGATTTGGATAACTTTGCCCGTTTCCGGGACGACCTGTTGGAGGAAGATTTCGATTTCCGACCGATTGCTTTTAACCCATACAATGAGCTCAAACCGTCGTCGTCCAAACCAACCTCCGACACTTCACCAATTAGATGAGAAAGAAGCTGACCATCTGATGTGGCATTCGCTTCTTCTTCATCCATATAGGTGGTTGTCAACCCAGTCGAAACTTTAGGAATAACCGTTAGACGGTCAAATTCCATATGCCTCAAGACTTTGGTTGAAACATCTACATGAAATCTACTACTACCAAGATTAACTCCTATACTAGTAAGCTTTGACTGAATTGAATTAGGAGAAAAAGCAAGAAAAGATTTTGAATTCATTTCCGTACCGAGGTAGTCCAAATTGCGTGCGGCTTTGCGACGCATGGCCTTCTTCAAGGAGTCCTCATTTGTCGCAGACGCCCTGTCCAACGCCCCTCCAAACCTCTCACTACGACGTGGCGGAGTGAACCCGTCAGTGAATGCCGACGCAGTGGGAGGAGGAGTGGAAGGCGTGACAGAGCCTCCAGCCATGTACGAAGCCTCCTGTGGAGCGTTAGCATGGGACGGCACTGGCGATGTAGCAGCCGGCCCAGCCAACGCCGCAGCAACAGAGGAGGCAGCATCGGACGGGTGAGTCAGTGTCGAAGTCGTGACTGCACCCCTCCCGGCTGCCTCAGAGGCCGGTCCATCCAGAGGAGGCTGCGTTGTAGTAGACGCCTCCCCAAGAACCAGCCCAGCATCGCTCGCATGGAGGTGTAGCCCAGCAGCTGAGTGAGCAGCACTCTCCTCCGGGCCTGGCACCGAAACGGCCCGGTTCAGCTGCTGCTCGAGCCATCCCACCGTGCTCATCTTCCGCTCGGCAGCCGTGGCCGCATGAGGCTGCGTTGTAGTAGACGCCTCCCCAAGAACCAGCCCAGCATCGCTCGGATGGAGGTCCAGCCCAGCAGCTGAGTGAGCAGCACTCTCCTCCGGGCCTGGCGCCGAAACGGCCCGGTTCAGCTGCTGCTCGAGCCGCCCCACCGTGCTCATCTTCCGCTCGGTAGCCGTGGCCGCATGCGGCCCAGCTGGGCCGTTGCCGAGCTCCGACGCGTGGTCAGCCTCCTCCGTGGCCTGCGAGCTCGAGCGAGCCACCAGCGTCCCTCCTGTGCTGTAGCCCACCGCCGAGGTGCGGCGAGTAAAAGCCGTCACCTGCGAGGCGCCCAGGAGCTCCAGCGCCCCTGCTGGGCTGGAATCCGTCGTCTGGGCGCGGTTCACATGCTCCAGTCGCCGTTCTGGCCCACTAGGACTGGCCGGTGAAACAGAAGCATCCTCCTGGGACAGAGCTCTACTCAGCGGGCTAATCGGAGTATCATCATCACGCAACAGCCTTGGCGACTCCCAGTGAATCCTGGCTACTATCTCGATCCCCCGAGGAGATTTCGGGTGCGGATTATACGGAGTGATAGCAAAATTCATCTCCTGTGTATTGGTGTGAGAAGTGGCCATGGTTTTTCCAAAATTAGCCGCACCCGAGGATTGGCTTGAATCAACTTCCATACTTGTAGTTTGCATCGCATTCATACTAGAGGTATCCGTGGGGTCATCCTCCCCCTCCTCAGCACCCCCATACTCGTTATCTGCATCATCTCCCTTGCGGCGCCAGAAATAAGGAACGAACTCTACGTCAGGAGCAAAATCTGCTGACTCGCGGCCGAAAACGAAAGCATACTCCTTCAGTTTAACCACACAGGCCGTGCCAACATAAGGTCCAGTGCTGTCCTGTTGCTTGTCCAGGGGCTTGGAGCAAGGCATCGCAACGAGGATGTGCACAATGCCTTTACTCCTCAGCGTGACAAGATCAACATCCAGCGTCGTCCCAATCAAAGAACCAACGGCCCAAATACCAAGGAAATGCCTCACCGGATACGGACCCCCCTGAACATGTACCCACACCTGCTCAAGCACCCTCATAGGGAGGACATCCTACCTCTTCCAGACCGAGATAGTGGTTGTGGCCTTATAGCCCGGAACACCCATTTGCATCCCCTCCATCCGCTGGAGATCCGCGACAGAGGGGAGCCCAATAAGAAAGGCATTAGTACCATGCAAAACAGCCTCCCATGTCCAAGACGAGCTCGAGGGACATATCCTGGAAACCAAGCTCTGAACAGCTGACGCAGGCACCGAATCCCCAGCAATCCTCACCAAAGCTGTGGGCGAACTCGATGGAATCAGGTGGGGCTTGTACACACTATCAGGCAGCTGCGTGAAGATCGTCTCCTCAGTGCCATAACCTGCAGTGAAAGCCGTGGGCTTGGGGAGCCGAAGAGTAGGGCACCTGATAGTTGGATGCGCCCCATTATCACACACAAGACAATAGTGCTTCACAGGACACCCCTTAGTGGTGTGAGTATCAACCGTACACTTCCAGCATTTAGTAAACTTCTTGGCTTTACCCGAAACCCCAGTCTTTGCCTCAACTTGCCCTCCCGACCCAGCTGTCGGTGACATTTCATCCACACTAGTGGTCTCAGGCACGACCGTGGTAGCCACAGCTGCCGGAGGCGCAAACAGCTGCTGACCCTGCATGGCCGCTGTCGGTGGCGCGAAGAACTGCTCCGTCAGAACTGGAGGTGGCTAAAAAACGGGAGCCTGAAGCTGCTATTGAGGCGGAGGCTGCTTCACACATCTTTTCTTCTTCCTCTTGGGACGTGGTCCCTGCCCTGCCGCCTGCCCCCCCCCCCCCCCCGTCTGAGTTATCGGAGGGACGGGCTGCTGTTGAAACTGCTGGTACATGGGTTGAGGCATCGGCATCAGTGGCGGGTACAACATCTGCTGTGGCAGTGGCATCATGTACGCCAGAGGTCCGGGCTGCCGTGACGGGTCCTGCAGCGGCCGGAACGGAGGAACGCCCTCCTGCGGTGTAGGGTGTGCCCCCGCGCCGGGAACTGCCCCTCCGGCCATGTTTGGAGGCGGCGCCCCTGCGGCATCCCGGCCCCTAGCCCCTGAGCTTGAAGCTGCTGCTGCGGAAGATGGATCGAAATGGGAGGGCGGGCAGGACCCGGCCTCGGAGGCCCTCCAAGTTGCGGGCGCTGCGGCACCGCCATGGGGGTGTTTCTTGCCGCGGTCAGGCAGCAAACGAACGCACCCAGTTGGGTGACGGAGGCATGAGGGAGGAGCCCGGCCGTGACGAGTTGGATGGCGGCGAGGTCGGGGTGGGTGCGCGTGGTTGCAGAGGAGTCGGAGCCTTCCGAAGACGATGGCCGCGTAGAGTTTGATCAGGTTCGAGCTGGAGCCTGACCGACCCCGAGATAGGGTTGACCCTACGCGGATGGTGGAGATGCGCCCACGGTGATGCATGGCTCAGATCAATCGTCGGGTGGCCCGCCAGCGTGTTTGTCAAAATTTGAACTTCCGCCATCATCGGATCGGCCCGTACCTCCTCCGGCGAGCTCGTCGCGGCGGCCGCCATGCCGGAGCACTGATCCACATTCTCCGGCATCCTCCGCACCCCCTCGAGCGCCTTGTCGATGAAGGTCCCAAGGATGGGCGGCGGAGAGACTCGTCTTGGAGGTAGAGGACCCCTGATGTAGGTTGGTCCCGATTTTCACGGATTTGGGCGGAGGGATCGATGAACACGAAGAACAAGGGATGAACTCAAGAACACAAAGAGGGGAAAACACCAAATCAAGGATAACTAGCAAGTAGCAACTCAGCAAGATTCAATTGGTAAAAAGCCCCAAGGGTAGCCCCCAATTCTCCTCTCCCAAGCACACCTTACTCTTAGGATTGTTTGTCCAATTGGTCAATCCAACCAATCTAATCTAGCCACTACAAGAGGGAAGATTAGCAAGTAATCGCAACTACAAGAGGACGCCTTGGTATCCACGTAGGGATCTTCTCCACAAGGGGAGGTCTTGGTTCATCTCCACAAGGGGAGGCCTTGATTCATCTCCATAGGAGGAAAGAGACACTTTGAGAAGAAGGAGCAAGGCTCTCTCTAATCCCAAATCATAGTCTAACCCTAACCCTAGAGGGGAGGTAGCTATTTATAGTCTAGATGCGAAATATAGATGAGTGGCTAGGATTACAAGGCTCAAGGGCCATCTCAGCACACAGGCTCGCGCAGGTCCGGTAGTGTCATGGGATTATCACGGCAGATGTCATCGCGTAATGACTTGTGAGATCGCAGAACTTGGGCGACGTAGGATCATCCGGGAGCGAGATTGCACACAGGAGAGCGATTTATACAGCTTCAGCCCCCGGGAAACATCATCCGGTAATAGCCCTACATGCTGTTTGTGGCTAGGTCATATTTCGTATGCTATGGAGTCGCCGAGATGGTGCGGCGGCTCCTCTTGTTTTGTTTACATTGTCTCTCTTGAGATCTAGGTCTTGCCTCTAATTTTTCTTGTTCCTCGTGGGGAGCCCCTGCCTGGTTTATATAGACGGCCAGGCTAGGGTTTACATGAGTTCTAGTCGAATACGTCTTGGAGTCTTCGCTTGGCCTCCAAGTCATCAGAGGCCTTGAGTTCGTCCTGAGCCATAAGTTCGTCACCAGCTTATCTCCTGATAAGCCATCACCAGATAAGTCGCGGCCAGATAAGTCGCGGCCAGATAAGCCACCGCCAGATAAGTCGCGGCCAGATAAGCCACCGACAAATGAGTCGCGGCCAGCTTATGTCTTGATAAGTCTTCGCCAGCTTATGTCTTGATAAGTTCGTACGTTGGCTCATACTCAATTAGGTATTCCCCTGACATTAGCCCCAAGCTTCCGGGTGATTCGTAGAGTCAGGCGGAAGATCTTGACTTGATGATGATGATGTTATCAACTTGAGTATGTAGAACTTGGCGACCTGTCGATGTTGAGCTTGGCAACTCGCTGATGTTTAGCAAGTTGTTGATGTTGATGACGTTGAGTCGCGAGCATAGCGGCTATTGAACCACTGGTGTAGAAGCATTGAGTTGCCGGTGTGGAGGACATTAAGTTGTTGGTGTAGAGTCCACCACATCACGGGCATGAAGACTAAGCTGAAATCATAAAGATGCCAAGTCATGGATATCAAGACATATTAGCCATAAGCATATGAGTTGCTGAGTCATAGTCATCGAAGCAAACAATCATAGGCATAAATAAGCTAGACAATCATTAGAGTAGAATAATCTGTTAAATTATCAGACAAGCCATCTTGACCTGTTCTGAATCATGGCAGCTCAAGAGTATATATATGCAATGACTGGCTTTTAAGCCTTCCGAGTCACTTATTTGACTCAGCAAATGGATATTTGTTTTCCCATGCGTTGCAAAAAATGATACCTGCATATTAACATGGTATAGAAATTTAGTAGATACCACCAGATGCTGGTGGATGTGTAGCCCCCAAGGGCTGAGCTGTATGCTTGACCATGCTGCTCGGGACTCAAAAATATTTTTCTTAGACAAAAACTTGATTGTCCTAGCCCCCAAGCATTAAGTAGGTATGATTTCATTATCCTGCTTAATGGCATATCGTTGCAATTTGATCCTGCAACAGATTGACAAATATTGTTGCCGCAAGATAATAATGATATCTAGAGTAGGGAAAAGCCGCGTTATAAACTCCAAGTTGTTAAATATTCTTTGAGCCGATAGGAAAAAGATAATCCCTGTCAAAACTCTAGATATAAATTAAGGAATTGTCCTTAAAAATTCCACTTGATGTGGCTGAAGATAAATAAATAATGGTGGCTTCAACAGCCGATAACATGATGATAATATTTTTTAGCCCCGATGGCTAGTAATAAATCTGATAAAACTTTAGTACTCCGCATGATAGCATATGGTACTCTGCATGATAGCAATCTGTTTTTTGCATGATATGTTGCATGATAGCAAATGGTATTTTGCATGATCGCAAATGGTTGCATGATAGCAACTGGTATTTTGCATGATAGCAAATGGTACGATGCATGATAGCATATGGTACGACTCAGTATTTCCTAGTCTAATGTGTATTCAGGGTCGAGAAAGTCCATGATAGGCATTCAGACTCGATTGACGCCACATGCGGGTAATTTAGTCCTTCTGAATTATCTCTGTTACCGTTAAGAAGGACTCGCGTGGCTTAGTATTTCCCTGGTCTAATGTGTGTTCAGGGTCGAGAACGGCCATGATAGGCAATCAGACTCGATTGACGCCACATGCCGGTACTTTGGCCGCATAGTGCAAGTTACATCTAACTTAAGGCGAGTATAACCAGGTTAATTTGCCACAAAGAGTGATTCCATGAGAATAAGCCGAGCTCATAAAGCTGCAAAGCCCCCGTGAAACCCAGAGATTAGTGAAAATAAAGTCTCAGCATCTCATATTGAGCTGAAATGACAAACCCCCGGATACCGGTGGTGCCCGCTTTATTTCACTAATCCTGATGTGCGACCGCGCGTAGGTGGCAGTCGACTTTTGATATAATCAGCTGTAATAGCCGTTGTCGGGGAATACTTTGTGCATTAACCTGCGGCCCATGTTGATAAGTGCGACCCACTTTACTCGCACCAGAAAAGGCCTGCATGAAAGCAAGCCCAATATCGCACTGCCACAAGGAGAAGGATCTAAAAGACATATCCTGAAAGACGTGAGGAGGAGTTAGTCTCCGAGTAGGTTCAGGTCGACATATTCCTTGTGGAGGAAGTTTCCTTTATAACCTAGCGAGCCTCTGTGTATATAAAGAGGACTCGCAGAACTCAGAGAGGGTCAAGCTATCAAGCCCTAAAACCCTAGTTCTCACGGCGAGTACCCAGATCGGATCGCCTCCATTGTAACACCACATATATCATATCAATACCAATCTAGGGTAGGTAGGAAGTAGGTTTTTACCTCACATTGAGGGGCCGAACCTGGGTAAATCTGTGTTCGTCCTTGTTCCTGCGATCCCAAGCTCGGAGACGATTGACTCGCGCAAATCCCACACCTACAAAGTCATCCATGACATCTGACGTGACAAACCCACGACAGTTGGCGCCCACCGTGGGGCCTGCGGTCAAGAGCGTCACGTTCCGTGCGGGATCGATGAAAGGAGCTGAAGATCTCGCCATTGGCCACATCATCATGGTCGATGGTGTCATGGGTTTGTCACGTCAGGTGTCATAGATGACTTCGTAGGTGTGGGATTATGCGAGTCAAGCATCTCCGAGCTTGGGATCGCAGGAACAAAGATCAACACAGATTTACCCAGGTTCGGCCCCCTCAATGTGAGGTAAAAGACCTACTTCCTGCCTACCCTAGATTGGTATTGATATGATAATCGAGGTGTTACAATGGAGGCGATCCGATCTGGTACTCGCCGTATGAGCTAGGGTTTGGGGCTTGATAGCTTGACCCGCTCTAAGTCCTGCGAGTCCTCTTTATATACACAGAGGCTCGCTAGGTTACAAAAGGAAACTTCCCCATAAGGAATACATCCACAGAGGCCTACTCGGAGACTACTTGGTCTTCACGTCCTCCGGGATATGTCTTCTAGATCTTTCCCTTATGGCGGTTCAATATTGGGCTTGCTCCCAAGTGGGCCTTCGTCCGTGCGAGTAAGTTAAGTCGCACTGGGCCGCGGGTTAATCCAGAAAGTATTCCCCCGACATTAGCCCCCAAGCGTGGCCTGAACTTCATAGTATTTCTTGATCTTGAATGCTTAGGCCGCGCTTTTCCTTGTTTCGCGGCTTATAATTGTGCAAGTTTGGCCTTGACTCGCACCTGGAAGATCATCTGACTTCGTGAGCTTCTTTGTTAGAGTATCCTGATAGCTTCAGAACTTGATGACGATCTATCTTCAAATTTTTGATGATAATATGATGTAGCCCCCAAGGATTGAGAGGATGTTATGTGGTAATCATCTCAATTCTTCTCAGAGAACTCTGAAGGTCATCACCTGTAACTTGATATCATGATAAAACAATTGTTAAGTTACAAGTAATTGTAATTGGTGTTGCCGTACTATAAGCAGTACATCGACCTCTAGTTAGGCCATCTGAATCCTTAAGTGGGCACTCGCGCGACTCAGTATTTCCTAGGAATATGTGTGTTCAGGGTCGAGAGCGGCCATGATAGGCAATCAAGCTCGATTGACGCCACACCCCAGTACTTTGGCCACATAATGCGAGTAGCAATCCAACTTAAGGTAAATTTGATAATTGCCAATAAATCGGCTGTTTCAGGGTAACAAAGACCCCAAGAAACATAATGATATTGCCATGATAGGCTAAGCTATGATAAGCTTTGATTATGATGACACATAAGGTCGCGCCTAGGTGGCAACCGAGTGTTATACATAGGGTTGGATCGCGCGTAGGTGGCGATCCATGGTGATACATGGGGTCGGTCGCGCCTAGGTGGCGACCAGAGATGATACAAAGTTTACGGCCGCGCCTAGGTGGCAGCCGGTTTCTGATACAAGGGTCGATCGCGCCTGGGTGGCGATCAGATGTTGCATAGGTCGCGCCTAGGTGGCGACCAAAGTTGAAGTTCTAGCCCTGAGTGGCTGTGATGATACTCAGCTATAAAGCTGGAAAGGATGATGCTTGGCTCTGATTAGCCTTTTCTTATGTATAGTACGGTCGCAGGTGTGCGACGTTCCAAGGGCGAGGTGCCTCGAGACGATCCTCGAAATCATGGCGTTCGCTGCTTTCTTCCCTTACATCCAGCAGGTAGTACGACCCATTGTTTAGCTTCTTGCTGATGATGTAGGGTCCTTCCCATGGAGAGGACAGCTTATGCATTCCCTTGTGATCTTGTTTAAGTCGCAGTACTAGGTCGCCTTCTTGAAAGGTGCGGGTTTTGATGCGTCTGGCATGATAGCGTCGCAAGTCTTGTTGATATACTGCTGACCTTGATGCTGCCAAGTCTCTAACCTCTTCTAATGTGTCCACCGAGTCTTGCCGAGCTATCTCATTATCTGTCTCGATGTAAGCCGCAACTCTTGGTGAATCATGTATGATATCGCTGGGCATGACTGCTTCTGCTCCATAGACCATGAAATATGGTGTAAATCCTGTGGATCTGTTAGGGGTTGTTCTCAAGCTCCACAGTACTGCTGGCAGTTCTTCCACCCAACATCCTGGAGATGCTTCGACCTTTTCAATAAGGCGCGGCTTAATTCCATGGAGAATTTCCTGGTTAGCTCGCTCAGCTTGTCCATTGCTCTGCGGGTGTGCTACTGACGTGAGGTCCAATCTTATCCCATTGTCTGCGCAAAATATCTGTGTAGCCCCTTCAGAGGTGTTGCTCCCATTGTCTGTAATGATACTATGGGGGTAACCGAAGCGGAATATGACCTTCTTCAAGAACTTGACTGCTGTTTCAGCCTCGCAATCTCCCACAGGTTCTGCTTCTATCCACTTTGTGAATTTGTCCACCATGACTAAGAGGTGAGTTTTTCCGTTTGAAGACCGTCTGAAAGGCCCTACCATGTCAAAACCCCATACGGCAAAAGGCCATGTGATGGGTATTGTGCGAAGTGCTTGGGCTGGCATATGATCTTGCCTAGCGTATCTTTGACATCCATCGCACACTCTGACAATTTGCTCTGCGTCTGCTAATGCTGTTAACCAGAAGAATCCATGTCGGAACGCCTTTGCCACCAAAGATCTTGACGAAGCATGATGGCCACAATCGCCTGAATGAATTTCGTGCAAGATTTTTCGTCCCTCTTCTGGTGAGACACATCTTTGGAATGCTCCTGATACGCTGCGCTTGTATAATTCATTGTTGATGATTGTATAGGCCTTTGATCGTCGTATGATTTTGCGCGCCTCAATTTCATCGTCCGGCAGCACTCCGCGACTTAAATATGCCATGTATGGCTCTGTCCATCCTGGCTGTTCATGCAGGGCTGCGACTAAAGTTGAATCATCCTCTGGCTCTGCAATGTCAATTTCTGCTGGAGGTTTGACTGATGGATTGTGCAGTTCATCCAGGAAAACATTGGGTGGGACTGACTGTCTATTGGATCCAAGCCGAGACAGGGCATCCGCAGCTTCATTTTGTCTCCGATCAATATGTTCAACTTGGTATCCAGTGAAATGTCCAGCAATTCTGTCCACCTCTCTCCTATATGCAGCCATGTTCGCATCCTTGCTGTCCCACGTTCCGGAGACCTGCTGTGCCACCAAGTCTGAATCGCCAAAACAGCGTATACGACTGATGTTCATCTCCTTTGCTATACGTAGACCATGAAGCAGTGCCTCGTACTCCGCCACGTTATTTGTGCAGTTGAAGTGTATCTGTAACACATACCGCAGCTTGTCTCCCTTGGGAGATGTCAGAACAACTCCAGCCCCCGAGCCTTGCAACTGTCTTGACCCATCAAAATGCATGGTCCAGTATTTGGTTTCTGCCATGCTAGGAGCAACTTGGATTTCTGTCCAATCGTTAATAAAATCTGCAAGGGCTTGCGACTTAATTGATGTGCGCGGCTCGTAACTGATGTGATGTGGTCCCAACTCGATCGCCCACTTAGCGACTCTTCCAGTAGCTTCTCGATTACGAATGATATCTGCCAATGGTGCTGAACTCACCACAGTTATTGGATGCTCTTGGAAGTAGTGCTTCAGCTTGCGACTCGCCATGAACACTCCAAACACCAACTTCTGCCACTGTGGGTAACGCTGTTTGGAAGCTGTGAGGACTTCGCTCACGTAGTATACTGGTCTCTGGACAGGGTATTCCTTTCCGTTTCTTGTCTCTCCACAACCATGACAGCACTCACAGCGCGGGAATTTGCCGCTATGTATAGTAGCATTGGCTCTTTATCTTTTGGAGCCGCCAGAACTGGAGCATTCGTCAATTGATGTTTCAAGGCTGTCAGAGCTTCGTCGGCCTCTGCGTCCCAAACGAAGGTGTCTGATTTTTTCAACAGTCTGTACAAAGGTAGTGCTTTTCTCCCAATCTTGATATAAAGCGACTCAAAGCTGCTACGCAACCAGTAAGCCGCTGTACATCTTTTATCTTTTCTGGCTTTTGGAGATCCATCACGGCCTTTATCTTGTCAGGATTGGCCTCAATGCCTCTTTCTGATACTATGAATCCCAATAGCTTTCCTGCTGGTACTCCGAAAACGCACTTTGTGGGGTTGAGCTTCATGTTGTATTTTCTGAGATTTGTGAATGTCTCTGCCAGATCACCAATAAGATCCTGGCTAACTTGCGATTTAATCACAATATCATCCACGTAGGCATGAACGTTGCGACCTATTTGCTCATGTAGGCAATTCTGAATGCATCTTTGGTAAGTCGCACCTGCGTTCTTCAACCCAAAGGGCATGCTGACGTAACAAAAAGCTCCGAAGGGTGTGATGAAGGACGTCTTTTCTTGGTCCTCTCCTCATCTTGATTTGATGGTAGCCTGAATAGGCGTCCAAAAAGCATAACAGCTCGCACCCAGCAGTTGAATCAATTACTTGGTCGATTCTTGGCAAAGCAAATGGATCCTTTGGACAAGCTTTGTTAAGACTGGTGTAATCAACGCACATTCGCCACGTACCGTTCTTTTTCATAACCAATACTGGATTTGCCACCCACTCCGGATGGTATACCTCTGTGATGAATCCTGCAGCCAGCAAGCGAGCTATTTCCTCTCCTATTGCCTTTCTCCTGTCATCATGAAAACGCCGTAGTGGCTGCTTCACTGGTTTAGCCGCAGGGTTCACTTTGAGGCTATGTTCTGCTAATTCTCTTGGTACCCCTGGCATATCTGACGGCTTCCATGCGAAGATGTCTTTATTTTCCTGGAGAAAAGCGACGAGGGCCTTCTCCTGCTCTTCTTCCATGTGTGCTCCAATGCTAGTTTGCTTGGATGAGTCGCCAGGAACAAGATTTATCTGCTTAGTGTCCTGGGCCGCTTTGAATTTCATTGGTGGCTCGGCAGATGGCGTGGTAACCACACTCATATCGTTTGGGTCCACCTGCGACTTATAACCTTTTAGTTCTTCCGCGGCACAGGCGGATTCTGCGAAAGCCGCATCTCCTTTCTCACATTCTATTGCTTTTTCTCTATCTCCGTACACTGTGATGACCCCTTTTGGTCCTGGTATCTTCAACTGTAGGTACACGTAGCATGGCCTGGCCATAAACTTAGCAAAGGCCGTTCTTCCAAACAAGGCGTGATATGGGCTTTGGAATTTTACCACTTCGAAGCTTAGGAATTCACTTCTAAAGTTCTCTTCTGTTCCAAAAGTTACCCCTAGGGTTATTTTCCCCACTGGCGTGCGGACCTTCCTGGGACAATGCCGTGAAATACTGTTGACGTGGGCTGCAGGCTGGAATCCTTGAGTCCTAGACGCTGGAAAGTATCGTAGTACAAGATATTAATGCTGCTTCCTCCATCCATAAGCACTTTGGTCAGCTTGTATCCTGCAACGTATGGTGCCACAACCAGTGCCAACTTGCCAGGTTCCCGTACCTGTGGCGGGTGGTCGTCGCGACTCCAGGTTACCGCGTATTCTGACCACCTTAACCAAGCGGGTGTTGCTGGTATCACGGCGTTCACCTGCTGACTTCTCCGGCTCAATTTCTCTTCTCTTTTGGAGGTATCGATAACTATTGTGTGATACTGCCCCGTCTGCCTGGGGTTACTCGCGCCGTGCTGCCCAATGTTTGTGTTATGAGCCGCACTAGGGTTTCCTTCATGGGAATTCCCCCCGTTGTGTTGGCTCTCTTCTTTCCACTTTTTGTAATAATGGCATTGCGCCTTGGTATGGTCCGCTGGCCGTCCATCACCTGTCGCATGAAGGTCGCATGGCCGGTTGAAAACTTCTTGCATATTGATTGGACGGGAGCCGTATCCTCGACCCCTTCCACGCTGGCCTCTGAATCCTCCACGCGTATTGGCGACGAGCCCTGAGTGACCATCTTCGCTTTTGCGTTTGTTTTGACTCGTGTTGTTGTGGCTCGTTTGCTGCTGCTGGGGCTTGTTGGAGTTTTTCTTTCCTTTTGCAGCAACCTCCTCTTCTTCTCCGTCTGACGCGTCTCTGGTTTTATCTGAGCTGGCATATTTGTTAGCCGCAGCCATCACCTCGCTGAGGCTCTTGACTTTATCCTTCATGCGACCCAGCTTATGAATCAGCGGCTCAAACTTGCAGTTTTTCTCCATCACCAGGACGGCTGAGCTTGGTGGTATATTATCTGAGGAGTGTATTATTTCTGCCACCCTTTTCATCCAATGGCGACTTGACTCGCCTTCCTTCTGGACACAACGCTCTAAATCTTCTATATTGCAGAGTCGCTTGCAAGTTCCTTGGAAGTTTTAATGAAGGCATCCTTCAGTTCCTCCCAAGTATTTATAGAGTTGGGAGGCAAATTTTGCAGCCATATGTGCGCTGCTCCTTCTAGCATCATGTTTAGGTAGCGTGCGCAGATCTCTTCAGATGCGTTTAGGATGCTCATGCCCATCTCGTAATTGTTGAGCCAAGTGGTTGGATCCATGCTGGCGTTATAGTTTGCCACCTTGCGTGGCCCTTTGAAATCTTCAGGAAAAGGTTCCGATCTGATCCTCTCAGTGAAACACGCCGGTCCCTTGAGTCGCGAGGACAGGGCTGTGGTCGCGCCTGCGGGGTTATCTGCGGGCCGCTTTTGCATCAATGGCGCATTCGCCTGCGCTTCTGCGACTTGCTCCTGCTGCCTCTGTGCGACTCCTGACACGTCCTCTGGTGGCCTGCTCTGGACGCTTCTTTCTGCTGTAATCCTGTGATTGGCTGGTACGAGGGGCAGCTGTGCTTCGGCTTCCGCCCTATTGGCTTGTTGCAGGACTGCCGTACTTAACATCTGAATCGCGCGCCGCGCCTCAGCATTGACCGGGTCATCGCCTGTTGGTACCATCTGAGTCAAGATATTAGCCGCAGCATACATATTATCGACAGGGTTCTGGTAATGGCCCTGTGGGGTGTGAAACCTCCTTGGTTGTTGCTGGGTCTCTTGATTTGTTGGTACCCTTCCTTCCGCAGTCGTCTGGATTCCCGTCGCGCGCTGGAGTGAGCGGGATTTCCACTGTTGGTTGAGTCGCGCGCAGCTGTGTTTGCGGGTCAACCTGTTGTTGAGTCGCAGCCAGCGCGGCTACTCTCTGCCGTTCCTGTTGGATTCCTTGGTTTATCTGATCGAGCCTGATCGAACCTCATACAGGAGCTCGGCCCTGGCGGCCTCAATTTCTGTTGCACGGAGGGCGGCGTTCGTGGCTGACACAGGGACAAGAAGTGGGTTGCTTGGGGGTGCCGATGCCTCGGTTTCTCCAGCAGTTCCTGATGCACCTGCTCCTCCGGCCATGTAAACCGCGACTTGTGCCATCTCTTGATCTGGTGATGATGTGATTTCTGGTGGGTAACCCCAGCAACTTTCTTCAAAGGCAGGTATGATGGACCCAAACTCTTGCGAGTCCATGCTTTCCACGGATTCTTCCCCGTCATCGGCGACTTCTTCTACTGAATCGCCTTCCTGGACCGATCTAACGGACCTGCCACCGATGAAGCCGACGAAGACGTTGATGGATCCGAACGGGATGACGTGGCCGGTCTCCAAATAATCTGCTTCCGGCCCCCAGCTTGAATCGTCGATGAGGGGTGTGCCATTGACCGTGATGATACGGCCAACAACAAGATCTTCAGCTCCCTTCATGGATCCTGCGCGGAACGTGACGCTCTTGACCGCAGGCCCCACGGTGGGCGCCAACTGTCGTGGGTTTGTCACGTCAGGTGTCATAGATGACTTCGTAGGTGTGGGATTATGCGAGTCAAGCATCTCCGAGCTTGGGATCGCAGGAACAAAGATCAACACAGATTTACCCAGGTTCGGCCCCCTCAATGTGAGGTAAAAGACCTACTTCCTGCCTACCCTAGATTGGTATTGATATGATAATCGAGGTGTTACAATGGAGGCGATCCGATCTGGTACTCGCCGTATGAGCTAGGGTTTGGGGCTTGATAGCTTGACCCGCTCTAAGTCCTGCGAGTCCTCTTTATATACACAGAGGCTCGCTAGGTTACAAAAGGAAACTTCCCCATAAGGAATACATCCACAGAGGCCTACTCGGAGACTACTTGGTCTTCACGTCCTCCGGGATATGTCTTCTAGATCTTTCCCCTTATGGCGGTTCAATATTGGGCTTGTTCCCAAGTGGGCCTTTGTCCGTGCGAGTAAGTTAAGTCGCACTGGGCCGCGGGTTAATCCAGAAAGTATTCCCCCGACAGATGGCATGCCACTCATCGACGATTCAAGCTGGGGACCAGAAGCAGATTACCTGGAGACCGGTCGCATCATCCCGTTTGGATCTATTCATGTTTTCGTCGGCTTCATCGGCGGCGAGTCAGAAGACCCATCACAGCCGGCGACTCAGAAGAGGGAGTCACCGTAACGGTGGATGAAGAAGAAGAATCTACCAACAACGAGCCACTAACACTCGAAGACGAAGAAGCCCAATCCATCGAGTATGTACTCGAGGAAAGGCTATGTGGAAACCATAGGGGTGGCAGCTCGCCCTCCGTAGGAGATCAGTGCATGGAAGGGGTCTACAGGACCGTGGAAGCAGAGGAAGGGCTGGGCATGCCGCTGGGCAGCTTAGCCCCCACGACGCCGGAAGCAGCGGAACAAGTCGCACCAGAAGGATCGGGAGTCGCAGAGCTCGGTTCGAGTCACGCGGCACCCGCTGCAACCACCCCAGGAGTCGCGGCCTGAGGAGTCGCAAACAGAGAAACACCGTCCGGAGTTGTACCTATGGAAGGAGGGCCAAGAATAACCCCCAACACGGCGGTTGTGATGCCCCAGAGCAGCCCGCTGTTTACGCCTATATCTGCGGTTAACGCTACCGCTAGAGCCGCGGAGCTAGAAGCTACCAGGATTGGGCTATATGATGAAGTCTAAAGGATTGTGGTTGAAAGGAGCAGGCTCGCACGCGAGGACCAGCGCCTCCAACAAGAACAACGGCAACTCACCGAAGACACCATCATCTTACAAGGAGGGCCAAGCACCTTGCCGCACCGACGCCATATCAGTCGCCTGCAGCCAGGAGCAGTAAATCCCATGGAGTTATTCCAATCACCCACCTCTGGACCTACAGCCGTGGTCCCTGCAGTCGATACACCAGCAGCCATGACGCCACCCCACGCGAACCCATCAGTCGTAACAAACGCAGCGCGTCCAGTCGCATGGTCAGAAGCCGCAGCACTATCAGTCGTAGCACCCTCATACATGGCACCACCTGTCACGGCTATGCGACCCGCGGCGCCTTTAGTCGCGCCTGCAGTGCGGACGATGGCATCGCCAGCATTCGCGCCTGTAGTTCCATCTTTTGCGGCACCAAGAGCGGCGGAAACACTAGGGTCAAGAGCTCTGGTGCAAGCTAACAACAGGGCTATCATGCCACCCCCGTCGCCACAACCCACTTTCGTGCAGCAGTCGGTACCGCAGCCTCTAAGGTTCCACACACCGCAAGGACACTATGTTAGCCCAGTGGAGAATCTCTATGCGGCTACCAACATCTTAGCCAGGTTGACACCGGCAGGAAACACACCGATGGACAGAGAGGCGTGGCGCACCATTGAGATGCTGAGCACGGCAGTAGTACAGCAGGCAAACATGTCTGAACATGGGGGACGGTTGCACGCCACCCCCTACAATAGTAGAGTAACAGCGAAAAGAAGCATCCGAGCCGAGTCGCCGCAGGTTGCGACTTCAAGTTCAGCCAGACGACAAAGGGAAAACCAATAGGTGGTACAAGTTCAAACCATAGAAGATGTGCAGCCACATGCAATGGTTAATCCGGCAGGGAGGCCAGCTCAATCCAACTTATCATCGCGACTTAAAGGTCCAGTCTGTTTCAGCGAGAGGATTAGGTCTGAGCCGTTTCCTGCAGATTTCAAAGGACCTCGCAAGGTCGCAAATTACAACCCAAGCATGGATCCGGTCACTTGGCTCAACAATTACAAGATGGACATGAGCATCCTCAACACGTCTGAAGAGATCTGTGCCCGATATCTAAACATGATGTTGGAAGGCGCAGCCCACATTTGGTTACAAAACCTACCACAAAACTCAATAAATTCTTGGGATGAGATAAAGGAAGCTTTCGTCAAGAACTTTCAAGGAACATGCAAGTGACTCTGCAGTATAGAAGATCTTGAGCGTTGCGTGCAAAAGGAAGGCGAGTCAAGTCGCCATTGGATGAGGAGAGTGGCAGAAATTATACACTCCTCAGAGAACATACCTCCAAGCTCAGCTGTCCTAGTTATGGAGAAAAACTGCAAGTTTGAGCCGCTGGTCCATAAAATGGGTCGCATGAAGGACAAAGTTAAAAGCCTCAGCGAGGTGATGGCAGCGGCTAACAAGTATGCAACTTGGATAAGACCAAGGACGCATCTGATGGAGAGGAAGAGGAAACTGTTGGCAAAGGAAAGAAGACCAGCAGCAAGCCTCAGCAGCAGCAAGCTAGCAATAGTAATGCGAGTTACAAGAAGCGCAAGAACGAGGAAGGAAACTCGGATTAGTCGCAAACACGAACACTCGTTACAAGCCAAGTAGCGGCAGAGGAAAAAATTTCCACCCAGTTAACTTGGAAGAAGTTTTCAACCGTCCCTGTGACATCCATGTGGAAAAAGATGGAAAACCACCCAACCACACAAAAGCGCAGTGCTACCATTACAAAAAGTGGAAGGATGGGCAGCCACTTAATGGGAATAACAACAATCAGAACAACGAGGGAGGCAATCACGGCGGAGGCCACCATAATGCTGCTCCAAACCCACAGCCAGACCAACCGCAGTTCCTAAAGCAGCTGGGTCAATATCACACAATTGTGGTTAATACCTCAAGGAGGGAGCAGAAGCTGCGACGACGCAACCAAGCTGTTAACGCCGTAGTACCAGCCATACCACAGTGGCTGAAGTGGTCCGAGCAACCAATAGTTTGGAGCCGCGAAGATCATCTAGGAGAAATAAATGAAGGAGGCAAGCTCGCGCTTGTGGTTGCCCCTCAAGTCGCTGGATACAAATTAAGCAAAGTATTGATGGATGGAGGCAGCAGCATCAACATACTGTACTATGAGACTTTCAAGAGGATGAATCTCCAAGAAAAGCAACTGCATCCGTCCAGAACAACGTTTCATGGAGTCGTGCCAGGCGTATCAGCTCAACCATTGGGGCGAATCAACCTGGAAGTCGCCTTCGGGACACAAAGCAACTTCAGAAGCGAGTACGTCTGGTTTGAGGTTGTAGATTTCCATAGCCCATACCATGCCCTCTTTGGCAGAGAAGCGTTCGCAAAATTCATGGCTCGACCGTGCTACGAGTACCTGAAGCTAAAAATGCCTGGTCCTAAGGGAGTAATCACAATAAATGGCAATAAAGAGATAGCACAAGAATGCGAGGAAGGCGACAGGGCTATGGCCAGAGACGCTTGCGTCGCGGAAAATGCGCCTGCTCCTGAGCCGCAACAAAACTTTGATGACATCGTGGAAGCCAAAAGACACCTGCCTGACCTGCGATTTCAGATTACAGCCGCAAGAAGGGCAAGAGCTGCAGGCCATCGGCAATAAGGGTATACCCCAACCACCGTGAGTCGCCATCAACGATCGCAACAGAACCAACAAGGGTTCACAGTATCAAGCTGGCCACTCAGGGCTTAAACCTCAACACCGGTTGCCACCTAGGCGCGACCGTACCATATGTATCAAATTGGATCGCCACCTAGGCGCGATCAACCCATGTATCAGGAATTAGCCGCCACTCAGGCACGGCCATACCTGTGCATCAAAAATCTGGTCGCCACCTAGGCCCGACCGACCCCATGTATCACCTCTGGTCGCCACTCAGGCGCGACCGACCCCCTGTATCATCTCTGGTCGCCACCTAGGCGCGACCGACCCCATGAATCACTTCTGGTCGCCACTCAGGCACGACCGACCCTATGTATCATATAATGATTTTGAAATAAAGCCGGCACCCCTACCATGTAGGTGGCTGTCGTTTCGCCTCAAACTACCAATTGAGTTGTGAGTCTTTCATTTTCTAATCATTGGTTCCTTGGGGGTGCGGCAGCTTTCTGAGCGCGGCCTATTACCTTGGAATCGCCAAACGAGTGGCATTTATCGTGATTATACTCAACCTTCACTTGGATGCGACTTGCATTATGCGGCCAAAGTACTGGGGTGTGGCGTCAATCGAGCTTGATTGCCTATCATGGCCGCTCTCGACCCTGAACACACATGTTCCTAGGAAATACTGAGCCGCGCAAGGGCCTAAGTAAGGAAAACCGAGACAAATCATAAGGACCAGACTATTGGTCGGAACTTGTACTGCTGAGAGTACTTAATAATCATAAAACATTGTTGCTAACACATCATTTCAACAATTATTACAAGCCACTAAGGGCTAACTTCACCATATCATTGTTTTTTACTCACTTCTTCCCAGCTTTTGGCTTGTGAGTAGGAGGCACCGGCGGCTTACCAAGCTTGGTAGGAGCAGCAGTCGCAGGCTCGCTGAAGGCTTATCAGTTGCGGGCTTGGGGGCTGAGGAGCTGGACACACCTGGAGAGGAGTTCTTTTCTTGAGGAGCAGCCACGCTGGCTGATGCAGCGGGTAATCTCTCGAATCTCGACCCATCTGGATGATACTTTCCCAGAAAGGTCGCTAGGTCCACTCCGTCCACAAGTTCAGTCGCGTGGCCTCGCATGCTCTTCCATGTCGCCGCATACTCTGAGGTGTCAGCACGGTGTCGTCCGTCTTCTTTGGAGGCTGCCTTGCGCAACCCTGGCAGCATCGAAGGATGGATCATATGTCTTAGCCAATGCAAGCACATGAGCCGCGCCAGAGCGAGCCGAAGATTCTTTCCAGTCCAAGAAGTACTGAGGCGCTTTGAGCAGCCTTTTCAATAGTCCTTCAGCATCGCAGGGACATCCTTGGTTGGCAGAAGGCAAGCCGATAATTTCCTCATAGCATTGACAGATTTGTGCGCAAACTCACGGATGTGGTCAAGTTGCTCCTAGGTGCTATGGTTAAGTAATGAAGAATCCTCGCCTGGAAAAAAGCACCCACTAGTAAGTACAGAGGCATACACAAGAGTTCAATATCACAAACAAAGCAGAGGCCTAAAAACATACCAGCCAGCTCCTGCGTCATGATGCACACCTTGCCATGGACAAGGTTGGAAGCGTTCGATACCTTCGTCAGCTCCTTTTGAAGGCGCCCAATCTCCGCAGCTTTAAGCCGCGCATCCTCATTGGCTTGAGTAATGGCATCCTTCTGGGCATTAATTTGACAATCTTGCTGCTGGATCCTCTCATGAGACTTCTCTTCAAACTTTTTAAGCCGCAGCTCAGTAGCCTTGGCTTGTTCAGACAGCTTATAGCTTCATCAGTAAGTTCGCCAATTCTGGCGTCTTTTTCTTCAGCTCAGCCTCGCGTTGGAGAAGGAGCTCGCGCAAATTCTCAAGCTCAGAGGGAGTTTCCTGCAATTGCTTCTCCAAAGCCAGCTTCTCCGCCGTCACAGCATAAAATTCTTCCTAAAAGACAGAAGATCAACAAATAAAGGGCAGCGGAGAAGTTTGCAGTAATTTGTGAGAAGTTAATACAAAAGACAACATTTACAAGAAGTACCAAGTTCTCCTTTACATCAAAGAAGATCTTGATCCTTGGGGGCTAGGTACAGACAGGATAAGAGAGATTATTACCTTGTAAGCCGCAGATAAATTGGAGGTGCTTCACGAAGCTCTGCGGCTTGATTGTCGCTTGAAGCAATGATGGCCTGCGACAGCTGTTCAGCGCGGCTCAAGTATGAGGAAGAGGAAGCAATCTGAAGGCGCGGCACTGGCAACTTCTGATTAACAGCTGCTGGCGACTCAACTAGTGGCGCTTCAGCATCCTTAGCCCATACGACTGCGGCTGTGGGATCCACCTCCACTGTGTCTTGGGCAACGAGGGGATCTGTCCCATCTTCCAGAGCCACCTCCTAGGCGGCCGTGTTAGGGGCAGGCGACATAGCCAAGTCATCAGTGGTGGCCACATCCTCCACCATGGCAATTGAGCCGCAAGCGTCTTAGGCGGCTCAACCGCAGCCTTGGAGACAATTCCCAGATCAATCGCGGTTGTAGCATCAACCGCAGCTCTGTAAGAACAAGACAATTATATAAGAAAGAAGCACGCGGCAGAAGAGAAATGCTATGAGAGCAAAGGAAGTTACTAACTCTGGAGCCATCTTCACAGAGGCCATAAGGCCGTCGCTTGACGGCGACAACTGACCTTGGAACCCTGAGTCTGCAATCAGAGGTCTATATGTTAATAAAAGGAAATGAAGGAATATGCAGTCAGGATGCTAAGGCAGCGAGAATTACCACAGTGGGGTTCCATATCATCTTTAGCTGAGGCGGTGGTCCTAAGCACACGCCTGGCAACAGGAGGAGTCGCACCCTTCGCAGGTTTGCGACGCTTGACGACTTCAGGATTTTCCAGAGCGTTAAGCTCTGGCTCCTCCCGGGACAGTCTCTTTGAGGCCCTGCGGGGAGTTGGATCAGCCGCGGCAGGAGGGCCGCGGCTGGCACAGGACTGTCGTCCTCCTCCAGTTCAGTATCTCACCATCTGAAGCCGCGGTAGCAACAGATGGGATGTCAGTGACCTCACTGCCCTCTAAAGCGGGCAGTAACTTCCTCTTCACGGAACGCTTGGGAACAGCAGTGCCCACATCAGCTGCGGGAAGCGACCAGTAGTTCTCATCAGCCTGATACAGGAAAGGGAAGATCTTAGTATCAAAAAGAAATGCAATTCTGCTACAAGGACAAAGGACTAAAGAAGGAGGGTTACCTCAAAAGGCTTATTGTTAACACTAAAAGGGGCGAGCCCCACCTTGTCGAAGTTGATATTTTTCTCCTCAGTCACACGGGCGACAAACTCCACCTAGTCTTCAGGCTCCCAGTCAGCGGCCTTGACGCGATCAACATCAGCAGAAGTGCCAGAGCACTCGAGGAAGGACCGTTGACGGGGACTCACTGGTTGGATGCGCCACTTCGTCCAGCAAGAAAGAAGGTCAAGTCCAGTAAGGCCATGACCAATTAAGGCGCGTACCTTGATCAGCGATTCATTTATGAAGGATGCTGCGGCATCCCGAGGTTTGGATTTTAGTGCCTCAAAAGGCACGAAAAGAGAATTGGACCAAGTGGGGAGGCGAGTTTTGCCCTCTGGAGAAGTGTCTTGACAGTAAAAGAAAGACTTTTGCCAAGCCCTGGGTCGATTCGCCAGGGCTAGCTTGGGAAGGCAAGAATTTCTGTGGCGCTGTAGAGAGATGGCGCCGACCTGGACATAGGCGCCACCTTTGGAGACGAGCTGGCTATTGCAAGAAAAGGAGGCCAGCCACAGATCGATATTGGGGGATATGCCGAGGTAGTCCTCGCATAGTACACGGAAATTACTCACCTGGAGCATTGAGTTAGGTCCGATGTCATGAAGACGGAGGCCTAGGCGTTGCATCAGGTTGCGGAAGAAGAGGGAGCCAGGTGGCGTGAATCCACGCTCCACATGCTCCACGAACATCAGCAGTTCGTTGGGCTTGGGGGCGGCTCGATTTCATCGCCTGGCGCCCGCCAGACGTTGTCCTCCTTCGGCGGCAAGAAACCAGCATCGGCGAGATCCGTAAGAGTTTGCTCCGTTACCCAGGATCCTTCCCAGTTGCAGGAGATCTTGCGTTTATCATCGGATGGCTTTGCTTGGGCGCCATTGCTAGAAGATTGGATCAGGGGCTAAGATCGATTAAGGAAGATGGCGGCGCAACTGGAGGCGAGGAGAGAGTAGAGGCAAGTAAATATTGACTTAGGCCGCCGCAGCTTATAACTGGGATGCCCGAAATCGACGGAACGATTTGCGCCCACAGAATGAGGAACGGCCCGCAATTGAAGGAAACAGAATATTTCAGAAGGAAAGGATGAGTCGCGGCTTTGAATCGCATCAGTCAGAGATTAGTCAGAACGCTCACAGTGCGGCTCAACAACTACCTCAAGTAACTAGAGGATCCTCACCGTGAAGTCCTAACCAATCTTGGGGGCTAATGTCGGGGGAATACTTTGTGGATTAACCCGCGGCCCATGTTGATAAGTGCGACCCACTTTACTCGCACCAGAAAAGGCCTGCATGAAAGCAAGCCCAATATCGCACCGCCACAAGGAGAAGGGTCTAGAAGACATATCCTGAAAGACGTGAGGAGGAGTTAGTCTCCGAGTAGGTTTAGGTCGACATATTCCTTGTGGAGGAAGTTTCCTTTGTAACCTAGCGAGCCTCTGTGTATATAAAGAGGACTCGCAGGACTCAGAGAGGGTCAAGCTATCAAGCCTTAAAACCCTAGTTCTTACGGCGAGTACCCAGATCGGATCGCCTTCATTGTAACACCACATATATCATATCAATACCAATCTAGGGTAGGCAGGAAGTAGGTCTTTATCTCACATTGAGGGGCCGAACCTGGGTAAATCTGTGTTCGTCCTTGTTCCTGCGATCCCAAGCTCGGAGACAATTGACTCGCGCAAATCCCACACCTAAGAAGTCATCCATGACATCTGACGTGACAAAACCACGACAGCCGTGACGAGCTCTAATTAGCTTTGATGATAACCAGCTCTGATTAGCTGTAAATGTGATACCACGGGTCACTGATTTGACCCAAGAATTGATACAACGAGTCACCTGTTTAACTCAAATATCGATAAGATGATGATTCATTAGTGACTCGTAAACTGATGTAATGATGGGTTGTATGCGACTCATAAAATAATATGAAAGTAAATCACTAGGCGACTCATGAAATGATATGACAATGAGTCGGTGGTGACTCGCAAAATGATATAATGGTGAATCATGAAATGATAATGATAAATCATGAACTAATAATGATAAATCATGAGCTGATATAATGAGTCACTGAATATCAATGCCTGAATATGTAATGCTAACATTGGTATATTATGAAATCCGTTTGCGGATGTAAATAAAGCTGATTTCGCAATAAATCATGCAAGCCATAGAAAGAGCTCAACTTTAATAGATATAATGAGCTATATGCATCTAAATTTTGATAGATATAGTGCGAGTTATAAAGAACTCGAATTTAATAAATCAAATACGGGTTGTATGACCCTACTTTAAGAAGTGGATATAATTAAGCATTCAAAATGTTCTGAATTTAAAATCTGCGGCATGATATATTTTGAATCGCAGAGATATTGATAATAAGCTTTGTAAGCTAGATATGCAACCTCCAAGATTTACTCAGAGGTGAAACTTAATCTTGTTTGATAAAATCAAAACGCTATATGAGCATGAAGGCAACTTAGCTTGTTTTTATTCTTCAGTCATTGATGATGCGGCTTGAGCCACAGATGTTGGAGTTGGCTGATCTGGAGCCAGCACTGTTGCTGATCATACTTGTATTGTTGAGCCGGAGGTATGTCCGTGTCCAGCTTATCAAACTCTTAACTGCCGTGCCATGTTGCACAGGACAATTTCGATGCAGAACTCTTGCGCCGTTGCTGAATTTTTTCTTCGCTTCTTCCAGAGCGATGCTTTTTGTAGCGGATGATAGATGCTGATTCTGCCCGCTCAGCCTACGGGCCAATGAAGGAAAAAGTCGCAGAGGTATCTGTTGACTGCAGCGAGTCGCGGAGCTCGCCGGCGACTCGGGAGCTTCCGATGATCTGGATCACTTTCTCTTTTAGCTGATTGCTACTTCCACACCCTTTTTTTTTTTTTCTTGAAATCTTTAACCAAGCGTGGGTTTGTACGTGGCCTTACATATGAAATCCGTGCATATCGTAGGTATTGTTATAGACGCGACTAGCATCTTTTCTTTCTTTGGATACCTTCGGGGTCGTCCAATCTAGAGACAGAAATTGTCTGCACTCTCTATCCTCGGCTAACTGGAATCGAGATGGCCTGGTACAGGACCTGTGCCCAGATATTTTTTGCACCGCCACGTGCTTTGCTTTGTCGGACAAGTTGCTAAAGAATGAGTCGCCAAATGTGACTGGCTGCACGCGTGAGGAAATATTGATGTACTGCTCCGTTCGCAAATATAAGACGTTTTGGGCATTTCCTAGATTCACACACATTTATATGTATCTAGACACAATTTAGTGTATATGTTCACTCACTTCCATCCGTATCTAGTCAACATGTGAAACATCTAAAACATCTTATATAAAAAAACGGAGGGAGTACGTAGAGCCCAGAGCGTCGCGACTGATTCTTCTTGCTTTGTACATATGACCTGTCTGTCGTGGGATTGTCACGGCACATGTCATCTCAAGACGACTTCGTAGGTGTGGGATTAAGCACGCATGGAGATCGTCGAGGTGGGTTTGCACACGAGAGAAAAATTTATACAGCTTCAGGCCCCGGGAAACATCGTCTGGTAAAAGCCCTACATGCTGTTTGTGGCTAGATCTTATTCCGTATGCCGATGAGCGAGTCGCCGGTGAGGCGGCTCACTCTGTTTTGTTGTCTCTAGTCCATTGAGATCTGAGAGCCTTTTTTGTGCCTTGCCCCTCCTTATATAGGTGGAAGGGGCAGGCTTACATGTGGTGTCCTAGTAGGATGCAAACTAGGGTTTCTATTACAAGTCGGTTTGTGGAGTCCTTGTGCGACTCAAAACGTTAAGTCGCCTTGTTGGGCCTTCTCCATGTTGGGCCGCATTTATCATATGTCAGGATATCCGTATCCTATATCCTCAACAGTAGCCCCCGAGCTTTTGGTCGACTCGAAAAGTCGGGCGGAAGGTCTTGATTTGATGATGATATTGGCTTCCTGGGACAAGAGGCTCATGCCGGGTTGTGGAAGTAGTGGAGTTGACTCGTGAACATTAAGTTTGACAAATCATTGATGTCGATGCCACTAAGTCGCAAGCATAGAAACTGTTGAGTCGCTGATGTTTGGCGATGTTATATCTTGAGCGTCGGGTCTGGCGACTCATGAGGTAGCTGGAGAATTGATGTAGAAACCTCCGAGTTATATGCAATGAACCCACCGTGCCATCCAGCAGAAACGTTGATATAGATTGCCCAGGAATATTAAGTCGCATGGAGTAGCCTGACGTTCCGCATGTGCGATTCCGCCCAAACATGCTTATATATTGCCCCAACTGATGCAGAGTTGGCTGAAGACTTGAAGAGTTCGTGCACGCATGAGTGACGTTGTAGTTGAATCCTTGCTTTGAATATGCACCCCTCCCGTGCTAAATATTAATTTGCCCTTGCTGTTGTATACTGAATTTACCCGCCGTAGTAGTAGCGCTGTACGGACATCGCCGAATGGACACATCCTTAATTCAAGCCTCGGTAACTCGGTGACTATGTTTGTTGATACTGCCAAACTGACTGCGTTGAAGTTGCTGAGTTATGCACATTGATGCTGGCGACCCCAGAAGTGATTGATGAGTCATGAGCATATATTCCTATTGAGCTGTTGATGTAGAATCCTCCGCATTACCGATGGAAAACTGGGATAAGCTGCCAGGTAGGATGTTGATGGTTAATTCTTCGTGACGCCGAGCTGAAAGGCAAGTGCATGGCCGCTCGATACATGCTGTCGTCCAGGGAGTACGCTGGAATGTCGACCGAGTAACTGTTTTGTTGAAGCTGCATTTGCTGCCTTGCATGGAGTATACGCCAAAATTTGTATGTACTAGTAGCCATGAATAGCTAGTCTTGATTGATGTTTTATTTCTTCAATCCATGAACCAATGGTATCTTCACGTATGTAGCTTGGCGACAAATTCATGCATGGTGCCTCTGTAGCTGATTCTTGCTTTGAGACTTCTCACACCATTTTCCAGGTAATACGTGAAGACGCATATGTGCTGGTAGCCACGATGGCTAGCTACCTTGATTTATTTTTCCTTCTTTCTCTTGCTTGAATACGTGAATCCATGGGAGCTCCGCGCAGGAAGCTAGCTTGGGCTTGGTACTGAATATTTTCGCATTCCAAAGGAATTGTAACAGATGCCGGTATAGCTGCTGACCAGAAGTCCACCAGTCTTTACTGAATGTCGAGTATAATAGTATGTTAAGTCATGGTGGCTCATGAATATGTGGCCACTGATCTGTCTTGAAAACTCCCTGAATCATTGCTTTGACTCGGTAACTGAATATTTTGTATCTCAAACTGTGATGTTGATGGATGTGTAGCCCTCGAGGGTCGAGTTGTATGCTTAACCATGCGGCTCGAGACTCAAATAATCCTTCAATTAGGCATTATGTAGGCATGCTTTTGTCATACTGCTTGGTGTCATATATCTCTCCGTTTGCTATTTAATCCTGCAACAGCTTGAGCAAAATTGTTGCTTGCAAGAAAATAATGATATTTGGAGTCGAGCAATGCCACTTTATAAACTCCAAACTATGAAATATTATTTCAGCCGCTAGGAAGAAAAATAATAATTCTGATTAATTTGTAAAGATAAATGGATGACTTATCTTTAAGAATGGATGTAATTAAATCAATAATGGTGGCTTCAACAACTGATGTCGGGAAGATGATCATCCTAATAGAATTCCAGTCGTGCTTGTTCCAACTCGTGTGCCCGAGTTATAAGTTCCTGTTAAATCAAAAGGCAAAGCCCTCGAGGAAGTAATAATAAAAACTTGATGATAATATGTTAGCCTTTGCGGCTGGTAATAATTATGACAAAATGTTAGTACTCCGCATGATAGCATACGGTATCCTGCATGATAGCAAATTGTGACTTGCATGATAGCAAGTAGTTGCATGATAGCAACTGGTAAGATGCATGATAGCATATGGTACGATGCATGATAGCATATGGTACTTGACTCAGTATTTCCCAAACCTAATGTGTGTTCAGTGTCGAGAACGGCCATGATAGGCATTCAGACTCGATTGACGTCACACGCGGGTATTTTAGTCCTTCTGAATTATCTCTATTACCGTTAAGCAGGTATTCGCGCGGCTCAGTATTTCCCAGGTAAAAACGCGTGTTCAGGGTCGAGAGCGGCCATGATAGGCAATCAAGCTCGATTGACGTCGCGCCCCAGTACTTTGGCCGCATAGTGCAAAGATACTTCTGACTTAAGGCGAGAATAACCAGGATAATTTGCCACAACGAGTGATTCCACGAGAATAAGCCGAGCTTATAAAGCTACAAAGCCCCCATGAAACCCAGAGATTAGTGAAAATAAAGGCTCAGCGGCTCATATTGAGGCGAAATGACAAACCTCCGGATACCGGTGGTGCCCGCTTTTTTTCACAATCCTGAAGTACGATCGCACGTAGGCGGCGATCGATTTTTGATATAGTCGCTATAATAGCCGTGACGAGCTCTGATTAGATTTGAATGTGATAACACGGGTCACTGATTTGACCCAAGAATTGATATAACGAGCCACCTGTTTAACTCAAATATCGATAAGATGATGATTTGTTAGTGACTCATAAACTGATATAATGATGAGCTGTATGCGACTCATAAAATGATATGAAATTAAATCGTTAGGCGACTCATAAAATGATATGACAATAAGTCGGTGATGATTCATAAAGTGATATAATGATAAATCATGAAATGATATAATGAGTCCCCAAATATCAATGCTTAAACATGCAAGACTAACATTGGTATATTATGAAATCCATTTATGGATGTAAATGAGAGCTGATTTTGTAATAAATCATGCAAATCATAAAAATAGCTCAACTTCGATAGATGTACTGAGCAATATGCATCTAGATTTTGATAAATATTATGCGAGTTAAAAGAACTCAAATTTAATAAATCCCATGCGGGTTGCAAGACTCTACATTAAGCAGTGGATGTAAATTAAGCCTTCAAGGTGATCTAAATTTGAATACTGCGGCATGGTATATTTTGAATCGCAGAGATATTGATAATAAGAAGTATAAGCTATATATGCAGCCCCTGAGATAAAATCGAAGGTGAAACTCAATCTTTTTGGTAAAAGCAGAAAGCTATGAAATTTAAGCATGAAAGCGACTTAGCTTATTTTTATTCTCCCATCGTTGATGACGCGATATGACCCGCAGATCGTAGATGTCGATTCATCGAAGACGAAGTAGGCCGCGATGGCATTTGAATCCAACCAGGGCGGGTCAACAAAGTGCTGACCATATTTATGATATTTAGCCAGACGTGGCTTGGTTGTTTTTCTGCAGCATCAGATTATTCCTCACAAAGAAATGCGATATATGATGATAAAAATAATTGATAACTTTGAATATATGTTCTGACTGGTGTGTAACCAAAGATGGGGGAAATAGATGCATGGATGTAAATAATCAAAGTTGACATGCATATTGATAACCGAGGTTAACCGATGTTGGTGTGATAAATGGCGATCTGACGATACGGTTGGTTACGGCCGAAGCCTTTTCGTCTCCGGGCGTTGTTCCAGTTTGATGAATAATTGATCTGGCAACCAGAGTTGTGTCGTTCGTGCTCCTTGAGAACGTCGAATCAGCCATGTCTTTGTTTCTGTCAGGTTCCTCTCATTTAGATCAATCATAGTCAGAGATTAGCATCCATGTCAAGTATAATCTGATCTGATTAATTAAATAGGAGTGTAGCGTGCGAACTCGCTTGACTCGTAACGTAATGAACTAGGCAAAGTGTTTATCGTCGTGCACTTAGGTCGTTCATGCTTAATTAATGCTTAACATGAAACCAATGATTGAATAGATATCACCTGGCATGCTGAGAGGAATTTAAGTCGCAAATCTTCATGTAGCATGGAGAACAATCATGATTGTCGACTCATAGGCGAGATGGAATTGTGCTGGTCGATGGAAATGCGTCGGAGATGTGCGTGACTGCAGCGACAACATCGATCTTCAATATAGTTCTTGCCCTCGCAATGTAACAAAGCGATTAGCATATGAAATAAAATATTCAAAATAATTTTGAGTAGTAGGTGAGAGAGATTGATAGTAGGAGCGATCTGATCCATGCACATAAATCGTGATCATGCTGTGAGATTGGTCCTTGCCCCTTTCTTCTTTTCTTTTGTTTTAAGCCAATCATCGCGAGCCAGCACAGATTCGGTGAGTCGCCGTTTTCTCCAAAAATCAAACCAACTGTGCGTGTGAAGAAATCCGGTCGCACGAATCGCCTGGCTGATCCGACGGTAAGTCGCCGTCGTTGTTGATTTGGATGAGCTGCTTGCGATAGGGGTGTTGATGGTCACAGCTTGAGTCGCGACCCTTGCTGATGTCGAACCGTTGAAAACGAAATCGTCCGAGTCCTCCTGACCCGACTCGCTCCATGTATGTGCTCCATTAGGTACATGAACGTGCAAACCGCCAAGCAAACCACTGATTTTCTTTTTCTTTTGCCAAGATGTGTACGTGATTTATGTCTTTGAAACTTGGAACGATCCTGGCTTTGTTTTTTCTTTCTATTTCTGGAGATGATTGTTGGTGAAGCTGGTCATGACGGGATGAGGTCGGAGACATCCGCGGTGGTGAGCCGTGATGGAACACAAATCGCCTACCGCGAGTCAGCAGTAGTCACGCTGATAACTTGAAACGACCGCTTCCTTCCGTAACCCCCCCCCCCCCCCCCCCCCCCCCCCCCCCCCCCCCCCCCCTTTTTTTTTTACTCACGTGTCCATCTTTTGATCAGCTGACACTTTGATATTTGGGAAGAATCAGCGATTGTAGCAGATGGCGACTTTCCTTTCCTTGGTCCGTGCGTGCTTCAAACTAGCAGTAGTTCTAGTTACTGTCTTCATGTTTGAGCCGCGTCGTGTAGTAGTGACTTATCTTCTTCTCTTTCTAAAATAGGTAGCAGATGCGCCGGAGTATGGCACTTTCCATGCAACGCGGGCGCAACTATCTAGATGGCTTTTTCCTTTCTTTGGTGGAACGCCGAACATCGCTGGGCCGCAATTCCTGCTGACGGTGCTCACAGAACATGTTGATGAATCTTGATCTGATCAGGTTGTGCGCGAGGGTAATGCTGATGCCGACTCCCGCGCGTGTGTTGTTTAGGATGCAGAGTAAGCCGTGGACCGTCGTCAAAAATCAGCTAATCTGGAGCCAACGCGTCGAGCCGGACGTACTTCCGCGTCCAGGTCGTCGAACTGTTTGAGTCGCAGTATCGCAGCTGTTTTTTAGAGTCGCGTGTTGATAACCCGAGCTGATGGATCCTTCCGTGAACCTCCATACAACGACTTTTTTTCCTTTATTTGGACCCGGTAGCACTTGATATTCCTTTGAGTAATCCACCGGATGATTGGAGCAATGGCTGACAACTTGGTTTCCGTCTTTCCTTCCTTGACTACTAGATGTCCTCGATCCTTGTGCCAGGCAGAATAATACTAGGGCTTGTCTTCACGTGAGAAGCAGTACCAATTTTTTTTCTTCCCATGCTTTTGGTAATTTCCAAGACGTACACGATCTCAGCAAAAAGGCAAAGGCAACTCTGTCGCTCCTGTCTTCTCGGCGACATTAGCACTTCGGCGGATTGTCGAGACACAGCATATGAGCCGAAAACTTTGACCTCGATTTGATCAGCCGTCCGTGAGGACGGTGTTGTTGTCGCCGTTGGCTGATGAAGTTTGGACCCATCGAAATCTGAATCCACGCACACGTAGCCCCACGGTGGAAGCCAACTGTCGTGGGATTGTTACGGCACATGTCATCTCAAGACGACTTCGTAGGTGTGGGATTAAGCACGCATGGAGATCGTCGAGGTGGGTTTGCACACGAGAGAAAGATTTATACAGGTTCAGCCCCCGGGAAACATCGTCCGGTAAAAGCCCTACATGCTGTTTGTGGCTAGATCTTATTCCGTGTGCCGATGAGCGAGTCGCCGATGAGGCGGCTCGCTCTGTTTTGTTGTCTCTAGTCCATTGAGATCTGAGAGCTTTTTTGTGCCTTGCCCCTCCTTATATAGGTGGAAGGGGCAGGCTTACATGTGATGTCCTAGTAGGATACAAACTAGGGTTTCTATTACAAGTCGGTTTGTAGAGTCCTTGTGCGACTCAAAACGTTAAGTCACCTTATTAGGCCTTCTCCATGTTGGGCCACATTTATCATATGTCAGGATATCCGTATCCTATATCCTCGACACTGTCCATGCAACAAAATAGCGAGCTAGCAGCTCCTATTACTTTTTACTTATTTGATCACTTTCCTTGATTCGGGTGCGAGTCAAAGTACAAATAGTTGGTACGTAATTCCTTTCTCCCTTATCTAATGCAGCGTGGGAGATTGGGTCAGATTGCAGCAGCCCAAATCGACTCGACTTCTACCTCCAACTTGATTTTTTGTGCAGCACATGAACGTGTCTTGCATTAGGACTTGAGGCTTTGTGCTACTCCGTAGAAAATTCTGCCTTTCACGGGCGTCCGATCCAGTAGACAGTCGATAGCTTTGTTAAGCGAGTTAACGGCCTTGAATTTCCAACTCCGGTCGGACTCGACGAACAGAAACTGCTGTGTAGCTTTGAGATTCCGATCGTAATAGACTTTTCGTGGAACGCTTCCAAAAATATTTATCTTGTAAATCCAATCTGCCGCACACAAGGGGACTGCGGATGTGGAGCTTCCGCGAGCGTGTTGTTGATGATGTCTCAAACTCTGAGTCGCCGGATCTGGATATGAGAACTTGTTGTAATGCGTGAGTCGCTGACGGAGATCTAACCGTTGGAATCGCCTCACATTTCTTGAGGGGCTTCGCGATTGTATTCCGCAGGCTTCCATCGGAGGGATCTTCAAATTGATTCTTGAGTCGACCTCCAGAATTATTTTCCCAAGATCACACATAGTTCCGTCAGTTTTCGACGGGGCTTCAGTGTTTGAGTCGGCGAGGGAGATCCGGCCATTGGAATCCGATGTGCTTTGAACAGCTGCTAGGAAACTCGATTGCGCATCTTTACACCAAAGGGATCGTCGAGATGAGTTTCGAGTCGCCGTCGACGAGGTCCGCAACACGGACGTTGCCGCTGTCCTGCAACCCGCGCGTGAGGGGCGTTGTCGAAGTTGAGCCCGAATCCCGCGGTCGAATTTTTCCATGCTTTCTCCTCAGGCTTATGGTAGATCTTGATATAGATGTTGATACCGCCGGATCTTTTAGACCGGCGCGACATCGAAGTCGCCGAGATTGTCGATGAAGGGATCCCGCCCGGATCATGATTCCAAGCGCCGCAAGCCCCACGATGGGCGCCAACTGTCGTGAGATTATCACGGCAGATGTCATCGCGTAATGACTTGTGAGATCGCAGAACTTGGGCGACGTAGGATCATCCGGGAGCGAGATTGCACACAGGAGAGCGATTTATACAGCTTCAGGCCCCGGGAAACATCATCCGGTAATAGCCCTACATGCTGTTTGTGGCTAGGTCGTATTCCGTATGCTATGGAGTCGCCGAGATGGTGCGGTGGCTCCTCTTGTTTTGTTTACATTGTCTCTCTTGAGATTTAGGTCTAGCCTCTAATTTTTCTTGTTCCTCGTGGGGAGCCCCTGCCTGGTTTATATAGACGGCCAGGCTAGGGTTTACATGAGTTCTAGTCGAATACGTCTTGGAGTCTTCGCTTGGCCTCCAAGTCATCACAGGCCTTGAGTTCGTCCTGAGCCATAAGTTCGTCACCAGCTTATCTCCTGATAAGCCACCGCCAGATAAGTCGTGGCCAGATAAGTCGCGGCCAGATAAGCCACCACTAGTAGGAAAAGCCAATTCTATGGAAGCTTATTCTGTGGCGCACCTTATAGCCGTGCGCCACAGAATAAGCTTCTGTGGCGCACCTATAAAGATGCGCCACAGAATAAGGTTATTCTGTGGCGCATTACTTATTGGTGCGCCACAGAATAAGGTTATTCTGTGGCGTAGCTATGCCCATGCGCCACAGAATAGGCGCGGGCCCCACACCCACGCAAGGGTCAGTCACTTTGGGCTTTATTCTGTGGCGCAGCCATGCCCATGCGCCACAGAATAAGATTATTCTGTGGCGCACCAGGGTGCATGCGCCACAGAATACGCGTATTCTGTGGCGCATGCCAAACAGGATGTGCCACAGAATTTCCTTTGCCTCCACTTACATGTGGGCCCTCCCCGCGCTGCCTCTTCCTTCCCCAATTTCCCCAAAAATTCGCTAAGTACCGAACTCCCGCGCCCGACGCCGGTGACCTTCCCTGCGCCCGACGCCGCCACAAGCTCGCGCCACCGCGTCCATCCCTGCGGCGCCGCGCCAATCCCTGCGCCGCCGTGCGTCCCCTGCCCCGGCCGCCCCTGTCCGAGCCGCGCACACACCGTGCCCGGCGACCTCCCCTGCGCCGTCGTCGCCCACGCCGCTCCCTCTGCCGTCGTCGCCCGCGGCGCTCGACGACCACCACCACCTCGCCGCCACTCCACCGCGCTCGACGACCACCACCGCCCCGCCATTGACGGCCAGGAGGAGCACCACCGCCACGCCCGCACCGACCCTGCCCGAAGGAGCACCACCACCACCGCCCCGCCACTGACGGCCAGGAGGAGCACCACCACCACCGCCCCGCCACTGACCTCTACACCGCGCTCGACAACCTCCCCTCCCTCCCCTCCCCGAGGTGCTTCCCCTTTCCCCCTCCTCCCTCCCCTACCGAACTGCTGCACCCAAGGTGTTTGTAGAAATTCCCCTACCGAACTGCTGCACCCAAGTTGTTTTGCTGTTTGATTTCTGTTGTTGATTGCTAGTAGCCTTGCTGATAATTGCTTTTAGTGCTGGTTGCTGTTAGTTGAGATGAAAAAATTGAGATGAAAAAAATGTTAGTGCATGCAGTAGATGTTTAGGTTAGTGCTAGGTGCTTGATATATGTTGTTATATGGAAAAATGCAGTAGATGTTTTAGTGTTCTAGGTTCTAGGTGCTTGCAAAACATCTACTGCATTTTTAGTGTTCTAGTTGTTGAGCATGCTTGTGTGTGCTTGCATTTTTAGTGTTCTAGTTGTTGAGCATGCTTGTGTGTGCTTGCATTTTAGTCTCATGTGTATAGTTGCTTGCTGTTAGTGCTAGGTTAGTGCTAGTGCTATTGGTACTTTTTTTGTTGCTTGCTACTGCCACTATGTTGCTTGCTTGCTCTAGTTGCTTGCTGCATAGTTGCTAATGCTCTAGTTGCTTGCTCTAGTTGCTTTTCTTGTAAAAAAATTGCTACTGCCACTATGTTAATTGCTATGGTGTACTAGAAGTGATTTTTGCTACTGCCACTATTTTTGCTACTGCCACTAAAAAAATTGCTAAGTGTGTGTGGTAGATGCTAAATCATGGTTTTGTTAATTTATTGCAGCGCCACGAGGAGCACCTCCACCACGCCGATCTCGGACCCGAGCCTCCCTTCCCTACCCGAGGTAGTTCCTCTCTCCCTCGATGTGGATGTGGATGTGGTGATGTATGTGCATGAGGATATGTGTCCACGACCATCGTGTCGTGGTTGTTGTGCTCCGACCATCGTGTCGTGGAGATGCCGGCCGGAGATGCCGTGCACAGATGTGGATATTATTTGTGAAATGCTTGCAGGTACCCCCGAGAGGCCCTTGAGATTGCCGGAACGTCGATTAACTTCCGTTCCGGCAATTTCGGGTACTCCATATGTCCCTTTTTTAGCAAAGGTCATGCCGAATTTTTTCGTGAAATTTGGCATGACTTTGCTAAAAATAGGACATATGGGGTATTGCGACTAATGCATGGGCCGGGGTATCTTAGTACTTAGTTAGGTGATTTTTTTTTCTCTTATATTTGTCATACTAACGTTTTGCCTCTTTTTAATGCAGTTCAAACATGTCGGGCGACGCTTCTAAGCGCATGAGCATCGAAGAGCAAGCAAGAGTACAGAACATGGACTTTTGGCCCGACGATATGAGGGACGAAGCCGCGGTCACTAGTGGCGACGAGGCTGAGGAGCATCAACGGGAGGTCCGGGATCCCGACCCCGAGTACCACGAAGAAGGTGGTGAGGATGACACCTCAGGAGATGGTGGCGACCACACGACCACTGGCGATGACCGCACCGATGGCGGCGACCACACGGAACCCGGCGACAGCAACCCGGCCGCTAAGAAGAAGAAGAAGCGGAGGGCAAGGACTAAACCGCGTAAAGTGCAGTCGGTGGACAATGTCACGGACGTGATCACGGAGGTCAGTCCAAGTGGCATGCCGTTGGAGCCTAAGCACGTTGCACGAGGGTACAGCATGCAACTAGGGTGCATCCTCCGAGAAGGCGTGTCGATCAACACGTCTGACATTAGAAGCGAAGAGAATGCGGCTTTGCTCGAACACCTGCTCAGGAGGGTTCACAAACGATACACCTTCCCGAACCCTAAACCCAAAAATGTGGATAATTACGCCACCACGAAGATGAGCACCGCCTTGAGCAGCTGGAAATGCCGGGTGAAGGCGAAGATTCATAATAAGAAGAGCTGGGAGGAGATTAGTACACGCGAGCCTCACATCACCTTAGAAGAGTTCGAGGTATTTAAGGACTTTTTAAATTCTGAGGTGTGTACAAGATGGACCGAGTGGGGGAAGGAAATGCGGAAGAGGAACTTAGGTAACCACCGTTTGGGAAGCGGCGGTTACAAATCCAAACAACCCACTTGGGACAAGGAGGACGCAGAAATAAGAAAACGTGGGCTGGACAACCCATGGGATAAATTCACAGACGAGCAGACCAGGAACTTTGTCCGGTCCCGCTACTATCTCAACTGGGAAACTGGGGAGTTCGTTACCGATCACGACGATGTGAAGCAATTCCAGCAAAATCTGGTAAGTGAATTTAAATACCACAGATATCTCAAAGTCCATTGCGTTGATCTCAAATTTCTAAGTGTGTTCACCTTTGTGTGCAGGAGGACGAGTTGAAGGCTGAGGCTGAGGCCGGCCAGTCGTCGTCCCAGGGTGAGAGGGAAGTGTGGGACACTACTTTCAACCGGGCGATGAACGTTGCAAAGGGAAGGGACAAGTTGGCGCCGCCGACATCAGCTGGCCGTGTGTCAGGCTATGGTACGAGCGTGAAGTTCACGGAGTACTACAGCTCGGACGGCGCCGGCGAGAAGAAAAAGAGGAAGAGGACGTCCAAGAACGAGGATAGAGCCGAGGTTGAGCGGCTGAAGGCGGAGCTGGAGGAGCTGAAGAAGAACACCGTGGACAAGCAGGAGGTGCAAAAGCTAGTCCGAGAAGGCATCCACCAGATCATGCCCCCGCAGATAGTGGAGGGGTTCGCTGCCTGGATGGCGGGAGGTCAACAGGGGCCGATACACGTGCCCAGCTTCTCCGGCAGCAACTCCACCATGAACCGGTCGCCGAGCGACATCATCGTGACCCCGCCGCCCATGGCCCCTTTGGTCACACCGGCGCTGCCTACCGCACCGGGACGCGAGAAGAAAACTCCGGCCACCGCCGCTGGCACCGGCGCCCGTGTCTCGACGGAAGCCGAGCTGGACGTCGTCACCAAGGTTACTAATTAATTAGTCTGCGTCGTCTTCTGTATAACTATGTCCTTCTGTATAACTATGTCTGCTTCGATCGATGACTGTATTAATCACACAAATGCATATGTTGCTTAATTTCATTATAGGAAACGCCTTGCATGCTCCTGCATAGGGTAGGCGACGAGTTGAAGGAAGTTGCTACGGGCCTTATCCTAAAAACAGGCAGCGAACTAATGCACCACGCTCCAGTGGACAAGGGTTTTATGAAGGTCAAGGTAGTCACGGTGCCGAAAGTGTATCACAACATGGACCCCCCCGTTCAACCTCAAGGAGCCGATGAACACGTGGTCCTTGGAAAGTGCCCCGAATGGGTCTCGCTATGGCCGAAGACCCAGATTCGTCTTGGGGGGGGGGTATTATTGATGAGGGCCCAAGACGCAACACCGGCGCCACCTCAAAGTTCCGGCGGGACGCTCCGATCCGTCCCCCGAAGAAGCCTGCAGCCGTCGCCACCACCACCAACCGCCAGAAGCAACTGTTGGTAGGCAACGCCTCTGCACCTCAACGTATTGGTGGCAACGACGACGACGACGATGATGATATCGACGTCGATGGCTTCCTCAACACTGGCGCCGAAGACGCCGACGGATTCATGCGTCCTGTGGATCTCGAACCACCCTTCCGTGCCCACGCCGATCAACCTGCTCGTCTCAATGCAGTCACGCAGCGCCTGGACTTCCAGGGTTTATCTCAAGAGACACCTCCAGCAGCCGGCGTTGCAGCTCAAGACAAACCGGCTACCGGCGTTTTCTCCCCTGGCACGATTGCAAAATCGGTTGCAGAGGGGCTTCGTGGGCAGCCATGGAGCAATAAGCCCAGGAGGCCCCTCAAGAAGATGCCAAAGGGCGCCTCTGCGAGCCAGCCACCTAAGATGCCAAAGGGATCAAAGGGCGCCTCTGCGAGCCAGCCAACTCCTATGATTATCCAGGGTCGTGAAGACACCATACCACCCCCTCCGGACAAATCGGCGCACATGGTTCATGAAGCTGGAAAACCGATAGTGCCTCCGGAGATGACCCACCTCGCAACTCCATCAATGATCTCTTTGAGCGATTCTATCTCTATGCTAGAGGGCTTTCTTCTAAAAGACAGGGATCCAAATTACCCGGCGTTCACTGTCCAAGTGCCAAAGGAAGAAGGCGGGTTGGTGGTCGTCGGTGAACACCCCGCGGATCTGTTCTTAGTAGCATACGAGGACGTGTTCAATCTATTTAACCAGCAGCGGCTCAACTATAACTTGGTCCGCCTATACGCGCTCAATGAGGCCATGACTATCCACAGAGATAATCTCTCGCATGTCGCGGTAGCGGATCCCTACTACATGCGTGACAGCCAGCTGGTGCAAGGATCTGTGACACGGACCAGCGCAGTTGAGTACCTCGAGAGGTTCATGTTGCAAAACCAGCAAAAGAATTGCCTTCTTGTGCCTTTCTTTCCCGAGTAAGTACACATCCGCTCGCCGCCGTATCTTGTGCCTTTCCGAGTTCAATGCATGCATGTTTCTGATCATCATCTCATTTAAATTGTGTTGAGCAGGGACAAGTACTGCGTCCTCATCATCCTACACCCGAGCCATTACCATGCCACTTATTTTGACTCAGGTAGTAGTACTACGAAAAGGTATGCCAACATAATTGCTGTCCTCAATCAAGCTCTTCACGGCTACCACCAAAAGGGAGGCGTCTTCGAAAGCACCGCGCAACCACAATTAATTGATAATAAGTTGCGCCGGTTCAAGCATATCACCGAGTTCTCTTGCCTCAAGGAGCAGTCGGGCAGCGAGATGGATGCCTTCTACGCCCTCCGTCATATTAACATGATTATCCGAGATGGAGCGCAATGTGGTTTGCCATCTGCTTTACAAACATGGGTCGAATATGACAGACGCAAGTCCGATATGGATCTTAGAAAAGATTTCCAATGCATCAAGACCAAGTTATCGGAAGTCATCGTCGGAAATGTTATCACAACAGGGGGGACCTTCCATTGCTCCCGACGAGGTAGATAGGATGTATTATAAAAGAAAACCTTACACATGCACACATACATACTCTATTTTATCCACTTATATCTATCTCCATCTACAGGGTTGCATCAGAGAGAAATCGAAGAACGCCTAAAGTTGCAGAAGGACAACAGGGCGTGGATGACGAAGAAAGACGGCAAACCATTCCCGGCGCCGCTCGCACCGCTCGCTACATGAGATCGTCGTGCTCCCGCTTTTGCTCACCGTCAACGCCGAGATGTAATCTATTCGATCCTAGTGTAGGCGGTGAACACTTCATTTGTAACGTGTGCAACGATCGATTAACTTTTGTATATATCTCAACACTTGTGTAAAACTTCGGCACTTTTGTATCAACTTGTGATGAGACATATATTAGTAATGTGTTTGTATATATCTGTGTAAATATGAAATATACATGTATTCTGGTATTATACTGGTATTTGTATTCTGGTAATATACGGGTACAATACGGCACAGTAATTCTGTGGCGCACCCAGAACTATTCTGTGGCGCACCCTATTCTGTGGCGCATGGTGAGTGGGGTGCGCCACAGAATAGTTATTCTGTGGCGCACCAGGCTGGGTGCGCCACAGAATAGCCACTATTCTGTGGCGCACCTGGTGGTGCGCCACAGAATAGCTTATTTAGTGGCGACTATTCTGTGGCGCACCACCCATGCGCCACAGAATAGAAAAATGGTGCGCCACAGAATAGCTTTTCTGTACTAGTGCACCGACAAATGAGTCGCGGCCAGCTTATGTCTTGATAAGTCTTCGCCAGCTTATGTCTTGATAAGTTCGTACGTCGGCTCATACTCAATTAGGTATTCCCCCGACAGGTAGTACCGGCCATGGTTGGCCGGTAGTACCGGTCGGGGTGGTAGTACCAGAATTAATTCCGGTAGTACCGCTTAAGGTGGCATCGGATCCAGTAGCGTCTGGCAACTCGGCGGTAGTACCAGCCGCGATGGTCCGGTAGTACCGGCCGGCACTTTTTCAGAATTTCCAGCTTCTTTTCCCCGCTCTTCTTCTTTTTCTTCTTGGTCATCTTTTTGGGTCTTCTCTTGGTCATCTTCTCCATCATTTTGGACCTTCTCTTGCTCATCTCCTCCACTCCATTGTGGGTTGTCATCAAGGTGGTTCCTGAGTATGCACAAAGTATCCGAATGAAGTAGCAAACCATTCAAAGGAGTGTCGAGATCACACATAGATAGGAGTGGGGTCACCTTATCATGGAGAACCTTGACTCTTGATCTTGTCATTGGGCCATTTGGTGATGTTGGTGTTGTGTGCCTAGGTTGCACTACATCAACCCCTCCACGGCCCCATGCGAGGCGGCGAGCGCGACAGCCTCAGCCCAGACGGCGAGGAAGAAGGTCCACGGCGTAGCGTGACGGCCGGCTCCACCGCCGCTTGATCCAGCACCGGAGACTCCCTGCACACAGACAACACCAAACCCTCACCTGCGTTAGTCACTGCCGTCATCGTGCGCTCCCAAACTCTGCTCGCCGGCGAGGGGAAGCCAGCAGCCGTCTGAAACTGCTGGACAAGGTCCGCCTTCGGGCGAGGAGAGCTTCGCCGGTCCGACGAACTCGAGTACGGTTCGTCCATCACGGTCGCCTGTGCGATCTGCACCGCGACATGGCCGACGTCGAGGCCATCAACCCCATGCGTCGCCGCGCCCAGATCCGCCGGCACCGGCGTCTCCTCCATCAGCGAGCCATGGTCTTCGTCCGGGGAGCTCGCCGTCAGCGCGCCGAGGCAGGAGAACCTTGAACCGGAGCATTCCTGCCCCAGGCCGCCGGCGCAAGGGTGGCGCGGCGTCGCCCCGCCATCGCCCGCGTCGCTCCGCAATTTTCGGATCGCTCCGCCGCCCCTCCCTAGCTATGGAACTGCACCCAGGAGACCGCTATAGCACGCAAGGATTATAATTCTTTTCCTAATAAATGATGTTTCAGTTTCCCGCAAATGAAACAGATCCTAGTTGATCTTTTATTAGAACAGGCCATGTTTGTTGATGATAGATAAAAGAATTTGTTTTCCTAATAATTATTAAAACAGACCCTAATAATTATATAGCATGTGAGGGTTATAGTGTACCGTTTTCCTACTAGTACAAGGAACATTATCTCAGTAGGCGTAGCTGCTGTAATTTGGTCACTATGGAAGACACGTAATGTCGGACGCTTTGATGAAGTTATCTCCTATGATCCTAGCGTTATTATAGTTAAGGCAGCTCATTTGTTAAACATGTGGGTTGATATGCAGATTCGAGGGCGACGCGAGCTACATTGTCGAGGAGCAAAAGCGATTCTGTGGGTGGCATCTGAAATGTTTAGCAAGAGAACAGGCTGGGCTCCTTTGGTGCTGAGGATTGGAGGCTGAGCAGCAAAAGAAGTTTGTCGGATAGAAAAAAAAGGTCTTAAAAGCTGTAAGTTGATGTAAATTTCTGTACTGAAAAGTTTGGATGTTGGTTGTGTGATCAACTCAAGTTTTACATGTTATTCTCATCCTTTTTGAGACAAAAGCTATTCAATTTCTCTGCAGTACAAATGCATAATATGATTTTGATGTCATTTGCACAACAATTGACGTATTTCACACATTGGTACTCAGTTCACAAAACTGGTGCGCAAAGGCACCGAATACACCACTCAGCATCGACAAGAAGAAGAAAGAAGCAAAGATAGAAAAGACCAATGAAACCTCATGGACCAACTTGGGCGAGAACCAAAGAAGTTAGAGGGAGGAAGAGCAAAAAGCTCAACCATTCTCACTTGTCCCGCTACGATAGATAAGAAGGAGCAGGTGAGAAGGACTGAAGGAGGCGACGAAGAGTACGTGAGAAGAGGGAAACAAAACAAGAGGGAGAAGCCGAGATCTGGAACCAGACGGCGCATATGAGGACCGTGGCGCTACATCCTCTTCTTCCTCACCATCGCTAAGTTGGGGTAGAACTCCTGAGGCCCCATGATCATAATCGACCAAGTCCTTCTGCGAGTAACCAAGCGTCTGAGAAGCTCTAAACCTTCCCTTAAACCCTCCTGCTTCTAGCTCTAGATCTTGTGCTGTAACCTGATCGCTGGCAGTCTTGTCCTCAACCTGTTTTCTTTAAATCCTCTGAGAAGTACTCTCTCATCCTTGTCTGTTGATGCCCACAGTTTTGATCATGTTTCCCTCGGTTTCATGCTTTAGATTTGCAAATCGAGGCACTAGTTTGCTAGAAGTTTTCTTGTTCTCGCTGTAATCATAATTGTTGTTGCTTGACTGCTTGAACCTGCTGCTACGTAGCTTGATCATTGTGGAAAGAACGACTAAAACCCACTTAATTCACGATGATCATTTTCCTGTTGGTGTGGTTGCTAGATGTAAGATGGGTGTGCCTGAGGGGGTAGTTTAGGTTTCATATGTTTGTGGACAAAATGGTTGTGTGTAAGCCTGAGATGGTATTGGATCTCGTTTATCGGTTTCATTTTGATTAATGAATCGGGAGTGAGGCCCCTTCAATCGAAAAAATAGACAAAAGAAAAAAAATGAGTTTGGAGGACTCATCGGTATTCAGTTTGTCGGCCTATTTTAGAGGACGTATAAGAGGAAAATGGGCCAAGCTGATTCGCAGTGGTCGAGAGAAGTGCACTGGGCCATGCAAACGCCCATGAGTAGAGAGGATGTGCATGGTAGTCTTTGAATACTCCATGCCACGCCGCCAAACCTAGCAAAATTTGTGTAACACAAGTTTGGCAATGATATGACTTGGATATAAACTACGAACGCACACATCTCCTGAAAATTGGAGTCGCCGAGTTTGAATACTGATGAAAGGCACCGCATGAAACTTTCTGTCAAATAAATATCGTCTCTCACTATCTGGCCAGAAAAAAAAGAATATCGACTCTCGACTAAAAAAAGAATCTGATTAACCATGCACATTTGGTGGTAAACCTATTGTTTGATCCCCGGCCAGCTAAGGATAAAAAAATTGTGGTAGGGCGATCTTTAAAAAATGATGTAAAGACTGAAATAGCACCGAAAATTTAACACTATTATGATTCGTAATCACTTAATACAATACAAATATAAACATATTTGTATATAGGTAAAATCTCAAATCATTCCAATTGAAAAGTGCCACTATTGGTTTGAAAATCTTCCGTAAATTGTTGATAAAAACATTTGAATATTCCCCGCTCGATGTAGCACATCACCAACAATGGCAGAGCTGGTACACAAGAGTTGTGTTCAAATGAACACAACGAAAATCATCAAACGCTCACTAATTTACTCTTTAACTTTGATCATTAGTGATATATCATAACATAACTACTAGACCCCTATGATATTTTCCTCCAGTTTCGCCCCGACATCAAGTCATCGCGAATATCGTTTTATGCAACTAGTTCTTAATGATCTTTGTCACCCTGAAGGCCCTTTGAACTATTTTTGTAACCACTAATAAAAGAAATGCCAGCTAAGTGAGACGATAGATCATATGAAACGTGGTATACTTTTCAGCTCAAGGTTTTCTTATATATATGTTTATGATCATAATTAGATAAATCCTCGTGATAAATATCTATAAGATGAATAAGGTTATGCATATTGTACCTAAAAACGAGTATCTTGGGTAAAGACGAGAATTCCCGAAATAGATCTGAAGATTTAACCAATGATCAAAATCGTTGCTAATAGAGTTTATACCAATAAAGAAGGTGTCTATACTGTAAAAATAGTGACATAGTGTCTTCCCCCTTTTCTTGATTTCCCCTCAAAAGTGTGTGCAATCTTAGAAAAAATGCTTATGTCTAGAATTTAATGATATACATTTTAGGATATTGAGCAGTTTGGTGGTCATGACACACACCTTTGACAGGGTGATTCACGAATATACTATGTGTGACTCTTTGGTTTGGAGGAAAAAAGTTAAATCCATTGAAGAATTGGATTAGTATGGCACTGTTCGATTCATACGAATGAGGGCGAAGGAAAACCATAGTGGCTTCTTTTGTTCGTATGACTTAAAAGGCACATAAATAAGGAAGAAGTAGGAAAGGCTATAAAAATAAAAAACAGGAATCAGTAACAAAAATCTTTAGTTGCATCATTGAAAAACGAAAGAAATTTCAATAGAGATTGAGTACATCCCATAGTTGTAATAGACGTGTAGAATTGTTTTTGAAAAATGACTAATCTCTTGCTAAGTAATCCTAAAAAATTGTAGTTTAGGAAATGAATCAATTGGAATTTTAAGGGATTCATTCCTTGGAACCAAATGAACTCTACCGGGAAAATAATTTGAACCAAAGATTCACAGGAAAATATTTTTTGGGATGCATTTCAAATTAAAAATAAGGAAACTTTAGCATCTACTAAGATCCTTTTTTTTTACTCCTACACGAAGGATAGAGGTAGAGGGGTGCAGTGATTTGGAACCCGAGCTAAACATAGCATTCATTTTGCAAAATTCGAAAATCAAATTTTTAGAGGTCCAAAATAATCTGAAAAAATCCTAGACGTAGATTATGGTATCTTTTTACCACATGCAAATTCTCAATTATAAATAAGTTTTAAATTGGGCTGTGCAAAAATGACAAAATCTTAATCTGGAAGTAGTGAATAGTGCGAAATTTGAACTCTCTAAAATATGTCAGATTTTGTTATTTTTGTGTAGCCAGGAATATGAATTATTTTGAGTTAATATTTTACACGCCGGTAGAATGCACTATTTTCTACATCCGGGTTTTTTTTCAGAATTTTCTAGGTCTTCGAAATTTGGTTTTCGAATTTATCAAAATAAAGAGTCATGTGTAGCTCGGGTTCCAAATGCACTTTCTGCCGAGCACAAGGTAATAGGCATCCGTTATGGAGACATCTAGTAACTGTTGGAAAATCTTTATTTGGATTCATGTGCTTTTACAATTCGTACAATTCAAACAACACATGTCAATTTTTTAGGTTTTTATTTTGAATACCCAATTTTACACATACAGATTATCGTATCTATGTACTTTTCTCTTTTTGTATGTTTTAGGAACCCTTCTTCTAACCAAAAGCCCTACTATAGTACTAGTTCGATTCGATGGATATCTGAATCTGTTCGAGAGAGGGACGGAGACAGAGATCTGAATTCTGCTGGTCGAGTGGGGTTTCCACAGTAGTTCTAGGGACTTGCCTCCGTGGCGACTGGCGACATGCCGTGACTCTCCTTCCTTCTTCCTCATCCAATTTCAATCCCCTTGATCTCTCTCCCAAATATCTCTCCCGCTGATTGATCCTCCTCAGTGCTTCACATCCTATCTCGATCCAGTATCCTCCTTCATACCCCCTTTCCCCAAATCTCCAGATCCACGCCGGATCACCGGCCGTGTCCTATCTCGCTTCAATCTGCAGCCACTAGACTACTGATTCGCCCGATCTACTCATACTCAAGCAAACTGGGTTTAATCGTTGATCCCTCTGCTGTGAAGACAAGCGCTCAAGTGTGGGGACTGTCCGCCTCACCAGTGAGATTAGTGGAGACAGCCTCCTGCTGCAGATATCAGAGGGCAATGGCGCCAGCCCATTAGGCACAACGGGCGCCATGAGGACACTGGGCTGGAACTGCCAAGGCATGGGCAAGAGCCTGGGCAGTAGCAAGATGATGCATCTTGCCCGACTGATCGACTCTACAAAAGCACAGGTAGTATTTGTATCTGAAATTAAATCTTCGAAGGTAAAACCTGCTAATCTATTTACTAGGTTTAATATGTGTGATTCTATTGTAATGCCCTCTCGGTGTCGCTCTGGAGGGCTTTGGCTGATGTGGAGCGACGACGTCGACATCTCTGTCCATACCACTAGCTTTTACCTTATTTTAGCCTCTGCCACTATTAAGTCTACTAATCAAAAGTTTGGTTTAGTTTGTGTTTATGGTGATCCTTATCATCGTCAGACTAGTCTTATTTGGGATCAGATCGCCTCTTTTGTGTATGATAATGATAGTCTCCCTATGTTATGTATAGGTGACATGAACAATCTTTTGTATGATATGGATAAAAGCTCTCCGGTTACTAATCACGCTCGCATGAATGCTTTTCAGTCTTTGGTAAAATCTTGTGGTTTATTTGACTTGGGTTATAGTGGTCCTGCCTACACTTGGACTAATAAGAGATTCTCTTCGAAACCTGTTTATGAAAGACTTGATCAGTGTCTTGTAAATGCTGATTGGTGTGCTCTTTTTCCTATATCCAATGTTTACAATTTACCTCTTATGCATACCATACCATAAGTGATCATGCTCCGATTCTCCTATCCACTGATGGCACAATTGCTAGAACTAAACGTACTTTTAAATTTGAAAATTGGTGGTTGAAAGAAGAAGATTTTAATCAACATGCAAAAGAAATCTGGTCAAAAACCAACAGGAAATCTTTTAGTCAAAGAACTAACCATTTGGCCAAGGCTTTAAGAGTTTGGTGCAGGAAAAAGAAACCTTTACAGCAGGAACTTAATGAATTAGAAGACAAGATAAAAGAAATACAAGCAAAGCAGCTGCCTGATCAAGATCGTGCTTTGGAGAACTCTCTAGTAACAAGGTATGAACAAAACCTCACAAAGCTCACAGATTCTTATATGTAGTGAGCTAAAAAGAACTGGATCAAGGACGGAGATCGGAACACATCATATTTCCACAAAGCAATTCTGAAGAGGACAAGAAGAAACATGATAGTATCCGTCAAAGATGAGAATGATGTTATCCAGCATATGCCGAAGCAAATTGCCAATACTTTTGTAAATTATTTTTGGCATATTTTTTCCTCCACTAACACAAATGTTGGCAGGCCTTATCTCCACACACAAGTCCCACAAGATAACTCTGATTTCACCTACTCTATTCCAGATAAACAGGAGCTTTGGGACACTTTGCAGGACATGAAGAGGAATGCTTCTCCCGGCCCAGATGGATTCAACGTGGAGTTTTACCTAGCAACTTGGAGTTGGATCAGAGATGATGTGACAAACCTGGTAACCTCTTTCTTTAACTCAGGAGTTTTGCCACAACACATCAATGAAACTCACATTGTCTTAATTCCTAAAAAATTGGTGCTCCTTATACTTGCTGATTATAGACCTATAAGTCTTTGCAATGTCGTTTACAAACTTATTGCCAAAACCCTTGCAAATAGACTTAAACCTCATTTACCAGACTATATAAACCCAGCTCAGCAGGCTTTCATTGAAGGGCGTGGTATTAGTAATAACATTATCATTGCTCAGGAAATCACCCACTCCTTTGCCCTTTCCTCATGGAAACATCAGGCCTTCATGCTCAAAATTGACCTAGCTAAAGCCTTCGACCGTGTAGAATGGAACTTCATAGTTCAAGCGCTTGCGCGTAAAGGACTGCATGGTCATTTCATAAATTTAATCTATGCATGTATTTCCTCGCCCACCTTCTCAGTTGTCATTAATGGTCAGCCGTTTGCGAGATTCCGCAGTGACAGAGGTATACGACAAGGCTGTCCCCTTTCAACATACCTTTTTGTCTTCACAATCAATGAGCTCTAGCTTACTCTCCAAGAAGCTATGAACAATAATGACCTCCAAGGAGTGGTGCTAGGACCAAATTGCCCTCGCATTCGCTCTCTCCTTTTTGCTGACGACTTACTTATATGTGGGGAAGCTACAATCCAAGAAGCAGCCACCATGAAACATATCCTTGATACTTTTTGCTCACTCTCTGGACAAACGCCAAACTGGTCAAAATCAGGAATTATTTTTAGCAAACATGTCCAGCCAACAAATGCAGAGGCCATTAAAACCATCTATCCAGTGCAAGAAATAGACGCATCTTTCATTCACTTGGGACACCCTCTCATTCTTCCAGCAAAAAACAGAACTTTAGCTTACAATTTTGTAATAGACAAATTCAAATCAAAACTTAGCACGTACAAAGCTGACAAACTTTCCCACGCAGCTCGCTTAGAACTCATTAAATCGGTCTTCTCCTCTATTCCAGTTTATTACATGTCTAACATTCTCTTCACCAGGAAGTTCATTTCTAAACTCACTGCTATTATTAGGAATTTCTGGTGGACTGGAATAAGAGATGAAAATAAAATAAAAAGCCTTTGCTTAAGAGCTTGCAAGGATCTTTGTGCACCAAAAAAACAAGGAGGGTTGGGCATTCGAAATCTGCAGGCAGTAAACCAAAGTCTTATTCTTATGGCTGCCTGGCGCTTAGCTCAAAATCCCAACGACCATCTTCATCGTGTTTTACAAGCAAAATACTTCCATGGTTCCTCTATCTGGAGACCCAATCCCAATGTGCCAAAATCTGCTTTCTGGGCATCAATTCTTAAAATTCTACCGATTCTAAAAGCTCACACTTCCTATCAACTAACGCAAGGTAATATTTCCATCTGGAACACACCCTGGTACCCTTCTTGGGCATCCATCTATGACGATCTTATTATTCAACAGCCTGGTTTCACCAACCCAGCACATGTAAAAGATCTCTGGCTTCCCAACCAAAAAGCTTGGAATAACAGCCTTATAGATACATTATTCGTCCCTTGAGCAGCATGTTCCATCAAGCAAACACCTATTATTTATTCAGATGATCAGGACTTGCTATGTTGGGATCCAACACAAAATGGTAAATGCAATACAAAATCTGCCTACTATGCGTGTCTTCAGGTACTTTACCAACAGCGGCAAGAAGAGCGCCCGAGAACTCCTGCTCCACAAACAATACAACTACTTATGCAGGTCTAGAGATCGAAGGAGATTATTCCACGAATACAAACTTTTGCCTGGCGTTTCCTTCGAAAAGCTCTACCAACAGGGGCTCGAGCGGGAAGGTATTCCAAACATATTGATAAATTTTGTTGCAGGTGTGGCACGCAAGAAGATGAGGTACATCTATTTTTCACCTGTCCTTTTGTCAAGGTATATGTCCAACACAATGCCGATCACAACAAATGGAGCATCAGGATACAGGCTTCAACAAAACACCAGCATACAGTTTTCCAAGCAGAAGCGAAGGCTCTTCTACTAGCAGCACATCTTGCAAACACCCTTAATGCTGACAGACCAACATTCTTGACAGATAATCAGGTTCTAGCCAAGATTACAGCAGCAAGAAGAATCGATCATCCTCTCCTACACTGGAATGCTAGAGAATGTTTAGCCCAATTCTTCAGGATTACATCCAGTGTTTCTCCGCAGGTCTACCACATATCCAGGGAAATAAATGGAGAGGATCACCTATGTGCAACACAGGCCATTAGGCTCAACCTAAATCAGCCTATCTACAGATGTACAAACCCAGCTCACTCTCTAGTTTCTTGTCCTCTACTATCCACTTTGCAAAATGTAAATCTACAGGACGTTGTAATCAGTGCTGCCTGGTGCAGCTGAGCTGGAATGAAATTGGCGCCCCTGGCGCCTGTGCTTGTTCAAAAAAAAAAAAAAAAAAAAAGAGAGTGGGGTTCCCTCTAAAAACACCTGAACCACTTCCTCCTCAGCTCCCCTGCCTTCCACTCATCTCATCTCCACTCTATCTTCTCTCTCGCTCCCGCTCCTTAACCTCCCCTTCGGTCCTCCCGGCAGCTGAGTCCTGCTTGATCACTCCCCCGCACACCAACACACTCTCTCTATCACCGTTGCGGCGCCATGGCCGCCGTCACGGCTGCGGCCGTTTCACTCCGCTCCGCCACGACCACCTCCAAGTCATCCACCCCGTCCAGCTCCTACTGCAGCTTCCCCTCCTCCACCCGCCGCGGCCTCCTCCTCCGCGCGCAGGCCGTCTCCACCGACGAGGCGGCGGCGCCGGCGCCGGTGAAGGCGAAGAAGGTGTCCAAGAAGCAGGACGAAGGGGTGGTCACCAACAAGTTCCGGCCCAAGGAGCCGTACGTCGGCAGTGTCCTGCTCAACACCAAGATCACCGCCGACGACGCGCCCGGGGAGACGTGGCACATGGTGTTCGGTCACGAAGGCGAGGTCCCCTACAAGGAGGGCCAGTCCATCGGCATCATCGCCGACGGCCTCGACAAGAACGGCAAGCCGCACAAGCTCAGGCTCTACTCCATCGCCAGCAGCGCGCTCGGCGACCTCGGCGACTCCAAGACCGTAAGTGAGATGAACAGAGCTCGTCGGTTCTACCCACACTCGACTCCGTTCATTGCAGCTCAACGTTAACTGTATATTTGTGCAGGTTTCGCTGTGCGTCAAGCGGCTCGTGTACACCAACGATCAGGGGGAGGTTGTCAAGGGAGTATGCTCCAACTTCCTGTGTGAGTTCCACTTCTGCTTCATCTCCTCCCCGTCCTGATCTGTTTCTGCTCCCAGGATGAGAATTCTGCATTGTTAGGTTCTGCAGAATCTGCTAGTAATTTATCCAGACTTCAGAGGGTTCAGTTTATTCAGGTTTTGCAGTTCAGAATCGGTTAATTATTATTTTTAAATAGTATTCTTCAGTGGAATCCAGTGAATTATATCTCCCTGAATTTTCAAGTTGCCAGTATGTCCAGTTCGCCACTGCTGTATATTCTTCAGTTGCATCCACTACTCCCCTCTGAAGAATCTGATAGTGTTCAGTTTTCAGTGTCGGTGCAGTTCAGCCTTTGTAGATTAGAATCTGTTACTTCCTGATTGTTTCTTAAAATGATCCGGAAATTTGTATCTGGATCTAGATTATTAACATGAATATTAATGTTGGGGATATCGCTTATCGGGAACTTATCGGTCGACCTAAGATAAGGGGTAAATCGGCAGGTTCATCGGTATATCGGCCGATTTATCGGCATATCGGCGGATTTATTGGCCGATTTATCTTATCGGTCAGACACCGAGAAGCGATAAATCGGCCGATTTATCGGAATATCGAAAGATATCTTGAACATAGTAAGTTAGAAGTATTCCACTCACATGTTCTTTACCATGCTAATGCAGGCGACCTGAAGCCTGGTGCTCCTGTCAACATAACAGGACCAGTAGGCAAGGAAATGCTCATGCCTAAAGACCCCAATGCTACTGTTATTATGGTAAGCTTTAGTTCCATGCTTACAAAGTTCAACAATTCATCCATTACAAGCCGATGGTCAGTAAAAATTCGAAACTATTGACCACGTCGACTCTGCACAGCTTGCGACAGGAACCGGTATCGCGCCGTTCCGGGCATTCTTGTGGAAAATGTTCTTTGAGAAGTATGAAGACTACAAGGTATATATTCATTATGCTGTTGTCATTGTAACTCCCCTACATAGTATGAAAGACACCATGCACGTCTCCAAGTTGTATTGAGAAAACCTGAATCAACAATCAATGCCTGAATTCTTGTGCAGTTCAACGGCCTAGCTTGGCTATTTTTGGGAGTTCCGACCAGCAGCGCTTTGCTCTACACGGAAGTGAGAATCTCGCTAATCTATCATAGTCTCTACGAGATTTTATCCAAGTGGTGCTTCTTTACCGACGTGTGACACTTTTTTGGTTGTACAACAGGAATTTGGGAAGATGAAAGCAAAGGCACCGGAGAACTTCCGGGTCGACTACGCCATCAGCAGGGAGGAGACAAACGCTCTAGGGGAGAAGATGTACATTCAGACGAAGATGGCCGAGTACAAGGATGAGCTGTGGGAGCTTCTGAAGAAGGACAACACCTACGTCTACATGTGTGGATTGAAAGGCATGGAGAAGGGTATCGATGAAATTATGATCCCATTGGCTGCAAAAGACGGTACTAAATGTGCATCTGAATAATTTAGATTCAACCGTTTGAGCTTTTTTTTCATTGCAAGTGGTTCTAATTTTATGGTTTCATTGCTAGGAATCGACTGGTTGGATTACAGGAAGCAACTGAAGAAGTCGGAGCAATGGAACGTCGAAGTCTACTGATTCTTGTGTTTTTACTCTGAACTCCTTCTTGTGCATATGTGCGCACGCCTATTCGTGCAATCAAAATCTACGTAAATAAAGTAGATAAAGGGTGTTTCTGTTGTTTTGGTTTATTTCAAGTTATATATACACTACTATTCATCTCAGCTGGTTCGTGAAAAACAGAATTATTCCTCTCTACTCAATTTTTTCCGACAGTATTTTACTTGAGACATGTCATGTGTAACTCAGAATCGTAGTTAAAGTATTTCATATATGTCCCCGCCAAAAGAAAAGTATAAACATCTTAAAATATATGCTAAACATGGCAATTGTAATACATTTCTGTCTCTGACGCTGCTACGAGATACAGCTTTGATGATTACCCTAGTGTAGTTTGGATTAGAGCCTAAACAGCTTCATAGCGAATAATAGTGTCCTGAAGCTCAGTTTGCACCAGACTGATGGTTTTACAAGATCATGCAAAACGAAAAGAGAAGGAGTTGGAGAACTTATTGGTGCACTTGTTAACACCCAATGGAGGGCTCCCGCTGTCTTTCAGTCTTCACTCTTCAGTCCGGGCTGCAATTGCACTTGCTGCTGCTGCTGCTCTCTGTCCTCTTCAGCAACTTTTGGAGCTTTTTTCAATGCCTCCTGCCTCTTGCCCCACAGAAGTAGGTACAGCCCACCAATCACAAACACAGATCCCAGCACACTGCATACACATTTGCACAACACAAGAAAAGTTTTAGGTACCAAAGATCATGAATGAATAGATGAATGATCTCACTGTCTGAAACTCTGAATCTGACTGTATGAGTGTTTGCATGATCTACAGTTAGTAGATATATGTGTACCTTCCAAGGTAGAGCGATTCATGCAGGATGGTGAAGTCGATGACGGAGACGATGATCTGCACCACCGGGATGAAGGCGGCGACGAACACCGGGCCCCGCTTCTCGATGCACCACGTCAGTAGCACGAACGACACGCCGCACCCAACAATACCCTGAACCGAATCAAACCACAGGAAAACTATTCAAGGACCGAATCAAACCACAGGAAAATTAATCAAGCTGACCAGTGACAGGGTGATGGTTGATGAAATTACGGCGTAGAGGACGGTGAGGATCTGGAACTTGCTGGTGATGATCCATACGGCGAGGCTGCGTTTGGCGCAGAGGCCGACGGCAGCGACCTGGAAGAAGCTGAAGGTGGACATGAAGGCGTTGCAGGAGTAGACGTAGGGGTACTTCTTGGCGAGCCTGCTGTGGAGGAGGAACCAGCAGGAGAGGCAGATGCAGTTGCCGAGGATCGCCACCGTGCCGAGGGTCCACCGCCGGCTGGAGTCGGCGGCTGACAACGGCGGCGGGGATGTAGGAGAGTAATCGTAGTGGGCGGGGGCGGCGTGGATGTGGGTGAGGGGCACGCCCTTGTAGAAGGTAAGCACCATGGCACCGGCGAGGGAGACGAGCGTGCCGACGATCTTGGCGGCGCCGGTGCCTGTCCTGAGGTTTAGCGTCTCGGAGCGGGTGGCTACGGCGAGCAGGAAGGTGAGCACCGGGGCGACGTTGGAGAAGGCGGTGACGAAGGTGGCCGTCGTGTACCGCAGCGCCACGAAGATCATGTACTGCCTCAGAGCCGCACTGCAATCAATGCACAGCACCACAACCAGATGAAAACGGCAAAATCATTTCAAGATTTGGTCGAGAAGAAAAGAAAGATGAACAAACACGAGAATGATTTGCGGTACCCGAGCGCGGCGCTGACGAAGAGATAAGCGAAGATCTCCAGCGTCATCTTGGGCCTCGACTTGCTCTCCCTGAAGAAGGCTATGGGGCCGAGGAAGAGCGCGGCGGTGAGCTGCTGGAGGGTGACGAGCACGAGCGGGTCCAGGCCGCCGTTCATGGCCACCTTAACCAGCGACACCATCACCGCAGCCACCCCGTTGAGCGCCACCATCACCACGACCGGCAACACGCCGCCTCCGGCGCCGAGCCACCGCATACTCCCCATCACTCGGTCGGTCTCTCTCGCTCTGCCACCGCAACAACGCACGCATGCAAAAGGTAGATGGATCGATATGCAGCTAGCAAGGTCGGTTTCAGGTGGACTTTATAGCCGCTGGGCGTTGCAAATGTGCGTGTGAATAAGAAGAGGAGGAAGAAGACGATGACGAAGCAGCCACGTCCACGGGATCGGATGATCTATGCCGATTGCTGAGTGAGGAAAGAAAGAATCGTTTCAGGTACGGCTTTTAATTCCAGCCCCGCCGAAAAAATTGGTGTCCCAGATTAGATTGGTTACAACTGCAGCAGCCATTGTCCACTCGGTAGCTACAAGATAGTGCAGTGAAAACTGTAACGCGCGAGTGTGTGTGGGGGTGTGTGATTCATCTTTCGCTGCTCTAGTGTAGTGCAGTGTAGTGTGTGTGTGGTACCACAAGAAATGTAGCCACCTATCTTTTCCCAAAGGCAACAACAAAAAAGCTCTTTTTTCTCCCTCTTAACTGTAGTACATGTTGGACATGTCGAACGAAAAGAAAAGAAAAGAAAAGCTGGAGTATATGTTGGATATGTAGTGTGTGTTATCCCTTTCCAATGATCGATGCATGCGCATTTTGGTCTATGCATGTTCGGCCGCGGTAGCTACACTCCAATGCTACACCCTCTGACTCTATACCTAGCTACGTGCAACAGCTTGGCCTTTCGTCTCATCACTCCTCTGATAAACACTACTCCCTCTCCGTCCCATAATATACATTCCCTCCATTCACTTTTATAAGACCTTTTAGCTTTTTCCAAAAAGGCATGTATCTAGGCGTATTTAATGTGTAGATTCACACTCATTTTAATATGTATCCAATCCACATTGAAATTTCTAAAATGCCTTACAAAAGTGAACAGAGCGAGTAATTAAGATGTTTCTACAACCATTACAGTAACATAATAACATCTTATATTATGTGACGGTGGGAGTAGAGAGCACACACGTTTATACCAGAAGACTGCACAACTTATGGGATTTAGTTTGTTTTATGTGATTGATTTTGCTAGTAAACTTATTAATCCAACGTCAATTGTACTATGATCATCAAACAATAGAAGTTTAAACAATAGCATAAATTCTTTAATAAAATTGTAAATAAATATATGACACGGGCATTCTCATTGTCGCAGCATCTGTACTCCCGACATGCATTAGGGTTAAAGCGAACGGGAATAGAATATGCTCGTCTAGAATAAACCTTGAGATGAAATTAAATAACATTTGTACCAAAACAGAACAAAACTTTATCCCATCCCTCTGGCGTCACAGCGCCCGCCAAAGATTACATTTTTCTTTCACAAGGCTAAGCTACAGGGGAATTGTATGTCCAGTCTACTGTGGATTGAGATCAGAGGTGAGAAAAGAATAGTACGGGGAAGGGGAAAAGCCATCACCTTTTTTGTCGGGGATGACATGAGATGAATTGGAATTGGAAACCTGACCTATCTGAGCCTAGCTTATAGCCAGTCAAGTGCATGGGAGAATCAGTCAGTCGTTGGAATTGTTCCATTCTCTCCCAGTGACAACTGAAGCTTAGTGAAATTTGACAAAATTAACCCTTTTAACAAACTTTAACGAAAAATAACCCTTTTTTGAAAAAAATTAGAATCTAACCCTTTTTTTGTGGCGCCTGTACCGGCGGCGCCACACATCTAAGCACCACGCCCTAGCCAGGGGCGCCACACCCCTGCCAGCGTGGCAAGGCGGGACCCAGGTCGGGTTATGTAGCGCCGTGGCCAGGGGCGCCACACCCGTACATACCGCGCCGGTAGCCGGGGCGCCACACATGCTTCCATGTCATTTCTAAAACGTTTTATCTTCCGTCTCCCCCGTTTCATCACATTCAGTTCTGGATCGGGCCATAGCTGGATGGCATGATATTTTGGCCATTGTGATTGGTCAAAGTAAGGTTGAAATCTACCCGCCCATGTCTCCTTGGTAGCCTCGATCGAGTACTCGGACAACCTAACCGGATCAACGCATCCCACTTTTCGAATGCGTGCCACCGTCCGCAAGTGCGAGCAAGGGAGATGAAGCAACTGAGGCCTCTGGCACGAGCACAAACATTGCTTTAGCAAGACTTTGCGTGCACGCCCTCCGTGTTGCACGCCCCCTACCGTGGTGCCTCTTTGCTCATTGACTTGGTAAATCTACTCGTTGTTGTCAAAATACTGGGCCGTATTGGTCTCCGCCTTCCTTAACTGGTATGTCATCCATTTGTCAGCTTCAGGTGGATACTTGTACTTCTTCTTTCGCTTGGTCTCCGTCATCCATGGAGACAACCGGTCTACAATGTTTGAATGCCCTTATGCATTGCCCGAAAGCCCAAAATGCACGGCCAAATACACGGACGGTTGCACCATTGTAATCCCTAGTCTTTTGGCCAAAGGGCTCCACCAACGCAACCATGCCCGGATTTGTAGCAGCCATAGCTCCCAACAATCTAGGAAGTCGGTTGTATGCTTCCTCCAAGCCATGCCCTCCATGCATTCCCATACTTCACCGAGTAACCAAACATTTCTTTCACCGCGTCCATGATAGCCTTCACCGTAAAAGTGGGGAATGTCTCTATGGAATTAGGAAGTCTATAGCCAATGAAATCGGAGGTTAGTTGCTGATGAATGTCCTTCGCATCCTTGTCATCATCATCATCATCATCATCATTGCCACTACACATGTTAGTTGACACACATTTTTTTAGAATCCATTGAGAGATTCCTTTGAAAGGTCTTGCACGCACAATCCACGGACACCCATCATACCCACACACATTGACCAATATTATCAAGAAATAACCACACATTTGACCTCATATTCAAATTCTAGGGTTTCCAAGATCTACACCAATGTCAAGAAATTGGAAGATTTCTATTGGAAAAAAACAAGGAGGATGGGGGAGAGTACCTTCTTGCACGTAGGGGAGCCGAAATCCACGGAAAAAGTTGACCCAAATGGATGGATTTGAGTGGGGGGTGTGTTGGGGGAGAAAGAGGGAGAGCCTCGGGCCGGATAAGAACATAGGTAATGGATGGGGGTCGCGGGTGGACTGCTCACCGTCGCACCCTGGTCTTCTTGGAAGGTGTGGCGCCTCCAGCGCCGGCGCTGCACGTAAGGGTGTGGCGCCCCAATCCGCGGCGCTACATAACCCAAGCTGGGTCCCGCCTTGCCACGCTGGCAGGGGTGTGGCGCCCCTGGCTGGGGCGTGGTGCTTAGATGTGTGGCGCCGCCGGTACAGGCGCCACAAAAAAGTGTTAGATTCAGATTTTTTTTTAAAAAAAAGGGTTATTTTTCGTTAAAATTTGTTAAAAGGGTTATTTTTGTCAAATTTCACTGAAGCTTACATGTATAAATAGCAAAAGGTTTCAGTTGACATGAGGGAAAAGATTGTTCAGGGACAGCATATGGATCCGATGCTACTCTTCTTTTAACTGAATAATTTACCCCCGCCCTCTTATCCCCGTTGAATTGAAACGACGTCTCTGGCCGGCCTGTAGCATCGTATGTATGATCATATTCATAAACCAAATCAGAATCTCCTTTTTTTTTTTGTGGTTCTCTGCATGATCAGTTCAGTTGGTGTATTTGTTCTGAACTTTCTTTCTCGATTCTTTTCTCTGCCCTGGTTGGCAGGTCACCACATTCGACTAGTCGACACATGTACATGATGATGATCAGCTTACTCGACTAGTCGACAGTACTGGCACTCACTGCTAGATCCGGTAGCCAGCATTGATAGTAGATGCAATCCAGCTACATTACGAGTTCTGGAATTTGCAATGAATATTGGCTGCAGGAATCCATCGCCCAGCTTGGCTATTACGTACTCCACCACTCTTTGAGCTAGGCCACCCTTTGCTTGTATCCTCATCTTTCCACCGGTATAGTCGTCTTCGTTGAGATAATTTTGGATTTTACCAGTTCATATTACTTGTTGAAATACATAAACACTTCCGCCAAACACCGACTCCTTGTTCGACTCATATTCTGCATCGTCGGAATACCGACTTTAACGCTTCGGCCCCGTTCGTCGCTAGCAAGATTTAGAACGTCAAGGTTTAGCCCAAATACAAGATAACTATGGAGTTCCTTCTCTACCAAAAAATTCCCCGTGGTTGATCGCGTCTTGTAGACTAGCTTCACCGGGGTCTGAAACTAATTGGCACCAATTGCACGCAGATTGTAGCCCGACATAACAACACAAGTCTTTTCGAGCACACTGATGTATCTTATTGCACACTGATGTAACTGCGAGTGCTGATCTGATGCCAATTATAATTCCCTAGCAACCTAAAATTAGTAGACGTTACTCGTGCTAGCTCTCTAGATTAGCCACAAATCGACATAAGTCTTGTCCAGCGCACAAATTTCTCACTCATACACACACCCGGAAATTTCTGAGAGGTCAACCATCACCAAATTACTCCAGACCAAGAAAGCAAGCTTAACCAAGAGGTTATTTCCAAATGGAGTTTTTGGAAAAAAAGATTTGCCTTGTTAGTAATCCTATTACGCCCCGGAAGATCTGACACTCGATTTGTGGAGAATGTGACATTGTTTCAACATGGCTATTTATTTTTTGTGGTTGTTGCGGAGACAACTAGCGAGTACTGACTGTCCTAGCTAGGGTGAGTATCACAACTAGAGAGTAGTGAGTACCCCGGCAAGTGGAAAATGTCGGACCAAAACTGGGCGAACAGATTGCCTCTGCAATGCCACGACGCGAGTCCATTGCATCCTTCGAAGTTTCACGCCATGGATGGAGATCGGCATGTACCCACCATCGCATGGACCATGGGACACTGGGTCCAAAACCAGCTCCTTCAAGAAGGAATTCGAGGCCTCGCGCTGCTACTGCCCGAACCGACGGACTAGTCCTAGGGCTTCCCCGGCGCACAATAGGGATTAGCCTAGAGAAAGAACCCCGACGCCCTCAAAAGGAGGAGTGGCGATGCCCACATACACCACTGCTCGCGTCAGCCGCGGCATGTCGGAGCCTAGATCGGGTCTGGAAGGCCCGCAAGGCCGCCTCCATATGTGTCATGTCCGGGCCCAGACCTAGCCCCACGCGCAGGCGCCGCCGCCCTACCTCACGGCTCCAATAATGTCACTTCCTCGCCACCATGCCACTGCACCACAACCACTGATGCGCCAGCCGCCCAACGCGGGAGACTCTAGCCCATAGCCCTTCACCTCACCTGCGTGACGAAGACCACCACACCACCCGAAACCGTGTAGAAGGAGGCCCCGCCGCCGTCTACCGCACGGTTCTTGCCCAGCGGCAGAGAGGGGAGGATCAAGGTGGGGGAGGGGCACGGCGGCGTCATCGGTTTCTAGCTAGACACATGAATCAGCTTACTCAGCTAGTGGACCATAGTGGCACTAACTTCTCGCCTCGATAGGCTAGCCAGCATCGGTAGATGCAATCTAGCTTAACTGCTTAGATCATTTTGCTTTCTAGACCAGTCCGCTAGGTCGTCACCATTTCCATCTGTAGGACCTTGCAAAGAATGAATTTGCAAGTATCCTAGCCAGCAAACTTGGCTTGTCTAGTTGTCTGCTCCTCTTTTCAGCCGACCTTCTCGAAATGTATCTTCCAGCTACACAATGGCCTCTCTAGCTAGGCTTCTAGGATATCCCGTGGCAATATGGCCCGCCCCTGGCGACAGCCTCTTTCCACACAGAAATTTTCGAGCAATTGTATTTTGCTACGTTTGTGGAAGTTGTCTCCGAGAACACGTGAGTTGCGGATGAGCAGGATGCGATAGAAGTGGAAAAGCCATTACACTAGTAGAAAAAGGCTTGTAGGTGAAATGTTACTTGTGGCGCACTTTTTTTTTTTTGACGCCACAATTAATCTCTCTCCTACACTGGCCGCCTAGAAAAAGTTACCTGTGGCACACCGAATAATTTGTGCGCTACAGGTAACTCCGAGGAGAGAGAATACCTGTGACGCACATATTATAGCGCCATAGGTAGTTTCCCTCAAATTCACGTATAAATGGACCGGAAGGTTAGGCTAGGAGAGAGAGTACCTGTGGCGCACAAAAATGCATGCGCCACAGGTAACCTGAGGAGAGAGACTATGTGTGGCGCGCTAAATTTTATGCGCCATAGGCAAATTGCACCGGATAAAAAAACACCACACACGCCTCAGATCTACATTCTCTCTCCTCTCTTCTAGATCGACATTCTCTCTCCTTATCCCCTCTCTTCCGTCCACGCATCCCGCACGCATCTTATCCTCTCTTTTTTTTCTCGAACCCTGCCCACCACCAACCGCACCGCGCCGTCTGCTCCTTCTCCTTCTGCTCTCCTTCTCTCCTTCTCCTCTCCTTCTCTACTCTCCTTCTCCTTCTGCTCCAGCGCGGTGCCGTCGGCCGCCTCCCCATCCCGCCCGTGCCGATCGATCTCGGCGGCGTCGAGGGCATCTTCTCGTCGGCGATTGGCGGAACTGGTCATGGAGACGGCGTGGTCGCGGTCATCGCGTCGCCAGTCGCCGTCGCGCTCCGGCTCCGGGGCCAAGGGGACGTGGTGAAAGAACAAGGATGTCGCCTAGAGGGGGGGCGAATAGGCGATTAAAACATTTTTCCGGTTTTAGGCTTGATAATTCCGGAATAAAACTAGGTGTTTAAATTAACAAGCCAATAATCTAAATATACTAATCTCACCTATGTGCACCAACAACTTATGCTAAGCAAGACAAGGAACAAGGTGATAACAATAGAATACTTCAAACACGAAGGCTATCACAATGTAAAGTGCATAAGTAAAGAACTCGGGTATAGAAATAACCGAAACACGCGAAGATAAAGTTGTATTCCTGAGTTCCTCCTTTTTAGGAGAGTACGTCTTGTTGGAGAGGTGTGAGACCACAACAGGTTGGTCTCAACGCCACAACAAGCTCACCTTCTTCTCCGATGAACCGCACCACAAAGGATTGGCTCACCTTCCACTATCGAAATCCTTCAAGGCGAAATCCATAGCCTTTACAACAACAATACAGGGCACACACCCATAACTGAATTGGGGGCTCCCGAACAGCTACAAGTGACCACAAGAGGTCTCAACCACCACAATGGCGTCTAGATTCTAAAGACCCAAGAGTAACAAGCTCACAAACTTTTACTTCCACGAATCCTCGTGGAGAGCACAAACCGATGCAACAAAGCAATGGCAAGAGCACAAGTGCTCAAATCATTCACTCTCAAATCACACCAAAAGCAACTAATGCTTATGGGGGAGAAGAGAGGAAGAACAAAAAAGAACTCAACAAATGAAACTCCAAAATCTAGATTCAAAGGGTTCCCCTCACTTAGAGGAGAGATGGATTGGTGGAAATGTAGATCTAGATCTCTTCTCACTTTTCTCTCAAAGATATGCAAGAATCATGGGAGGAATTGAGAGAGGGGCAAGATTTTCAAGGTCAACAATGAAGGTGAGAGAGGGGAAAACGTGCTTTTTTTCAAGGTTGAAGAAGGGGAGGGGTATTTATAGCCCCTCCCACGAAAGTAGCCGTTGCAGCCATTTTAGACCGGAAATTTCCGCCCTTTTCGGAAATTTCCGCCTCCAAACATCCGCCCAACTACAGAGAGTCGCGCGCTTAAGTCCTTAGCCGTTTTTCTGGAAAAACTGGGGGGACCGGATATTCCGGTCCAAGGCAAAATCGGAATATCTGAGCTCCTGAAAACTGACAGAAATAACAAAACAAAAACTGCAATAACTTTTTCATCCGGACTCCGATTTCGATGATCTTGGGCTTGTTGGAATCGCAACGAAGATCTCTTCAAGATTATGCAGAGAAATATCATAGTCCATCATGTGAGAAGGAGGCAACAAGGAGAGAGTTTGACCTCTCTTAGAAAAGATAAACCGGTAAAACCTCCAACACCAAAAACGCAACAAGATATGCATATGAAATCCGTTTTTGATGAACTAGAGCTTGATATGGAGATGAACACAATCTCTAAATTCTCACATGGATAAAAGCTAAATAAGAACCAAGAAATATGATATGTCAAGTATGCAAAGGTTTGAGCTCTCCATAAAGATGCGATCAAGTTACTCACTTGAGAGCCCCTCATGATAGTACGTCGTCTATCCTATAACCCAGTCTCCCACTAACACCATGAGACCAGTAAAATAGAAACCATATCAAGATCATACATTTGGCTTGAGCAATCCACTTGATCTAGATGATGCCGATCTTGACTCACTCAAGTTGGAACAACTTTCTTGATTGTGCTTGCTAGCACATGCTTGATGAAAACTTTTCCAAATACTTCCCCGTACACCATAATGGGAGAGTCTCGCTTAGCTCCGTCTTCATGTATCCACTTGCACTTCATCTTCTTCTCTTGATATAGATGATGGCTTTGAGATAAACATGAATGTTCACTCAATCTTATTTTCCAAGCCATGCTTGCAATAAGCTCAACTCTAGATGACCATTCTGACCATTCTTCATATAAACCCTTGTATAGAACCTTGGTCATCATATAATCTTTTAGGGTCCAACACATGGAATCCAATCTTCTTCATGGACAAGATCTATAAAGATATCTCAATGCAAACATTAGTCCATAGAGATTGTCATTAATTACGAAAACCACACATGAGGGCACATGCACTTTCAGGTGGGCGCGGAGAGGCGGTCGTCGCGCCGCCAGTCGCCACCTCCACCTCCAGCGCACGGTGAGGACATGCGGCAGCTTCGTGGCCTCGTGCGCCTGCGTCCGCCTCCACCTCCACCTCTGCTCCCTCGCCCCGCCGCTCCGGCGAGGGGAGCGCGACGAGCTCCGGCGAGTTTGGCGACGGCGGCACGAGGGAGGAGATGGAGCTGGTTTTTTTTGTAATTGTTGTCAGCTACAAAAGGACCCCCTTGCAATTATTTTATTTCATAGGGTGTTTGTAATTTCATCTGTTGCTAATAGATCTAGGTCCTTTTCAGAAAAACGCAAATGTATTAATTAATAGTATTATTTTTTAATCCAAAAAAAAGATACTAGTGACGCACAAAACAGAAAGCGTGCGTCACAGCTAGTACTTTTTTAAATTCATTAATCGTTACCTGTGGCGCGCATACCCACTGGCGCGCAGTTTGGCGTGAGTTTAGTGACGCACACTCTGTGCGCCATAGATAAGGTATTTTCGTGCGCCACTGATAGCCTTTTATGTCCTAGTGTTAGCTGGGAATTCCATAGCATATAGTGTCAGGTGATTGTGATATACTCCATATATTTCTAAAATACGTAGAAAAAATGGTGTTTGTGGAAACTAGAGAGTACACGTAAACACACGCATGCACATACAGATTATGAGCATCCGTCAGTTGAGGATAAATGACTTAAGCTTATGTGTATTGTAATAACTTGAAACACGAAAGTTCAAGAACTGCAGATTTTAGTTAACCAAATTTCGCATGTACGTACTTGCTCCTATATCCAGAGATTTTTTATTAATTAAAAAGAAAAAAGGAACCCTCAAAACTTATAAAGAAATACATTGATCAGCTGGAAGCCACCTATTCAGGTGACAATTGTCGCTACAACTATAGCCTTAATGAAAAGGGAGAACCTGATCTGAGCCAAGTGTCCGGACCTCACACCAACACACATCTAAATCTGGAGGATTCAACCAAACCGCCCAACAGCGAGCTGGAGCACAAACCGGTCTAGCAGACCCTTAGCTCACACCACATACGCACACTCAGAAGTCGTTGTCGCCGTCTTCCGCCAGTCCATCTTCAGGAGAGATCAGCATGATGACATCAGGTCTGCCGTCGGCGTCGCCACGACGCCAGACAACAACACCCTGATGGCTACGTGTTGGTGAACCCCAAGAGGAAGGTTATGGTGTAGACAGCAGAAGTTTTCCCTTGAGAAATCTACCCAAGATTATCAATCCAGTAGGACTTGACGATCTATCGGAAGGTTGTTGATGTTGACTCCCCCTGGCGCTAGGGAGCTTGCACCAACGTGGAATCTGCACAGACACAAACCTGAACTTTGCCCAACACGAAACAGAGAGGTTGTCAATCTCTCCGGTCTTGCAGAAACAAAGAGTTAAACGTATGGTGTGGAAAACAGATGATTGCAGCAGGTTGTGTAAACAGTATGAGGAAATTGGACCAGGGTCCACAGTTCACTAGTGGTGTCTCTCTCAGAACAGATAACTAGCATGTTGGGTAAGCATCTACTTGGCCAAAGCATCTACTAGCAACGGAGAGCATGCAAGATCAAGAGCACATAGATAAACAACTTGAATAAACATGGTATCAATATTCATCGGATCCCAGCAAACACAACATCTAGCATTACAATAAGATGATCTTGATCATGTTAGGCAGCTCACAAGATCTAAACATGGAGGCACAAGGTAGAGAGACAACCATCTAGCTACTGCTATGGACCCGTAGTCCAGGGGTGGACTACTCACGCATCACTCCGGAGGCAGGCATGGTGATGTAGAGCCCTCCGGTGATGATCTCCCCTCCGGCAGGGTGCCGGGAAGAGCTTCAGAACTCCTCCGATCTGAGATTGACGATGACGGCCGCGACGGAACTTTTCGTGGAATATGATCGACCGTAATAGGGTTTTCGCGTCGCGGAGAATATATAGGCGAAGAGGCGGCGTCGGTGGCCGAGGGGGGCCACCACGCCATAGGGGGGCGCGGGCCCACCCTGGGCCGCGCCCTAGTGTGGCGTGGCCCCCTGGTGGGTCTGCTCCGACTCCCCTTTGGACTCCGTGATCTCCTCGTGATATTATTGACGATGTCTTTTGTTTCGTCCAATTCCGAGAATATTTCCTTAATAGATTTTCTGAAACCAAAAACAGCAGAAAACAGGGAACTGGCACTGTGGCATCTTGTTAATAGGTTAGTCCCAGAAAATGCATAAAAATGATATAAAGTGTAACCAAAACATGTAGCAATTGATATAATAACAGCATGGAACATCAAAAATTATAGATACGTTTGAGACGTATCAAGCATCCCCAAGCTTAGTTCCTGCTCGTCCTCGAGTAGGTAAACGATAAAAACAGATAATTTTTGAAGTGACATGCTACCAACACAATCTTTGATCAAATAACAATGTAATGCACATGATCTGAATGAAGTGATCCAAGCCAATGGTCTATAGTTTGCAAGCAAGTAAATAAAGAGTAAACATAAGTGATCACACAAGTGCAAACTTTCATGAATAATACTATAAAACATTTAGAGATATAATAGTCTAACATAATAGTTAGTTCACAGCAGCAATAATTCTCAACATGAAAGTGTTTGTATCAACACAAAGGAAGATAATAGCTTCAGCATTTGCTTCAACTTTCAACATGTATATCATATAGATAATGTCAATGCAAAGAATATGATCAACCAAACACAAAGTTATGTAAAAACTGTTATACTGGAGTTGACAATGATGTTTGCTTAAGTAGACAGAAAGAAGTGGGAAAACTGACTCAACATAAAAGTAAAAGAATGGCCCTTCGCAGAGGGAAGCAGGGATTAACATCATGTGCTAGAGCTGTAGTTCCCGAAGGCATATAGAGAGCATAAAATATTGTTTTGTAAGGTAATGGTGTATACAGGTGTCAACAAATCAAATAGCAGGTACTTGTCATCTTCCATGGCTAACTAACTTTTAGAGCGGTTCCGAGAGTTTTTAGGACTGCACTTGTAACAAGCACTTATTGGTGACACTCCTCCCAACCATTTACTTTCCACAAACCATGGCTAACCGAATCCTCGGGTGCCCACCAACATTCACCATGGAGGAGTGTCTATTTATTTATTTATAGGGTGGACTAACCAGCTCTTTAATGCAAAATAAAAGGTGGAGAAGCAGATGAAGCTGCCAATCCTTGTAAATTAATTAGCATGGAAGATGACAAATCTCACTACTACGTCCTTATGAGCTTTTCAAGTAGTGACACAAAAAGGAAATGTAACAGTTTTGAGTAGTTAGTAGATAGCACATGAAGAAATTTACTTGGAATGGTGAAAACACCACATAATAGGTAGGTATGGTGGACACAGGTGGCATGGATTTGGCTCAAGGTTTTGGATGTACAAGAAGCATTCCCTCTTAGTACAGAGTTTAGGCTAGCAAGGTTATTATAAGCAAACATCATTATCAACTGGAATAGCAAGAGTGTACATAAAACACAAGGTTTGACGAACCATAGACTCCCACTGTCTTCCTTGTTAACACATAGCCTTCATCCAAAAATTATCTAGACTACTATGGACTTCCAATTATGCAACAGATTATTATAGCAGAAAATCCTTATAGTAGTTCTTCATTAATAGCCATTACTTACATGATGCACAAGCTTAAACATTAATTACTTGACAGCTCAAAACAATTGGCAAGCATCAAATTACTCAAGACAACGATCTAAAAAGATTCATGTAAGCATTTTATACCACTACCACATGCATAGCATTTTTCTGGTCCAACCAAACACCAATCAACTTATTTGACAACTCTCCAAACAGATATAAGTGAAGCAAGAGAGTACTTTCTTCAAAAGAAACTGAAAGCTCTAACAAGAGATGTATGAAAAACTGAGAGCTAACAGCAATCACAACAGCTAGACAGGAATACTCAACAAGTATAAGTGAAGCACAAGAGTATTCTAATGAAAAAGTGGAGCGTGTCTCTCTCCCAAACATGAATACTAGGATCCAACAAGTATAGCACAGCAAACAAAACAAAACAAACTGAAAACAAAAACACACTGACGCTCCAAGGAAGAGTACACTAGCATGAAGCAATAAAAATATAGCACCATTAGAGATGACCTGATAATTTGTAGATGAAGAAGGGGATGCCTTGGGCATCCCCAAGCTTAGATGCTTGAGTCTTCTTGAAATATGCTGGGGAGGTAAGCCTCCCCAAGCTTAAGCTCTTCACTCTTCTTGATCATGTAATATCATTCTCCTCTATCAACACTTGAAAACTTCCTTCACACCAAAACTTAACAGCTTTTCTCATTAGCAGGTTAGTGCACTAAAAGATAATACTTCAAAGTTCTAGCAAAGACAAAACTCACAAGCCAACTATTTTAAACATTAGCCACTGTTACTAGGCTCAAGTGGGCACTTTTACACGAAAAGAAACCACTTAAAAACTTGTAAAAGAGAGAATGCAAAATAAAAGACAGAATCTGTCAAACCAGAACAGTCTGTAATGACGAATTTTTTCGAGGCACTTACGATGCTCAGATGAAAACTTTTGAAATAATGAAAGTTGCGTAACATCATCAGGAACATGCACAAAAAGTTTCAGCATTTTTCGATTTTTTCTGATTTTCTACTGAATTAAACGGTGACGAACAGCAATCTGTCCCAATGCAGTCCCGAAAATAAAAACCAACTTTGCATTAGTAACTCTCCTTGGCACAACAAAACAGCAAATAAAAGATACAAAGGAGTTGCTACAGAGGTAAACAAGCATCCTTGACTCAAGAAAACAAAAATAAAACAGCAAATAAAAACATGGGTTATCTCCCAGAAGTGCTTTTCTTTAATGCCTTTGAGCTAGGCATGAAGAGATGCATCAAGTATTGTCAAGACCAGAAAATCCAAAACCATAATTTGTCTTGACACTAGTATCATGTGAGTATTTCATCTTCTTCCTAGGGAAGTGTTCCATACCTTTCTTGAGTGGGAATTGAAATTTTATATTCCCTCTCTCATATCAATAACAGCACCAACAGTTCTCAGAAAAGGTCTTCCCAAAACAATAGGACAAGAAGGATTGCATTCAATATCCAAAACCACAAAATCAACAGGGACAAGATTGTTATTAACCATTATCAAAACATCATCAACTTTTCCTAAAGGTTTCTTCATAGAAGAATCAGCAAAGTGAACATCCAAATGACATTTTTCCAAAGGTGCAAGCTTGAGAATATCATATAAATTTTTAGGCATAACCGAAATACAAGAACCAAGGTCACACAAAGCATTGCATTCAAACTCACTCAGTTTCATTTTAATAACAGGTTCCCAATTATCATCTAACTTCCTAGGGATAGAAGCTTCAAGTTTTAATTTTTCTTCCCTAGCATGCATGAGAGCTTTGATAATATGTTCAGTAAAAGCCATATTTATTTTACTAGCATTAGGACTCTTAGCTAGCTTTTGCAAGAACATGATGACTTCAGTTATGTTACAATTTTCGAAATTGAAGTTGTTGTCATAAAAAACAATGGAGCAATTATCACCAACACCTCTAAAAATTTCAGCACTTTTACTAGGAACAAAAGTAGTGCTATCAGGCAATTTAAACTTTTTGTAGAGGTAGTAGAGACATTTCCAACACTTATTATCTTTTCACTAACAGTAGGGGGCGCATTAGCATGTGAGGCATCATTTGTTTCATTAGTAAAAATAGTGCAAACTCTAACAACACTATTTTGTTCAGCAATTTCAGCTTCTCTTTCTTCTCTCTCCCATCTTTCATGAAGTTCAGCAAGCATCCTAATGTTATTATCAATTTTAATTTGGATAGCATTGAGTGTTTTACTCTCTCTAATATCACTAGGAATAGCTTTTATTTTCAGCATTTCAACATCATGAGCAAGACTATCAACTTTAGCAGCAAGAGTATCAATTTTTCCTAGCTTTTCCTCAACAGTTTTATTAAAAGTAGTTTGTGTGCTAATAAAATCCTTAAGCATGACTTCAAGATCAGAGGGCACACTTCTATTGTTACTGTAGGAATTGCCATAAGAATTACCATAAGAGTTGCTACCATTAGCAGGATATGGCCTATAATTGTTGCTACCAAAATTATTCCTATAAGCATTGTTGTTGAAGTTGTTATTTTTAATGAAGTTTACATCAACATTTTTCTCATCATGAGCAACCAAAGAAGCAAGAGGAATATTATTTGGATCCACAACACCATGTCCATTCGAAAGCATAGTCATAATAGCATCAACTTTATCACTCAAGGAGGAAATTTCCTCAACAGAATTTACCTTCTTACCAGTTGGAGCCCTTTCAGTGTGCCATTCAGAATAATTTACCATCATATCATCAAGAAGCTTTGTAGCAGCACCCAAAGTGATGGACATAAAGGTCCCTCCAGCAGCCGAGTCCAAAATTCCTTGAAGAAAAATTTAGTCCTGCATAAAAGGTTTGGATGATCATCCAAGTAGTCAGTCCATGAGTGGGGCAATTTTTAACCAAAGACTTCATTCTTTCCCAAGCTTGGGCAACATGCTCATTATCAAGTTGCCTAAAGTTCATAATACCACTTCTCAAGAGATAATTTTAGCAGGAGGATAATATTTTCCAATGAAAGCATCTTTGCATTTAGTCCAGGAATCAATACTATTTCTAGGCAAAGATAGCAACCAATCTTTAGCTCTTCCTCTTAAAGAGAAAGGAAACAATTTCAGCTTAATAATATCACTCTCTACCTCCTTATACTTTTGCATATCACAAAGTTCAACAAAGTTGTTTAAGTGGGCAGCAGCATCATCAGTACTAACACCAGAAAATTGCTCTTTCATAACCAGATTTAACAGTGCAGGCTTAATCTCATAAAATTCTGCTTTAGAAGCAGGTGGAGCAATGGGTGTACAGATAAAATCATTGTTGTTTGTGCTAGTAAAGTCACACAACTTAGTATTTTCAGGATTACTCATTTTAGCAAGCCTAAAACAAGCAACAGGGCAACTCGAAATTAAAAACTAGATGCAGGAATTTTTTTTTTGGGTTTTTGATTTTTAACAGCAAGCAAAACAAAAATAAAACAAGACAAAAACAAAGTAAAGAGATTGGAACTGAGAGACTCCCCTTTCCAATAGCCTCCAAGTCCCCGGCAACGGCGCCAGAAAACAGCTTGATGGCTACGTGTTGGTGAACCCCAAGAGGAAGGTTATGATGTAGACAGCAGAAGTTTTCCCTTGAGAAATCTACCCAAGGTTATCAATCCAGTAGGACTTGACGATCTATCGGAAGGTTGTTGATGTTGACTCCCCCTGGCGCTAGGGAGCTTGCACCAACGTGGAATCTGCACAGACACAAACCAGAACTTTGCCCAACACGAAACAGAGAGGTTGTCAATCTCTCCGGTCTTGCAGAAACAAAGAGTTAAACGTATGGTGTGGAAAACAGCAGGAAACAGCAAGTAACAGGAAACAGATGATTGCAGCAGGTTGTGTAAACAGTATGAGGAAATTGGACCAGGGTCCACAGTTCACTAGTGGTGTCTCTCTCAGAACAGATAACTAGCATGTTGGGTAAACAAATTACAGCTGGGCAATTGACAAATAGAGAGGGCATAACAATGCAATACATGCCAAGATGTCTACTATGAAATCTAGTTGGGCATTACAACAAAGTACATAGACCGTTATTCCAACCGCATCTATGCCTAAATAATCCACCTTCAAGGCAGCATCCGCATCCTATTCAGTATTAAGTTGCTAACAACAGATTATTGCATGAAGTAAAGTGTGTAATGTAATCAATACAAGTGCCCTTGGACACTGCACCAATGTTTTATCCCTAGTAGCAACAGCACATCTACCATCTTAGACCTTTCTGTCACTGATCCAGATATCTAGAGACTGAACCCACTATCGAGCATAAATACCCCCTCTTGGAGTCACAAGCATCTACTTGGCCAAAGCATCTACTAGCAACGGAGAGCATGCAAGATCAAGAGCACATAGATAAACAACTTGAATAAACATGGTATCAATATTCATCGGATCCCAGCAAACACAACATCTAGCATTACAATAAGATGATCTTGATCATGTTAGGCAGCTCACAAGATCTAAACATGGAGGCACAAGGTAGAGAGACAACCATCTAGCTACTGCTATGGACCCGTAGTCCAGGGGTGGACTACTCACGCATCACTCCGGAGGCAGGCATGGTGATGTAGAGCCCTCCGGTGATGATCTCCCCTCCGGCAGGGTGCCGGGAAGAGCTTCAGAACTCCTCCGATCTGAGATTGACGATGACGGCCGCGACGGAACTTTTCGTGGAATATGATCGACCGTAATAGGGTTTTCGCGTCGCGGAGAATATATAGGCGAAGAGGCGGCGTCGGTGGCCGAGGGGGCCACCACGCCATAGGGGGCGCGGGCCCACCCTGGGCCGCGCCCTAGTGTGGCGTGGCCCCCTGGTGGGTCTGCTCCGACTCCCCTTTGGACTCCGTGATCTCCTCGTGATATTATTGACGATGTCTTTTGTTTCGTCCAATTCCGAGAATATTTCCTTAATAGATTTTCTGAAACCAAAAACAGCAGAAAACAGGGAACTGGCACTGTGGCATCTTGTTAATAGGTTAGTCCCAGAAAATGCATAAAAATGATATAAAGTGTAACCAAAACATGTAGCAATTGATATAATATCAGCATGGAACATCAAAAATTATAGATACGTTTGAGACGTATCACACCCTCCTGCGCACGTCTGTCATCTCGCATCCGTCGTCGATACTTCGCAGCACCAAGCCGCTGAGACCCGCCGTCGTCGATGCGATAGATACGCCGCCTCTCCACCATAAGGCCCCTCCATCCAGCACTTGCTCAAAAAACAATGCCCCCGGGAGGGGTATGGTGTCAAACACCATCATCGTTCTATCCAGGAGACCCAGATCAAGGGTTTTCCTTAGAGAAAACGACCCTTCCAGAGAGTACGCGGTGGTCCAATGCAGCCCATGTGTTCGAGATCCCATGAGCAAATACGAGCTCATAAGAGTTCCTCCAAGGAGGTTGACGACGCCATACGCCGCCACTGTCCGGTCCAGTGATATGTCTCAAACGTATCTATAATTTTTGATGTTTCATGCTTGTTTTATAACAAATGCTACATGTTTTATTTGTATTATATATTATTTTTATATATTTTCTGGGACTAAACTATTAATAAGATGTCATAGTGCCAGTTCATGTTTTCTGCTGTGTTTTTGTTTCAGAAAAGCTAGTCGGAAAATATTCTCGGAATTGGACGAAATTTTTCGGGGACAAGTTTTACATCAATACGAAGACGGAGTCCAAAAGGCAGCCGAGGAGGCGACCCAGGGGCCCAGACGCCACCCCGGCGTGACAAAAGGTGGGGCCATGCCAGGGGTCGTCTGGCGCCCTCGGGTGGCCCCTTGCGCCGCCTCTTCGCCTATATATCCCCTCGTCGAAAAAACCCTAAACACCCGAACACAATTCCATGAAAAGTTCCGTCGTCGCCGTCGTCGTCAACCCTAGGTCGGGAGGGGTTCTGAAGCTCTTCCCGGCACACTGCCGGAGGGGGAGATCATCACCGGAGGGCTCTACACTGCCATGCCTACCTCCGGAGTGATGCGTGAGTAGTTCTCCATTGGACTAAGGTACATAGAAGTAGCTAGATGGTAGTCTCTCCACTTTGTGCTATCATGTTTAGATCCTGTGAGCTGCCTAACATGATCAAGATCATCTTTATGTAATGCTACATGTTGTGTTTGTTGGGATTCGATGAATTGTGAAGTTATGATCAAGTTTGTTCATCTATTTATCTATATGTTTTATTTAGATTCTTGCATGCTCTCCGATGCTAGTAGATGATTTGGCCAAGTAGATGCTAGTTTCTCCAAGAGGGAGTATTTATGCTAGATAGTGGGTTCATGCCTCCAGTTGTTTGGGCTCGAGATGACAGAAACGACTAAGTCTCTGGATGTGCTGTTGCCACTAGGGAGAAAACAACGGTGCTATGTCTACGTGTCATTTGCATTGTTTATATTACACACTTTGCTTATTGCAATTATTTGTTGTTTGCAACTTAATACTTTCAGGAGACACTGATGTTATCCTGAGGGTGGATTATTAGTCATAGATGTAGCTAGCAAGCGGTCTATGTATCTTGTTATAATGCCCAATAAATATTACAGTGAACTTTGTCATAATATGCATTGTCATGCCTTTTCTATTTGTCAATTGCCCAGTTGTAATTTGTTTACCCAGCATGTTTGTTTATCTGTTTTATGGAGAGACACCACTAGTGAACTGTGGACCCCCGTCCATTCTTTTACACTGATAAAAACACCATTTCCACCATGTTCTACACTCATTTGCTCGTTGTCTATTTTTGCATTTATATTTATTGCACATAATATGTTTAGTCCTTTGTATTCAGTAAGCCAGAGAGATTGACACATTCCTGTTTAGTTGGGGCAAAATAGTTTGATTGTGTTGTGTGCAGGTCCACGCCAGTCTCCAGTCTCAAGCACTTTTCTGGCACCGTGTTGAAACTCTTCCAATTCCTACTGGTTCGATAATCTTGGTATTACTTTCAAGGGAAATTTGTTGTTGCACACCTTTATATCTTCCTCTTGGGGTCTCCCAACTAACGTGTGTTCCACGTCATCATCCGGCAAGCCAAATATTTTGGTCAACGGGCCAACGAGGTCACCACCGTGACGATACCCTCCAGGGATGTCAGCGGGCCCGCATATTTTGTCGCATAGTGTGCGAAGGAAGATTGACAGAAGGATTTATCCCCAACGATTCTCCCTCAGAAATCTGGAGGGGTAGAACGCACGTTGAAGGCGCCCACCAATGTAGTAGGAAGAGTCGTGCCGAGCCGAACAGATCTGGGTACACAACCCAAATCTGTCAAACTCGACCTAGTTGGAAGGTGTCGCCGCCGGCATGGGGAAGATCCCGAGCAGCACCTAAGCCATCTCCCCTCGTGTGTTGTGCCGAGACCTTCAAAGCGACAGAGACCAAGACCTCGCCCCCTTCATCGGTAGCTAGATGGCTTCGCAGGCCGCTACTTCTTGGAGAGGCGAGGAGGAGGGCTCTGGCGGCGGTGATCTAGGGGTGCCTGATGACCCACAAGTATAGGGGATCGCAACAGTCTTCGAGGGAAGTAAAACCCAAATTTATTGATTCGACACAAGGGAGCCAAAGAATATTTATAAGCCTTGACAGATGATTTGTCAGTTCAGCTGCACCTGGAAGTAGACTTGCTCGACACAGTTTATCAGTAGCAACAGTTTTATGACAGTAGCAGTAGTGAAATAATAGCAGCAGTAAAATAAAGACAGCAGTAATAATTGCAGTAGACAGCAGGATTAAAATACTGTAGGCATAGGGATGGATGAACGGGCGCTGCATGGATGAGATAATTCATGAAATAGTCATACATAGGGCAATTGCAGATAAATAATAAGGTATCCAAGTAATAATCAATCATAGCATGTGTTCCGTATTTAGTCGTACGTGCTCGCAATGAGAAACTTGCACAACATCTTTTGTCCTACCAGCCCGTTTGCAGCGGGGCCTCAAGGGAAACTACTGGTAATTAAGGTGCTCCTTTTAATAAAGCACCGGAGCAAAGCATTAACACTCCGTGAACACATGTGATCCTCACGTCGCAACCATCCCCTCCGGTTATCCCAATTTCTGTCACTTTGGGGCCTCGGGTTCCGGACAGTGACGTGTGTATACAACTTATAGATATGATCCAAAACAATAATTATTCTCATGATTCAATAACATGTTCAGATCTGAGATCATGGCACTCGGGCCCTAAGTGACAAGCATTAAGCATAATAAGTTGCAACAATGACATAAGTACTACCGATGGATACTAGGCACCATGCCCTAACAAATCTCACAACTATTACATGAATGATCTCATCCAATCCCTACCATCCCCTCAGCCTACAGCGGGGAATTACTCACACATGGATGGGGGAGTCATGGATGGTCGATGGAGAGGTGGCGGTGATGATGATGGCGATGATCTCCTCCAATTCCCCGTCCCGGCAGGGTGCCAGAACGGAGTTTCTGATCCCCGAAATAGGGTTTTCGATGGCGGCGGAGCTCTGGAAGGTTTCTGGAAAAAGCGTCGATTCCCCCGAAGTTTTTAGGTCAGAGGCTTTAAGTAGTCCAAGGGGAGCGTCGGGGGCCACACAGGGTGGCCACACCACCCCTGGGCGCGGCAAGGGCCCACCGCGCCCTGGGTGCGTGTGGTGCCCCTGTGCACCCTCTTCGCTTCGTCTTCTGGCTCCGTGGGTCTTCTGGAAAAATAGAATTTCTGGAATTTTTCTGGAATTTTCCTAAAACTTTGACTTTCTGCACAAAAACAAGACACCAAGGCAATTCTGCTGAAAACAGCGTTAGTCCGTGTTAGTTGCATTCAAATCACACAAATTAGAGGAAAAACAATAGCAAAAGTGTTCGGAAAAGTAGATACGTTTTGGACGTATCAACTCCCCCCAAGCTTAGCTTATTGCTTGTCCTCAAGCAATTCAGTTAACAACTGAGTGCGATAAAAGAAACTTTTACGAACACATTTGCTTCATATGATGTATACATACCTACTATATGATCAAACTTAGCAATTCATAATAGGAACCATGCAAATAATGACACCTAGTAGTTATGCAAATCATGAAAAGATACCAAAGTACTAAGAATGAATAACATAGCATACATCTATCCACAAGAATTGCAATGTTCGTAAAAAGATATGACAAAGTGGTATCTCGCTTGCCTTTGTTTGAAGGGCAAAACATAAATGCCAAGGCACCTCTGAAGTTCAAGTGAAGACTAGATATAAAAATATCAAAGATAAGAGTATCATAGTTATACCTCAATTAATCGTATCCTGGGACAAGCACATTACACTAAGAACGACAGTTATGCTCTCGAAGAGGTGCTCAAAGAAAGGATGGTGACTCAACATAAAAATAAAAGATTGGCCCTTCGCAGAGGGAAGCAGGGATTAACACGTGCTAGAGCTTTTTATTTTAAAAACAGAGGTAAAAATGTTTTGAGAGGTGTTTGTTAATTGTCAACGAATGGTAGCGGGTGAGAACAGTATTCTACCTGTCAAACGGACTTTTAAGAGCGGCTCCCATGAAGGACGTTATTTCTACCAGCAAGGCAGATCATCCCTCTTTCTCTTTGGTTTACACACATTCAGGTATTTCACTGTTTGTCATTGCTTACTGATGAATCAGGGCAAAAGTGTGAAGAGAATTAATTGGTTAAAGTTGTAATTAATTGGGACTGGGCACCCCGTTGCCAGCTCTTTTTGCAAGTTATTGGATAAGCGGATGTATATGCCACTAGTCCAGGTGTAAAAGTCCATTTGACAAATAGAATAAAGAATAACCACACTAATTCCTCATGAGCTAGTAAACATTGACACAAAAAGGGAAATATTTTGAAGTTTTAAAGGTAGCACATGCAAATTTACTTGGAATGGCTTGAAATACCATGCATAGGAATTTTTGGTGGACTCTTTGGGATAACTTGGTTTAAAGGATTTGGATGCACGAGCAGCATTCCCGCTCAGTACAAGTGAAGGCTAGCAATAGACTGGGAAGCGACAACCACGAGAGCGATAACGGTCATAATCATGCTTGCGACAAAATAAAATTAACGGAGGCATAAAATGATACTAAAACTCTGAGGCAAAATAGATCATCAAGGCTTAATTGACTTTATTTTTCAGTCATAACATGTGTGAGCATGTGCCAAGTCGAATCAAGTGAATTATTCAGAGGAGGATACCATCCTGCCATACCGTTTTACGAATAGAACAATGCATGTAAATATCTATATGACATGTTATTCTATTAGCAATTTGGTACTGACATAAGAAGACATGAACTACTAAGTAATCATTAAATAACATAACCACTACCATGATAGCTAAGCATGTTCACATGAGTAGGCATATTTACAAAAATGAAAAACAAATAGAGTTCATACCAGCCTTTTACCACATCCGAATTGTCGTAAGTCGTCATTATTGCTTTTCACTTGTGTGGCTTGAATGATGTGAAATGATAACCAAGCCCAAGTGGAACCACGGAAATTTTTGAACTCCTGAAACAACTATACAAAACGGCAGAAGAACAACAAATATTTTTGGGTTTTCGAATTAAAGCAAGCATAGAAAGAAACAAGCAAACAAAGCAAAATCTTTTTGGATTTTTGAATAACAACCGAAACGAAAAATAAAGTAAACTAGCACTACAAATTCAAAAGCAAGAGAAATAAAGGAAATATTTTTGGTCTTTTGGTGTTTTGCGAAAATGAAATGGACAAAGAAACAAAAGAAAAGAAACAAACTAAAACATGGATATACAAAGTACCGACATGATATGAATATGATAAAATGAGTGAACTTGTCGGCATACCTCCCCCCAAGCTTAGGCTTTTGGCCTAAGTGGGAGACAATCATCCCCATGGCCGCCAGCTAGGCGCGCCCTCAGTGTGTGACGAGGAGGGTTCCTCGTCCGAGTAAAGCTCGAGGATGCACCACCGTAGTACACGGTGTAGTCCTCAGGGGCGCCACGAAGGTCTCCTGTCGGTCCTCAGGGTAGTGCTGTAAATGGAAATCCGGTGCACCGAGGTGGTTGTCCAAATCCTCCCTCGAATATGATAGAGGACCCCTGAAAACACTGAACAAACTAGGCTGTGGAAGCCGGACCTCTAGCTCAGGTCCATTAGCAAAAACAACTCTATACATCAAATGTCCAGTAGATGAATTATTAGTAACAAAATCATGAAGTTTCATGGCGGCAAGATCAAGTCTTTCTGGAATCAACAATTCATCAGAAGGATCGCAGGAAGACCAAGATCAGCTAAAACACGTGCAGCAATAATGCCTCCAAAGATGGGACCTTTGGCGGCAAGGCGGCGAGCAATCAAGGCACCAAGGTTGTAGGTTTTATCATTTTTAAGTGCATGAGCAAGAAAAGCTAGATGATAGCAAGAAATATTACTAGTGTTCTCTCTAGCAAGCACACTCGTGGCAAGATAATATGTGAAGTACCTGATGGCTGGAAATTGAATGTTCCTTATCTTACCACGCTGCACTCTACGGAGATCATCATAGCTCAGCTCATGGTAAAGATCCACAACTCGCGGCTCTGCTTGATCTTTCTCGCTGTCCCAGATGGAGCAACACCTATGACCCTGCAAAATCTTTTCAAGTCCATGTTGCATGCACGATCATAAATCTTAAACTCAACAGTGGGGTTAAAAGTAGAGTTATTAAACTTAAAGCTTTCAACAAAAATCTTAGTGAGGTTAGCATATTGTGGCCTCTCATCCTGCATAAATTCCATCAAACCAACATTGTTAATCATCCTTATGAAGTCATCATAAATCCCTGCATCTCTCATAAAGTTAAAGCATGGAAAAATAGATGGATGAGGAACACCATCATCTTCCTCTTCACCGATTCTTGGTGCCAAAAGATCCTCATTGTATGATGGCCTAGGTGCACCTCTTGATCTTGAAGCCCTTGTTTCCTTGAGGAGGATGGTGTTTGCCTTCAAAGATTTCTCCATAAGTGTGTTTATCCATCTTCCTTTTCTGAAATTTTAAACAAACCTCATAAAAAATGATTTTGGAGTGGTTAATCAAGGAAACACTAGGGAGACTTACTAGGGACTAAACATGCATCAAAACTAGTTAATCTAAACAAGAACAAGCATGCAAGCTCTAATAACATGTCACCTACAGTACCAAAATGCTAAAGATATAAGCAACTAAACAAAATTCTATTTGGATAATCGGAGGAGTCACATACCGGAGAGCAATTGATCCAAATTTCAGCAGCAAAGATGGGCTGAGCAAGTAGATCGAAAAATTCGAGCAAGAGCAGCAAGAACACGAGTTTGAGCAATGGTGGTGTGTATGGTCGGGAGAGAGAAAGGAGTGGGAGAGAGATGAGTGAGTGGAGGGCCAGGTGGACCCCACACCAGGGCAGGGCGCGGCCTGCCCTCCACCGCGCCGTGGGGCGTGTGGTGGCCTGGTGGGTCCCCCTGGTCATCCTCTGGTACTCCCACGTTCCTCTTTAAAAACTAGGACTTGTAGAATTTTTTCAGAATTTTTTTGAAAACTTTTATTTCTGACATTTTCTGGGTGTTTAAACAATGAAAACTAGACAAAATGAATTTACGTAAAGACCAAGCATTACTTAACTTTGCAAATTACAGTAGCAAAAAGTAGGTAAAACAAAAGTGAGAAAGAAAATGTTGTTTAGCAATTTTATGCATGTAAAACATATTTGTTAACAAGGTTGATCAAGTCTTGCCACCAAATACATTTTATATGACATAAAAGAATTAAACCACATTGAACAATCATGTTACCTTAAATGGTATAGCTATAGATCCAATCATAATATATGAAGTTCTTCATGAGGTTCATATATAGGGCAATCAATACTTCCCACTTTGATACTTTTAATATTGGTAATTGTATTAACTCCAAATATTTTGTCCAGCTTCTTGGGAAAATAAACAGTATGCTCTTTGTCATTAACATGGAAAGTCACTTTTCCTTTGTTGCAATCAATAACAGCCCCTGCAGTGTTAAGAAAAGGTCTTCCAAGAATAATAGACATATTATCATCTTCAGGCATTTCAAGCACAACAAAATCAGTTAATATCAAGCAATTATTAGCCACTTGAACAGGAACATCTTCACATATACCAACAGGAACAGCAGTAGATTTATCAGCCATTTGCAAAGATATATCAGTTGGTATCAATTTTTCCAAGTAAAGTCTCTTGTAAAGAGAAAAAGGCATAACACTCACCCCTGCACCTAAATCACATAAGGCAGTTCTAACATAGTTATTTTTGATTGAGCAAGGAATAGTTGGTATACCTGGATCTCCAAGCTTCTTTGGAACCTTACCATTGAAAGAATAATTAGCAAGCATGGTAGAAATCTCTTCATTAGGAATCTTTCTCTTGTTAGAGACAATATCTTTCATGTACTTTGAATAGGGAGGTAACTTAATAGCATCAGTCAAAGGAATTTGCAAAAACAAAGGTTTCATCCATTCACAAAATTTGTTATAATGTTCTTCTTCCTTAGATTTGAGTTTCTTAGTAGGAAAAGGCATTTGTTTTTGCACCCAAGGTTCTCTTTCATTACCATGTTTCTTAGCAAGAAAATCTTCTTTAGTGTACTTTTTGTTTTTAGAATGCTTTTCAGGTTCCTCTTCACTTTCCTCTTTATCAGAAGCATCATTCTTATCTTTATCATTAGCATGTTCATTACCACTCTCAGTTTCAGCATCAGAGATAGATATACTATTTGGATTATTAACATGCTCATTGTCTTTAATAGGTTCAGGAGATTCCTCAACATGTTTATGTTTCTTCTTCTTCTTTTTCTTAGAAGGGTAGTAGTTTCATTAACTAGTTGAGAATCTTGCTCAATTCTTTTAGGATGTCCCTCAGGATATAAAGGATCCTGAGTGGAAGCACCACCTCTAGTTGCTATACCAAAAGCATGTTTATCATTTTCTCTAGAAGCATTACCTAGCAAATCTTTTTGCACTTTAGTCAATTGCTCAATTTGAGTTTGAACCATATGAAAATGTTTAATGAGTATTTTAACATCATTAGAAGTTCTTTCCAAAACATCATGCAAATGATTAATGACATGAGAATTCTTTATGAAGCTATTTTCTATTCTCCAATTGAAATTGTTTTGCTTAACAATGAAATTATCAAACTCATCTAAGCATTGATCAGGAGGTTTAGAATAAGGGATATCTCTATCATCAAAGCGTTGGAGAGAGTGTACCTCAACTGTAGATGAGTGAGGAATTGGCTTACACAATTCTTCTATAGGTGGAAGATTTTTCACATCTTCAGATTTAATACCTTTCTCCTTAAGAGATTTCTTGGCTTCTCTCATTTCTTCATCATTCAATTCAATTACTCCTCTTTTCCTCGGCGTAGGTACCGGAGTTGGTTCAGGCAGGGTCCAATCATCATGATTTTGGCTTATCTTAGCCAATAATTCCTCGGCTTCATCTGGAGTTCTTTTCCTGAAAACACAACCAGCACAACTATCCAGGTATGTCCTAGATTCAACAGTTAGTCCATTATAAAATATATCAAGAAGTTCATTTTTAGCTAGTTGATGTCCAGGCCGAGCTCTAAGTAAAGAACAAAACCTTGCCCAAGATTCAGGCATTTTCTCTCCCTCATTTTGCTTAAAGTTAAAGATTTTCTGTAAAGCAGCATGTTGAGCACTAGCAGGAAAATATTTCTGAAAGAAAGCATTGACTAAACCCATCGGGCTCTCAATAGATCCAGGAGATAAATCATTAAACCAAGTTTTAGCTTCATCTTTCAATGAGAAAGGGAAAATTTTAGTAACAAAGTAACTGCGTTTCTTAATATCATCAGAAAACAAACTACTCAGAGTAGAGAGAGTGTTCATATGTTCTACAGCACTTTCATTTTCAGTTCCTCGAAAAGGTTCTTTCTCAGCAATAGTTATAAAAGACAAGTCCACAGAGAAATCATAATCTTTATCTTTTATATTTATGGGAGATGTAGCAATTTAGCATCAGGAGAAAGTTTATAGTTGACAGCACGTCTTTGAAGAAGATTTTTAATAGCATTAACATCTTTAGAGGTATCACAATTCATGCATTCATCAATAAAGTCATCATCAAGTTCAACATAAGTTTCCTCAAGATCATCACTAGTAGTTTCTCTTGTTTCAGGTGAATAAGCAGGTGTAACAGGAGTTTCATTAGGTGTTTCAGTATTTTCAAGTTGTTTAGATTTAGCAATTGTAGCATCTAGAAAAGGACCTAGTGAACCTCTTTCATCAAGCACAGTAGAAGCATCATCAAATTCATCAGAAACATTCTCAGATTCAGCAGAAGTAGCAGCACGTGAAGCATGTGCATGTGGTGGTGTGACAAGTTGACTTATAACAGACGGTGAATCAAGAGCAGCAGAAGTGTTCAGAGTTGTACCTCTCCTTGTAGTGGATGGCAATATGCGAACCTTATCATCACGAGGTTTACCCATGATGAATGAATTGCAGCGAGCAGTATGACTCCCTGGTGAGCTTATAAATAGAGCTATGCTCCCCGGCAACGGCGCCAGAAAATAGTCTTGATGACCCACAAGTATAGGGGATCGCAACAGTCTTCGAGGGAAGTAAAACCCAAATTTATTGATTCGACACAAGGGGAGCCAAAGAATATTTATAAGCCTTGACAGATGATTTGTCAGTTCAGCTGCACCTGGAAGTAGACTTGCTCGACACAGTTTATCAGTAGCAACAGTTTTATGACAGTAGCAGTAGTGAAATAATAGCAGCAGTAAAATAAAGACAGCAGTAATAATTGCAGTAGACAGCAGGATTAAAATACTGTAGGCATAGGGATGGATGAACGGGCGCTGCATGGATGAGATAATTCATGAAATAGTCATACATAGGGCAATTGCAGATAAATAATAAGGTATCCAAGTAATAATCAATCATAGCATGTGTTCCGTATTTAGTCGTACGTGCTCGCAATGAGAAACTTGCACAACATCTTTTGTCCTACCAGCCCGTTTGCAGCGGGGCCTCAAGGGAAACTACTGGTAATTAAGGTGCTCCTTTTAATAAAGCACCGGAGCAAAGCATTAACACTCCGTGAACACATGTGATCCTCACGTCGCAACCATCCCCTCCGGTTATCCCAATTTCTGTCACTTTGGGGCCTCGGGTTCCGGACAGTGACGTGTGTATACAACTTATAGATATGATCCAAAACAATAATTATTCTCATGATTCAATAACATGTTCAGATCTGAGATCATGGCACTCGGGCCCTAAGTGACAAGCATTAAGCATAATAAGTTGCAACAATGACATAAGTACTACCGATGGATACTAGGCACCATGCCCTAACAAATCTCACAACTATTACATGAATGATCTCATCCAATCCCTACCATCCCCTCAGCCTACAGCGGGGAATTACTCACACATGGATGGGGGAGTCATGGATGGTCGATGGAGAGGTGGCGGTGATGATGATGGCGATGATCTCCTCCAATTCCCCGTCCCGGCAGGGTGCCAGAACGGAGTTTCTGATCCCCGAAATAGGGTTTTCGATGGCGGCGGAGCTCTGGAAGGTTTCTGGAAAAAGCGTCGATTCCCCCGAAGTTTTTAGGTCAGAGGCTTTAAGTAGTCCAAAGGGGAGCGTCGGGGGCCACACAGGGTGGCCACACCACCCCTGGGCGCGGCAAGGGCCCACCGCGCCCTGGGTGCGTGTGGTGCCCCTGTGCACCCTCTCGCTTCGTCTTCTGGCTCCGTGGGTCTTCTGGAAAAATAGAATTTCTGGAATTTTTCTGGAATTTTCCTAAAACTTTGACTTTCTGCACAAAAACAAGACACCAAGGCAATTCTGCTGAAAACAGCGTTAGTCCGTGTTAGTTGCATTCAAATCACACAAATTAGAGGAAAAACAATAGCAAAAGTGTTCGGAAAAGTAGATACGTTTTGGACGTATCAGTGCCCTTGGTCGCGTGGAGGAGGCAACCGAGGGAGCCTCCACCTCCCATAGCCATAGTGTGTGGGTTTCCCAATGCTTTTTGAAACACATCTATCTATACTTTTTATAAAGTAAAACCCCACTAAGTATAATTAATATTTTTTATCTCCACATGCAAGCTATCCACATCGCTTACTCTTTTAGCCAATCAATTGTCCATAACATCCCACTAACATTCATTAATTATTTTCTATCTCTACATGCAAGCTTCCACATCATCTTTTAGCCCATCAAATTGTTCACATCATTTTTCTATATTCGAATGATAATATCACACCATGTCGCTATGTAGTTACACAAGTAAATCATGTGCAAGTAGAACACCGGAATTAGTTTCATCCTTGAACTTTTTGCCAATTATTTTCTAAAAATCATATAACCGTTATTCAAAATTATGGGCTATTCTATATGTATTCAATCAAAAAGTTTCTAAAAAGATTATGCGGCAATGTGCATGTCATCTTCATTCAAGCCATCCATAAGAGATGTTTCTTCAACCCGTTGATATAATCCTATCTATATCAATCAGATACACCTCTAAACCATAACGATCTTTAAATTATGCACACATGCATTCGATGGCTAAAGTTTTTAGCCTCTTGACTGCCATTATTAACTAAATCTTGCATATTTCTTTAGTCAACTTCAGGTTTCATGTGTTTTTTTAAATTTCTTAAGAGATACCCGCTGCAATGGGCGGGGTGTCGTTCTACTTGGTATTAATGTTTAGTAAGTAACAAATATCGTGATCATACAAACCCATGACTAGAAGATTATCTTTACCATTAAAATAAAGTTGGCAACGATTCTTCATTGCACTTTCCATCCTCTTCTCACGATCGCTACAACTTATTAAGCATTGTTAAGTCGCCATCCATCCCTCCTCATGCACTATCCTAGTCCAAAACAAAACTAATCTCGTCTCGTCTCCCACAGAAAGAAAGGGGAGGTAATTTTTTCTTAGATTTTTTTGAACCCTGTAACAGTAGGAAAGGCTCCTATTGTTTTGATATATTAATTAAAATACCAAACTAGGGTGGAAAGATTTACATAGTTTACAAAGAGAAAAAGCTCCCAAGGACACTCAGATGCTATCAACTAAGGCTTTAATAAAGGTATGTTTATCTTCCTTGGTTCTATGGATCAGGAGTGAGAAGTCCTCTTTACATCTAATTGTCCAGGATATGATGCCAGGTGCAATCCTTTGAAGTAAAAATTGTTTCTCTCCTTCCAAATACTCCAAGCAGCAATAGCAAAAAACAATATAATATTGTGATGATTGATCATTAGTGGAAGAAATAATTTAATTAATGTGGGAGGAGGGACGTGGGAGAAGATGAACAAAATATGATGCAAAATCACGAAACACTATGTTATGTTTTTTTATCAATACAAGTAATGTATGCCTGCGGGCGTCCAATGTCACTATGTTATGTTTAGATAGTATAGATAGAGAATGTTAGATATTTTATATAATGCCCGGTATAGGAAAAAAATAGTCGTGAGAGATGGAGAGGGAGATTTGTTCGAGAAAAAGGCCGTCATGTTGCTGTGTACAGCCCAGAGAAGCCTAGCCCAGCCCAACCCAGCCTATAAACACACCACCTTCACTCTCCCCCTTCTCCCCTCGATACAAACCCTCCTCCTCTCCACCGCCGCCGCCGCCGCCACCGCGTGAGGAGAAGAGCCAAGCCCGGCGAGCGAAGATGAAGACCATCCTGGCGTCGGAGACGATGGAGATCCCGGAGGAGGTGACGGTGAAGGTGTCCGCCAAGATGATCTCCGTGACGGGGCCCCGCGGCACGCTGACCCGCAACTTCAAGCACCTCAACCTCGACTTCCAGCTGCAGGAGGGCGGCCGGAAGCTCAAGGTGGACGCCTGGTTCGGCACCCGTCGCACCATGGCCGCCATCCGCACCGCCATCTCCCACGTCCAGAACCTCATTACTGGCGTCACCAAGGGCTTCCGCTACAAGATGCGCTTTGTCTATGCTCACTTCCCCATCAACGCCTCCATCAACTCCAGCAACAAGGCCATCGAAATAAGGAACTTCCTCGGCGAGAAGAAGGTAGCTCCTTTAACCTTTTTCTATTGCCTACCCACCCTGGCCGCTCTTCAGATTAATGCGTAGGTTTGGGAAGATCTCGCTCGGTATAAGAACTAAGAAGACGGTTGGGGTCATGTGTTCTTGTTGTGATTGATTGGTTTCTGCTGTGTTGAGTGCAGGTGAGGAAAGTGGACATGCTCGATGGAGTGACCATCCTGAGGTCCGAGAAGGTGAAGGATGAGGTCGTCCTCGACGGCAACGACATCGAGCTTGTCTCTCGCTCAGCGGCCCTTATCAACCAGGTGAATCCATATGATTCAGTCCCTTTATTTCTTCTGTACGTAGTGACGATACCTGAATAATTTGGTGTGCACAAGATCATGCATGGTTGCTTATGCTCCTTGCCGGAAGATAGAATGTTTAGATGTGTTTCATTGCAGTGTTTTAGATGTATGATGTCTAAGAGTTGTTTGGTAGTGAGATCGTGCCTTCTGTTTACGGTGATGCATACATGTCCTACTTGTGATCTACGATGCAAACATTCCTGCTTCTGCAGTTTTGCAGCTTGTTGAACGTTGTACTGCATGTTTAGATGCTACTGTCAATGTCATTATTGTTCTTCTATTCACAGTGGTCAACTAGTGGATGTTCTGGTGTTATTAGTAGTGGTTAAATTAGAGTCAAGTTCATGTGTCCTTATGTTCTGATGTAGAAACTAGGAGCATCTGCATTGCAAAGTTTGTTATGCTCATATGCTTGTGTTGTTAACTGTGTCAAGTGTCAACAGTAAATGTCCAGCTATTTCAACAAGTAGAGCATCCAAACGCATGACCAGCCTTCTCACAGTAGCAGTTCAAAGTTTGCAGGCATTTTGATACAAACTTTGGTGGAAATGGACTTGCCTGTGGTAGTATCTACCCAATTCATAGTACTTATACAAGTCTTCCTTTGCTTGCTGTTTCATAGAAATGCCATGTGAAGAAGAAGGATATCAGGAAGTTCTTGGATGGTATCTACGTCAGCGACAAGGGCGCCATCAAGGAGGAGTAGGGAGCTCCACTCCAGGCATAAACCAGTAGCGAAAACCGTCTTGGGGAGTGTCCAGAAGTGCTGTTTCTGTATGCTGCGGGTTTGGTTGTGTTTTAGTCGCATTTTTGAATTCTCCAGACACTGAATTATGTAGTGGGGTTAACTAGGATGTGCAATGGAGCATGTTATCTTTATCCTAAATATTCGTACTGTGAGGTTTATCTTTCCTTAAAGTTAGTTAACTGCATTTATTTGTGGTTAAAACAGAACATAAATGTGCCTCCGTGTGCTCTATATTGTTAAAAATATTTTTGAAGAGTTTGCTGACATTGATGCTGAAGGTGGAAATCAGTACGGGACATGCTGTGTAGCTGAAGAGCAATTCAGCCATTGTTTCTTCCTCTTTCTAGATGTTTGATTTTGTCAAATATTCAGTATTTAGAATAGACAGTATCAGCTGAAGAAATGAGGTGTGAGGCTTATTCCATGGATAACACGTAGCTGCTTGTATTGAATAGTGTTGATTGTCACAAACTGAATATATTTTAGAGTTGCACGCACTGAAATATGATTTGAACGTTTGCCAGGCAGAAAATTTGATCACAGCTAGTATACCATACAAAATCTTGTTCCACTTGTTTTGTATTCTGCGAGATTACCGACCAGAATCTGATCCTTATTATCTAACAAAAAAATGACTTCCCCGAGAAACATACATGTAAAAAAAACACGTTTCCTGCACATGCACGAACCCAAATTGTAGGTAGTAAGTGTGAGCTAGTTTGTGCACGACATTTCGATCATCAGCAGTTCAGCACGCCACGGTCGCCAGCTGCCAAATAGAAGGCAGCATCCACCAAAGGTCTATTGGGTGCCGGACATGAAAAACGACCACACTGGCACGCCCAAGTGTCCGTGCTAATCCGATTTCTGTTCGGCATCCCTGAGCGGGTTCCCAAACTTGGGGGCATGCTCGGTGCTACCGGACAGCGCTCGGAGACGCTCGCCGATAGGCGGGACCCCTTGTCATAATCACCAGCCGGACGCCAAATTCTTCCCCTCCTACATTGGCGCGCCGCCCGTCAAAACTCTCAAAATTGTTCCCCTCATTTTCCACAGAACTCTCAAGTTGCTCCTTCCTCGTCGTCGCCGCCGCCCACCTCTCCTTCCTCATTACTGCCACCACAAACCTCCTTCCTCGCCGCCTCGAATGGGGCCGGTACTCGCGCCGCCACCGAGCAAAATGAAGAGAGCACCGGGGTGCAGACGAAGGCGATGAAGCCAAAGCCAGTTGAGCTGGTGGAGGTGTATCTGATGGAGGAGATCATACGCTCGGCGGCGTCGGCCAATCGAGCTGGTTGGCGAGCACACGTGAAGGTGAGGGTCGAACAAGGCGTCCTCTCCGTCGCCCAAATACTAGGCGAAATGAGCCAAGGGAGCTCGACGACACTCCTTTAGCCATAGGAAGTGCCTCGCTGTCTTCCACAAACTACTTCAATGACACTCGCGGCGCCGTTGCAGAACTTGCAGTTGTCCTCCTCGTCCGGCGAGAACTACACCGACGACGTCACCCCAGGCGCCCCCGGCAAGAACGCCATAGGCATCGACCTCAACAAGGACGCCATCCACAACGACTCGCCCACACTATGTCGATCGACATGCACGAAAGGCGCGCAGATGACCAAAAGGCAGCAGTTGGTCAAGGATGGTGCCGACAACGTGCTCGACGAAGTGGCCGTCCATGGCGAGGTATGTCTCTTGCTCATGTGTGTTGCGCCGGCAGTGTGCAATAACTGAAGTATGCAATAAATGGTGCCGGCAATATGAATCGTGCTCTTGTTTGTGTTGCAATAAATGTGAGACCGGCGTTTGTTTGTGTGCATGAAATTGTGCTACGTATATCTCTTAGGACGAGGGACTGACGCCATGAATGACATTATCCACGGCCCCTAATCCTACGTCGACCATCTTGAGGATGGCCAGGGCGAGGAGGCCGGCGGCATGACCTCGAGACCGGCAAGGATCTGAAGATGCCGAAGGGGGCGGGGGGGGGGGGGGGTAGTAGAGGAAAGTCGTGGGTGGTGAAGGAGGGTGAGTTGTTGTGTGATGCTTGGATTTCAATCAGCCAAGACGCCACTACCGGCGTACAACAAACTCGTGAATCATATTTAAATAGGATTCACAAGGACTTCAAAAAGAGGAAGGAGTACCCGCCATACAACCGCTTTGTACATTGAGCGCAATGGGAAAGCAATCGAAAAACGGTGGGTTACCATACGAGATGGTTGCAACAAGTTTCATGGTTGTCATGATCCAATTATGATGAGAAACGAGAGCGGAAAAACCCTCGACAAAGTAAGATGATTTGGTCTCAAATTACTATCTAATTTCAAATGTTCCTTTTATATAATCTCTATATCCTTTTTACTTGACATGTGCATGCTCTTTAGTTGAAGTATGCTCTTTCGCTGCATCAAAGTGTACAAGAAGTCCTTTGTTTTGATGCATTGTTGGAGCCGGTTTGGAGATTGTCCAAAGTGGATGACACTTCGAATGTCGATTAATAGAAAGGGAGGCAAGGGGGCCGATATAGATGAATCCCAGCTGCCAGGGGCCGGTGTGCTCGATCGGCCAATTGGCAACAAGAAGGCAAAGACGTCCAAGAGGGCGGCGGCATCATCTACTACATCCCTTCAAGAGTCAATTGACTAGTACATGAAGGAGGTCACCTCGTCCAAGACTCTCAAGGCGAAGATGCACATAGAGACCAAAGAAAGGTGGGACACCTACTTCGGTGTATATGACCAAAAGCTCAAGGAGATGTAACTCGATAGAGAGACCAATCTCAAGGAGATGCAACTCGATAGGGAGTTCAAGATCCTCTCCACCGATACCACAAACATGAGCTCGGATCAAAAAAAAATCTGAGGAGGTGTCGCACAGCATGAAGGAGAGGAGGGAAAGGGCAATGATTTTCATATTATTGGCTTGATGTATTTTGGTGGCCGGGCTAGATGTTGGACGAGACTTTGGTTACCGGACTTAGGGTTGGATGAAACTTTCGTGGCTGTACTTGTTGTTGGTCGAGCCTTTGATTTGGCCAGACTTGATTTATTTATTTATATTTTGGTAGCCGTATGTGATGTTGGCATCGAATGTTTTGTAAAGCAAAGAGTTGATAAAAATGAGCAAAATGGGCTTCCAGTTTGGGGGTGCGGGTGTGGGCGTCACCCCATGATGGGTCGGACAAGTGTTTGGCACCCCCCAAAGCGGACAGAATTTGGGGGGTGCCGTTGAAGATGCTCTTACCGAGGAACTCTAGGGTGTTCTTCAACACCGCGAGGTCGTCGTGGGAAGAGGAAGAAGGATGTCATCAGTCTCCATAGTAGCACCCACGGTGAGCGTAAGGTAAGGTCTATTTCAGCATACGCCTATGGAGGAGCGTTTTTTCGGTCGCGGCAGAGACCCTGCCCTGGTGGCCCGATGGCGCAACCCCTGCCGACAAATCTCAAGCATTTTTATGACATTGAAATATGTGCCTGGATGTCTGATGGTGCGTGTTTCCCTAGGGAGTTCCCGTGTAAGAATGAGAATGTATCATGTGAAACCAATGAATTTGTGCGCCCAACTTCAGTTAGCAACCAAATATGTTTCTAGAAAATACGAAAAAAGTATGGATTCTGCCACAACATAAATATATATCGTCACAAAAGTTAAATCTTAATTTGAAACACAACGACAACAGAGAAAATGACAAATTTATTTTCATACTGACAATGGGCCAAAGTCATAGCTCAACTTTTATGTATGGGTTTGTCTATTTTGTTTCTTGATATGTATTATGAATTTCGATTTTAAATTTTGTAACATGTTATATATGAGTATTATCTATGTCCATACTTCTCTCCAGATTTTTAAAAAACATTATTGGTTGTTAGCCAAAGTCCAGTTCATCTTCCCTCAAAAAAGAAATCCAGTTCATCTGGTGCACCGGTTCATTGGTTTCGCAGAATACATTCTCCTGTAAATATTGGGCGTAGCTGACCCCAATCCAGGCCTAGTAATTGCTAGAAAGCCCATATAAATTTTGTGTTTAACTCCAGCCCAAAATTTTGTCTGACCTAGTTTAAGACCGGCTGCACAAGACTCGGCTTCATGGGCTTGAGAAATATCTATTCATGCTAAGGCTGGCTCCAACGTGAATATAGAGACTGGCCGCAAAACAATTAGCTCGCTCTCGGTCATGTCTCAGACTCTCAGTATGTGCGTGACCCAAAAAAAAAGGGGATTTCTATGTTTAGAACGGTCTGAACTTAACCTTCCGTGGTAGTCACGCGCGAGACGTTCGATCGGAGTTTGAAGCAACGGCTGAGATTGAACGCCAAACGGCGAACGTGGGCGACGACTCGCGAAACCGTTCGACCAATCCGCGCATCTGGATAAGGTAGCTTGGTGTCTGCGCCCTGACTACACGACTGGCTCCTCGTGCTCGCCGCCGGACGTGACCGGGACATCGCCGACTGCATGAGCACTAGGATCCGAGGGAGCTCACCCACGCGCAGGCACACCGGGGGTTCCCGTGCTCCGTGTTGCCCTACATCGCCGCCGCGCAGCAGCACCGGGGTCCCGACACCTGCGTGTACGCCTCATCCCACCACAACCATGGATTGGGCGAGGAGAAGATCCGGAGCGGGTTCCGGGATGGGGCGGAGCGGGAGATGAGGTGGAGGCGGAGGCGTGCGGGCTACTAGTGGTTGTGGTTGGGAGGTGGGGGTGGAGGGGATGGAGGCGGCCATGGGAGGAGGGGGAGAAGCAGCAGGAGTCAGAGGACGCCATGGCCATGGCAGGCAGCTTCCCCCTGTTTCCTCCTCCTCCTAGATCCGCTGCGCGCGCGTGAGCTCGTCCGGCTGCTTTGTTTGTTGTTGTTGCTGCTAGCTAGCTAGATGTGGAGAGGCGGCCGGCCGGAGGCGCTCCACTGGACAAGTCACTACAGCATGTACAGCAACAACCATTGCCACAACATGGTGCACGGAGGTGTCAAAAAGGATATGCTTGCCGGCCATTCCTTGTGCATGGATTATTGCCACCTGACAATGGTTGTCCCCGCGGTGAAGGATTTGGAGAGGGAGAATTCCAAATGATTACTGTTGCTGCTCTAGTGGCAATCGTTTTAGGCAAGTGATCCTGGAAGCATCAGTGTGTGCTAGTCTTGAGGCATAAGTGATGGTGAGTTTCAGTTTAGAATTTCCTGTTCCAAAATCCATGTACTCAAGGTTTTCGACGAAATAGCTAGGTGAGTGAGAGTTCTCACATAGCTGTTACGCTTCCTATTATAGCTTGATGCATTTGATAAAATGAGTGTTTGCTATTTTCTTACTGCATGTGAGGTGTTTAACAATTTTTATGCAATGGAGCTGAGCTTACAAAATGGGACAAGGACATTTCCGTGGTTGAGGATTGTGCTAGCTTGATCTTCAACATGCACCAGATTAATGTCTTCTATCACATTGGAGGAGTAAACTGTTGTGTTCTCCTAGGAGGATTGCGCCAAGGCAGTGGAACCCATCGTCGTCCCCGATTTAGTTATCATCACGAAATCGATTTAGTTACCCTACTCTATAGGTAATAGTTATCCACCCAGTACCGATGGAGTTACCCATGTGTTCATGCTATAATTATCACCATGAAATCGATATAGTTACCCTACTCTTTGGGTAATAGTTACCCACCCAAGTTTTATAAAGTTATCCATGTGTTCGTGATAGAGTTATCCACCACGAAATCGATGTAGTTACCCTACTCTCTCGGTAATAGTTACCCACCCTGTACTGATTAGTTACCCTACTCTCTCGGTAATAGTCCCACCAAGTACAGATGGAGTTAGCCACCCAGAAATTGTGCAATTACCCATGTATTTATGATATAGGTATCCACCACAAAATTGATGTAGTTACCCTAATTTCTCGGTAATAATTAACCATCTAGTATTGATAGAGTTAAGCACCATGTACTCATGGGTTACCCATGTTTCATGATATAGTTACCCACCACGAAAACAATTTAGTTAGTATAATCTCTCGGTAAGAGTTATCCACCAAGTACTGATTGAATTACCCACCCAAAATATGTGGAGTTATCCATGTGTCCATGATATAATTATCCACCACGAAATCAATGAAGTTATCATACTCTCTCGTGTCCATGATATAATTATCCACCATGAAATCAATGAAGTTATCATACTCTCTCGGTAATAGTTATCCACATAGTACTGATGGAGTTACCCATGGGTTAATGTATAGTTATCCACCACAAAATTAAATTAGTTGTCTTGTCCTCTAAATAATATTTACCAATTCGGTATTTATGGAGTTACCCATCTGTTTTAGGGTGTAGTTGTCACCATGAAATACACATAGTTATCACCATAGTTATCACCCTGATACTTATGAAGCTGCAAAGGTTTTTTGGTGTATAGTTACCCGCTTGTGCAAGATACATTTATCATACCAAAGTGATAAACCACTTATAAAATGAGGTGGTAATTTCAAAACTTGAAAAAATCGAAAAGAACAATCAAAAAGTTGGATCTAATTCCAATCCAAAAATAATTAATGATATGGTGGGTAAGTTATATACTACAGTCTGGATAACTCACTTGTTACTGGTGGGTAACTTTTGTAAAAAACAGATCCTAAATCGGATAAATGGATTGAGCAACAATTTTTTTTAATTTACGAATTTCACATTTAATGAAGTCACCCATGCATTTATGATATAGTTATCCCCACGAAATCTATATAGTTACCCTACTCTCTAGGTAATAGTTATCTACTCAGTACTGATGAGTTACCCATGCGTTTCTTATATAGTTATCCCCATGAAATCGATGTAGTTACTCTACTCTCTATAGGTAATAATCGCCCACCTAATACAGATGAAGTTACCCATACATTCATGATATAGTTATTCCCACGAAATATATTTAGTTACCCTACTCTCTAGGTAACAGTTACCCACCTAGTATTGATGGAGTTACCCATGTGTTTATGTTATAGTTATCCACCACGAAATCGATATAGTTACCCTACTCTCTCGGTAATAGTTACCCACCAAGTACAGATGGAGTTATCCTCCCCAGAAATTATGGAGTTACCCATGTATTCATGATATTGTTATCCACACCACAAAATTGATGTAGTTACCCTACTCTCTCGGTATTAATTATCCATCTAGTATTGATGGAGTTAAGCAGCATGTAGTCATGGGTTACCCATGTTTCATCATATAGTTACCCACAATGAAAACGATTTAGTTACTATACTGTCTCGGTAATAGTTACCCACCAAGTACTGATTGAGTTACCCACCCAAAATATGTGGAGTTATCCATCTGTCCATGATACAGTTATCCACCACGAAAACTTGAAAAAAAATCGAAAAAAACAATCAAAAAGTTAGATGTAGTATCAAGCCGAAAACAAATCTGTTAATATGGTGGGTAACTTATATACTTCAGTGTGGATAACTCACGTGGTACTAGTGGGTAACTTTTGAGTCCGAAAAAAAGTCGTTGAAACATATTAACATGTGATCTAGTTTCGAAGATCTCGTCGCGACTAGTCCAACGGTGAAAACGGATCCTAAATCGGATAAATGGTTTAAGGTACAAAACTTTTTAAATTTTCAGATTTCAACATTTAATGAACCAATTTTGTCCGTACTATGTGCATGCACTATGCGTTGGCTTTTGGGGATTTTGCCCTGCATGCACACGGTTGAGTCGCTCATGTGAACGCTAGCGCGGGAGCCAGGCATCGGTGCGGAAATTCCTTCGCGCGCGCACACGAGGCGAAGAACTAATTTGGTCGGGACGTCGCTGTCGGAAACATTCTATAGTTAGTGCTAACCGTAGAACGGTCGTTGTGAAGTCGCGTCCAAAAAAAAAAAGTATGTGCGTGACCCCAGCGTGAATTTCGGCGCGCGGATCATATCCTGTAAGCTTCCTCTATGAAAGTATTCATAGAAGACGCTAACTTCTCCTTCTGAGTAGCAGAAGCCTGTAATCTTTGCAATGTTCTTGTGCCGGATTTTTGCCAGTACTTTCATCTCCTTCTTCACTTCTCTGAATGTTACCTTGCCTGAACACAACAACCGCTTTACTGCTACTTTTTGCCCATCTCCAGCCGGAAAGTTAAAACGGAGGCCAAGCTACATGTACCTTCTTATTTTTTTAAATTCAAAAACCATATTTTGATATTTGGAAAATATGAAAATAATCCTAAAAGTAGATAATAGTGCATCCTACCAAAGTATTCTTAAATATGTTGAGAAAGAAAGCAAAAATGATGGAAAGAAAAGTCAAGCACGTGCACTCTTATCGTATTTTCGAACCTTTAATTTTGTGTTATATTTGCACATGATGTTGCAAATATTAAGTAAGTGTAAATACTTTGTCACGTTGCTTGCAATAGAAGGACGTGGACATCCTAAATGTCATAATGTCGAATGTCAAGTCAACAAGGATGAACTGGAAACCAAGAGATGATGGGTGGACTCACTTCTTCAAAAGAGACATTTATTTTGTGAAGAGCATGATATTCCTAGCCTTAACATGCCCGATGAATATCTCAATCGACCCACGCCATGTCAGAGGACCAATATCGGAAATCTTAATCGTTACCGGACAGATTGTCTAAACTATGTTATTGATTGACAACTTGAAGAGTTTGATGACCTTTTCAATGAGGTAAATTTTGTGTTGCTAATTCACATGGCATCTTTCGAGCCAAAAAATTCGTTAGCTGCATTTAAGTTAGAGAGCTTAGCGAAGTTAGCCGAGTTTCCGCATGATTTTGATGCAATGCAATAGGTTGCTCTTCGTCACTATCTTAGCATATACATTAAAAATGCAAAGGGCAAACAAAAGATTTAGTGATTGGAGTGACATTGGTGATTTTGCTAAATATTATTGGTGGACACATATTATCATGTATCATTTCCTTTGGTCTATCAAGTGCTAAAGTGAGGGCTAATACTTTTGTTTCCACGACGTCAGTGGAGAGTTGCTTCTCAGCAACGAATATTGTCAAAAACGTGTAGAAAAATAAAATAGGCAAGCAATTCATGAGTGATTGTATCACGTGCTTTGTTTCCAAAGAAATATTTTCGACTGTTACTAAGAATGGCATGATTGATCGCTTTAAGAAAGTGAAAATTGAGAAGGTAAAAATTGTAGAATATGAGTGAGTCCAGTCACGTGTTTCTCTCGCCTTTAATTATTTACATGCAAATTTTATGGAGGGGTGGTCGACAGGATTTGCTACACATGAGGTAGCTACACACCTATGTATACGGCGATGCAAGCTGTATATGCCCGTATTAGCTTTCTTTCCTAGTAGAACACGGATCTTTAGTGTACAAAATTGGTTTCAGAATTTTGTGAATATAACATGTTTTGCATATTGTCACCATACCCCATGATGCTACAAATGACCTTAGAATAAGTGTCTGCGAGTTCTGACTTTAGTTTCTGAAAGGACAAGGATGTCGCCTAGAGGGGGTGTGAATAGGCGATTAAAACTTTTCCGGTTTAGACTTGATAACCGAGGCACGCGGAGACGAGGATGTATTCCCGAGTTCCTCCTTTTTAGGGGAGTACGTCTCGTTGGAGAGGTGTGAGATACCACAAAGGTCAACTCAACAGCCACAAAGGGTTCACCTTCTTCTCCGATGAACCGCACCACAAAGGTTTGGTTCACCTTCAACTATCGAAATCCTTCGAGGCGGAAACCGGAGCCTTTACAACAACAACCCGGGGCACAACCCAAAACTGGTTTGGGGGGCTCCCGGATGGCTACAAGTGACCATAAAAGGTCTCAACCACCACAATGGCGTCTAGTGTCCAAAGAACCAAGAGTAACAATCTCACAAACTTTCAACTTCCACGAATCCTCGTGGAGACACAAACCGATGCACAAAGCAATGGCAAGAGTACAAGTGATCAAATCCTTCACTCTTAAATCACCAAAAGCAACTAATGCTTATGGGGTGAGAAGAGAGGAAGAACTCAACAGATGGAACTCCAAGATCTAGATCCAAAGGGTTCCCGTCACTTAGAGGAGAGATGGATTGGTGAAAATGTAGATCTAGATCTCCTCTCTCTTTTCCCTCTAATTGGAGGCAAGAATCATGGAGGAATAGAGAGAAAACCAAGCTCAAGAAGGTCAACAATGGGGGGGGGGGGGTTCATGCTAAAGAGCTTGTCTCTTTAGGGAAGAAAGGGGCCCTTTATAGGACCCCACGAAATAGAGCCGTTGCAGGAAATACGGGGAACCGGATATTCCGGTTCCATTTTGGATTGGAATATCCGACCCAGTTGAAAGCTTCTGGAGGTAGCCGGATATTCCTAAAAGGACCGGAATATCCGGTTTTCAGAAAACTGACAGAAACAGCGAAACAAAACTGCAATAACTTTTTCATCCGGACTCCGATTTTGATGATCTTGGGCTCGTTGGAATCGCAACGAAGAGCACTTCAAGATCATGCAGAGAAATATCATAGTCCAACAAGGGAGGATAAAACCAAATGTAGAAAGATAAGCCTCTATAAAAAGGAACAGCCGATAAATCCTCCAATATCAAAAACGCAACAAGATATTCATATAAAATCCTTTTTTGATGAACTAGTGCTTGGTATGGGGATGAACACAAGCTCTAAATTTATACATGGATAAAAGCCAAATAATAACCAAGAAAGATGATATGCCAAGAATGCAAAGGTTTGAGCTCTCCACAAAGGTGCGATCAAGTTACTCACTTGAGAGCCCCTCTTGATAGCACGCCGTCTATCCTATAACCCGGTCTCCCACTAACACCATGAGACCGGTAAATAGAAACCCTATCAAGATCATACCTTTACTTTGCGCATTCTACTTAAGCTAGATGATGCCGATCTTGACTCGCTCAAGTTGGAACACCTTTCTTGATTGTGCTTGCTAGCACATGTTTGATGAAGACTTCTCCAAATACTCCCCATACACCATTATGGGAGAGCCTCTCTTAGCTCCGTCTTCATGTATCCACTTGCACTTCTTCTTCTCTTGATATAGATGATGGCTTGGAGATAAACATGAATGTTTACTCAATCTTCTTTTCCAAGCCATGCTTGCAATAAGCTCAACTCTAGATGACCATTATTCATATAAACCCATTGGATAGAACCTTGGTCATCATATAATCTTCTAGAGTCCAACACATGAAGTCCAATCTTCTTCATGGATAAGATCTATAAAGATATCTCAATGCAAACATTCACTAGTACAGAACGACACATCGGAAGAGGGGTAGCTTGATTCTTCTTTAAAGGGAAAGATCTAACATGGTGCCATTAGTGCATGAAGAAGCAAAGAGGCCCTTCTCACGGAAGAGGGGTAGCTTGATTCTTCTTGGGAAGGGGCCTTGCTTTATCTTGAGGAACTTGAGTTTGAACTTGAGGCCGCTTCCCTTGTTGCTTCTCACTAAGAGGCTTCTTCTTTAAAGGGAAAGATCTAACATGGTGCCCTTCAACTTTGCACTTGAAGCAAACAATTTTGGCCGAATCCTTGACTTGTTCTTGGCCCTTGTTCTTCTTGATAGGCTTGGACTTGTTCTTGTTGTTGGAGTTGAATCCAAGTCCACTCTTGTCATTGGGACGTCTTTGAACACTGAACACATTGTCAAGTGTGGACCTCCCAACATGACGCTTTTTCAAGTCTTTCTTCAAAGAAGTGACTTGGGCCTTGAACTCTTTTAGTTCCTCTACTTGGTTAGTATCAAACAAACACTACAGGAAGTAGATGCTTCATTGTTAGAGCAACAAGGTAAGGAAGGTAATTCATCACAAGATTTAGCAATAGTAGGTGATGAAGAATTACTAGGATTAGCACATGGCAATAAAGCATTGTGAGAGGAAGTTGTGCCATTGTCCACATGAGGCTCACAAGATGTTACCTTTGATATAATAGCCTCATGAGCTAACTTTAGCTTAGCATAAGATGCTAGAAGATCCTCATTAGAGTTAGAGAGTTTTTCATGACTTTCTTCCAATTTCCTATACTTGCTAGTTAGCAACTCAAGTTGAGCCCTTAGCTCAACATTCTCCTTCAAAATAGATGCTTCACGAGAAATAGAGTTAGTAGCACAAGCATCATCAATATTAGAAATGGAAGAAGACAACTTGGCAAGCTCATCATTTTAAGATAGTTGAGTTTGGAGTTGATCATGAGACTTGATAAGGAGAGAGTGTTCACTTTCTAAAACCTTGTGGGCTTTGTCAAGTCTCTCTATGTCCTCACTTAGTCTAGCATTGCCAACACCAAATTCAACTTTTTACTTTTTAAGCACTTTATATTTAGCAATAGCATGATCTCTTTCCTTAAATTTTAGCAATAATAGGATCATTTGACTTATCAAGAGACTCAAGCCTCTCTTCAAGACTCTTCCTCGAGGGCAGCCTTCAAGGTTGCTATTGTAATATAGTCTTCTCTCTCAATTTCACATTTCTCACCAAATTGAGTTTTCAAAACCTCAATTGTAAGCTTGCGGTGAACAAAGGTGCTCATGATTTTTAAGAAGTTATCACTAGCAAGTTTATTCTTTGAAAGTGCACAAAGAACTATTTTACCCATCTCATGAATGGAAGCATCGTTATCATTTTCTTCATCATCATCATCATCATCATCATCATCATGAGATATATTGGGATTCAAAGTAGGAGATACCTTTGAATTCTTAGCCACAAGGCAAAAGTGAGTAGTGGACAAAGATGACGAAGAATCACTTGAAGCACCATATAAATCCATATCTTGTTCCATGGAGTGTTCGGTTTCCTCTACATTGTTAGCCAAACAAATCCTAGAGGAAATAGAAGCCTTTTTATCAAGGCAACAAGACATAGAGAGCATATCATCATGAGATTTAGTTAAGCAACTATTACATGATATGCAAGGACTATCAACACTAGCATGTAAGACATTTAGGATGCTAGAAGAGTTTAGGTCCAAAGATAGAACATTGCAATGTGATAGAGATGAAGTATAGTCAATAGAATATTCACCATCAACAAAGCAATTTCTATCACCACTCACCATATCATTACCTTGTGGCAAATCACATGTTGGTGATGTGGAAGAAGTTGTGAACTCATCACGGCCGGAGGTGGAGGGAGAACAATCATTCTCAATAATGTTGGACACTTCATATATCTTGAAGCTTGGTCCAAAACTCATGAGCGTTCTGAAAAGGTATGATTGAAGCAAGAACTACATCGCTCAAAACACATGTAAGACCATTAGAAACTAGAGTATCGAAATGAGAGTTTTCCTCATCCTCTAAAGATAATTCTTGGAAATCCTTTGGAGAAGAAAAACCCACATCTACAATCCTCTTAATATAATTTGGACCCATGGCCCTAAAAAGATTAAGGATGCGAATTTTCCAAACATCATAATTTGTGCCATCGAATTGAAAGTGGGATGGTGCACTAATTCTCTAAACGACATCTTTACTCTCTAAGCGGTAAACCCAAAAAAGAGAGCCAAGACTCTGATACCAATTGAAAGGACAAGGATGTCGCCTAGAGGGGGGGTGAATAGACGATTAAAACTCTTCAGGTTTTGGCTTGATAATTGCGGAATAAAACTAGGTGTTTAAATTAACAAGCCACAACCTAAATATACTAGGCTCACCTATGTGCACCAACAACTTATGCTAAGCAAGACAAGCAACAAGGTGATAGCGATATAGAATACTTCAAGCACGAAGGCTATCACAATGTAAAGTGCATAGGTAAAGAGCTCAGTGATGCATGTAAAATGCATACATGAACTTTGCATTATATCACTTATATTTCAATCATATTTGCATCATATAAGGGTTATATCATTGTTTTATATTGATTTTGGGAATATTTCATTGTTTCCTATTTTTCTGGAATTAACCCTGCACAGGCAGAAAACCTATTTTCTATATTTTGATGTTTCAGTGACCCAAACGACGTCCAAATGACCTGGAAATTTACGAGCATCAGTTTTTGGAAGGAACAAAGCGTGGGAGCGAAGGAAGCAAACAAGCGGAGGCCCGAGGGCCAAGATGAGTGGGCCCACGCGGCCAGATTCCTTGGCCGCGTGGGACCCATCATCTGGGGCCTCGTGGCTCCGTTGCCGTCGATCTTTTTTCCCGAGCCTCCGTCTTGGCCTAAAAACGACTATAAAAATAGTCCCCGACGCACTTCGGAAAGGAGCGCCGCAGGAACACAAAAACCACGAAACAGAGACCTGGAGTTGCAGATTGGAGGGGGAAAACTCCGGCGGGGCGCTGCCGGCGTGGTCTCCATCTTCTCCAACGACTTCTCCATCGTCTCCATGATGAAGGGGGAGTAGTCCACCCCTGGACTATGGGTTTGTGGAAGTAACTTATGTATCTCTCCTCTCTTGAGCTTCACTAATTAGTACCGTATGAGATGCTGAACATGATTACGGTCATCTATGTAATACCGTTGTGGTGGATCTTTTTATGAGTTAATATATGTTTGAGATTGCAATAGTTTTGTTTCAGTTATGAAAGTAGATGCATATTATGTACCCCGTTCTTGTTTACTTGTTATGATCAAGCATGTGTATGAGAGCGTGTGAGGGGGAACGTGTGCATTAGTTGGAGTAACGGGGGGTGGCTAGTGCGGTGAACGTGAGAGAAAGTTCCGCGATCCACTTGGGTGTTTTACCTTACTTTGTTGCCTCACTAGGGATAAAGAAAAATACCTTGCTACCGGAGATGTGGGTGTGACCATTGCCACTACTCCATGACTAGATCTAGCATGTTCTTATTTTAACTTCATGTCATGATAATTAAAGCTATGCTCTGATTTATCTTAATTACTAAGGTGTTATGATTTAGTTCGCATTTTCGTGGAGTATAAGAGAGATAAACAAAAGATTTCTATGTTAGGACGTGATGCCCATATAATTAGTAACTTGTCATGAAACCTTTTTGTTGCAATCTCATATGTCAATTCTAGTGTTCCATTGTCTACCACTTTATTAAAGAGAGAGTACATTTGTGAAACCATGAACCCCGGTCCATTTTTAATCATAAGAAACACCTTTCCAACAACTTTTATCCACTTTACATTTTCTGCCATTTAAAAATCCGAAAATACAAAAACACTTTTACATCTTGCATTCACAATACAAAACCCAAAAATATCGTCCATCATTGTTTCCACCATCCTTGCATATTTATTTATCATCATTGCATATTTATTTACTGTTTTGCATTCATTTTATTTTGATATCATTTCACACCTTGTGCTTGACAACCACTTGGTGAGGTTGAGGGCCAAAACAATTTACTTTGTTTTGTAGGTTTTCAAGAGAAGGATAAGAAGATAAATCTTTCACTACTGATTCCCCGAGAGTTCGATATTAAACCCTCGAGTCACCCCTCGTGGGGAAAACTGTCTTCCACTATACTATACACTCTGCACTTGGAGTCTCAACCTAAATCCCGTTATTTGTGCAGGCATCAAGACTTGCTCTTCGGGATCATCAACAATCTAAATATACTAGCCTCACCTATGTGCACCAACAACTTATGCTAAGCAAGACAAGCAACAAAGTGATAGCAATATAGAATACTTCAAGCACGAAGGCTATCACAATGTAAAGTGCATAAGTAAAGAGCTCGGGTATAGAAATAACCGAGGCACGCGGAGACGAGGATGTATTCCGGAGTTCCTCCTTTTTAGGGTAGTACGTCTCGTTGGAGAGGTGTGAACCAACACAATGGTTCAACATCAGTACTCTGCACTTGGAGTCTCAACCTAACCCATATTCTTTTGACGCAGGTAACTACGTCAAGGGCCATCACTCGGGTATAGAAATAACCGAGGCACGCGGAGACGAGGATGTATTCCCGAGTTTGTCCTTTTTTGGGGAGTACGTCACATTGGAGAGGTGTGAGATATCACAAAGGTCAACTCAATAGCCACAAAGGTTTTACCTTCTTCTCCGATGAACCGCACCACAAAGGTTTGGTTCACCTTCAACTATTAGAATCCTTCAATGCGGAAACCAGAGCCTTTACAATAACAATCCGGGGCACAACCCACAACTGGATTGGGGGCTCCCGGATGGCTACAAGTGATTACAAAAGGTCTCAACCACCACAATGGTGTCTAGGGTCCAAAAACCCAAGAGTAACAAGCTCACAAACTTTCAACTTCCACGAATCCTCGTGGAGAGCACAAACTGATGCACAAAGCAATGGCAAGAGCACAAGTGCTCAAATCATTCACTCTCAAATCCCACCAAAAGTAACTAATGCTTATGGGGGATAAGAGAGGAAGAACAAAGAAGAACTCAACAAATGGAACTCCAAGATCTAGATCCAAAGGGTTCCCCTCACTTAGAGGAGAGATGGATTGGTGGAAATGTAGATCTAGATCTCCTCTCTCTTTTCCCTCTAATTGGAGGCAAGAATCATGGAGGAATAGAGAGAAAACCAAGCTCAAAAAGGTCAACAATGGGACTTTTTCATGCTAAAGAGCTTGTCTCTTTGGGGAAGAAAGGGATCTTTTATAGGACCCCACGAAATAGAGCCGTTGCAGGAAAAACGGGGAACCGGATATTCCGTTTCTATTTTGGATCGGAATATCTGACCCAGTTGAAAGCTTCTGGAGGTAGCCGGATATTTCTAACCGGATATTACTAAAAGGACCGGAATATCCGGTTTTCAGAAAACTGACAGAAACAGCAAAACGAAAACTGCAATAACTTTTTCATCCGGACTCCGATTTCGATGATCTTGGGCTCGTTGGAACCTCAACGAAGAGCTCTTCAAGATCATGCAGAGAAACATCATTGTCCAACAAGGGAGGATAAAACCAAATGTAGAAAGGTAAGCCTCTCTAAAAAGGAACAGTCGATAAATCCTCCAATATCAAAAACGCAACAAGATATTCATATGAAATCCGTTTTTGATGAACTAGAGCTTGGTATGTAGAGGAACACAAACTCTAAATTCACACATGGATAAAATCCAAATAAGAACCAAGAAAGATTATATGCCAATAATGCAAAGGTTTGAGCTCTCCACAAAGGTGCGATCAAATTACTCACTTGAGAGCCCATCTTGATAGTACGCCGTCTATCCTATAACCCGGCCTCCCACTAACACCATGAGACCGGTAAATAGAAACCCTATCAAGATCATATCTTTGCCTTGCGCATTCCACTTGAGCTAGATGATGCCGATCTTGACTCTCTCAAGTTGGAACACCTTTCTTGATTGTGATTGCTAGCACATTCTTGATGAAGACTTCTCCAAATACTCCCTCATACACCATTATGGGAGAGCCTCTCTTAGCTCCGTCTTCATGTATTCACTTGCACTTCATCTTCTTCTCTCGATATAGATGATGGCTTGGAGATAAACATGAATGTTCACTCAATCTTCTTTTCCAAGCCATGCTTCCAATAAGCTCAACTCTAGATGACCATTCTTCATATAAACCCATTGGATAGAACCTTGGTCATCATATAATCTTCTATAGTCCAACACATGAAGTCCAATCTTCTTCATGGATAAGATCTATAAAGATATCTCAATGCAAACATTCACTAGTACAGAACGACACATCGGAAACGGGCCAAAAACCCCTTCGACAACGGAGAAAGGGTCCGTGTCCCCGCCTCTGTCACTGATGTGAAGGCCTTCACCGGTAACGGAGGCCAAAAACTGTTTCCGATGAGGTCTCCATTTGGCAACGGTTGTGCGCAGACCTCCGTTTCCTTAGTTTTCCTTCATCAGATACGGAGTTTGCCAACCACCCGTTTGCACTGAGCATTTCTCATATTTCGGTTATAGGATGCCACGTTTACAAATGCCACCAGATACTTAAAATCTCACAGCACAATCTCAAATACTAAAACGGTAACAGATTTCATTCATATCACAATGTAACTTTACATTTCCATCACAATTTCACCTTTACAATTGCATCACAAGATGTGACAAACATAAGAGGTAAAACGATAACAGATTTCATCTATACTAAGCCTATCATGTCAAAGGACGGAAAGAATATATGATTTCTTCCCTACATCCTTTTCCACAATCCTCCCAGGTGTCACTCTAGCTATCTCTTCTTATCTCAACTTCTTGAGAGAAGGATGTTGAAGCTTTGGACCCTATACATTAGTAAATAGAGTTACAATTGTTAAATACATATGCTAAAACAAATACACTATGAATTTAAGCAAACTGAAACGATATCTTACCTATGTCTTGAGGTGGCTCTTATTGATGAACCGGAGCAGCCAACACACGGCTTGTCAACAAGATATTGCGATGTCAGCAGCTTCATAGGATGCCTGAAACGATCATCCTTTCCATGGAGGCCACCACCGGATCTGGATTTTTTATGCAGTGTCACCGAAATCTAATCTAATACGTCACCGATGTGACAGTTCGGCGACACTGTATAAAACACTCTTACTTAAAAAAGTATTTTATGCAGTGTACCAAGACGTCACAATAGCGACGGTGGATATGTATGGTGGAGTTTGAAAGGGAACAACTTGATATCCCTAAATGTAAATAAGGATTTATGTTAGTTCTGACACTACTTGATAGAACAAACAATTTAACACAATAATATGAAGTATACAATAGTATATAGTGTGTACTGACCTGTGTATATAATTGGAGGTCATTATGGGAAAGTCAACAAACACTACTCTCTTGAGTAATGTTCGTTTTTGTTCCGTGTCTCCGACTTTTTTATGCAATGTCACCGAAATAGACTCATGTTTTCACATGGACTAGTTAGGTAAACTACAACTAGTTGCAAGTGCACAATAGACAAGTTAACTACATCAAGAAATGATCTAGATAGAACTACCGGATGTGAACTGAACTACTATCAACAAGTTAGCGAAACTACAACCGGTTGCAAGTGCATAATAGGCAAGTTAACTACATCCAAAAATGATCTAGATAGAACTACCGGATGTGAACTGAACTATTTTCAACAAGTTAGCTAAACTACAACTAGTTGCAATTGCACAATAGGCAAGTTAACTACATCAAGAAATGATCTAGATAGAACTACCGGATGTGAACTGAACTACTTTCAACAAGTTAGCTAAACTACAACTAGTTGCAAGTGCACAATAGGCAAGTTAACTACATCAATAAATGATCTAGATAGAACTACCGGATGTGAACTGAACTACTTTCAACAAGTTAGCTAAACTACAACTAGTTGCAAGTGCACAATAGGCAAGTTAACTACATCAAGAAATGATCTAGATAGAACTACCGGATGTGGATCTGATACCTTCTTCACGTCGCCGTTGGATCGATCTAGCAGATCCGGAAGTGGTGGAGGCAGAGGAAGCGGACCGAGCGACGACCTCGCCGTGTCGGGTGAGATGGTGAAGACCTCGCCGTGTCAGGGGACATGGCGAACACCTCACCTTGTCGGGGGAGATGGCGAAGACCTCACCGTGTCGGGGGAGATGGCGAAGACCTCGCCGTGATAGCCGTCGTCTGGGTGGAGACGGCGCCGCCACGGCGCCGGCGATGGCCGCAACGCCAGGAGGTGCCGCCACGAACAGATCTAGCATACTGGGACAGAGTGAGGAAACGAGTGTTAGGTTTTGCTCTGTACGCCCATATATATAGGTAAAACATAGGAAACGGTTCTTTAGAAGGACCGTTTCCTTTGTATTTCTTCCACTGAGGTGTGGGACCTACGCGCCCAATCTGTGGAATTTCTTCTACTCTCTGGAATAATATTTTCCTAATCTCTACTATATGGAGAAAACCACTTATAGGATACTTATATTAATATTAGTGATTACTACATTACATACGCAGTACATATTAATAATAATAATAAAGTAAATTACAGTTGGAGAAATAATAGAACTACTACTAGCTACTTCTTGTTTTTGTTGCGCCCTGCTTCCGCGCAATCCTCGTCCTTCTCACGGCCTCGCTTATTGGGGGCCATTGGAGGTGGTGGCGGCGGCAGCAGCATATCGGAGGCGGTGGCGGCGGCTTTCTTCTCCATCGCCGGGGCTCCCTTCTTCGGGACCGGCGCCTCCGCCTCATCCTCCTCGTCGTCGTCCTCCTCCTTCTCCTCTTCGGTTGACTCGTCATCAGAATCAACCTTCGGCGGGCCCAGCATCAAGGTGGGATCATGGAAGTTGGCGTATTCGTCGTTGCTTGTCTCCGGCGTCGGTCCTTCAACGGACTCGCCGCTGACGGGGTGTAACAGCCCACTTTTGGTAATGCAAATTATGGACCAAATTTTTCACTTTTTGCATTCCATGCTTGCATCGTTGCATCCATTTGAAATTGCTAAACAACATAATATTTGGTTTGACACCATTGAAAAGTAAAATGCCAAACTTGGTTTAACTAAATCTCACAACAAGGAAGACACTCAACTTGCAAAACAAAAGTACTTTGACAATTCATATTTGTCAAGAAAGTTCCAAGAGTTCAAAACAAATATTTGGAACTTGCTTGAATTCTCTAAAGGAAAATAATGTGGTTTCTAAGAAAATTGCCCTAAGCAACTCCCTATTTTATTCCCCAAGCAATTGACATCCAAATAACTTCAAAATTCTATGAGTGCCTACCTCTGATGTAAGGAGGATGCACAAAAATTTGCATAATTTTTGGAGGTGGATAAGTACCTCAATTAATTTAAATATAGCTGCTGTAATAAGTATCCAGTACTGAAAAGGACCGATATGTGATAGAAATAGAATTGCCAGGGGGATTTTTGTAAGAATGTCATCTTCCTCCTCCTGTAGCGACGCGCGAGCAGGTCGCGCCGGACCCGCTCGTCACCGTGCTGCGCTTGGCCCGCACGCGCCTGGCCTCCTCTCTGCCTCCACCTGCAGGAGAGCATCCCCGAGTCCACTCTCTCTCCCCCGCTGTTTCCCCTGCTCCTCTCCCTCTGTTTCCCTCTCCATGGCCACGGCGCCGCTCAAGCCCGTCGTGCTCGTCGCCGCCGTGTGAGAGCTCTCCGAGCAAATCGACGACAACCACCGGCTCCGCCGCGTCGCCTGGAACACCTCCGCCAAAGGAATCGAGGCGGGAGGCCCCGCATCACCGCCGCCAACTCCGTTTCCCCGCGCGGCCGCCCGAGCTCCGCCGCGGGAATACGCCGCCGTCTCGCATCCTCCGACCCCGCCGTCCTCTTCTACGTGCTAAGGGTAAGCACGACGACTGGCTGAACTCCTCCCCCTCACTCTAACCTCACCGTGGCCGCGTAGCCGTCGAAGCCACCGCCGACGAAGCTCATCGCCGTTCCTCGCGCGCTCGGCCGTGGCACCGGCCTAAGCCGGGCTGCGGACCGTGCGTCTCTGGGCCATGGCCGGCCTCTTTGCCGGCCCAGACCGGGGTAAGGGCCGGAGGGCTCTGTTACCCGGCCGGCCTCGGAGCCAGCCCAAACCGGGTGGGCGGCCGGTCCCCTCTGTTGCTAGGCCGGCCTGCCAGTTGGCCCAGACCGGGCTAGAGGCCGGGTGTACTATTTTTTTTTAGGTTCCTTTTTTCATTTCCTCTCCCTTTTGTGCATGCTACCCGCTTCCCCCTCGCGCGTTAGGGTTGTCGAACCTCTATGATTCCTTCATGTTCCAACTCTCCCTCTCGAGTTCGAGTAATTAAATTTTATTGCTATTGAAATTAATTTAATTAAAGCACATAATTAAGAGGATATTATAAATATACTAACTTTTTATCTGGACCTCAGAAAATTGTGTTCGTTATACCCAAATGCTCAGAAAAACATGAGTGATCCAGAATCATCATCATCATGCATAATTGATCACAATTACAATAATGTGCTCTAGTAGTAATTATAATCACTAAGTTTAAATATGGGGTTTATTCCAAATAATGCAATAAATATAATGGGGACCCCATTTAACCTGTTGGTCATGTTCAATGCTTTTGGGGTGCATTTAAAATTGTCATACCATCATGTGTCTGCGCATTGTATTCATTGAAACATGTGAGGTGATTGATTGCTCTTCCGTGTTGTGCTTCGATAGATCCAGCAGCCGGGGTTACTCCACAATACCCCGAGGATCCGTACTACCAGTACCCTGAACAAGGCAAGCGTAATCCCCCTCTGAGCATGTCTCATCCTATTTTCCGCAAATATTTACTCCACTATAATATTCCATGCGGTTCCAAATGTCAATTTGCTTGGATTAGAGTATCCTATAGTTGCATTAAGATTCCGATGCCAATTACCTGTTTCCCTCCTATTATCCATAGGATTGTATTGTGGGCCTGAAATACTTAACTATGCAATGTGATGCTTAGCCATGCTTAGTTAAATGCTTAGCCGTCTGATGGATACTTCATGTTGGAAACAGGTTGTTGAAGTGTTCAGATGATGATGGAGAATTTGTGGTGACAGGTAATAAGATGCTTAAAGGTGGGGATGAGAGACCACTTTGGTATGGTGGTGTTTTGTCTCACTCTCGCCGCCTAGGTGCGAGTTATTTACCTCTTGAACCAAGAATGAGCGCGCTTCCATTCGGTGGGGTATATGGAGCCCTCGTCGACCGACTAACTTGTGGCGGACTAGCCGAGGGTCCTCTAGTTTGGCTTTCCATTTGCGCGTGCGTTGAAGATGGTGGCCAAGACTGAGATGAGGATGGTGGTGTCAGGAAAATAAGTGGCAGCGGGACAGGGTGCTGGAGGTACCCCTTGTCCTACCGCCACTGATGATCCTGGGTTAGTCTCAAGCAAGGTAAAGGTTGTAACCGTTCCCACTCAGCCGGCTTTCCCCGGAAGAGAGCTACGTGTAGGCAATGAGCCGGGCGGTACCGAAGGTAAAACAGTGCACCCCTGCAGGGTTAAATCTTTTCGAAAAGCCATGTCCACAGTTACGTACAACTTGGGAAAGGACGATAAGATCATAGAATAACTTTAACGGAATGATTAAAAACTGGTTACTAAAGGTACCACTCAAGAATGCAAGGTTGACTTCCTCGAGGGTGATTCGGGGAGGTGCCTTTGTAGAATAGGTACAGTGGTTGATGAAGGTTGATGTTGAGAAAGGTGATCAAAGAAAAGAGTCACTTCTTACCCCTTTTGAAAATACTTTGAATAGTCGATGCCATTGAGTTATGTTTTCATAAATAAAATCAGCTTTATGCAAAACAGCCATAAAACCTTGAAAGCCTCATCGAGCTAAAGCTCTATATATAATCTTGCGAGTTCGTCGAACTCAACGTCGTTTGCTTTGTTTCAGAGGAGGACTTCACCGACCTCGAAGGTGGGTTCTTTGTGGACGTCGACGAGTAGTCTGGGGTTCCCAGGTGGCAGCTTGGGACATCCCGGAACAGCTGGCGTTGGATGTTTATCTGTAGGCCTCTTAGGCCATAATTTGGTTCTTGTTGTTTAGAACAACCTAATTCGCTTCCGCATGTTGTACTGTTGGGTCTGTGACCTCTGGTTGTAATTTGCTATCTTTCTCTATTATAAGAGTTGAACTATAACGATTTGTGTCGTAGAGTCTGTGATGTGCCAGTTGTTCCACAAGTCTTGATCTCTCTATTATGCATTGATAGTTGTGCCTGTGTTAAGGCATCAATCGGGGTGTTGTGTTGCCAATGATCCATTCTGAGCAACACCTGCCAAAGGTTTTGGCCGGGGATTGGTAAACCCGTAACCTCCGGTTGTATCGCTTAACCGGTGACACACATCATCACTGTATAGCAGTCGGGTCGGGGCGCCACAAGTTGGTATCAGAGCAGTACTGCCTGTAGGAAACCCTTCTACTGGTCGACGTTGAGTCTAGTGTTTGTGAAAATATTTTTAACCTAAAAATGAGTTGTGAAAACCATCTTAGGATTCTTTTTACTCCTTACCTGGTTACCCTCTAATCTCGGAGCAATCTTACCTCGATTTGAGTTAAAGGTTTTACTTCTCATCTGTTACTTAAAATTAGGAGTATCACGTGGGTGGGGCTCTGCCTTTTGTGTTATGTGTCCAGTTGCTCCCGCTGCGTTGCAATCCCAAATCAACTCAGATGTTTGAACACTGTTATTCCTACCGAGTCTAATCATTTGATCCTTCCTTTGGGTTTTAACCCAAGGACTTGAACATAAGGTCCCGGATTGTGCCAACTAGAGTGTGTTAAGTTGTGATTTCTTAGCTCTCACTAGTAGCACATGATGCTGATCTTTGACCCAAGTTCTGTCTTGTTGATCCCTTGCTAGTTGTTACGCAAAGCATTATCGTCCTAGTCTGAGTACTTGAGTACACTAATGCTAATGTCTCAACCATACCGAGGTGGATACTAACTACGTCCTTGTCAAATCTACAGAATGGCACAACGTCCTCCGCTCTACCAAATCGAAGCCACCCCAGGGACCCACTCGACACCCTTTGATCGGCAGGAATCCCATACATCTAAAGATTTGCCCAAGAAAGCTAGAGACAAACTCAGGTGTTACCTTTGGAGGGAACGCGGACATCCGTACCGGAAGTGCCCCCTTAAGTACCCCAGAAAGAATGGACCACCACAAGGAAAGGCATGTAGTCAGTGCGGAAGGGGTGGACATCAGGCGAGTCAATGCCCCGGCAGTTGCCCGCACTGTTTCAACGCGCATCCACTTGGCAAGTGCCCAACCGCTAGCGCCACTTGCTACCTATGCGAAGGAAATGATCATGTTCCGGCTAATTGTTCTATGGAGTTCATAGTGGAGGCAGTAAAGGATGCCCATGAGAAGATTGCTCAGCATGCCACCACGCGCCCCACTACTTCGACACTTGGGGTAGGCGGGAGTGGGTATCGTCCTATGCTACCTGCTCCACCAAGATTCACTTGCTACGCTTGTGGCCAGGCTGGCCACTACTCCAGGGAGTGCCCCCAGAAGGCACCGGTCACGGGAACACCTGCACGAGCCCCTGCCACTCCAGCTGGCAAGGCTGGACCTATTGTGCGTGGTTGCCTGAACCACGACTCTGCTGAAGAAGCTGAAGAGGACCCCGGCGTCCTTATGGGTGAGCTACGAATCAACAACAATCTTGCTACAGTTTTGTTTGACTCTGGAGCATAGCATTCATTCATATCCATAGCTTTTGTTCTGCTCCACCTTAGAGTGTCACACTCTTTTATATCAAGGGGTCATGCTAAGTATCATGATCATCTCGATGAAGTGATGCTCTTACACTTTGTTACTCTACGTTCTCCAAGTGACTTGTTACTCCAGAATGATGAGACGTGAGTAGTAATGTAACTATCGGATATCCTCAGCAGTTCTTACTGCGCCGAAATCCAAGGACATTCATTGTCCTTCATAGCATGAGTGGTTAGCCGATCAATAAAATGAATTTGGCTGTGTTCCCAAGTTCATTTTCTCTGGTGCCATTCCTCGGTCAAAGAGCTAGGTTTGTGCCGAAGCTCCCAAGACCACCTTGTTGTGCCTTGAAAGGCGTGAATTCTCTCTCGAACTCAAGACATATCGGTGGATCGTGATATTCTGGAGGTCTTCCCAGAAGTATCGCCAGGTTGTCACCTAACCGTGATGTTGAGCTTATGAGTAAGCTGGTTCTCTGAACGACTCCCTTCTCCAAAAAAAAATCGTGATGGATGTCCAGAATTATTCGGTTGAGCTTAATCAACTTGGAGAGTTGAAAGATAATAGCTCTATCCCGATATAGTTCCTTCTCAATGGGATGTCTAGTCTGTCCGTGTTGAAGCTAGGTGGTATCTCCTTTGTGGATATGCTATCCTACAAACCTTTTGATTTGAATTGGGCTATCGTCAAATCAAACTCAGACCAACCTAATGAATGTGTTAGTCTGACCAATACTTATGCCCCGTTCATGTGACAAATGAGTCTACCGTCTTGGGGTATTTGGATAAGTTTGTCATTGAGCCCATCAACTACATTCTTATTTTCTCTAGGTTTGAGGAGATTCATATTGGATAGTGGGCGTTAACATTGAAAATTTGTTAGAACTCACTTTGTGTCATTACAAGGTATGTGTTCTGAAGTTAGAAGTGACTTTCCCTGGTTCACGAGCAATTGCTGAAAGATGTCGCCGTGGATCTGAGTGAATCGTCTGGTTCTCTCTGAACTATCTCAAGTCAATCATGCATATGCATAAGATTCGTGGAATAGTATGTTGTTACCTCCATTCCTTGAGAATTTCATCTATGCATCAAAGCCACTAACTGAATTGTTCCAGAAAGAGAGGAAGTCTGAGAACTTCCTCGTCTTCTATGGTGTTTCCCATCAAGAACTCAATCGTGTCCCACTGCAAGATATCCAAGTAGATGCAGATTGTCTTCTGACAGTTGCTAATATGTGAGTTCCGCAATCTCGTTCCTCCTTTGGAGTTTGACATTGTAGTCCAACTCTTGGGGTCCTAGCAATTGTAATCCGTTGGTATGCATTGCAAAGCTTCCTATTCCTACCGGTGCTGAGTCTGAGGTGTCTCTACACCTGACCAGATCTAAATCTCAATCAGAAACGATAGTTGGTGATCCTTAAGAAGCTTGACCTTGATGTTGTAACATCAAGAAGTTTTCCCGATACTATCGTTCCTGGGGTTTTTAAAGTTCTCTCGGTCTAGCTTTCCGATCCTTCTCCAGTGATCTGAAATGCTCCTCCGCGAGGAAGGTTCTACTCAAGCCGACTAGTGCAAGTTACCTCTTCATCTGTTGGAACCTTGTTCCAACACTCTTCCTCAGAGATTTAAGGCCTTGTGCAAAGTTCATATTCTGAATCGTTGAGAAACAGTTGTCTACCAACTGGAAACTCCTTGTCAATCTCCCGTCACCAGCATGTGTCTCCTAACTGTCAATTCATGGGATGCTCGAAGTCTCATCCTAGGATTCTACTAGGAGGTACTTGATCGTGGTATATTCACCAAGATCCATCCTTCCGGAGAGGTTCTTTTCTTTCCTATGGTGTACGTGGATAGTGACCTCGAAGTGAAGCCGATGAAGATCTTCATGATGCCCTCGGTCAACCTCTCCAACAGAGAAGCCACCGGGAGCAAGAAGATTGTGTAGTACCTCGTGACCCCTTTTCCCTCTTTTCCTACTCTAAGAATCTCGGGACGAGATTCCTGTAAGGAGGGTAGAATTGTAACAGCCCACTTTTGGTAATGCAAATTATGGACCAAAATTTTCACTTTTTGCATTCCATGCTTGCATCATTGCATCCATTTGAAATTGCTAAACAACACAATATTTGGTTTGACACCATTGAAAAGTAAAATGCCAAACTTGGTTTAACTAAATCTCACAACAAGGAAGACACTCAACTTGCAAAACAAAAGTACTTTGACAATTCATATTTGTCAAGGAAGTTCCAAGAGTTCAAAACAAATATTTGGAACTTGCTTGAATTCTCTAAAGGAAAATAATGTGGTTTCTAAGAAAATTGCCCTAAGCAACTCCCTATTTTATTCCCCAAGCAATTGACATCCAAATGACTTCAAAATTCTATGAGTGCCTACCTCTGATGTAAGGAGGATGCACAAAAATTTGCATAATTTTTGGAGGTGGATAACTGCCTCAATTAATTTAAATATAGCTGCTGTAATAAGTATCCAGTACTGAAAAGGACCGATATGTGATAGAAATAGAATTGCCAGGGGGCTTTTTGTAAGAATGTCATCTTCCTCCTCCAATAGCGACGCGCGAGCAGGTCGCGCCGGACCCGCTCATCGCCGTGCTACGCTCGCCCCGCACGCGCCTGGCCTCCTCTCTGCCTCCACCTGCAGGAGAGCATCCCCGAGTCCACGCTCTCTCTCCCCCGTTGTTTCCCCTGCTCCTCTCCCTCTATTTCCCTCTCCATGGCCGCGGCGCCGCTCGAGCCCGTCGTGCTCGTCGCCGCCGTGTGAGAGCTCTCCGAGCAAATCGACGACAACCACCGGCTCCGCCGCGTCGCCTGGAACACCTCCGCCAAAGGAATCGAGGCAGGAGGCCCCGCATCGCCGCCGCCAACTCCGTTTCCCCGCGCGGCCGCCCGAGCTCCGCCGCAGGAATACGCCGCCGTCTCGCATCCTCCGACCCCGCCGTCCTCTTCTACGTGCTAAGGGTGAGCACGACGACCGCCTGAACTCCTCCCCCTCGCTCTAACCTCGCCGTAGCCGCGTAGCCGTCGAAGCCACCGTCGACGAAGCTCGTCGCCGTTCCTCGCGTGCCCGGCCGTGGTCGGGTGTACTGTTTTTTTAGGTTCCTTTTTTCATTTCCTCTCCCTTTTGCGCATGCTACCCGCTTCCCCCTCGCGCGTTAGGGTTGTCGAACCTCTATGATTCCTTCATGTTCCAACTCTCCCTCTCGAGTTCGAGTAATTAAATTTTATTGCTGTTGAAATTAATTTAATTAAAGCACATAATTAAAAGAGGATATTATAAATATACTAACTTTTTATCTGGGCCTCAGAAAATTGTGTTCGTTATACCCAAATGCTCAGAAAAACATGAGTGATCCAGAATCATCATCGTCATCCATAATTGATCACAATTACAATAATGTGCTCTAGTAGTAATTATAATCACTAAGTTTAAATATGGGGTTTATTCCAAATAATGCAATAAATATAATGGGGACCCTATTTAACATGTTGGTCATGTTCAATGCTTTTAGGTTGCATTTAAAATTGTCATACCATCATGTGTTTGCGCATTGCATTTGTTGAAACATGTGAGGTGATTGATTGCTCTTCCGTGTTGTGCTTCGATAGATCCAGCAGCCGGGGTTACTCCACAATACCCCGAGGATCCGTACTACCAGTACCCTGAACAAGGCAAGCGTAATCCCCCCTCTGAGCATGTCTCATCCTATTTTCCGCAAATATTTACTCCACTATAATATTCCATGCGGTTCCAAATGTCAATTTGCTTGGATTAGAGTATCCTATAGTTGCATTAAGATTCCGATGCCAATTACCTGTTTCCCTCCTATTATCCATAGGATTGTATTGTGGGCCTGAAATACTTAACTATGCAATGTGATGCTTAGCCATGCTTAGTTAAATGCTTAGCCGTCCGATGGATACTTCATGTTGGAAACAGGTTGTTGAAGTGTTCAGATGATGATGGAGAATTTGTGGTGACAGGTAATAAGATGCTTAAAGGTGGGGATGAGAGACCACTTTGGTATGGTGGTGTTTTGTCTCACTCTCGCCGCCTAGGTGCGAGTTATTTACCTCTTGAACCAAGAATGAGCGCGCTTCCATTCGGTGGGGTATATGGAGCCCTCGTCGACCGACTAACTTGTGGCGGACTAGCCGAGGGTCCTCTAGTTTGGCTTTCCAATTGCGCGCGCGTTGAAGATGGTGGCCAAGACTGAGATGAGGATGGTGGTGTCAGGAAAATAAGTGGCCGCGGGACAGGGTGCTGGAGGTACCCCATGTCCTACCGCCACTGATGATTCTGGGTTAGTCTCAAGCAAGGTAAAGGTTGTAACCGTTCCCACTCAGCCGGCTTTCCCCGGAAGAGAGCTACGTGTAGGCAATGAGCCGGGCGGTACCGAAGGTAAACACAGTGCACCCCTGCAGGGTTAAATATTTTCGAAAAGCCGTGTCCACGGTTACGGACAACTTGGGAAAGTGCGATAAGATCATAGAATAACTTTAACGGAATGATTAAAAACTGGTTACTAAAGGTACCACTCAAGAATGCAAGGTTGACTTCCTCGAGGGTGATTCGGGGAGGTGCCTTTGTAGAATAGGTACAGTGGTTGATGAAGGTTGATGTTGAGAAAGGTGATCAAAGAAAAGAGTCACTTCTTACCCCCTTTTGAAAATAATCTGAATAGTCGATGCCATTGAGTTATGTTTTCATAAATAAAATCAGCTTTATGCAAAACAACCATAAAACCTTGAAAGCTTCATCGAGCTAAAGCTCTATATATAATCTTGCGAGTTCGTCGAACTCAACGTCGTTTGCTTTGTTTCAGAGGAGGACTTCACCGACCTCGAAGGTGGGTTCTTTGTGGACGTCGACGAGTAGTCTGGGGTTCCCAGGTGGCAGCTTGGGACATCCCGGAACAGCTGACGTTGGATGTTTATCTGTAGGCCTCTTAGGCCATAATTTGGTTCTTGTTGTTTAGAACAACCTAATTCGCTTCCGCATGTTGTATTGTTGGGTCTGTGACCTCTGGTTGTAATTTGCTATCTTTCTCTATTATAAGAGTTGAACTATAACGATTTGTGTCGTAGAGTCTATGATGTGCCAGTTGTTCCACAAGTCTTGATCTCTCTATTATGCATTGATAGTTGTGCTTGTGTTAAGGCATCAATCGGGGTGTTGTGTTGCCAATGATCCATTCTGAGCAACACCTGCCAAAGGTTTTGGCTGGGGATTGGTAAACCCGTAACCTCCGGTTGTATCGCTTAACCGGTGACACACAGCATCACTGTATAGCAGTCGGGTTGGGGCGCCACACGGGGGGACTGTCCCGCGGCGACTCAGTGTGCTCCTGTGTGTCGTTGCTGCGAGGCATCTTCGCTAATCAGTAGGAGGGAGCGAGCGAGCGAGAGAGAGAGAGAGCAGATTCGGTGCCGTCTTGGGCTAGCAAGGATTGGGGTTTTCAAGGAGTAGTGGGCGGTGCCACTACGCCATGCCATTTACTCGTCTCGCTTCGAATTCCAAGAAGATGGAACGTGTCCACATTGGAAACGGACACCCAAAAGTCTCCGTTGCTATAGAGGCACATATCGGAAACGGAGCCAGAATTAAGACCGTTGCCAATACTATGGGTAACGGAGTTAATAATTTCTCCGTTACCTATGTTGACGGGCCAGCCGCGGCCCAGGTCAGGTTTGTACGCACTGGCCGCGCGGAAAGCGCGATTCTCCGTCGCCTAACGCCTGCCGTTTCCATAGAGGGGTATCCGATGTGTCGTTCTGTACTAGTGATTAGTCCATAGAGTTTATCATTATTTAGCAAAACCACACATGAGGGTACATGCACTTTCAATTTCTCGTTAGTATTTGTAAGGAAGTGGGTTTAGCACGTCATCCAAATGGTATGCCTTGCCTTCATTAATGTAACTACTACTCTCTCATTGCACATTCTTGTCGCTTGTATTGTCTTTTAGCGCTATATTATAGTATGAGAGATGGCATCGTATAAAATACATTATTTTTGGTTTTCATAATACTGTATTTTTTTCCGCCTCCTTCGGTTTTTTGAGCTTGTTTCGCATAAAATTGACTCCATGTTTTTTGGGGAATTTATTTCCTTCGTTTCCTACATGAAAAAGATAGAAAGAAGATTTTTGCTAAAAACAACATTAGTCACAACAATTTTTCACCAATTTAAGTGAGAGTCCAGACAAAATCCTAAACAAAGTGATTGAAAAAATGGATATGTTTTGGATGTATCACCGGATCACCAACAATACATGAGCTAATGTAGTGGAACGACTAGAGATATGTTTGGTGTTCATTATTCCACACATTTAAATTATTTTTTTCTCTGAATATCACATTCGCGAACCAATGCAATTAAAGAATATAACATAAATCTAATCATAGATGTGGAAACATAAAAATAACAACTATACGATTGCCTCTTGGACATATTTCAAACACGATTCTCATCCCCTCTCATGGAATCAGCTGCAAGATCCTAAATCTAGCCTCTAGACACGCTTCCGCATCAGGTCACCAGGGGAGGGCGATCTCCATGATCTTCGCAAGGGGCCACGCAACCGGTGGCTAGGGTTAGTCCACCGATCGGTTGACAGCCTGCCCTGGAGAATCTTCTTTTCCAATCCCAAGATTAGTTTTTCTCTCCGCCCCACGGCTGCACCGCCTAACGGTATCTATTACCTCGACATCGGCACAAAGGGCTATCACCTCGCATGATCACATCATCATCTTCCTCTACATCTTCTCTACAGTTTAAGCGTCTATGCCGTGACCCTGTCATGACGTTCCCGTTAAACTGTCGGGGGGATACCAGTCGACTTGTTTGTACTTTGGTTTCTCTCAAATATGACCATCCGTAGTGCTCTTGTCATTCACGACATTACCGCTACGAATGCGAGGGGATGTTAGAGTACGAAATGTCCGGTTATGAGAATATAGGATAGAGACAAGATTTGTTCCTAACTTGTCTTGTATTACAAGTCGTTCCCTTGTATATACTCATCTGAGAGGATCAATAATACCTCCAACGCATTACACAAATAATTCTACATTTCAGGATTGAACATGTTGTATAATTACAAAATGACATGTCCGTGTGGACAGTGACGTCGAGCGCGCCAGATAGGATGTTCCCGGGCAGCCCACCGCCAAACGGACATGATCAGACCAGAGGGCGTCGTTGGAGACCGAAGAAGGGGAAGCAAATGACTATTGCGTTGGTCACCGTGTTGTCCCTGTACATGACCTGCATGCGTCATAGCAACACAATATGGGTGGTGAGCGATGAGGAGCCAATGCTTAATAGACAGGAGTGATTGCCTGCTCGTGACACAGTAGGTCGGGCAAGATGGATCCATTGCAAGGTCGACACCTGGTCCTCCTGCTCCGGTGGCAGTCACACGTCATCAGGGGCAGTGATCGCAGAAAAGCCCCCTGCCACGTCAACATCAGTGCCTGCCTGCCTGCTGACCTGTGGGCTGTACTGCAACCTGTGGGCTGCACTGATTCATCGACGGCAATGCATGTGTTTTCTTCCATGCATGCATGTTTGTTCCCCTCCGACCAACAGGAGCTAATTAGCCATCATGTTCATATTATGGAGTTTATCTATCTTATACATTGTGGAGAAAGTAAAGTTATCCACAAGTTTATGAATTACCTTAAACTTATGGGTTATCCATATAAGCAATAAAAAATGTTTCTCTCACTATGTGTGTAGATCAATAAAACAGTAGGTCCTATTGTGGTCTTTGTCCACTTTGCAAGAGAGCCACGGAATCGGCGGATCACCTCTTTGTTTATTGCCGCTTCACCATAAGGATTTGGGGGCTCATCAAGGATTGGCTTGGTCTCTCGTTCATTGACGATTCCTTTAAGAGATCGATGGCTTCAAATGACGACTCTGTGTCGCCCAGCCGAAAGGCGATTGCGTCTCTAATCTTATCTGTGGCTTGGGAAATTTAGAGTGAAAAAAGCTCGTATCTTCCGAAATAAGCATACGTCTTCTTTTGTCATCTTTGATTCTATTAAGAGAGAGGCAAAACTTTGGGTTACCGCGGGAACTAAGCGACTGAGAGAACTTATTCTGGAGGGTAGCCTCCTTGTAATAATGTTTTTTATCTGTTGTAAACTCCTTAATTAATAAATTGGCAAAAAGAAATTGCCCCTTTTCAAAAAAAATTGGGCTAAGATTCACTTTATACATACTCCCTCCGTGCATAAATATAATACGTTTTAGCTATCCAACATGTTGTCTACATACATACTAATATGAGTGCACATACATACTAAAATATGTCTACATACATCTAGGTATATGTGAATGTGAACAAATGTTAAAACTCTTATATTAAAAAACGGAGTGAGTATATGGAAAATTTTATGGCAAGTAGGTCTCAGCTTATGGCTAAACTTGAGTTCATACATGGTGGATGCGCTTGCTATATTTGTCATCAACCTGATGGCCTCACGGGCGAGAGAGAGAGAGGGACAGTACTTATATTCGATGGACACAACGTCTCAGAGATACAAGAGCAAAGCAAGCAAACAAAGGTGGCTAGGCAAGTACATCTATTGCCTACTAGCCAGGACTTATATATACGACGCTGACAATAAAGCTAGCCAAACACGACCGACGCCTGTTCAAAAAAAAAAAAAACACGACCGACGACGTTGCACAGTCGTCAATGCTCTGCTTGCTTTTGCTGCCCGGGAGTAATTCCATCTGGCTTCTCCTGCCGGCCATACTCCTCCCCCTTACGATAGCTACATAGCTCTTGTACTCTACTGTAGTACTATGTACTTTCTCCCATTGCACCTCTTTACAATATCCATGGGGCTAGACTGCTTGTGCTAGCTATAGCTTGAAGAAGCAAATCAATGGCCAATAAAGGATGCATGACTAGTGAGTATTGCAGTGCAAATCTCCTACCCGTCTCTTTCTCAGATCTTCTGCTACTGTAGTGCAGTGTGCAGGAGGAGAAATATTTTTACACAATGCATGGAGTAGCTCTAGTCTCTACATGCGTAGTAGTACTCACTCCCCAGTAGTATGTGGTGCAGCACAGTAGCAGTGTACACAATCTAGTATCCACTGTAGTGATCACAAGGAGCAATATTCTTACACCTTTCCTTCTTTCTAAGTATAGTGTGCATGATATATCTACATGAAAATGGAAATATGCAGCTTACCATATACTATCACCAATTCACCATACATGCTATTGGCCCAGCTAGCACTGCAAGGCAAAATATGCTGCTTCTCCATATATGGTCCATACCAAAAAAAGTGCAATCCCAATACACACGCGCCCACCTTCCCTGCACTTTGTTTTCCTTTTTCTGCACTATATGCAGATTAATGTACATCAAAATTGCTAAATTTAGACGGTTGCTACGGATGGGATGCACGCCACAGCACCGTGTGTCTATTATCTACTAATCCATGATCCTAATATAGCGTGTTTCAATTGAATCATAGGGTGACAGCTTGTGTCCACAACAAATTGGCATTTCAGCAAGATTTAGAAAGAAACGAAATTTTTGTACATAAAAGGGTTATAGGCTCGACTTTAAATTAATAAAGCCAACCACAACGACTGACAAAGGGTTACCAGCTTACAATATTAACACAAAACAGAGAAAAGCAATATCCAATTATAAGAAGAGCACGACAACAACAAGCTAAGATACGAAGGGAGTTTGACACCTGATGTGTTCGTCTTGATCAATTGAAGATCCGAGGATGTCGCGGCAGACCAGCCATTATAAGTTGCTACTTTGGCATTCCATGAGCAGGGTGTGATTTATATGTAGGGTTGCGTAACAGAAAAAAATCGCCACAACTACGCAACTACCAAGATCTACTATGAAGATACAAGTAACAACACATGTATATTGATCTAACTGTAATTCGTTACCAACACCGTTGAAGCGAAAGAGATGTTGATGATGCATGTGGAAGATTCCCTCGGCTAAGCCTAGCGGAGGGCCGACTCCACGAGTCCAGCCAGTGGCGAAGCTAGCCCGACATCAAAGCCTGGGCACATGGGCCAAAATCATCCCTGTTGAAAGGTGGAGGGGTGTGGCCCAATAGAAAAAGAGCCCCATAGGGGATAGGAGGCAAGGCCCAAGAAGAGAAATCAGTCCAAATCGTGAACGAACGACATCTTCTTCGCTTCAGGTCAGGATTTCATCGCCCAGCCGCTGTACGCCATGGCCAGACCTCCTTGGGACATCGTCGTGGAGCCTGGGCACGTGCCCTAGGCGAAGGTATGGTAAAATCGCCCCTGATCCAGCCTTCTGGATCCAACAGAGCAAAGGGTAAACCGTTTCTCAACGGCTCACCCCTCTGAGAATTCACACACATACATTGGATCTCGTTCAGCAGGGCTTCGTCCAAGCTTGAAGCACTACTAGTGTATATGAAGGTGGAGGTGTCACACACATGAGAGAGAGAGAGAGAGAGAGAGAGAGAGAGAGATTATATTATCTAATCAGGGAAGACACCTCTAACAAGAGAGAATTTCCTCAACCCTTTAGATCAAGACTACTCGTGAGGGGGGAGGGGCACCTCCAAAACTCAATTGCGTGGGAGGAGGGGTGCCCCTCCCCTCCTTTATACTGTGGGGAGGAGGGGTGCGGCTAGGGAGTCCCTAAGGGGATCCGCACCCCCTTTCCTTGGCCTCCAAGGCAAGGGGGGAGGCCCTCATGGGACTTGAGGCCCATCTAGGGTTTTGGCTTGGGGGGAGGTTCCCCCTTCGGGCCTTTAGGCCCTAGGTGCTGGTACCCCCACCAAGTGGTGCGGCTGCCTAATGGGCCACTAGGCCCATTGGTAGCACCCTTTATGGGCTCCTTTTATTTTCCACCTTTTTCGAATTTTTCCTTTATCCAATTTTTGTCTAATTAATTCCTGAAACTGAATTTCCACTTTACAGAAAATTTTCGGAATTAATTACTTATCATATAAACCTATTTATATGATCAGGGACTACCAGCATCCGCATACAAAATCTCCATACAAATATTCCCTCTCTATATAAAACCTCGGAATAAATCCGACTAGTGATAGAAACTATTTATGTGACTCCGAGACATTCTATTTCCGTATAAGTAATCTCTCTGACATTAGATATATCGATCACGCGGAAACTCCATTACGATAATCCACTCTCTTTGTTCCAGACAACCACAATAAATAACTAACCAGACCTAACTTAAGCGTGTGACCCTACATGTTCGGATAATCAGAAGTACTTATCCAATCAAACGATCAGGGTCGGAACCTCGAACATTCTTCATGAACGCTTCTTGTTAGACGAAGATCTCTGTCGAACCTGTTGGTTATCAATATATCATTCCTATTACTCACGATACTGAGCTTTACCCGAGATATAGATCCGCATATATTTCCATGAATCAATCCTTGATTCATTATATCTTTGTCTATCCCGTTAACTAGTAAGTTTTCTTTTACTCATTTCCGTATTACGATATCCCACACGATGAAACTTCATCATGCATTGTTTGTAGAACATATTGGATATCTCTCATACCGAGTGGGCCCAGGTTGTATCTATCTTTTGTCAGAGGAGTAATTTCCCATCTCGGAACATTAAGATATATGCACACCTTTGAAATTGCTCAGTGACTGCCTTTTTGATCACCCAATTAAGGCCATGATGATTGACAGTACCAAAGCAACACTTCGTGTATGCACAATCTTAATAATCTCATGTCTAAGTACATGTCATATAATAACCTTACTGCAATATGTCACTAAGGACAAAAGACACTTTGGAATCTCTTAGCATATCAACGATTTGGGTCTATCCAGCCATATTGTTTCCACCAACAATATGCTACTCATTGATGCTGACATAAACAATGTCCTAGACCAGAAAATCATGGTAATCAAGCAATCAACGAATTAGTCTAAAGACAAGACTAGGGTATCTTTATTTTGTTCATGTCTCTACACATGCGTGTGAGCTTTCGTCTGAATCTCATATTAAAGAGCCATAGCTGTTATAACATAGAATCATGAAGCATAATTATAAAACAGATGTTAATTCTTATTACCTTTTGGGCATACATCCAACATTGTATCCAATATTGACTTTATTCCTTTATGATAAGTGATAATATTACAGTTTGTGATAATTTTATTAGATGAATTAGGTTGAATTCTTCTGTACTTGTTACTTTCCATTGAATCATAGGTTTTCCACACCACTAGTGCTAACTGAACAGTGTAAGTTTTAAATTCGGTGACTTAGACTTTTTAAATTTGGTTATCCACTCAAAAGTAAAATATGAACAGTATGACAAGTATATAGTATATGCTCAGTAGCAAGTAGAGGTGGAGTACTCTGACCACAAGCTATGACTTGTTTCATACTCCGATTCAAAATTGACACTTCGTTTGATCATTTTTATCCTTACTCTCATGGTATTTAAGCATGCTTAGTTTTGTTCGATACCATGTGAGAAATTAAAAGCTTATTGAAGTCAAAAGGGATGTTCTAAATTCGACAACCATTGAGAACCCCTCACTACTCGTTCCGTAGAACTGGAACCGTTCACTCTATAAATATGATTTTTCTTCGCTAAATAATTAGTCACTAAAATGTGTTGAAGCCACTTTGACATATGGTTTTTAAGAGTACACTAGCACTCATGTTTGATTCTATATCTTGTATGAATATGGTATTGCTGCAATGGTCTCATTCTGTTGTAACGACTTACGTTTCATGAACATGATAATCATGTTCTCCGGGTTGCATTTTTTCTCGAGGATGATAAAAATATCTAAATTCAGGGATGTTGGTGAGTGCATTTTGCATCACGTTTTACGTAGCGTTTCTGCATTGTGGACATAGGTTTTGCATCATTTTCACAAGGATCCACAAAATCAATAGTTTTGATGAATTCTTTGTAACATACATACTTTTGGGTAAAAAATATTTTTATTGTACGTCATTGAAACCTTTCTTACTTAGAGACAAACAATTGAGAAGAAATTGCATTTCGTTCAGGCTAAAAAGAGAAGGCGGTGCATGGTACGAGCGCGTCTGCTCGTACTAGCAGTTATGTTGCATGCCACCGCTTTCAACTTGTAAACTATAATTACCATGTGCGATTGAATCTGAGAAGAGATGAGTAGAGAATATGAATATAATTTGAAGCAGTATCCTCACCTCCGGAAGGACCCGAAGGGGAAATTTGTAGAAGGGCATCCACCTCGTCAATGCTTGGTCAGGGAACCAACTGCATCGATGTCCACCAGCACAATCATCATTTACGCCTTTTCATCGACTCTCCCATTCTGTAATCACAAAACCTAGTGTGGCTTTGTATGTGTATTACATGAATGATTCATCAACTACATAGATGATCACTTTGACGATGTCTTGTGGCCATATGTTCAAGTAGTTTTCCTAGTTCTCAAAGATATGGAGGAACGCTAAACCCTTGTATCTACATGAACAGATATACAATTTCTATTCGACATGATTATATTCCATACTATAATGGTCAATCTGGAACCCATGGGAGCGCTTTTACTACAGCTCCATCATTTTTAGGTACTTCCTCTTCTCAATGCCGCCAGCCTGGAGGGTGCCGAACATACAGGAGGGGGTGGGGCTCCCTGCCAGCTATATCTAGAACCTCCTCGTCACCGAGACACTGGAATAGAGCGCGCCATCCACCACCACGACTAGCTGCTCACGTAGACCGCCTCAACTACTGCCTTCCTAACACAATACTGAGAGGAGGAATGGGTTCGGCATCTAGGGTTGGCCGTCTCGTCTGTCACCCCGAATGGAGGGACACAGGGGCAGTGAATCCACGTATCCTTCTTTTGATATTTGTTTGGTCCTTTAAGCTTGCGCTACATGCCCACTATCGTAGATGCTGCTTTTGTGTTTCTCCCTTGTTGGATAAGTATATATGTCGTGGTAGTTAGTAAACTGTTCTGATTATGGCTCCTCCTGTTGAGGAATGTTTCTTTTGTTTTCTTTCATGTTTATGGTAATGAAAAACTACCACTAAGTTATGTTATCATTTGATAATGGAAGTATGGAACCCGGATTCACGTTTTTTTTGTTGGGAAAAATATGTCCACTATATTATTCTCGCGCGTTTGCTCAATATGCGGTCATCCATCCATCCACCATGGATGGGTGCTGCGTGGCGTGGCTATAAAAGATGGCTCGCGGCATTTTTTTTAGAAAAGGGAATTTTATTAATCCCAGCCTCTGCATCGAGTGATGCACACAGCCGATTATTACATAGTTTGAGTGTATATTATTCGAGCTTACATCTCATGAATCATGAAAGATTGAGACATGCTTCAACCGGACAAAGACAAAGTGAAGCACAACTACACTTGTCTTCACACTTGTCTTCCGTTGGGTCGCGACATGCCGATGAAGGTGGAGCCGACGGACATCCCCACCACAGTCGTAACGGTCAACACATCGCGGAAGTTGTGGCTGGAGTGGATAGCCGACGAAGTTGCTCAAGCAAGGCGGTAGCCCTTTGTGCCGATGTCGAGGTAGCCGAGAGGGTAGGGTGGTGTAGCCATAGTCGAGGTAGCCGTGCGAGGGGCGCCGTGGTCGATGTCGAGTCGGCGTTGCCAGTGGCGAGGGTGCCATCAGGAGCCGCGGGCGCAAGGTAGCGCCAGGTAGTCAGGGCGCAGTGGTGCGCTAGGTAGAAGATGATGTGGACGAGGCGTCGCGCCGGGTTTGCCAAGCCTGGGGACACGTCGTGGACGAAGACACGCGTCGGTATTGCCAGCACCGGGCATGCGTAGACAGAGGTTAGTTGGTGTTGACGAGGCGCCGCACCAGGATTGCCAAGCCCGGGGACACGTTGTGGACGAAGGCACACGTCGGTGTTGCTAGCACCGGGAATGCGTAGACGGGGACCAGTACGAGCTATACGCCATGTCGGAGGGACCAGCAGAGGAGGACTCGATGACGGTTGCGGCGCCAATCGGCGTGGGGTAGAAGGTGTTGATGTCACCTGCGGTTGTCGGAGTAGATGAAGTGGTCGGGGAAGATGACGGTGACGCTGGCGATGAGCTGGTACTGGACGGAGATGAAGTTGTGGTTGGCGGCGGCGACGGTAGCCCATAAAGGGCCACGACAGTAGCCTGAGAAGGGCCACGGCGTCGCGTGTAGAAGCGCAGCGACGGTGCTCGAAGTAGGCGATGAAGAGCCCAACAACATGACGAAGACCAAGCACGGACGGTGGCATTCCCGCGCCTAGGAAGGCGGCGCGGCGCATACCATGGAGACGTCAACGCGCGGGGACAGCGGAGCGGACCGCGTGCCGCGACGCTACGGCCTGGACGGGCAACGCAGCGGTGACGCGCGTGTCAGGGCGACGGCGGGGACGACTTTGGGGCGGTGGCGTTGACCGCGTGTCGCGGCGCTACGGCCCGAAGGGGCGACGTGACGACGACGTGCGGGTCGGTGCAGCCGCGGGGACGGCCTCAGGGCGGTGACATGGACCACGTGCTGTGGCGCTACGGCCCGAAGGGGCGACGCAGCGGCGACGTGCGGGTCGGTGCAGCCGCGGGGAGAACCACAGGGCGGCGGCGCTGCAGCCCGAAGGGGCGACGTAGCAGCAGCCCGATGCTCGATCGGTGGTGGCGCACACAAACTCGGGGAGATCTTCACGGGAACATGCGAAGGCGCACGCAGATGACTGTACGGGTCGCCGCACGGTGCGGATGGAGCGGATCACGGGCGGGCGGGTGATCAATCCGATCGCTCGTAAGGTGGAGAAGGCGCCGCTCGGCGTGAGGCCGAGCGGCGAACACATCGCCGACGTGAGGCAGCCGGAACGTGACGGAGGCGCCCGAGCGGCCGCTGCGGCGCCATGGGTGAGGCGCCACGGTGGAGGCGAGGTGGTGATGGAGGTGTCCTGATCGGAGCATGGCGACGACGGCAGGCACAAAACGACGGGCGGGCAGACACGCTGAGGGCGGCCGTTTCGGATCGACGCGTCGCGCGAAGCCGCCTAGTCAGTGAAGAGCCCACGCGGACGGCGGCTATGATGGGCCGCCACGCAGCGCGAGAGGCCGCCTTGACGGAGTAGAGGCGCGCGATGGTCGACGGTGGCAGTGGGCGACGCAAACCGATCGTAGGTCGGAAAACCAAAAAAGAAACGCTGATAAAAAATGACCGGCGAGAAAGAAAACCCCGGATCAAAGAATCGGGAAAAAGACTCTAGGGCGGCCGATCAACACGACCGGCGGACGAACCCTAGGTACGGGCGGCGCGGCCCCTGGCGGAGATCATGGAGATCGACCTCCCCGGGGGCGGCGCGGTGCGGAAGCGGCGGCTAGGGTTTAGGATCGAGTTAAGGCTGATACCATGTAGAAGGGATAGAGATGGATTGGTTGAATAGTTGATTGTATTTCTTGAGCCTCATGGGCATCTACTTGGAGTACAAGTCAACATAGAACAAATCCTACACTCTCGGCTAACTCGACATCGGCACAAAGGGCTACCGCCTTGCTTGAGCAACCTCGTCAGCTATCCACTCCAGCCACAACCTCCGCGATGCGTCGACCGTTACGACTGTGGTGGGGATGTGCATCGGCTCCACCTTCGGATTCTTCTCCAGTCTTACCGGCTGCGTCGCTACCGTTGTGACTGCGGGGGGTGGGGGATGTTAAGTATCGTGACTATTTAGAAAACATAGCATAGCGTAGGATGTGTTCTACTTAACTTGTACTCCAAGTAGATCATGTACTCCTATATATATATGCCCACAACGTTTCAGCAATACAATCAACTATTTCACCAATCCCCCTCTGTCCTTCTACATGCGCGACATGCTGGATATATAACGAGCAAAGCTATGGTAGCGTTTACGCGTGTGCCTACACACTTGTCTTCCGTTGGGTCGTGCGAGTTGAGTTGCGCTTATCAGCTATTCTGGTGCTCCTAGACTAGCCGACTAGGTAGGTAGCAAGAAAGAAACATCTGAGAGGAGGGCCGGAGGATCGATGGAGGAGCTGTGGAGGGACATGTCCCTGACCTCCACCCCGGCGGCGCTGCAGTATCACCACCACCACCTCCAGTACTCCCCTGCCGCCGCTTCCTACCGCGACCGCGCCGTGTACCTCCAGGACTACCTCGCTACCGCCTCTCTGCCACTGCAGCCTCCACGCACTCCGCCGCCGCCTCCAGGCACGGCGCTCACCCTCAGCTCCTCGCTCGGGTTCACCCATGCTGCTTCCTCTGGCACCGGCACAGGCCCAGCCTCCAACTCCACCAGCTCCGGCGACGACTCCCTCCACATGCTCGACCCCTTCGCCTTCTCCTTCCCCAACAAGAACAGAAGAGTTGCTGCTGTGCAGGCGGTTGGGGAGGCGGCAGTGGGGAGCGACCGGCGGCAGCGTCGGATGATCAAGAACAGGGAGTCGGCGGCGCGGTCACGGGCGAGGAAGCAGGCCTACACCAACGAGCTGGAGCTGGAGCTGGCGCACCTCAGGCGGGAGAACCACATGCTCGTCAAGCGCGAGGAGGACCTCCACGTACGTCTAGTAGTATTTGCTTAATCGGTTCAATGTCATTTATGTTGCTATTTGCAAATTAATTTGTTCATTACTTCAATCTGATGGTTTTGCTCAAATGAAATGCAGGCTCGTCTTGCGATGGCGGCGCAGGTCCCGGCGGACAGGACTCTCCAGAGGTGCCGCTCCGCACCTGCACTTTGAATCATGCATCATCCGTTCGTCCATCCAATGCAGCAGCAGCTGCAGTAGCTTCCACTAATTATTAATCATACTCCTACAGTATATAGGTTAGGAGAGAGTACTACGGTGTACTTGTGCTAGTTGCAATTAGTTGCCCTAGCTAGATCACTTAGCATTGGAGTGATGATGATTATCTATGTAACGTAACCTAGCTATAGCTTTCTGGTGAAAAGCAATAGTATGTACCCTATATGATGTAATCTGTCTACTAGCCAATGTCTGCAAAATTTTGAGGGAATTAATCCATTGAGCTAGGCAATGGCATCTTCATCACGTGGAATCTAATGGAAAATGGTGTGGATAAGGTGACAATTGCATAATCTGTCAGGCCAGGGCAGGACGCCGGGGATTCGATAAATTTTTCTTTTTCTGGCGCTACCAGTAGCAAGATGTGGCATCCTATGAGTGTATGCATGCCCCCCACCCACATGCAGCACAGGTTTATTTCCGGTTAATGTTTTTTATTTTTTTAGCTAAACATGGCAAGAGCTCTCCCTATTTATTTATTTTTGAAACTGTGGGGCAAAAGCTTTGCCTCATATATTAATTAAGCAGAAAGTGCCCGGTTTATTATGGAAGAAACCGGGCGAAAACCATACAACAACACGACACAACTCACGGGCGAAGCTCCACAACCACGAGAAACCACGACGCCGCACGACACGGCCACCCACAGCCCAAGCTGCACCAGGAAAGCCGCTCGCAGACCACGGCCGCCACACCAAAATCCGGGGCCGCCGCCCCGGCCAAAAAGGCAACCGCTGCTGCCGCTGCCCAAGCAGCCCCGACAGACTCGTCGTCAGCACCCCCTTCCGGGACCGCCGTCCCAACATAGCACCACTCGCAACCGAGCCACGACGCCGCACGAACTAGCCACCCGCAGCCCAAACTGCTCAGGGAGAGCTGCTCGCAGACCACGGGCGTCGTACCAACTTCCGGGGCCGCCGCCCCGGCCTAAAAGACAGCCGCAGCTGCCGCCGCCACAACCCTACCACAGGTCCCTCTTGCCGAAATCCAGCTCCAAAGACGAAGCCCTCAAGAGGGAAACGACGCCAAGGCGCCGTCATCGTCCGATCACAAGATCAAGAGTTTCCCCCGGAGGGGGACCACCGATTGGAACAGTGCAAGAGGGGCTGCAGCATAGCAGCAATGCCTCCAAGGAGGTAAACGACGGCCACAGCCGCCGCCATCAGTGGTCACGGTACAAACCGAGACGGGGTTATCACCCCCAGCTCCAAGCACACCCTCCGTCGCACCACCACCAGCACCGGCGCCGGCAAGCCTCACCAACCACCACCACCACCAACAAGCCAGACAACGAGGAGGACAGGACCACCGGACGCAGCACGCCACCACGCCATACCGAGCACCATGCCGGCAGGGCAAGGAGCGCCGCCCGTGGCCACGAACCACCACGGATCCTGGCCGTAGACCTGCACCACATCACGCAGCGCCTCATGCTACGTCGTTGGCGTCGCTGCTCCCAAGTCCGGGGCCGCCGCGGCCGCCCCAATCCCGACCCGGGCCGCCGCCCCGGCTTCCACGCGCCGCCGACCCGCACCGGCCGCTCCTAGCTTGACCAGCACCAACTCCACGAACCTCCACCGCGCCACATCGAACCACCGCCCAGGGAGGGGCCCTGGCCATCGCACCGCGACCAGGGAGGAGCCCCGACCGCCCTGCCGCACCCAGACGAGCACCCCGCCGGCGGGCCCGCAAGCGCCCAGACGAGCACCGCGCCGCCGAACCGCCTCCCTCGAGGCCAGCTCGACCCGCCCCACCGCAGCAGCCTGCGTCCCGGAGCCGCCGCTCCGGCATGCCTGAGCCGGCGCCGGCGACCGCCTCCGCCGTCCCAGTCGGGCCCAGCGACCGCCCGCGTCGAGGAAGGAGAGAAACACCCCCAGTGCCAGAGAGTGGCAGCGGGGAGCGCCGCCGCCGCTGCGGCACGGAGGCCGGCGGCAGCAGCAGCGGAGGAGGCGTGGGGGAGAGGTTGGCGGCGGCGCGGAGGGGACGTCCCGGTGCCGCCTGGGTGCGGCACGGGAGCGGGTCAGAAAATGTGGAACGTCACGGAGCTTATGGGTTTGGAATAGCGTTTTCATAGCTCTCCCTATTCATTTATAGAAGAAGAGAAACGAAGGTCATTACAAACCCACGCAAAATGAAGCAACCCACACGCGGATTACTCGCCAAGGTGTAAAACACTAGCCGACCCCGAAGGGTGCAACACACCCAAAACCTGACGGAGCTCCTCGAAGGCCAGAAAGGCCACCTCCAGATATGTTTGGCGCTTCGCAGTGAAAATGTGCCGATTTCTCTCCTTCCAGACGTTCCACATGACATAGATGATTCTCGCATTTCTTTCGCGAGCCTTGACAGAGGTGGTGCTGGAGATGATATTGCTCCACGCAGCGTCGACGGAGTCATGGAGCCCAGAGAATAGACCAAGCTTATCTGCGGACCAAGCATCAACGGTGTTCCATACCGCCACCGTGAAAGGGCACTCCATACACATGTGGGAGGCCTCAGGGTGAGAGAGGCAGAGCTGGCAGGTTAGATCATGGGGCCAACCCTTGGTGGCAAGTAGATCAACCGTGAGGATGCGCTTGTGGAGAACCAACCAAGCGAAAAAGTTGGCCTTACGTTCCGCGAAGGCCCTCCACACCTTGTAGGGCTCAAACTTCGGGAAGGAGCCAACGAACTGAGCGGAGTAGGCCAAGGAGGCAGAGTAGCAGCCATCGGCCATCCAAAGCCACCTGATAGAATCAGCCTGATCAGCCACGAGGTGCGTTTCTTGGATGATGGTGGCAAGGTCCAGAAACTCAGCAAACTGCGTGAGATTGGAGAGGTGCGCGACCGACTGGATCCAGGTGTCATTATGCAGCTCGGCGCCAACAGTTCTGTTCTTCCTAGTGGCGATCTTGTAGAGATTAGGGCCCTGATGGAGAGAGGGCCGCCCGGCGACCAGGAATCATGCCAAAAGAGCGTAGTAATCCCATTTCCCAGAGTGATCTTCGTGGATGCCCAGAAGAGGTTCATATCCGAGGCATCACAGGGAAGGGGGATCCCACCCAGGGATGGTGAGGCTCGGTCCAGTGTAACCAGGGCCATCTGAGACGCAGAGCGCTACTGAATCTGTCAAGGTCCGCAATCCCCAGCCCGCCCAGAGCTTTAGGTCTGCACACAGTCTTCCAGTTCACGAGAGAATGGCCACCGCTGACAGACTCCTGGTCGTCCCTGTGCCATATAAACCGGTGGGAGGTGCGATCGAACAGCCGCTGCGCCCATTTCGGCAGAGGCAACACCATGAGGTGGAAGGTGATGATGGAAGTTAGGACCGACTTGGCCAAAGTACCCTCGCTACCCGAGTCATGTTTTTCCCCATCCATCCAAGAAGACGGGCATGGGCCTTGTCAATGAGATACTGGAGGTGGACCCGACGGAGACGCTTGTAATGAAGCGGAAGACCCAGGTAGCAGCCTGGAAACTCCATGATTTTAGCAGGAAAAGACGCCAGGATGGTGTGTAGATCGATGTTGTCACACCGGATGGGGAACACTTCCGACTTGGTCTTATTGGTGATTAGACCACTTGCATTGCCAAACACACCCAGGATGTCGGAGATGGCCCGAAGCTCTTCAAAAGATGGGTTGGCGAAGATGCCCGCGTCATCGGCGTACAGGGAAACCCTGAACCTCGCCGCACGTGCAGGAATAGGTTGGAGGATACCTTGCGTGGCAGCAAGCTCGATAATGCGATGGAGAGGGTCAATGGCAAGGATGAAGAGCATGGGAGATAGCTGGTCGCCCTGCCTCAGACCTCTGGCATGGCGGAAAGGCCGCCCTAGAGTGCCATTTAGGAGGACCCTGGAGGACGCGGAAGCGAACAAATGACACACCCAATTGTGCCACCTAGGCCCGAACCCAAGTTTCTCCAGCACCTCAAGCATGTAGGCCCAGTTAACAGAGTCAAAGGCCTTGGAGATGTCCAGCTTGAGAAAAAGGCCGGGAGAGTTGGAGTTGTGCAGTTCTTTGATGATGCTTTGGACATGGAGAAAATTGTCGTGGATGCACCGCTTCTTAACAAAAGCACTCTGAACCGAGGACACCAACGAGGGGAGCAAGGGTGCCAGACGGTTTGCCAATAGCTTCGAGAAGATCTTCGAGATACTATGGATAAGACTGATAGGGCGGAAGTCCCCCGCCGCATTCGCATCAGCCTTCTTCGGGAGGAGAATAATGTTGGCAGAGTTCACAAGACCTGCACAACCGCCACTGTGGCTAGCGAGGTGGCGGATAGCAGAGGAGATGTCTTCCTGAATAGTGTCCCAACAGGCCTTAAAAAAGGCGCCAATGAAACCATCCGGGCCTGGGGCCTTGATCGATGGAAGAGAGTGGACGACCTGCTTGATCTCGTCATCATCAAAAGGGGCCTCAAGAGCAGAGAGGTCGCGGGGTTGGTAACCAAGGGTATCCCAGTTTAGCAACGTGTTACGGTTGGAAGTTGTGCCAAGATGATCGTGGAAGTGCTTGTGCAACTCAGCTTCTTTGTCCTCGCGGGAAATAGCAAAACCAGAGGCGGTATGGAGGGAATGAATAAAGGTCTTACGCCTACTGCCGTTCACCCTCTGATGAAAAAGCTTGGACACCAACCTTAATCCAAGTAAGCCGTGATTTCTGGCGAATCTGGATCTTCTGGATGGACAGGAGACCAAGATAGCGGGCCTTCAGAGATCTCCTGAGTTTACGCTCGTCGGTAGAGAGGCCTCTAGTTTCCTCGGCGATATCCAGACGCCCGATTATCTCTTTTGCAACCCCAACTTGCATGCGGATGTTGTCAATGGAGGCACGATGCCACTTTTTTAGAGCCCTGGCAGTACGGTTGAGCTTGATATGGGCCCGACGAATAGGATCCGACGCCGCAACGTGCTTTGTCCAAGCACCAAACATAGTCTCGTGAAAACCAGGCATTTTCAGCCAAAACTGCTCAAACTTGAAAGAGGGCTTTCTTTTCTCATCTGAGGCACCTGGAGAATGTTTTTTAAACTGTAAGCTCCACTGTGCGTACTACATTGCTCCACGAACCACGATATTGCAACCATGCATATGTCGCTCCTTTTCCGGTTGCAACTGATTCTAGCTATATCATGTCGTGTTTTCGTTCTCCACTTTGCATGATTCTTCTGTTGGGCAACATTTATGGACAGACATGCGTGCTCTATCTAGTTATCTATGGTAACATAATGTTCTTGTATGAGCTCCTGGATTAAATAATTTTGTGTGATCAAGGACACACACATTGCTTTCTTCTTAAAAGAAAGATGAAGCGAACCTTGAGATTTGCAAGAATAGCTACATGGTTTTGCTTTCATTGATATATCCAAATTGGATATGATGCCCAAAATGGAGAGTAAGCGCCCCCGTTTTTCTTTGCTGTAATTAGTGTGGCTGCACGGATGCTCGACACGTAACGCCACCTTTCCTTCTTCACCCTCACATCATACATCTATCAATCTACCTATAGCCAGTACCACATCTTTTCTTTCTCTTCTTTTCCTTTCTTTTCATGTTTGTGCGCGCAGAATATCTTCTTGCTTTCCCTGATTTCAGATTCCCTCCATCCAGCTATATTCCTTTCCCTTACCTTGTACTATTAATTATTCACTTGGTCAACAGCACAGAAAGCAACTCCAGAACTGCTCACTGACTATACTATAGCCGCATTGCATTTGCATGGGTTGAAGAATGATACTAACGAGAATAACTATCAAATTTACATGCAAACAATCTGAACAGGTGGTATTATTCTTCCAACCAAACAAATAATACCTATACAAGGTGGTAACTACTTGAATACTTGATAGATAAACTTACTCCTCAACCTAACAGTTTGGTTATCACAAATTCCCGCACTGCCCAAGTCATACAAACGAGTAGAGGCAGCAATCACCTGAACATCATATGACCATTCTGAACAGATGCCACCAAACTTCCACCCTTTCTGAAGAGATAATAGAATGTTCGCCCTACTATATAAATCACAAACTTCACCATAAAACTTCTCTTTCATGAGCTTTTATCGCCGGATCCCCTTTTAGGACAACTAAATATTCCAAAGCTCTTCGAATTGGTGGTAGTAGGCTTGCTAGAAGATGCACCATTTTTCTTCTTCAACCGAGATGTGGCTGGTGTTCGACTACTAATTAAAGATACCGAAACTCCTGGCAGCTGAAGTAGGATTCCCTGCATCACGGCCAGCTGACTCAGCACTCTGATTCGATACTTCGAATTGTTGTCGGGGTTGTTATTCGATGGTATATGATCTCCTCTCTCGTTTTTTCTTGGTTCTTGTGGTGGTGATCTACCTTGGCGGTGGCTGTCAAAGATGTTCGCGAGGACTTAAGTGGCTGAGAAGGTCCTGATAAATCTTCTCTCGCTTTTCCATAGTCCACGTTCTGATAATTGTGGTGCCCTCTAAACAGGGCACAAATGAATGACAGAGTGTTGGTGAAAAACCTGCAAATAGATATTGCTGAGGAAGATTAGAAACGACCAAGACACAGAGAGGGCATTTACTGAAGTCATCTCGGCCAGGAAGTCGGCTCCCTCAGGCACCGGAGGCACAGGCACACCGCCAGCGCTGAACCTCCAGTCGCCGGGGACCCGCATAACCGGCGGCGCGGGATAGTCTGCCTCGTAGAGGAGGCGAGCCTCCCACTCTTGGAGCCACCGGCGGCCGAACCCATTCGACGCCGCGCCATCGCCTGGAAATCTTTCCGCCATCGCCGGTTCTTTGGTTTCGATGGAGATTGGGGCGAGAGAGAAGGGAGAGTTGTGTTCTGCGCCCGGCGAGGGCGAGATTAAATACAGAGGCGAGAGGGTGGGCGGCTGGCGCGCCATTACTTCGGCGCGTGGACGCCAGTGATATGCGAGTGGACGCGTCGGCGGCGTGGCAGGCTTTTGACTGGCGTGGAAACCGAGGAGACGAAGAAGAACGATGATTTTCTTTTATCTTTCGCGCGCTATTTCGTCTGGTCACTGCCAGGAAGGTCCCGCCCCAATTCCGCGCGATTTTCCTCTCCGCCGGCGCCCCCAGCTGCCCCCAATGGCCTGAGTTCGGTCTGGGTGCGCCGGCGCTAAATACGGCCAAACGGCATTAGTTGGGCTCTTGAGAGACGACTGGGAGCAAAACGGTTCTATTTTGCCAAAACGGCGCTATTTTGGGCTCTGGAAGGGGCGAGTGGAGATGCCCTAACAAGTAACAACAGACACTCGACAAACATTTACGTGGGAAAGCTTTGCCCGTTTGACAGCGATAGTGATGCTAGATGGGTCAAGTCCATGGAGAGGCCCAATAACTTAGAAAAGACCAAGTCAAGGACAGGCTCAGGAAAGAAGGAAGGCCCACGATGGAAAGAAAGCTCCGGAGCTGGTTACTCGAGTCAACTCCTCGACTGGACTGTCGTCTCTCTAGACATTATGATCTGTTCAGCTCCCTCAACCTTCATGCCAAGGCAAATGAAGACGTGGCCATAGAGATAGGAGTTTTTACTTGGCTCCACTATGCTTTAACGCATTTGTCACTATAGCTAATTAAGTTCAACTACTATTTCCATTCATTAGAACCCATCCTCACCGCACTAGAATCATTCGGAGAATGTTCCGAAGACACAATACACAAAGTGGGTGTAGGTTTGTACACCTCTTCATCAGAGTGGCCGAACCTAGGTACAATATCTCGTATCTAGATATTCACTGTTACGTTCCCCCACATTTTTTTTATGTCGACTATGACTCTTATGGCTAACTCTCACTAGTAGAAAACAGGGCATCCGTGCGCCCCCTTTTATACCGGTTGAACACGAACCGGTACTAAAGGGAGTATTAGTACCGGTTCCAGATGCGAGCCGGCCGGGGCCCCACGGCGAGACCTTTTAGTACCGGTTTGTATTACTAACCGGTACTAAAGGCCGATCTATAGTACCGGTTGTTAATACAAACCGGTACTAAAGGTTGGCACAGGCGGCTGCCGTTGGTGGCCCCACGGCGAGACCCTTTAGTACCGGTTTCTATTACCAACCGGTACTAAAGGCCCATCTTTAGTACCGGTTGGTATTACAAACCGGTACTAAAGATTTCCCTATATTAACTTCTTTCACCCTGAGCCACAGATCCATTTTTCAGCTCGAACACAACTCCATTTTTTCTCTCTCTTTGCTCTCTCAAGCTCTAGTTCACCCCATTTTTCTCCAACATTTGTCAAGATTGGTGGCACCTACATATACAAGGGTTAGCAACTTCATCTTCTCTTCCGGCATTTCAAGTTTAACTCATTTTCTTGCTAGTTTAGCTAGTTTGATTTTTGTAGTGCTAACAAGGTGTTTGATGAAATGACTAAGTTAGGGATTTATTTGTTTTATATGCATTTTGAGCTCAAATTAAAGTATAATTTGTGGTTTTTTATAGTGTTTGACTCGTCCCCTTCCTCACCGCCGTCGATCGCCCGTGCCGCCCCGTCATCGACACCACCTCGGTGAGCCTCTTATTTTTATCTTTTATTTTAAAAAATCTTAGTTATATGATTTAGATGCATAATTATTACTTGTATAATTTTCTTATTTGTATAATTGTTTGTTATATATAGTGTCATGGTTTTGACATCTGTCCACACCGGCTCTCGTCCGTTCTATTATTCGGATGTGGTACGATTGTTTGTTATAACTATATATTTGTTTAATTTCGTGTTTGTAACAATTATGCCGACCAACTTGACGTACATATATTTTTATCTAGGAGGTAGTTGAACCGGAAATTCCAACCGACCCTATTGTCGAGTTTTTTGTAAAAGAAAACAATGATTTGAAAGCAAAATTGAAAAGAAGTGAAGATCTTCGTCTCGAAGAGAAGATGAAATGGGAGTTCAAGATTGCCGACGTCGTCGATGATAACGAGGTCAAGATGGAGGCAATGCGCTTGGATTACGAGATCAAGATGAATGCAATGCGCTTGAAGCTTAAAAAGATTAGAAAATATGCCATTAGTCAAGAGGCTTGGTATCATTATGCTGTTGGTTCAATAATTACCTTAGTTGCGATTTTGATCGCATTTGTCGTTGGATTTAAATTCTTTAGCTAGTTGAAAGTTAGTTTCAATTAATGAATGTTTATGAGAACTATGTATTAGATTTGTTCACTACTCTACTTTTGTTTAAATGTGGTGAACTTGTATTAATGAATTTGGTCATGTATCTCTATTCATGATATAGCTATGGTGTAATGGTTTTTGATATATTTATATAATGCAGATGAGCCGAGAATGGATGTGCGGTGACCGACGCTGTCCCGAGTTCATTAATGGCATGCATAATTTTCTCCAAGTGGCTAAGTTAAACAAGCAGAATGGTTTATGTTTTGTCCATACGATGACTGTCGGAATAAGAGGAATTATCCTTGCGCAAGAACCATACACTCCCACCTGTTGCGAGAAGGCTTCATGTCCAATTATTTTTGTTGGACCAAGCACGGAGAAAGAGGGGTTATAATGGAAGACAATGAAAAAGAGGATGATGACAACTATCCTATGTTCTCTGAACACGGTGGTACTACAATGGGGAAGACGAAGTTGAGTATGAGGTCATTGTTGATGATCAGTCCGATGATGATCTTCGTCGGGTCATTCTTGATGAACAGATAATCTGCGGAAGTGAAAACGAGTGGTTGAAGTTGGATCGCATGTTAGAGGATAACCAAAAAATGTTGTACCCAAATTGTGAAGATGGCCAGAAAAAGCTGGGTACCACCCTGAAATTGCTGCAGTGGAAGGCAAAGAATGGAATATCTGACAAGCCATTTCAAGAGTTGCTACAAATATTTAAGAAGAGTCTTCTAAGGAATAATGAATTGCCCCACAATACGTACGAAGGAAAGAAGATTGTCTGCCCTCTAGGATTAGAGGTGCAGAAGATACATGCATGAATCAATGACTGCATCCTCTACCGCGGTGAGAAGTATGAGAATTTGAATGCATGCCCGCAGGGCCGGCCCCGGAGGGTGGCAGGGTGGGCGGCCGCCCTGGGCCCCCAAAATCCAGGGGCCCACCCAGGTACATTGTACTATAGAGAGTATAGTATACATTACGTATTCAGCAGAAAAAAAAGCAATGGGCCGGCCAGGCTATAGGTACGGGGCCATGCAACTAGAAGGAGCAGATCGCATCGCTATGCACTAATGCACATGCACGAAAGCGAGTCGCTGTTCTTTTCCTGTGATCCCATCGCCAGGCCGCCGCCGCCATTAATCGCCCCTAGCAGCTGGCGCTACGGTAAAAAATTGCACTCCTAATTTCTATCTGTGACCCGTGACAGGTGTGAATTATCAATTCAGAATTCGTGATCGTCATTTTTCTCCTAAATTCATCTAATATAGATTGTCAATTCGTCATCTCGTCGATTCATTATTGTTTTGTTTTGGTTTGTATGGCGATCACTTCTTTGAAGGATAGATTTAAAGATCTCATGGTGTTTATTCGGCTATTTACTGAGCTCGGTCACCTTGAAGTCCTTAAATGATAATGAACTTGAAGAGGCTTGCACAAAATTTGCAAAAACTTTCTCCATGGTGGTTCATCTGATGTTGAAGTGTATGATCTTATTTCCGAATTAAAGATTATCAAATTCACATTGCCGATGTTGTAATGTCTGCTATGGAGATTTTTTAGCATGACAAAGAAGTTGATTGTTATCCTAATATCTCTATTGCTTATTGCATCCTATTCAGTGTGCTCATGGTTGTGGCATCGGCTGAGAGAAGCTTTTCAAAGTTGAAATTATTGAAGAAATATTTGCGGTCAACAATGACTCAAGAGAGATTAAATGGTTTGGCAACATTATGCATTGGGAAGAAATTATGGGACGACATTGACATCGACCCCATCATAAGTGAATTTTCATCGAGAAATGTTAGAAGAAATTTATAAGGTAATCTGTATATTTTTATTTGATACGTGTACTTCTTTTGGATGCATTTAAGTGTTATTGGAAACATATCTTTTACACGTATATTTTTTTGAAACCTGGTAGGAGCTTTGCTGATATGATGTCTATATTAAGGGCCCCGAGTTATATCTTCGCCCCGGGCCCCCAAAATTTTAGGACCGGCCCTACTTGCCCGATATGTGGTGCATTGCGGTATAAGATCGGGCGAGATGACCCAGGTGATGTTGAGGGCGAGCCGAGCCCCAGGAAGAGAGTTCCTGCCAAGGTGATGTGGTATGCTCCTATAATACCACGGTTGAAACGTTTGTTCCGAAACAAAGAGCATGCCAAGTTGTTGCGATGACACAAAGAAGACCGTAAGGAAGACGAGATGCTGAGACACCCCGCTGATGGGTCGCAGTGGAGAAAAATCGACAGTGAGTTTGGGGATTTTGCAGCTGACGCAAGGAAATTAAGGTTTGGTCTAAGTACAGATGGCTTGAATCCGTTTGGGGAGCAGAGCAGCAGTCATAGCACCTGACCCGTGACTCTATGTATCTATAACCTTCCTCCTTGGTTGTGCATGAAGCAAAAGTATATTCTGATGCCAGTGCTTATCCAAGGCCCGAAGCAACCTGGCAACGACATTGATGTGTATCTGAGGCCATTAGTTGATGAACTTTTACAGCTGTGGTCTGACGAAGGTGTACGTGTGTGGGATGAGTACAAACAGGAGGAATTTGACCTACGAGCGTTGCTGTTTGTAATCATCAATGATTGGCCTGCCCTTAGTAACATTTCAGGACAGTCGAACAAGGGATACAATGCATGCACACACTGTTTAGATAAGACTGACAGTATATATTTAGGTAACAAGAATGTGTACCTGGGGCATCGTCGATTTCTTCCAAACAGGCATCACGTAAGAAACGGAGTCAAGCATTTCAAAAGTGAGGCAGATAACCGGACGAAACCTACACGCCCTGATGGTGATGTTATATATGGCATGGTCAAGGATTTAGAAGTAATCTTTGGAAAGGGTCCTGGCAGTCTATCTGTTCCAAAAGACGCTAACAAGCACGTACCCTTGTGGAAAAATAAATCTATATTTTGAGATTTACCCTATTGGAAAATCCTAGAGGTTCGCTCTGCAATCGACGTGATGCACGTGACGATTTTTTTTTGCGTGAACCTGCTAAACTTCTTAGGCGTGTATGGGAAGACGAAAGATACAACGGATGCACGGCAGGACCAGCAACGTACGCACGAAAGATACAACCTGAATCCAGAGAAGTATCAATGTACTGCCAGCTACGCTCTTACCAAAGAAGAGAAGGAGATCTTTTTTCAAGTCCTGAGCAGTATCAAGGTCCCGTCTGGCTACTCGTCGAATATAAAGGGAATAATAAACATGGCAGAGAAAAAGTTCCAAAACCTGAAGTCTCATGACTGCCACGTGATTATGACACAATTACTTCCGGTTGCATTGAGGGGGATTCTACCGGAAAACGTTCGAGTACCCATTGTGAAGCTATGTGCATTCCTCAATGTAATTTCTCAGAAGGTAATCGATCCATCAACTCTACCAAGTTTACAGACAGGTGGGTCCAATGTCTTGTCAGCTTCGAGTTGGTGTTTCCACCGTCCTTCTTCAATATTATGACGCACCTCATAGTTCACCTAGTCGAAGAGATTTCCATTCTCGGTCATGTATTTCTACACAACATGTTCCCTTTTGAGAGGCTCATGGGAGTCTTAAAGAAATACGTTCATAACCGTGCTAGGCCAGAAGGAAGCATGTCCAAGGGCTATGGAACAGAGGAGGTCATTGAGTTTTGTGTTGACTTTATTCCTGATCTTAAGCCGATCGGTGTTCCTCAATCGTGCCATGAGGGGAGACTGCGTGGAAAAGGCACGCTAGGAAAGAAAGCAACAAGAAGTATGGACGGACATTCTTTCACTCAAGCACACTACACAGTTCTACAAAATTCCAGATTGGTGGCTCCGTATATCATGAAACACATGGATATTTTACGCTCCGAATACCCGGAGCAGACTAACTTCTGGATTAAAGGAAAGCACGTGGATACTTTCGGCAGTTGGTTGTGTACACATCTCATTAATAACACCACTGTTGGAGATGAGCTATACTTGTTGGCCAAGTCACCATCTTCGACTATATTGACTTTCCAAGGGTACGAGATAAATGGGAATACATTTTACACGGAAACCCAAGACAAAAAGAGCACTAACCAAAACAGTGGTGTCCGCTTTGATGCAACAAACGACAATGGGACAAAGGACACATATTATGGTTGCATACAGCAGATATGGGAACTTGACTATGGAGCTTCTTTTAAGATCTCTTTGTTTCAGTACAAATGAGTCAACCTGTCAGGTGGGGTAGAGATAGACCGGCGGTACGGAATGACTACAGTGGATCTCAACAATCTTGGATACCACACCGAGCCATTTGTCCTAGCTAATGATGTGGTTCAGGTTTTCTATGTGAAGGACATGTCTTCTAGACCGAAAAAAAGAAAAGATAAGCAAGCCGATACATCATACGATCAGTCAAAGCGCCACATAGTTCTTTCAGGGAAAAGAAACATCGTGGGAGTGGAGGACAAGACAGACATGTCCGAAAATTACAATAAGTTTAATGAAATTCCGCCCTTCAAAGTGAAAACTGACCCAAGCATCGTGTTAAATGATGAAGATTGTTCATGGCTACGGCGCAATCAGAAGAAAGGGGCACACATGAAGAAAAAAGTGAACACTAGATAAGGATGGTGTTGGTGATGTGTAATAATGTATTAAACCTTTTATCAAATGCACACGGTTTCCCCGTCATACAGCCCAACGGTGGCTCGTGAGTGCCTGCATATCAAATGCACCGTTGGGCTGTATGACGGGAATCCGAATGATTTGTATTTGGACGATGAACTGAAGTATTTTGTAGATAGAACAAAACACACGGTTTCCCCTGCATACAGTCCAACGGTGGCTCTTGAGTTCCCGCATATCAAATGCACCGTTGGACGTATGCAGGGAATCCGAATGCTTTGTATATCAAATGAACTACAAGTGCCGAACATGTTCGAGAGGGGGCTATATATAGGGTCATGTGATTGATCCAACACTGATTTTGCCCTCAAACACCCCTGATCCAACGGCTCACAAGCGCTTGAAAGAAACACACCCCTGATCCAACGTCTCACAAGCGCCTGAAAGAAACACATGATCCGTGTGCTTCTTTAGTCCCGGTTGGTGTTACCAACAGGGACTAAAGGGGGCTATATATAGGGTCATGTGACTGATCCAACACTGATTTTGCCCTCAAACACCCCTGATCCAACGGCTCACAAGCGCTTGAAAGAAACACACCCCTGGTCCAACGGCTCACAAGCGCCTGAAAGAAACACATGATCCGTGTGCTTCTTTAGTCCCGGTTGGTGTTACCAACCGGGACTAAAGGCGGGCTTTGCGCTGCCCTGGGAGGTCTATATGTATTGTCGTTGACGGGGTAAACCCTAATCCACCATTCCTAGCAACGAACCCATCGTATCCACGAGATGGATCCACCACGCCCGCCGCAGTGCCTTCCGGACGAGGCCGAGCGTGCTCGGCAGAGCGCGCTTGGGCGCTACCGCGGGAGCCTATCCCGTCGTATGCCCACGAGCCCGGCGTGGAGAGGAATGCCCAACTACCGGCCTCCTGCTGCGGTGCCGGAGGAGGTGCGGAGGGCGTGGGGATCCGCGGTCATACCTCCACCAGTCGCCGCCGCCCCTCCCGACGAGGAGGATGATGACGACGACTACTTCGACTGGAGCGACCATGGGGAAGAGCGCGGCAGGCCACAGATGCAGGAGGCCATTGAAGCCTCCTTCCAGTCCGTCGACGACGACCGTGTACAGCGAGGCAGAACTGCCTGCCAGCTTAAGGCGAATGAGACTTCCGAGCTGGATTGGGCGCAGAAAGACTCATCCTCCATGGATCTTGCCCTCCATCGCAAACGTGCGCGCGAGAATCGGGCGGCCGCGAACGGGGCTGGCTCCTCCCGCCGTTCCTCCTAATCCTTTTATGTAACTGTGTGGTCCGTTTATGTAGTAATGTAACTGTTAGTGATGTGTAATAATGTATCCTTTTATGTAACTGTTAGTGATGTGTAATAATGTATCCTTTTATGTAACTGTGTGGTCCATTTTTGTCAGATTCAAAAGTATGCACTAGTTATTCAAATTAATATTCAAACATCTTTATTTAATCCAGTTACATAGCACGGGTCCATTTTTATTTAACCATAATACATCACGAATAATATCACTACTTTTGCCGGGTCCTAAGCCACGGGGTGCTGAGCGGCCGGCGCTGCGCACCCAAAGAGCAGGAACCATCACAGGGTCAATACTCACGTGAGAAGGATCCCTATGAAGAACCATCCATCGACTGTCATACACCGCTGGCGTATCCAACATAAACACATAGCGATTGACGTGCTCGTTCTCCTCCCTGATACGGTGACGTACCACCTCCTCGGGGGCCGGCTCCCTCTGCAAGGGTTATGGACTCTAAAGAAGATGGCCTAGCAATTCAACAACTGGAAGAAAGGATTGTGGAAAAAATATGAGAAAGTAACTCCAAAATTGACTGGACATCTAGAGAAGATAAAAGATGCGTGACCTGAATTTGTGGCGTATAAGAAATCGGCCGTCGCTGTGGCCCGATCGGCCCAAAATAAGTTGAATGCTAAGAAGAAGAAATATCACCATACTTTGGGGTCAGGCGGCTACAAGACTGTCTTGCCTAAGTGGGAAGCCTTTGAAAACGAACTGCGTCAAAAAGGGATCACCCCACAGACAGATGACTGGCCCGACAGGTCCAAGTTCTGGTTGTTCGCGCATGGGGCAGTGTTGCACCCAGACACAGGGCTGATTGTTCCAAAGGAAAAATGGAAGAAAAGAATTACAAGAGTCGTAAAAAAACTAGTGGACGCAATAGAGAAAGTCCGAAAGGGAGAATTTGTTCCCGATAGAGAGGACGACGAGCTGACACTTGGTCTCAGGAATAAAGAACATTGGGGACGATGTCGAGGCAGAGGAGGCGGGGTTGGTTTTCGTGAAGGGTTTCCGGCGGACGTTGCAACTTATAAAAAACATTACAGAAGTAAGAAGAGGGAGGCGGACCGGTTTTCGGAATTAGAACGCCAGGTGCATGCTGTGCAGGAGCAACTACACTCAATTACCCAACAAAGGGAATCTCAGCTGCGACTAGAAGATCCTGCAGTCGATGTCTGCCCATCTCAGCGGAAAAGCAGTGTGGGTTCCACGCAGCTACAAGATCCTGCAGTTGATGAACCGTCGGCGGCTCACTACCCCGTGGATGATATCACGGAGAAGACAAATTGTGAGTTACATGCGCCAATGAAGAACATTAGTTATCCGGTGGCGAATGGCTATGCTTTACCATATCAACTTGGAGCAACCTTCCATTTTGGTCAGATTCCAGCTGGATTTGCTCGTGTCGGGGTCACAAAAGTTCTGTCGGGATTCCACTCAATGGATCTTGACATTCCTGGAGCTGAAGGCGAGAAGACATTGGGAGAAGTCGAGCTTGGTATCGTTCTATGGAAGAAGAAATACATCATGTTTCCAGACTCGGCGCCAAGGCCACCGACTCCTCCAAGAAGAAATTCACCACCTCAAAGTCCACCCGCCTTCCCCGATGATTGGGTTGCTCCAAGTCCATCGCCCGCGCCGTCCCGTCAGCCGACTGATGCGCCCACTAGTAATTTGAAAAAGCGGAAGTAGTTCACGTCGACTGGTACTGGTCGTACGTCCCCTATCAAGAAACGTGCAAACATACCCAAGAAAGTCAAGGCTCCTGAGAAGTTAGCTGGCGAGAAGACTATGGAGGAATTAGAAGTGAGCACACGGCGAGGTGACAGCCTTTTTCGATCAGAAAAAAAGGAAAGACTGGAGGCAAGACAGGACCCCATAAAGGAACTTCTGAAGACTATACCAACGGAGATTAAAGATCGCACCGTTGACAACATATATAACCCTCCACCGCGGGCCCTTTCAGACTATGAGCGAGGTATTATAAAGGTACATAGCTCACAGATGGAGGAAGATAAAATGTGCAGGAAAAAAGTTGCCCAGATCGGAGAACAAGAAGTACAATCGATCGCCCCGCTCATTGTGCCTTCTGATAATATTGTTGCTCGGGAAATCGAGCATGGAGAAGTTGTAATCCATGGCGAGACAGATTACCCCATGATGGAGTTAGCATATCAATATATTCTCGGACTGCCTCTGGTCGAAAATCCGAGTGCTCTAACAACACAGTTATGGAAATTGCATAACTGGTACATGACCGCCGCAAAAGAAGAGAGATTCTATTTCATGGCGGGAGTTAAGGAACAGCACTACTTCCGAGAATATGCTGTGCAGGTTGAGTTCTCCGAACTTTTTTAGATATACAATCAACGTGAACTCGACAAATCTATCATCAGCTGCTATTGTCTGTAAGTGATTTATTTGTGTAATTTAATTCTTTAGTTAAGCTCGTTCATTGCCAATAATTATCCTCACAATATTCTTTTGTACGCTATTATGCAGAATGAAGATTCGTGAATGCAGAGTGGATGGAATCTGGGACATTGGGTTCATTAACCCGGATAAAGTTCATCAAGTCACCGTAGAACAGCATGCCCAGGACACAGAGGACGTTTTGCTAACGTTTTTAAAGCGACAAAGTGCCAAAAAAGAAATATTTTTTCCTTACAACTTCAAGTGATTGTTACTGTCTTGTACACATTCTATTTTGCTTTCCCGATATTAAGTATAATTGATGAGCTCTGAATAACTGCGTATATAAACGTGCGCACATGTTCCACTACATTCTGCTAATCATTAGAATCGATCTTGGAGAAGTTAAAATCTGGGACTCATTAAGGAAACATCAAGATGAATACAAAAGCGTGCGTGTATTGCTCCAGAGGTAATTTTAATCGCACTATATCTGCCTCTTTAATTCATTCATTTCCTGATATCAAAGTAAGTAATAACTCCTCAATTCATTTTCTTTGCCGGCCAGGGTTTGGAAAAGGTTCATCGCGGAAGAACGCGGTGAATGAAAAGATAAGCTGGAGTTTAAGGCTAACAAAGTAAGTAGTACTACGTACCTAGATCCGCGTATCTCTCTAATTTTAGTTTCAATACCATTATCATTCTCTTGATTATTATTGGATTGAATTCTATTCTCGTATAGTGGTGCCTGCTACAACCATAGGGGACGAATTTATGTGGATACTACGTTTGCGAGTACATCCACATAAAGGTCAATGAGAGAGTCAATAGTCAAAGAAATCAAGAGGTACGTAAACATCATTCACAAATTTATTTTTGCTACCATCAATTGTGTTTAGTTTCGATCATAACTAATTTGATCTCCTTCTTTTAAAGATGGCAAGGAAGCGGAACCAGCTCCTGCCAATAAACCGCGTAAAAGAAATTGCGGAGGAATTGGCGGGATTTTTCCTTACGCATGTCATACCTGAATCCGGTGAATTCCACTATATCGAAAAATAGACTCCCTCTATGTACTAGCAGTGATATCCATGTATTGAGTACTTTATATGTAATGAGTACTTTATATGTGTAATGAGTACTTTATACGTGATCTCCTCCGAAACCCTGAAAAATGAGCGAAAAGAACAAAACATAAACTCTAAACCCCAAAAAATAAGCGAGAAGAAAAAAAACAGAAACCCTAAACCCTGAAAAATAAGGGGGAAAAAAGCAAGAACTATTAATACTGGTTGGTTTAACCAACCGGTACTAAAGGTCCTCCGCCGCGCGCGCAGCTACGCCCACGTGGAGCCCTTTAACACCGGTTTCTGATGCAACCGGTACTAAAGGGGTACCCCTTTAGTCCCGCTTTATTAGTACCGGTTACACAACCGGTGCTAAAGGTCCTTTACAACCGGTATTGTTGCCCCTTTTTCTACTAGTGCTTGCGAACCCACGTCGACATTTGGCACCCATTGTGGGTAGTGGCGGACTAAGATTTTATCAATGGGTATGCCGCATCAAAAAATTTGCGGCCATTTTAGTGAAATCAATTGACCAATTCGGTAAATAATGGTAAGTTTTATATTGTAATATGGTGTAGAAGCAATGTCTCCGCCTCTACTCATAACTGGATAATTCAAATATATCATACAACAATTGCACTATATATGACAACATGTAATAAAACTCGCATCCACTGATATAATCATAGTTCATAATCATACACGATACAATCTCTCTACAAAAATAAAATATACTATTAATTATAAAATATATGTTTCCCATGTGATATATATGGTTCTAGAATTCAAATAGAAAAAGGGTACTTGGACAATTACCTTGTAACGCGGATGCAGTGTGTCTGGGTCTATTATCCTGATCTTTAGACGGAAGGCTTGAGCGAAGACCGGCTTTAAATTAATAAAGCCATCCGGCCAGGTCCAAATAACAGCGTAGCAACATAAAAAGATCTCAAAGGGCACACAAATAAGTTTCAGGTAGCACGCAGGTTACATCACAACCACTCCCAGGAGGGCAAATACAAAGCCCGTAGGCACAAATAATAGACTAGGGAGGTAGGCAAGGAGGGTTCACGCAGGACGGTCCCTCACGGTGTCATGAAGCTGACGAATCTCCCGAATCGCCAACTCCACCACGCCTCGCGGTCGTGGGATCCTGAAAGCCGGCATGAGCCCGTGACGGCCGGCGACGAGCGAAGTGATTTCAATCTTTTGGAGTTGCGGTGTCCTGACTTCTAGATCCCAGTCCCGACGTGCGGCGGCGTGCAGTTTCACAGCCGCAGTCCAGATCGGGGGCGATGGCGTGGTGGTGTACGAGCGTTGTTGCCTGACGCGCTATTTTGGATCGATCGAATGCAGACATGTGGGATTAGTCCAAGCCGAGCTTTACGTACCCATCAGCCAGTTTTTTTCCTACAAATAGGCGTAGCAGCCTAGATCAATGCTGCGCCATCGGAGGATGTTGCTCTATCTATTGGTGGACGCGCGTCTTTATTGGAATGGTTGGCATCAGCGTCAGTTCCAACGCAGAATCCTTCCTACCACTCTTTGATTTTGAATCGGAGGAGTACGGGAGCCCGCACGACTCTCCTTCGTCTGCGGCGGCACAGATGTGCATTGTGACCAAGAACGGCAACACTAGCCACAATCCTTTTGTTAAACGAGAGGCTAGGAAAGCGGGTTTTCAAAGTGTGGAAACGGCTCTGGAGGGTGTGGACGCCATGGACACTGGAGCTGCTGGAGAAGGAAGCGCGCCCACCTCACTTGACATGCCAGTCATAGCGGAGGCGGCCGAGCGTTTTCTCCTCTCCCCCATCAGGGATTCCAATGACATTCCGAAGACGGTGGAATACTTGGAGGAAACCAAGAAGTTGATTCTCAACCAAGCGATTGAGCTTGACCAGAAAGGCAAGAATCTGGATAGACAGAAATCGTGGAACTATTAACTCGAGCGAAGAACCTGCATGCGACCTCCTTCGACACCCGTTGAAAGACCTCCCTTAAGGTGTATCATGGCCTCATGGGTGAAGCATTCGTGGCCGAAGGATCCTCTGACGCGCATGTATTCCACAACCCGTCACAATCTGAGATCTTCTTGCTGCGGTTGCAATCGCAGACATGCTGGATCCCGCACGCCCTGCTGATACCAATACGAATCAGCACCTCAAGAATCTACTGCGGGTGGCGTTAGAGCAACAAAATTTTGCAACGTCCTCCAGGGAAAAACTCGCATCAATTAAGTCACCCTCCCAAGGCCATACCGAATCGACATAACCATGTCGATTCCAATGGCCCATCTCATCTGAGTCGGGCAAGACAGGATGGGCGCAACAATCGGCGCGCAGACCAGGTTCGAGAGGAACCGATTCAATCGACCGACCGTCGGTGCCCTGAGCGTGATGATCATCCCCCTAGCACTCGCGCCGTGATAGTCCCGTGTCCTCTCATTCGGGAATTCGGGAGAGAGATCATCACAGAACAGGCGACATGTTAAAGACAAGCCTCACGACGCTCTAAAGCGCAAAAAAAAAAAAAAAAAAAAAAAAAGCGCATGGATTGGATTTACTAACAGGTTCACTCGAGTTAATTTGTTTAATAGTGGAAATCAATATGGGCGTCCACGGCTCCGCTATTGGTTATTGATAGGAAAAAAATTCAAGTCATATCCACTTGTTATCGAACCTGCAGGGTCACACGCTTAATTATACTTCAGTTAGTTGAATAAGCTGAAAGTTGGAAACATGAGAAAGAGTCACTCAGAATAGTTCCGGAGTGATCGAAATATTTTTGGAGAGATTTCGGAAGTGTTCCGAAAATTATATAAGTAGACATAAGATGTTCCGGAGTCATAGAAATAGTTTCCATCACTATCAGATTAATTCCGAGATATTATATAAGGGGAAAATACTATTCCGGAAGTTTTTGAACAAATACCGGCGAGGGAAGGAAGTGCCGGGAGGGGTCCCGGGTTGCCCAACGTGGCTAGGGCCACATCATACAACCAATGCGTTAGTCTCTAGAGGCAAAACTAGGACCTTGTTTTGTGTTTATTATTCTACACGTGTGTATGAGTTTTCCTTCTGAATCTCATATTCACAGACCACATCAGTTATAACATAGAAAATAAACATTAATAACGAAACATATATTAATAATGACAATTATTATTGCATCTAGTGCCATACTATTGCATATCCTGTCGAGAATATCTTAGGCCATCCCGCTAGGCCCACTTGTTTTTTTCTCTCATGCGGTCATTGTTGTTACTTTCGTCGCCCCTCTCCCTGACCATATGCCAGAATCCTCGTTGTCAATGGAGCCTCTTTTGAAATTAAGCAAAGGGAGTGAAGTGTCAAAATTTGATGCAATTGAGTATAAAAGTATTGTTGTGAGTTTGAGATACTTAGTGAACACTACAACCGACAATGGGTGCCATATAGCATATAGTTGTTGGGACAATTAAGCACGATGGCAAGTCTTGTGTTAGGCAAAGGACTCTCCCGAGGCCACACATATAAATATAAACACCTTTGTAAACAGTAAACCCTAGTCCAAAAATTCAAAAATCTGAGGCATGACACGGGGCCGTTGTGATTAAATTTGTGTATGTGTGCATGTGTTTTAGTGTACCTCGTGATTTGTCTCCATAGGTGTCAAACTAAAGCCAGAAGCGTGTAGTTTTAGCACCACAAAACTGTAATACATATGAATGTAAAAAGTAACACAAAATAAGAAACAATTTTTTTGGTGTAACCCGCAAAAAATTTGGGAAATGAGGTGTGATGGATGCATGTTTGGATCATGAGAAGTTGTTTGATCCCTGGTAGCAAAGTCCGGTAGACCAATATGCGGGGATGATGTTGCTGACTATGACCTTTTTCGGTGAGGATCCACCAGTGATCCTCACAACGAGGGATTTGGATTTGTCCATTGCGGCGGAGGCCTGGTACGCGATGCCCCAATTCTGCGTCATTTGTATCCAATCGCCACCAGCCATCTTGATAGACATCTCATAGATGTCACCGTAGGCACCGACGTTCATGACGTGTAGGAGGAGCCAGTGGGGATTCCCCTTGACGCAGAACCTGATGCCACCAGACCTCTGGCAGGGGACACGACGGAACTGGATAGGGATAATGCCAGCAACTTTGGCGGCAAGCTTTTTGAAGGAGGGTTGTGTCATATCGAAGTGCTGCCGTGGAGGATTGCACCAACCACCATTATTGTTGTCTTTCTTCCAGTTCGGCGGGCATAGGTTGGTGCCGGTGATGATGATGGAGGGGAAGCCCGGATTGCACCACTTGGAATTAACGCAACATATCTCATAGCACCGCCCGCACCCGAGGCCATCAGAGAAGAGAGGTGTGCTCATCGCCGCCGTTCTTGTCGAGTATAGCGATGCGATGTCGTTTCCGTTGTATCCACACGCACCGCCTGCATATACATATCATTAGTAGCAAATTCTAAACAACATACATGTGCATGTTTTTAAACATGGAGCTTTCAAATGTTGGTTTATCCTATTGCAGGAATCTTTCACCTCATGCCAGCATAATCAGCATTACTTTCTAAATCCGAAAATTTTAGAAGACTTGTCCCCCAGTCCGATAATCTATTTAGTCATTTGTCTGCGCTTTTGAGTTTATCTCTACGAGGACTTCAAAACGATGTCCAATTTTATTATGGTTCGACAATCTTCGTAGACATAAGTAACCTGGTTATGTTATAATGATTATCATGTTAGTAGTAAATGTTACCTCCATGATAGTGTATAAGGTTACCTCCATGATAGTGTAAGGTTAGCATATAAGTTTTAGAGCCTCTTTGATTCAAGGATTTTCATAGGAATCCTGAAGGGTTGAATTCCTTACGAATTTTTCCTTCATCGGTTGTTGATTCATAGGATTCAATCCCATAGGATTTTTTGCTTAGGATTCCTTTGTACTACATTTCATAGGAATCGTAACATCCACTCGAACCTCTTTGTAAAATCCTTTACTTTTCCCGTGACGAAATCAAACAAACTAAAATCTTGTAGGATTGCAATGGACGTGACATTGTAATCCTGCGTATTTCATATTTCTGCGTTTTTCCTGTCCCGTGAATCTAATAGGCCCTTATATGTTATTGGGATACTGATTGTTATGCAGATAGAGATGGTGAGTACTCAAGAATATCCATAAGATATGGTATCTAGAAGTGCAACACCTTTGCTAGCTTGCAGTTATCTAATTTTCAGTTTACCATCGTTCAGATTTTCCGTATGTCTTATCCGCTCGATCTCAAATGTATCATGATGATTTTGTGTTACTGTCTAGTCATACACTCATAAGTACAGTACTATCATGTGAGTCATACATAGAAAGAGAAAGATTATGAAGTGGATATAATTATCCTGTGGTGACCTCGATCGTAAGTATGTGACCATAAGTTTCTAACCTAGCAAAAATATCGACCAAACAGGTTACACTAAACTACTAAAGCCTCGGTTCTGAGAAGTGAACCACGTGAAGGTTGGCGTGCAACGCCGCTGCTTAGTCTTCTCCTATGTTTTTTCTGGAGGCGCGCGTATACGCACGTACGGACGGTGCATGTAGGATCCGATGGATATACGTACCGAATTCGCTGCCTTGGCCGGATTCGTCGCCGTAGAAGGTGGCGCTGCCGTTCTGCCACCCGGACGCCTGGTAGCCTGTCGCAGGACCGCTCGGACTAGCCGGAGTTGGAGTCGACGGTGGCGGCGGACTCGACTGATACGGTGGCGGCGGACTTGGCTGGGGCGTCGGCGGCGGACTCGAACGGGGCGGTGGTGGCGGACTCGAACGGGGCGGTGGTGGCGGACTCGAGCGGGGCGGTGGTGGCGGACTTGACTTTGGCCGTGGTGGCGGACTACTCGACGTGGGGCGGTGTTGGCGGGCTCGACTGTGGCGACGGTCTGGACGTCTGGATTGATGCCGCGGCGAATAGTACTGCTGAGTTGAGCTGGCGCTCGCCAGCTCTGCCACCGCCATCAGCAACACCGCGACGACGATGGCCAGATTCGTCGCCATGCTCGATCGATCGTTGCCCTGGCTGCCCTGATCCCGAGCGAGCGAACGGAAGTTTATAGCAGTAGAGCTCAGATTAACTAACTGAGCAGGCGCACATGAGTGCGTCGCCCCCACGTCGACCATCTACTCCATGAACGAAGGAGTTCATGGCCGCACGATCAATTTTCTTCTCTTTTCTCCTCTCAGACGATACTGATCAAATCTTTTGGCGCACGTCTGTCTCACTGTCTGTATGATTAACAGAGCTGCTAGCATGTGCTTTTGTTAAACTTGATCAAATCAATCCGTTCTTCATTTCAACCAACCAGATCGCAAATCTCAACGTGTTGAGTGCAACACCAAGAAATTATTTTTTTGTATCTAAGAAACGCCGACAATAAAGTAATACTAACAGATGCAAACTTGTCAGTTAGTTGTACACATGTTTTATAAATTTCTTTTTCTACCAGAAGGAACATGTAGGTGGTGGTGGTGTGTATTGTGCATCTATATATATTGAACTAAGTATTTCCAAAAATATATTCTATACTTGTAGTTTCCCTAATTATTGGGTCTGAACATTATAATTATCTGACATATCTCTATTGAGAATCATGCTTTAACTTTTCAAGTAACTAAATTAGGGACATATTGGAACAATTAACTACTCTATTTGTCTCACATTACCCTATGTTTAAGTTTTGCTAAAAGTTAATCTTTGTAAATCTTGCATCATGCGCTGGTAGGTTGCGCCTGCGTTGTTGAGCCCGAAAGGCATTGTGGTGTAGCAGTAGACCCCGAGTGGGGTTATGAACGCTGTTTTCTCTTCATCCTCTTCCTTCATCCTTATCTGGTGGTAACCCGAGTAAGCATCCAGGAAGGACAAGCGAGCGCACCCGGCGGTGGAGTCGACGATCTGGTCGATTCGAGGTAGTGGAAAGTGATCCTTTGGACATCACTTATTGAGTGCTGTAAAATCTACGCACATCCGAAGGATATCTGTGTGCTTCTCTACGAGTACGGGGTTGGCCACTCATTGTGACTTCTTGATTTCCCTAATGAAACCTGCTGCGAGTAGCCTGTCGACTTCGGCTTCGACTGCGGTTCTTTTTGGGCCGGATATGCGGCCCACTGTTTGCTTGATTGGTTTAGCATCTGGAAATAAATGGAGAGAGTGCTCGGCGAATTCCCTGGGAATACCTGGCATATCGTCTGGACACCATGCAAATATATCCTAGTTCTCACGGAGGAATTCGATGAGCGCGCTTTCCTATGCGATAGGCAGACTCGATGAGACATTGACTGTCTTGGTCGGGTCAGTCGGGTGCACCTGATGCGATCTTGTGTCATTGGTGGCATTGAATGCTCTGTCGACTGCCACTTTTTTGTGTTCTGGCATAAGTGTTCGATCGTTGGAGACCGCTAGATCAGCGAGTGTTGCTTCCATGCCAAACATCTCAGAGATTTTGCTGAATTCTCGGTAGCAAGAGTCAGACTTTTGGAAGTTCCCCTTGACTGTGATTACTCCTTTTGGTCCAGGCATCTTCAGCTGGAGGTATGCGTAATGTGGCACCGCCATGAATCGAGCGAACGTCGGGCGTCCAAGTATAGCATGGTATTGTGACTTCCAGTCGACAACTTCGAACTCAATCGATTCTGTCCTGAAGTGGTTCTTGTCCCCAAACGTTACGTCGAGTTGTATGGTGCCTTCTGGGCTTATTGCTTTGCCTGGGACGATACCGTGAAAGGTATTTGAGGACCTTGGCAGGTTTTCGACTGACCTATTCATTTTGCGGAGCGTATCTGCGAAGATGATGTTTATGCCGCTGCCACCATCCATGATACCTTGGACATGGCGTAGCCTCCAATTTGCGCGTCGAGTACCAGAGCAGAGTGCCCCGGACGAACAACCGACGGAGGGTGGTCCTCTCTGCTGAAGCTTATTGCGGTTTCAGAACACTTCAAGAATTCAGTTACAGCGGAGGCGACATGACCGCCATGTTTACTTGTCGAGTGCGAAGTTTTTGCTCCCTATTGGAAGGGCGACCTTTCTGTATCATGTACATCTGCCCTTGGGGCGGAGGGTACTGTGGTTCGTCCACCCGAGGTATGTGCTGTATGGCACCCGCGAGATTTGCCTGCGCAGGCTGTGGTGGTGGAGGTGGTGCCATCAGAACAGGCACATTGTTTGGCTGAGGCACGGGTACAGGTGCTTGTGTGGCTGCTGCCTTTCTGAGATTTACGTAATCAGTCGCCATTTGGTCGAACTCCCTGCAGTTTCTCATCGAGTGATTGGAGCGCAGTTTTCCGTCGTCCCCCTTGTACAGGTGGAATCTGCAATCAGCATCCATCTTTTCTTCGAATGATCGCTCAGATTGTGCCCGTGACTTGCGCCAGTCCTTCCTCTTGTAGCTATCACTGCGTTGGCCGCGGTCTCGACTGTCCCGACGATCATCTCGACTGTCCCGCCGATCTTCTGACCGTCGGTCGCTTCTGTCCTGGTCATTGCGGGGTGTGGAGAACCCAGCCGCCATGAATTCGGGTCTGTCATCGTCGTAGTGACGTTTTGAACGTTTGCGCCTTCGGTCGTCTCTGTACGAGTCTCTGCGGCTTCGACTGCCGCTTTCATGATTGTCACGGGGTGAGGACCCGCGTGTGGTGCGCGCCATGTCTTCTCCGTCTGCCCACTCAGTCGCGGTCATCAAGAGGTTAGCCACAGAGGTTGGCTTTTTGCGACCAAGTGCTTCTTTGAGGTCCCGCCTGGCGGTCCCATTATGAAAGCATCCATGGCCATATCTTCTGAAATTACTCCGACTGAGTTGCGTATCTCAGTCCATCGTCTGATGTATGACCTCAACGTTTCGTCTGAACGTTGAACGCAGGCTCGCAGCTCCTCGAACGTTTTTGGGCGCTCACATAGAGGCTCGAAGTTTTTGATGAAGTCATGCGGAAGTGATCCCACGAGTCGTATGTGATGGAGGTAGCTTTGAGCCAGTCGCGGGCTGTGCCTTCGAGCATGAGTCGTATGTATTGCATGGCTGTGGTGTTTGTGCCTCGCTGGCACGCGACAGCCAGCCTGTAGTCTTCCAGCCACCCGAAGGTTCCTGTCGACCCGTGTACTTGGGCTGTTCAGATGTGAGTTTGAACCCTTTGGGCATCCGTGTCTCGCGGACGCGTCGAGTGAAGCACAGAGCTCCATGTGGCTCAGGCTCTCGATCAGAGTATGAGTCGCTACTGTAAGATCTGCGTGATCTGCTCCTGGACCTGCGCCTACGCGAGCCGCTTCTTTCCTTCGAGTGGTGGCGGTGACCACTGTGATTATGCTCTTCCCGACGCGCGTCGACTAGGGCACGGTCTCGACTCCCACCTGGATTTCTTGGAGTTTGGCGTATGGCCTTCGCCGCTAAGGCGAGTGATTTGATCTGCTGGCGATGCAGTTTTGCATTGGGGTCATCAGCTGGATGCTTGATTGCCTCAGGTATGCTGCAGCGGTGAAGAGGGCACCCGCAGCTGTTTTGGGTACTGGCACTCCCTCCTCGTCGTATGTCATGAAAGAGTTGCCTAAGTTGCGGGTGAGTGCCGCCCTTTCGTCTGGCGAGAGGTGTGACAACCTTGATCTGGGTCTTGTGTCTGCTCGCCCGGTGGAGCTCAGGGAGAGCTGTCTTCTTCGCGCACTCGACAAGCTAGCTTGCTTTTTGCGTTCTTCGAGTGTTGCTCTGACCTGCCGCAGTCGAAGTGATTCCTGCCAGTTGAAGTACTGGAAGGTCAACATCTCCTCTTGTGTTGCGTCTGCTGGCATCATTGTGCACTCCTTGATGACTTTATCTGCTTTTGCTGCCATCTCAGCAGTGATTGTGAGAGTTGTGACTCCGTCCGGCATAGTAACTGTGCACGGGAATTCTGTAGGCCTGCGGCTGCGCAGCATCTGATGATTCTGCGGCGATGGCGACGTAGACCTGCTGGGGTATCACCCGAGGGTATGTATGTGCTTTCGAGTCCCACATGGACTCGACATCGTCATCAAGGCTCATGTCGGAGTCGATATGCCCATCGAGTGGTCCGTCTGGACGGATCTCGCTGTCGATGCCTTCATCGCCTATGCTCATCTCGGCGTCGACAAAGTTGTTATGAATCTCGAAGTCGAGGTTGTTGTTGTTGGTGCAGATCTCGGAGTCGACGTGGTTGTCGATATGAGTTTCGAGTTCGTCGAAGTCGCTGAAGGAGATCCGCAGTCGAAACTATCCTCGAGTGAGAGATCGAGCTCGGGATTGTTTGTGCGGTATGCTGATTCGGCCTCCTCGCCCTGAAGTTCTTCGATGAGCTCGTGCATCTCTCGTGTGGACATGGTTGTTGTGGACGAGCAAGCTTGGAGGATCGACGATGGTATGGACGCAGTTGAGGGATCCGCAGTCGAAGGAACCGCAACCGATGGAGCCTCGGGTGCGGAAGTCGCGAGTTGGCGTGGATCCATCAAGTCCTGCACACCAAGCTTGTTGACGAAAAAATTGAACGAACCAACGGTTAAACCCAAACCTGACTCGAGATCGGAGAAGGCCTCCTGGAATCCTGGCGAGTGTGGCTCGAAAAGCAGAGGCTGACAAGCAGAGGCAAAGATTTACCCAGGTTCAGGCCCCTCGGGTGGAGGTAAAGACCCTACTTCCTGCTTGTCTGTTATTGATTGCGTGAGATTATGAGGTTACAAGGTGGCTCCGGCGAGATGACGATCTCGCTAGAGCTTTGGTGGTTCGAGTATGGCTTGTCCCCAGATCGGTGCCCCTCCCAGCCTTAAATAGGCTGGGTCTCGAGAGTACGTAACCGACCTGGTTACATATAAGGAAAGTATAAACCGACTATGTCTATGTCTAATCTTGGAGGGTACTCCATCTTGTTGGCCTCTTATCTTGGGCTTCGAGTTGGCTCTTCGCTTATTGGGCCTTTAGTCATCACGTGCACCAGGTACCCTCACGGTAGGGTACCCGAGATGTATACCCTTCTCAGCAAGAGTCGGACTTTTGGAAGTTTCCTTTGACTGTGATTACTCTTTTTGGTCCAGGCATCTTTAGCTGGAGGTATGCGTAGTGTGGGACCGCCATGAATCGAGCGAACGTCGGGCGTCCAAGTATGGCGTGGTATTGTGATTTCCAGTCGACAACTTCGAACTCAATCGACTCTGTCCTGAAGTGGTTCTTGTCCCCGAACGTTACGTCGAGTTGTATGGTGCCTTCTGGGCTTATTGCTTTGCCTGGGACGATACCGTGAAAGGTATTTGAAGATCTTGGCAAGTTTTCGACTGACCTGTTCATTTTGCGGAGCGTATCTGCGAAGATGATGTTTATGCCGCTGCCACCATCCATGAAGACCTTGGACATGGCGTAGCCTCCAATTTGCGCGTCGAGTACCAGAGCAGAGTGCCCTGGACGAACGACCGATGGTGGGTGGTCCTCTCTGCTGAAGCTTATTGCAGTTTTGGATCCTTCAAATATTCAGTTAGGCGGACGTGACATGACCCATGTTTACTTGTCGAGTGCGAAGTTTTTGCTTCCTGTTGGAAGGGCGACCTTTCTGTATCATGTACATCTGCCCTTGGGGCGGAGGGTACTGAGGTTCGTCCACCCGAGGTACGGGCTGTATGGCACCCGCGATATTTCCGCCCGCACTTGTGGTGGGGAGGTGGTGCCATCAGGACGGGCACATTGTTTGGCTGAGGCACAGGTGCAGCGCGGGTGCGTGTGCGGCTGTTGCCTTTCTGAGTTGTACGTATTCAGACGCTAGTTGGTCAAATTCTCTGCAGTTTCTCATCGAGTGATTGGAGCGCAATTTTCCGTCTTCCCCCTTGTACAGGTGGAATCTGCAATCAGCATCCATCTTTTCTTCGAATGATCGCTCGGTTTGTGCGCCGGAGCGCGACTTGCGCCAGTCTTTCCTCTTGTAGCTGTCGCTGCGTTGGCCGCGGTCTCGACTGTCCCGGCGATCATCTCGACTGTCCCGTCGATCTTCTGACCATCGGTCGCTTCTGTCTTGGTCGTTGCGGGTGTGGAAAACCCAGCCGCCATGAATTCGGGTCTGTCGTCGTCGTAGTGACGTTTTGAACGTTGTGCCTTCGGTCGTCTCTGTATGAGTCTCTGTGACTTCGACTGCCACTTTCATGATTGTCACGGGGTGAGGACCCGCGTGTGGTGCGCGCAATGTCTTCTCCGTCTGCCCACTCAGTCGCATCTTCAGGAGGTTAGCCACAGAGGTTGGCTTTTGACGACCAAGTGCTTCTTTGAAGTCTCGCCTGGCAAGGCCCATGATGAAAGCATCCATGGCCATATCTTCTGAAATTACTCCAACTGAGTTGCGTATCTCAGTCCATCGTCGGATGTATGACCTCAACGTTTCGTCTGACCGTTGAACGCAAGCTCGCAGCTCCTCGAACGTTTTTGGCGCTCACATAGGGCTCAAAGTTTTTGATGAAGTTTGTGCGGAAGTGATCCCACGAGTCGTATGTTGATGGGGTAGAGCCTTGAGCCAGTCACGGGCTGTGCCTTCGAGCATGAGTCGTATCTATTGCATGGCCGTGATATTTGTGCCTCGCTGGCATGCGACAACCAGTCTGTAGTCTTCCAGCCATCCTGAAGGTTCCTGTCGACCCGTGTACTTGGGCTGTTCAGATGTGAGTTTGAACCCTTTGGGCATCCGTGTCTCGCGGACGCGTCGAGTGAAGCACAGAGCTCCGTGTGGCTCAGGCTCCTGATCAGAGTACGAGTCGTTACTGTAAGATCTGCGTGATCTGCACCTGGACCTGCGCCGACGTGAACCGCTTCTTTCCTTCGAGTGGTAGCGGCGACCACTGCGATTATGCTCTTCACGACACGTGTCATTTATGGCACGATCTCGACTCCCTCCTGAAGTTTTTGGGATTTGGCGTATGGCCTTCGCCGCTAAGGCAAGTGATTTGATCTGTTGGCGATGCAGTTTTGCATTGGGGTCATCAGCTGGAGGCTTGATTGCCTCTAGGTATGCTGCATCGGTGAAGAGAGCACCCGTAGCTGTTTTTGGTACTGGCACTCCCTCCTCGTCGTATGTCATGAAAGAGTGGCCTAGGTTGCGGGTGAGTGTTGCCCTCTCATCTGGCGCTAGGTGTGACAGCCTTGATCTGGGTCTTATGTCCGCTGCCCGGTGGAGCTCAGGGAGAGTTGTCTTCTTCGCGCACTCGACAAGATAGCTTGCTTTTTACGTTCTTCGAGTGTTGCTCTGATATGCTGCAGTTGAAGTACTGGAAGGTCAACATCTCCTCCCGTGTTGCGTCTGTTGGCATCATTGTGCACTCCTTGATGACTTTATCTGCTTTTGCTGCCATCTCAGCAGTAATTGTGAGATTTGTGACTCCATCCGACATAGTAGCCGTGCACGGGAACTCTGTAGGCCTGCGACTGGCCGCAGCGTCAGATGATTCTGCGGCGAAGGCAACGTAGACCTGCTGGGTATCACCCGAGGGTATGTGTATGTGCTTTCGAGTCCCGTCATGGACTCGACGTCTTTATCGAGGCTCATGTCGGAGTCGATATGCCCATTGAGTGGTCCATTGGACGGATCTCGCTGTCGATGTCTTCATCAGCTATGCTCATCTCGGTGTCGGCGAAGTGGTTATGGATCTCGAAGTTGAAGTTGGTGTTGGTGCAGATCTCGGAGTCGACGTAGTTGTCGATATGAGTTTCGGGCTCGTCGAAGTCGCTGAGGGGGATCCCGCAGTCGAAACTATCCTCGAGTGGGAGATCGAGCTCGGGATCGTTTGTGCGGTATGCTGATTCGGCCTCCTCGCCTTGGAGTTCTTCAATGAGCTCGTTGATCTCTCGAGTCGACATAGTTGTTGCAGACGAGCAACTTGGAGGATCGACGATGGTATGGACGCAGTTGATGGATCCGCAGTCGAAGGAGACGCAACCGATGGAGCCTCGGGTGCGTAAGTCGCGAGTTGGCGTGGATCTGTCAAATCCTGCACACCAAGCTTGTTTACGAAAAAATTGAACGAACCAACGGTTAAACCCAAACCTGACTCGAGATCGGAGAAGGTCTCCTGCAATTCTGGCGAGTGTGGCTCGAAATCCATCAGAGTATCTGATGTGCTTTTTGCTGGTGAAGCTGGCGTGCTGCCGTTTGTCGAGTGATTCGGCGAGTTGCCGTGTGCCGCCCGAGTCGGCGAGTTCTGGTTTGTTGATGCAGCCGGCGAGATGCCGTTTGTAGATCCGATCGGCGAGTTGCCGTTTTCCGATGGAACCGAAGGAACCGTGAGTCCAGCACTATTCTTTCCCACAGACGGCGCCAATTGACGAGGGGTTAACTCATCAAATCTCATGGTTAGGATCTAGGGTTGAGATTATGGGGAGAGAACGTGGTAGTACTGATAGTTTTGTCGGCTGACAAGCAGAGCCAAAGATTTACTCAGGTTCAGACCCCTCGGGTGGAGGTAAAGACCCTACTTCCTGCTTGTCTGGTATTGATTGTGCGAGATTATGCGATTACAGGGGAGCTCCGGCGAGATGTCGATCTCGCTAGGGCTTTTGGTGGTTCGAGTATGGCTTGTCTAAGATCGACGGCCCTCCCAGCCTTTATAAGAGGCTGGGTCTCGAGAGTCCGTAACCGACTCTGTTTACATGTAAGGAAAGTATAAATCGACTACGCCTATGTCTAATCTTGGAGGATACTCCATCTTGTTGGGCCTTTCGTCATGTGCTTCATGTAGGCTCTTGATAGTTGGGTCTTAGTCGACACGTGCACCAGGTACCCTTACGGTAGGGTACCCAAGATGTATATCCTTATCAGAGGGAGTATAAATATATGTTTCCCATGTGATATATATGATTCTAGAATTCAAATAGAAAAAGGGTACTTGAACGATTACCTTGTAGCGCGGATGCAGTGTGTCTAGGTCTATTATCCTGATCTTTAGACGGAAGGCTCGAGCGAAGCCCGATTTTAAATTAATAAAGCCATCCGGCCAGGTCCAAATAATAGTGTAGCAACATAAAAGATCTCAAAGGACACACAAATAAGTTTCAGGTAGCACGCAGGCTACATCACAACCACTCCCAGGAGGGCAAATATAAAGCCCGTAGGCACAAATAATAGACTAGGGAGGTAGGCAAGGAGGGATCACGCAGGACGGTCCCTCATGGTGTCGTGAAGCTCACGAATCTCCCGAATCGCCAACTCCACCGCGCCTTGCGGTCGTGATCTCGCAGTCGTGGGCTCCTGAAAGCCGGCATGAGCCCGTGACGGCCGGCGAGGGGCGAAGTGATTTCAATCTTTGGAGTTGCAGTGTCCTGACTTCTAGATCCTAGTCCCGACGTGCGGCGGCGTGTAGTTTCACAGCCGCAGTCCAGATCGGGTGACGATGGCGTGGTGGTGTACGAGCGTTGTTGCCAGCTGACGCGCTATTTTGGATCGGTCGAATGCAGACATGTGGGATTAGTCCAAGCCGAGCTTTACGTACCCATCAGCCAGTTTTTTCCCTACAAATAGGCGTAGCAGCCTAGATCAATGCTGCGCCATCGGAGGATGTTGCTCTATCTATTGGTGGACGCGCGTCTTTATTGGAATGGTTGGCATCAGCGTCAGTTCCAACGCAGAATCCTTCCTACAATTCTTTGATTTTGAATCGGAGGAGTACGGGAGCCCGCACGACTCTCCTTCGTCTGCAGCGGCACAGATGAAAGCGGGTTTTCAAAGTGTGGAAACGGCCTGGAGGGTGTGGATGCCATGGACACTGGAGCTGCTGGAGGAAGCGCGCCCACCTCACTTGACATGCCAGTCATAGCGGAGGCGGCCGAGCGTTTTCTCCTAACCCCCATTCAAGGATTCTAAGAGCATAATGGGAGTAACATAACTAATAACTTCAACGCCACGTAAGCAAAAAAAGTGATGTGGCAAGTAATTAATGAGGAGAAAATAGGTTGGAGTAACATAGCTAGTTACCGGAACATCACATATTTCAATGCAATGTGAGTTACAACCTAATTAATTTAGACTTACATGACACCACTCTTATGTTAGTACTCAGGTACTAACATAAGCTAATAACATGTGCATGTTACTACTTCATGTTACTCCTCACTATGAGTAGTCTAATGACATTCCGAAGACGGTGGAAGACTTGGAGGAAACCAAGAAGTTGATTCTCAACCAATCGATTGAGCTTGACCAGAAAGGCAAGAATCTGGATAGGTGGGAACAGAAATCGTGGAACTATTGACTCGAGCGAAGAAACTACATGTGACCTCCTTCGACACCCGTTGAAAGATCTCCCTTAAGGTGTATCATGGGTGAAGCATTCGTGGCCGAAGGATCCTCTGACGCGCATGTATTCCACAACCCGTCACAATCTGAGATCTTCTTGCTGCGGTTGCAATCGCAAACATGCTGGATCCCGCACGCCCTGCTGATACCAATACGAATCAGCACCTCAAGAATCTATTGCGGGTGGCGTTAGAGCAACAAAATTTTGCAACGTCCTCCAGGGAAAAACTCGCATCAAGTCACCCTCCCAAGGCCATACCAAATCGGCATAACCATGTCGATTCCAATGGTCCATCTCATCTGAGTCGGGCAAGACAGGATGGGCGCAACAATCGGCGCGTAGACCAGGTTCGAGAGGAACCGATTCAATTGACCGACCATCGGTGCCCTGAGCGTGATGATCATCCCCCTAGCACTCGCGCCGTGGTAGTCCCGTGTACTCTCATTCGGGAATTCGGGAGAGAGATCATCACAGAACAGGCGACATGTTAAAGACAAGCCTCACGACGCTCTAATACATCATGCATCGCAGTGCTGCACCTTATTTTTAGTCTGACGACCTAGCCCAACGACCAACAAGATATAGTGATCAAAAGTTGCTTCGCACATATATCGAAACATCTCACCTCGGCTATGTTTAGTACCGCGTAGCAACGGAACCATGTACGGGAACTAACAGGTTCACTCGAGTTAATTTATTTAATAGTGGAAATCATCAATATGGGCGTCCACGGCTCCGCTATTGGTTATTGATAGGAAACAATTTCAAGTCATGTCCACTTGTTATCGAACCTGCAGGGTCACACGTTTAATTCTACTTCAGTTAGTTGAATAAGCTGAAAGATGGAAACATGAGAAAGAGTCACTCAGAATAGTTCCGGAGTGATGGAAATATTTTTGGAGAGATTTCGGAAGTGTTCCGAAAATTATATAAGTAGACATAAGATGTTCCGGAGTCATAGAAATAGTTTCCATCACTATTAGATTAATTCCGAGATATTATATAAGGGGAAAATACTATTCCGGAAGTTTTTGAACAAATACCGGCGAGGGAAGGAAGTGTCGGGAGGGGTCCCGGGTTGCCCAACGTGGCTAGGGCCACATCATACAACCAATGCGTTAGTCTCTAGAGACAAAACTAGGACCTTGTTTTGTGTTTATTATTCTACACGTATGTACGAGTTTTCCTTCTGAATCTCATATTCACATACCACATCAGTTATAACATAGAAAATAAACATTAATTACGAAACATATATTAATAATGACAATTATTATTGCATCTAGTGCCATACTATGCCACACACATTAACGCATATCCTGTCGAGAATATCTTAGGCCATCCCGCTAGGCCCACTTGTTTTTTTCTCTAATGCGGCCATTGTTGTTACTTTCGTCGCCCCTCTCACTGACCATATGCCAGAATCCTCGTTGTCAATGGAGCTTATTTTGAAATTAAGCAAAGGGAGTGAAGCGTCAAAATTTGATGCAATTGAGTATAAAAGTATTGTTGAGAGTTTGAGATACTTAGTGAACACTACAACCGACAATGGGTGCCATATAGCATATAGTTGTTGGGACAATTAAGCACGATGACAAGTCTTGTGTTAGGCAAAGGACTCTCCCGAGGCCACACATATATAAACACCTTTGTAAACAGTAAACCCTAGTCCAAAAATTCAAAAATCTGAGGCATGACACGGGGCCGTTGTGATTAAATTTGTGTATGTGTGCATGTCTTTTAGTGTACCTCGTGATTTGTCTCCGTAGGTGTCAAACTAAAGTAAGAAGCGTGTAGTTTTAGCACCACAAAACTGTAATACATATGAATGTAAAGAGTAACACAAAATAAGAAACATTTTTTTTGGTGTAACCCACATAAAATTTGGGAAATGAGGTGTGATGGATGCATGTATGGATCATGAGAAGTTGTTTGATCCCTGGTAGCAAAGTCCGGTAGACCAATATGCGGGGATGATGTTGCTGACTATGACCTTTTTCGGTGAGGATCCACCAGTGATCCTCACAACGAGGGATTTGGATTTGTCCATCGCGGCGGAGGCCTGGTACGCGATGCCCCAATTCTGCGTCATTTGTATCAAATCGCCACCCGCCATCTTGACAGACATCTCATAGATGTCACCGTAGGCACCGATGTTCATGACGTGTAGGAGGAGCCAGTGGGGATTCCCCTTGACGCAGAATCTGATGCCACCAGACCTCTGGCAGGGGACACGACGGAAATGGATAGGGATAATGCCAGCAACTTTGGCGGCAAGCTTTTTGAAGGAGGGTTGTGTCATATCGAAGTGCTGCCGTGGAGGATTGCACCAACCACCATTATTGCTGTCTTTCTTCCAGTTCGGCGGGCATAGGTTGGTGCCGGTGATGATGATGGAGGGGAAGCCCGGATTGCACCACTTGGAATTAACGCAACATATCTCATAGCACCGCCCGCACCCGAGGCCATCAGAGAAGAGAGGTGTGCTCATCGCCGCCGTTCTTGTCGAGTATAACGATGCGATGTCGTTTCCGCTGTATCCACACGCGCCGCCTGCATATACATATCATTATAGCAGATTCTAAACAACATACATGTGCATGTTTTTAAACATGGAGCTTTCAAATGTTGGTTTATCCTATTGCACGAATCTTTCACCTCATGCCAGCATAATCAGCATTACTTTCTAAATCCGAAAATTTTAGAAGACTTGTCCTCCAGTCCAATAATCTATTTAGTCATTTGTCTGCGTTTTTGAGTTTGTCTCTACGAGGACTTCAAAACGATGTCCAATTTTATTATGGTTCGACAATCTTCGTAGACATAAGTAACCTGGTTATGTTATAATGATTATCATGTTAGTAGTAAATGTTACCTCCATGATAGTGTATAAGGTTACCTCCATGATAGTGTAAGGTTAGCATATAAGTTTTAGAGCCTCTTTGATTCAAGGATTTTCATAGGAATCCTGAAGGGTTGAATTCCTTACGAATTTTTCCTTCATCGGTTGTTGATTCATAGGATTCAATCCCATAGGATTTTTTGCTTAGGATTCCTTTGTACTACATTTCATAGGAATCGTAACATCCACTCGAACCTCTTTGTAAAATCCTTTACTTTTCCCGTGACGAAATCAAACAAACTAAAATCTTGTAGGATTGCAATGGACGTGACATTGTAATCCTGCGTATTTCATATTTCTGCGTTTTTCCTGTCCCGTGAATCTAATAGGCCCTTATATGTTATTTGGATACTGATTGTTATGCAGATAGAGATGGTGAGTACTCAAGAATATCCATAAGATATGGTATCTAGAAGTGCAACACCTTTGCTAGCTTGCAGTTATCTAATTTTCAGTTTACCATCGTTCAGATTTTCCGTATGTCTTATCCGCTCGATCTCAAATGTATCATGATGATTTTTGTGTTACTGTCTAGTCATACACTCATAAGTACAGTACTATCATGTGAGTCATACATAGAAAGAGAAAGATTATGAAGTGGATATAATTATCCTGTGGTGACCTCGATCGTAAGTATGTGACCATAAGTTTCTAACCTAGCAAAAATATCGACCAAACAGGTTACACTAAACTACTAAAGCCTCGGTTCTGAGAAGTGAACCACGTGAAGGTTGGCGTGCAACGCCGCTGCTTAGTCTTCTCCTATGTTTTTTCTGGAGGCGCGCGTATACGCACGTACGGACGGTGCATGTAGGATCCGATGGATATACGTACCGAATTCGCTGCCTTGGCCGGATTCGTCGCCGTAGAAGGTGGCGCTGCCGTTCTGCCACCCGGACGCCTGGTAGCCTGTCGCAGGACCGCTCGGACTAGCCGGAGTTGGAGTCGACGGTGGCGGCGGACTCGACTGATACGGTGGCGGCGGACTTGGCTGGGGCGTCGGCGGCGGACTCGAACGGGGCGGTGGTGGCGGACTCGAACGGGGCGGTGGTGGCGGACTCGAGCGGGGCGGTGGTGGCGGACTTGACTTTGGCCGTGGTGGCGGACTACTCGACGTGGGGCGGTGTTGGCGGGCTCGACTGTGGCGACGGTCTGGACGTCTGGATTGATGCCGCGGCGAATAGTACTGCTGAGTTGAGCTGGCGCTCGCCAGCTCTGCCACCGCCATCAGCAACACCGCGACGACGATGGCCAGATTCGTCGCCATGCTCGATCGATCGTTGCCCTGGCTGCCCTGATCCCGAGCGAGCGAACGGAAGTTTATAGCAGTAGAGCTCAGATTAACTAACTGAGCAGGCGCACATGAGTGCGTCGCCCCCACGTCGACCATCTACTCCATGAACGAAGGAGTTCATGGCCGCACGATCAATTTTCTTCTCTTTTCTCCTCTCAGACGATACTGATCAAATCTTTTGGCGCACGTCTGTCTCACTGTCTGTATGATTAACAGAGCTGCTAGCATGTGCTTTTGTTAAACTTGATCAAATCAATCCGTTCTTCATTTCAACCAACCAGATCGCAAATCTCAACGTGTTGAGTGCAACACCAAGAAATTATTTTTTTTGTATCTAAGAAACGCCGACAATAAAGTAATACTAACAGATGCAAACTTGTCAGTTAGTTGTACACATGTTTTATAAATTTCTTTTTCTACCAGAAGGAACATGTAGGTGGTGGTGGTGTGTATTGTGCATCTATATATATTGAACTAAGTATTTCCAAAAATATATTCTATACTTGTAGTTTCCCTAATTATTGGGTCTGAACATTATAATTATCTGACATATCTCTATTGAGAATCATGCTTTAACTTTTCAAGTAACTAAATTAGGGACATATTGGAACAATTAACTACTCTATTTGTCTCACATTACCCTATGTTTAAGTTTTGGTAAAAGTTAATCTTTGTAAAGTTTAACCTCAACATTTTTAGACCCACTATACAATATAATTTTAGATTGTACACATCTGGTATTATAGGTGTTGTTATTTTTCCCTCTATATTTAGTTAAACTTTAAAAAGTTTTATTTTGACTAAAGCTAAAACACAAGGTAATTTGAGGCACTACGAGTACAGTGAATTCTTTTAATCGCAATAGTGAATAACTCTTAAATATAACCCCCCCCCCCCCCCCCCTCCACCACCACCACGACTACCACGCCCTACGCACATATACACTCCTTTTAATGTCATATAAACTAAAACGACATTATCCTAATAATAATCGATGTTAAACAATAGGTTAGCATTATATGTAATTTCCTTTATTATTGTAGTCTTTTTTTGGTCAAAAATACCCTAGCATGTTTCTTAGTGCACTTCAAACACTATATATCACATGATAAGTCCTAATGTTGCAGTGTACAATCATTATTGTAGTAACTCCATATATATTAGCTTACAAATTAAGCGAAAAGGGTTTAAAATCTTGATTGTGTTCCTATAAGAAAAATATGGGACTACTTACATACTTCTTCCTAGTTTTAAAAATAATTCATACATTCGTTACCCAGTTTTGATTATTGTTTCCAATAGATTTTAATATCTTAAAACTTACAATAGTAACACAATAAAAATATGTTCTTTCTATCCATTGAGATGAAAAGGGGATAATGGATTTGTAGTCACATGCTACAAATTTCATAACAAAGTGGAATTGTAGTGAATGACTCTTAAATATATAGGTATTCTCTCATCGCTTCCTTGTAACGTCATCATAAAAGGGAAGAGCTTTGTGCATAATCCATGTACATGCAAGGTCCAGGTCTGAACATTATTATTATCTGACATACTCCCTCCGTTCGGATTTAGTCTACATTCTGGCTCAAAATTTTGTTCGGAATTAGTCTACATTCTGAGTGGGCCCCGCCTCAGTAGATAAAACGGGAGAGAGTCCACACACCATGCATGCATCGGTTTGCTTTTCCCATGCATGGTTTGTATTAATTAGGATTGGTTTAACCAATGGGGTGCTTTATTTCTTGTGAGACCATAATTATGATGCATAGTGGGGTGTGCAAGAGTAGTACTAATAAATGCAGCCCAATTTGTCTGAATTTTTCTAGAACGTAAACTAAAAGCAAATGGAAGGAGTATCTCTATTGGGAATAATGCTTTAATTTTTCAAGTAACTAAATTAGGGACATAATGGAACAATTAACTACTCTATTTGTCACATTACCCTATGTGTAAGTTTTGGTAAAAGTTAATCTTGTAAAGTTTAACCTCAACATTTTTAGACCCATTGTACAATATATTTTTATACTGTATGCATTTGGTATTATAGGTGTTTGTATTTTTTCCTCTATATTTAGTTAAACTTTCAAAACTTTGATATTGACTAAAGAAACACAAGGTAATCTGAGACACAATGAGTAAAATTCATTCCCTGAATTGCAATAGTGAATAACTCTCAAGTAGACATCCCCCCCCCCCCCCAACCATGCCCTACGCACATATACACTAGTAGAAAAAGCACCTATGGTCCCGGTTGGGCTTGGACATCAGTCCCGGTTGCCCAACCGGGACTGGCCAATCGGGACCAATGCTGGTCCCGGTTGGTCCAAGAACCGGGACCAATGCTGGTTCACGTGGCCAGTTCTGGCTGGGCATGGGGGAGACTCATTGGTCCCGGTTCTTAATACGAACCGGGACCAATGTGTGCCTTTTTTTTGGTATTTAGGGTTTAGGGTGCCCCCTCTCCCTCTCGCCGGTTCCCTCTCGCCGGTGCACCCTCTCCCTCTCGCCGGTGCCCCCTCTCCCTCTCGCCGATGCCCCCTATCCCTCTCGCCGGTGCCCCCTCTCGCCGGTGCCCCCTCTCCCTCTCGTCGGTGCCCCCTCTCACCGGTGCCCCCTCTCCCTCTCGTCGGTGCCTCCATCGTCTCCCCCTTCTTCGCATCGCCGACGTGCTCTCCATCGTTTCCGTACGCATATTATACGCTCTACTATATACACAGTACACGTTGATGCATATATAATTAATATTCGATCTCTTGCGAGAATACAAGTATTTAATTACATGGAGATAGATCACATATGTAGTTCATCGTCCGAAGCATAATGTTCTCCCTTTTCATCGATGACCTCCCTAAGCAGAAATCCCGCCAATTCCTCTTGAATTGCTTGTACGCGCCGTTCTGGGTCGAGCTTCTCCCGCATTTTGCTGAAAGCAGTTGTTCTCCGCTCAGTGGTCAACTCGCGAATGAACTCGCAAACGTAGAATCCACATAAATTACTCCCCGGTGGCTGCTGCGGACTTTTCACCGTTTTATAAGTTAGCTCATCTTTGAATGGACCTTCTACCTTCTGTTTGAAAATTGTCCAACACCTGCTTTGGCAAAGAAAATGAACAAAGGAGTTATTAATTACTTGACATCAGGGAACGAACGAAAGAGGGCGATATAATGCGATAATGATTGAAATTACTTGTTGAGCATTTCTTTCATGTCGGACCACAACGCTTGGTCCCAACTTAATGAGTCGTGGACTTCAACTATGGACTTGTCAGGTTGAATGCTTAGCAGAATCCAGTGGAACCTGCGGACGTTTACATAAAGCAGACATGCATAGCTCATCAATTACACTTAACATCGAGAAAGCCAAATAAAAATATGTACAAGACAGAAACACTCACCTGAAGTTGTAAGGAAATAGTATTTCCGTACAGAAATGTTGCATGGTTAAAAAGGTGGTCAGGTCATGCTCCACGTCTTTGGGTGATTGACTAACGTATGTGAATTCACGATATATGGGTCAACGAACCCAACCTCAAAAACTCTAGATCTTTTGCATTCCAGCATCTTCATTCTGCATAATAGCGTACAAAAGGATATATATATAGTCAGGATAATATAATACAGGCAATGAACGAGCTGAGCTAGAGACTTAATTACGAAAATAAATCACTTACAGACAATAGCAAGAGAGGATAGATTTGTCGAGGGCGCGCTTTTGGAATAACTGGAACAGTTCAGTCAGTTGAACCTGTATAATGTAACGTTTGAAGAAATGCTCCACTCTAACGTCCAGCGGAAACCACTCTTTCGCGTCCTTCTTTGATGTGTGCACCAGGTACCAGGTATGCAGATTTCGCATATGTGTTGATAGACCCGTCAGCTCCTCATTACTGACCATAGGCTCCCCTTGGACATATTTCCGTGCCATCTCTAACATTGGCGCATATTCATAGCCTAAAAGTTGACCAAGGCTCATACCCAAGGCGGTAGCCTGTTCCTTGGCCTGCGATACAGTGACACCAAGTTCTTTAGCAGCAGCTATGGCTCTGGGGTCCAATAATTCCAGGTCCTTATCCATAGCGGCTCTGAAGTCCTTGTCGACATCGGAACACACTATGAGCGGGGGGACCGATTGATTTTTCTGCTGTCCGAGCTGGGCAATTTGTTTCCCGCTTTTTGCACTTCTTCCCTTGTTCTGCTCAGACTGGGCACGTGCTAGCTTAGTAAGTTCACGACCATAGTCAGATGGCAGATTCATCGATATCTGGGATGGCTGCTCAAGGAAGGACATAGCCCACTTTTTGGTTTTTGCATCATATACCTTCTTTTGCTCGGGCTTTTTTGGTGCAAAAAAAGCCTTATTGTAGGCAGCCACTACCTCGGCGTTTTCCGCTTCAGTCCTGTCATAAGGTCTCTTGGGAGGAACCGTCGGGATGTCGACTATCTTTTGAGTGCGACCTCTCTTCTGAGTGGGGAGCGGGGGAGCGGCGTTGGTCCGTTTCTTCTGCTGAGACGGCTGCGCTGGAGACTGGTCACGCGGCGGCGGAGACGGCTGCGCTGGAGACTTGTGAGGCGGTGAAGAGGACGGCTGCGCTGGAGAATGCTGAGGCGGTGAAGAGGACTGTTGCGCTGGAGACTGGTGAGGAGTCGATGGCCTTGGCTGCCAGTTCGGAAGCACGATGAATTCCTTTGGCCATAGAATTGGCGCTTTCTTGGCTTCTCCAAGTTCAAGCACCTCCCCATCTTCACCTGCAGGGTGGTGCAGCTTCAGCTCCTCAAAATCTTTCATCACTGCATCCACCCCGACAACAGCGTAGCCATTTGGAACCGGAGCAAAATGGTAAGTTGGATTAGGTCCAATTGGTAGGGCATAGCCGACCGCCACCTTCACGGATATGTTATAAACTTTCACATGCAGCTCACAAGGTGTGCTCTCCGTGATATCATCCACTGGGTAGCGACGAAGAGGAGCCACTGCATCATCATTACCATCCTGGAGCTCCGTGGAAGCCACGCTGCTTTTCCGATTCGATGGGCCACCGGTACCATCGCATGCAGCTTCTACCATGTGCCGTTGAGATTGGCCGCTAGTACCTTGCTGGCTAAGCACGGCAATTTGTTCCTTCTGCAGCTTTAATTCTTCTTCTATATTACGCAGCCGGTCTGCAGCAGCGCGTGCTTCCATTGCCTCCCTTTCCTTTCTCCTCTGATGGCTTCTATCAGGAAATTTCTTCCTGTGCTCGGGAATCGCAATTGTCTTGGGCTTGGAGCCAGGTACGCCTCGTAACCGTCCGTCGTGTTCCTTATTCCCAAGGGCGCGTGTGAGCTCGTCATCCTCTCTATCGGGAATGAACCGTCCCTCTGCAACATCCTTTACTGCATTTCTAATTTCTTGGATGGGTAGTAGGGGATTATCTTTGTGTCTTCTGTTATATATGCACTTCCCTTCTGCGTCCAACGTGCCCCCATGCCCGTAAAACCAATTTCTTGCCCGTTCGATCCACTTGAGTGGCTCTGGAGTGATCCCATTAGCCAGCAGGTCCGCCTCAAGTTTCTCCCACTTAGGCATGCTAAAAGCGTAGCCACCAGGCCCCATAGTATGGTGGTACATCTTTAGAGCAGCATTTGCCGCATTTTTTGCAGACTTTTCCAGAGCTTCCTCTGATTTCTTGTACGCCACAAATTCTTCCCAGTAGTCCTTTATCTTCTCATACCCTTTATCGAAGTCTGGAGTCTTATTTTTCTTGACAAACAGGTTGTTCAATCTTTTCTTCCAGTTCTTGAATAGCTCGGCCATCTTCTTAAGTGCCCAGTCCTTGACTTTTTGCTCCATGATTTTCCGGGCAATCTTTTCTGCCTCATCTGGATCCTCCTCATCTGAATCCACCTCTGGCGCCGGCAGGGTGAAATTAACCATGAGCTTTCTCCAAAGTCTTTCTTTGCCCTTAACGCTGACATATAGCTGTCCTTTCTCCTTTGGCCGATGCCATTCTCGAACGGTGATCGGGATGAAGTCCCTAACAAGAACTCCGCATTGCTTTACCATTTTATTTTTAACACCAGGGGGAGCAGTCGGTGTGCCGTCTTCAGCGACTCTTTCGATCCTGTACCTTTCTTGGTCGCCCAACTTTTTGGCTGGGCCTCGTTTTGTCCTTACAGAAGATTTGCTCGATCCGGAGGGCTAAAAGAAGAAAGAGCGTTAATATATGTATATAGACAGCAGAGGCTTAATTAATACAATCTTCGGCTTCATTAATATATGTATATGCACCTCGCCGGAGTTTGCAACATTTAATGTTCCACCGGAGCCTTCGGCTTCTCCCTCGTCGGCTTCTCCCTCGCTGACTTCTCCCTCACCCCGGCCGTCGGGTTCTACCTCACCGGAGCCGTCTCTTCGGTTGAGAGACTCATCTCCCTCACCGGAGTTGTTCAAAAACTCCGTGGTGACATCGACAATATCTTCCGGCCCGCGGATTATATCCTGGAGGATATTTTCCTGATCTTCGTCTCGTTCCATAGTTTCTGCAAATTAAGAACAATGCACAAAACTTTAGTTGGGTAACTTGTTCCATATGTCAAGATACATCTACAATATCATCTCATTTGCAAGAACAAATTAGAAACTTCATATGCTGCCTTATAATCTCATTTGCAAGAGCACCTCGGGCGGGGAGCGGCAGAGCACCTCGGGCGGGGATTCTTGGGCGCGACGGCGAACTCGGAGACCCTAAACCCTAAAACATCAAGAAATTAAAGCCATTAAGCTCAAGAACATAAGACTCAAGCTAAAATATACATCAATATAGCTAAAATCATTTGCAAAGCTAAAATTAAAATTAACATCAATATGTAGCAAAACTAAAATTAACATCAATATATAGCAAAACTAAAACTAACACTAACAAAACTAATTCTAGCAAATGGCTAACAGAAAATGGCTAACAAAAAATAGCTAAAACCTAGCAACTAACACTAACAAATGGCTAACAAAAAACCATCTACAACTAACCTAGCAATTTCTATAACCTAACAATTTCTATAACCTAATAATTTCTATATCTAACAAATTTCTAAACATATTAATCATTTTAATCTACAATGCTACAATTTTAATCTAATTACTTCTAACCTTGAGTAGCAAAATTATGTTTAGAAATTTCTATAACAATTATAATCTATATCTAACAAATTTCTATAACAATTATAATCTACAATCTAGCTACAATGCAAAATTATGAAAAAAAAACACTCTCACCTTGAGTAGCTACGGTGGTGGTGGAGCGCGCCGGTGGTGGTGGAGCGGCGGCTAGCGGTGGTGGTGGACCGCGCCGGTGGTGGTGGCGGGGCCGCGCTGGTGGTGGTGGGCCGCGCCGGAGCTTCGGGCCGGCGAGCAAGAGGGAGGTACGGCGGCGGCTCCGCGGCCGGTCAAACGCGCGGCGGAGGAGGTGGAGGGCAGGGCCGCGCCGGAGCAGGGTGGCGGCAGAGGTGGAGGGCGGGGCCACGCCGGTGGTGGTGGAATCGCCGGAGCAGGGCTTCGCCAGAGCACTTCTTTCGTCGGGGGAACTGCGGCAGAGGTGGAAGAAGAGGGAAAGGCACGGGCGTTATAAACAATAGGGTCATTGGTCCCGGTTGCTGGCAAGAACCGGGACCAATGCCTTGGTCCCGGTTCTTGCCAGCAACCGGGACCAATGACCCCTGCAGTTAATGCAGATCCCGCGCGCGCGTCCACGGACTCTTTGGTCCCGGTTCTTGGTAGAAACCGGGACCAAAGAGTCCTTTTTCAAAAATATTTCGAACTTTTCAGTTCTGAAATTTTGTTCCCGCCTTTTTTTGTGTTTGAATATGAATTTCAAATGGTTTTGAATCTGAAAAGACTTTCAACATGAAAAGTGTTTAAATTTGAATAAATAATCCAAAATCATTTTCTATTTTTTCAAATTACTTATCTAAATATCTTTTTTGTTTTTCGTTTGTTAAAAATGACATTTTTTGTGAAGCAAGTACAACAAATATGGTGCAAAATGGCACCCATCCAATTATCACACAAAGTAGACCATATTGTATGGATAATCCACAAATATTGGTAATTTTCTCGGTTTCTAGCTAATTTCGCCTACTTAAACGACTTTATGCCTATTTTTCGAAAGTAATTCAAATTTGAACTACAAGTGTGTGATAGTTTCCTCTGAATTTTTTTTAAAATGATTTTAAGGTGCACAAGTAGTGGTTATATCACAGAACCGTCGATAGTTTTGGATAATTCGATCCCTTACAATGAATAGTAACGGCGGCCATTTTGACCGTTTTTAAAAAAAGTCAAAGAAAGTGAAAAAAATACACAAAAAATAAAATCCTTTGGCATGGAGTACTTTCATGTGTACTAGTTGGTAGGATAAATGATAAACTTGAGTTTTGACATAGTTTACAAAAAACTTCTTCACAAAAAGGTCAATCATCTATAAACATATATAAGTTTCGGGTCAAATGGCCTCGTTATGGTCATCCCCGTGTCATAGTTTGTCAAAATGTGCCCATATTTGACACATAGCTGTATCTTGGTACGACAAACAATGTTGCAGAACTGAGTTTTTTCAAATTACTTATCTAAATATCGTTTTTTGTTTTTCGTTTGTCAAAAATGACATTGGATCACTCTGTGAGCCACCAACCGGGACTAAAGGGAATCCCACCAATAAGGAAGAAGCACACGGATCGTGTGTTTCTTTCGAGCGCTTGTGAGCCGTTGGATCAGGGGTGTGTTTCTTTTGAGCGCTTGTGAGCTGTTGGATTTTTAGAACTAGTCCCGGTTGGTAACACCAACCGGGACTAAAGAATCACACGGATCGTGTGTTTCTTTCGAGCGCTTGTGAGCCGTTGGATCAGGGGTGTGTTTCTTTTGAGGGCTTGTGAGCTGTTGGATCAGCACTCCCACCACCACCACCACTCCCACCTCATCCACAGGTACACTTTCTAATCGCCTATAAATAGCGGCGTCCCTGCAGCGAACGGCACACAACGAGCGTCTACCTTCGCCACCGAATCCAATGGCTGGATTTAGCCTACCTGCTGGCATGTTCCCTGGCATTATTGTGTTCGTCCTTGTTCACCGGCCAGCCATTGGAGCCACCTCCTGTAGGACGGTGAACAATGACAACACAACGACGCTGTTGGAAACACAAGCCCTCAGGTAGGTTGAATCCAGCCACTGGATTAGGGTGACGCAATGATGAATTGCCGAGGAGGTGGGAGTGGTGGTGGTGGTGGAAGTGGTAGCCATGCCCCTCGGTCCGATCCAAGCAGCGGCAAGGCGCTCTGATGATCTGCGACATTCCCAACACTTTTTGGGACGGTCGTAGATCATCAGAGACGTCTTGCCGCTGTGGATCGAAGGTCGATTTGCTGCTCACGACCACGCGATGATTTGCAGTATACAAAGCATTCGGATTCCCGTCATACAGCCCTACGGTGCTAATACATTACTACACATCACATAAAGGTTTAATACATTACATTGATTTACATAAAAGCCATGAACCCTTCTTCGCGTATGTCCCTGGCCTATGATCGCTTCAGCCGTAACCATGGAGCATCTTCATTATTTAACGGGATGCTTGGGTCAGTTCTCACTGTGAAGGGCGGAATTTCATCAAACTTATCATAATCTGCTGACATGTCTGTCTTGTCCTCGACTCCCACGATGTTTCTTTTCCCTGAAAGAACTACGTGACGCTTTGGCTCATCGTCTGATGTATTCGTTTGCTTGTTTTTTCTTTTTTTCGGTCTGGAGGACATGTCCTTCACATAGAAAACCTGAGCCACATCATTGGCTAGGACGAATGGTTCGTTCTTGTAACAACCAAGATTCTTGAGATCCACTGTTGTCATCCCGTACAGCTGGTCTACCTTTATCCCTTCTCCATTCATGTTGACCCAACTGCACCGAAACAAAGGGACCTTAAAAGTAGGTCCATAGTCAAGTTCCCATATCTCCTCTATGCGACCATAGTATGTGTCCTTTTGCCCATCGTCGTTTGTTGCATCAAAGCGGACACCACTGTTCTGGTTGGTGCTCTTTTTATCTTGGGCGATCGTGTAAAATGTATTCCCATTTATCTCGTACCCTTGGAAATTCAATACAGTCGAAGATGGTGACGCGGCCAACAAGTAGAGCTGATCTCCGACAGTGGTGTCATTCATGAGCTGTAATCGCAACCAACTGCCGAAGGTCTCCATGTGTTTTTCTTTAATCCAGGAGTCATCCTTCCCCGGGTTCTTGGAGCGTACATAATTCTTGTGTTCCTCGATATACGGAGCCACGAAGGTGGAACTTTGTAGAACTGTGTAGTGTGCTTGAGTTAAAGAATGCCCGTCCCTACATATCAGTGCTTTCTTTCCTAGCGTGCCTTTTCCACTCAGTCTCCCCTCATGCCGCGATTCAGGAACACCAATCGGCTTAAGGTCAGGAATAAAGTCAACACAGAACTCAATGACCTCTTCTGTTCCATAGCCCCTTGAGATGCTTCCTTCTGGCCTAGCACGGTTATGAACATATTTCTTCAAGACTCCCATGAACCTCTCGAAGGGGAACATATTGTGTAGAAATACAGGACCGAGAATGGCAATCTCGTCGACTAGGTGAACCAGGAGATGCGTCATAATATTGAAGAATGATGGGGGGAACACCAACTCGAAGCTGACAAGACATTGGACCACAGCCTTCTGTAAACTTGGTAGAGTTACTGGATCGATGACCTTCTGAGATATTGCATTGAGGAATGCACATAGCTTCACAATGGGTACTCGAACATTTTCCGGTAGAAGCCCCCTCAATGCAACCGGAAGCAACTGCGTCATAATCACGTGGCAATCATGAGACTTCAGGTTCTGGAATTTTTTCTCTGCCATATTTATTATTCCCTTTATATTTGACGAGAAGCCAGCCGGGACCTTGATACTGCTCAGGCATTCAAAAAAGATTTCCTTCTCTGCTTTGGTAAGAGCGTAGCTGCTTAAGTATTGACGCCCTTTATCCGTCTGCTTGTTGTATGGGTCTTTCATACGTTGCTGGTCTGCCCGTGCTTCCGGTGTATCTTTTGTCTTCCCATACACGCCCAGGAAGCCTAGCAGGTTCACGCAAAGATTCTTCGTCACGTGCATCACGTCGATTGAAGACCGGACCTCTAGGACTTTCCAATAGGGTAGCTCCCAGAATATAGAGCACTTCTTCCATATGGGTACGTGGTTGTCAGCGTCATTCGGAACAGATAGACTGCCAGGACCCTTTCCAAAGATTACTTCTAAATCCTTGACCATGTCATATATAACATCACCATCAGGGAGGTTAGGCTTCTTCCGGCGATCTGCCTCACCGTTGAAATGCTTGCCGGGCTTTCTTACGGCATGACTGTTCGGAAGAAATCGACGATGCCCCAGGTACACATTCTTGTTTCCCAAATGTATACTTTCAGTCTTATCTAAACAGTGCGTGCATGCATTGTATCCCTTGTTTGACTGTCCTGAAATGTTACTAAGAGCAGGCCAATCATTGATGGTTACGAACAGCAACGCTCGTAGGTCAAATTCCTGTTGTTTGTGCTCATCCCACACACGTACACCTGGTTCGGACCACAACTGCAAAAGTTCATCAACTAATGGCCTTAGGTACACATCAATGTCGTTGCCGGGTTGCTTCGGGCCTTGGATGAGCACTGGCATCATAATGAACTTCCGCTTCATGCACAACCAAGGAGGAAGGTTGTAGATACATAGAGTCACGGGCCAAGTGCTATGACTGGAGCTCTGCTCCCCAAAAGGATTAAAGCCATCTGTACTTAGACCAAATCTTAAGTTCCTTGCGTCATCTGAAAATGTCGGGAACTCTCTGTCGATTTTTCTCCACTGGGACCCATCGGCGGGGTGTCTCAACTTCCCGTCTTTCTTACGCTCTTCTTTGTGCCATCGCAACAACCTGGCATGCTCTTTGTTTCTGAACAGACGTTTCAACCGTGGTATTATAGGAGCATACCACATCACCTTAGCAGGAACCCTCTTCCGGGGGGCTCGTCATCGCCCTCAACATCACCAGGGTCATCTTGTCTTATCTTGTACCGCAGTGCATTGCATACCGGGCATTTATCCATATTCTCGTACTCACCGCGGTACAGGATGCAGTCATTAATGCATGCATGTATCTTCTGCACATCTAATCCTAGAGGGCAGATAGCCTTCTTTGCTTCGTATGTAGTCTCGGGCAATTCGTTATCCTTTGGAAGCTTCGGCTTCATTATTTTCAGTAACTTCTCAAATCCCTTGTCAGAACAACCAGTCTCTGCCTTCCATTTCAGCAGTTCCAGTGTGGTACCGAGCTTTGTGCTGCCATCTTCGCAGTTTGGGTACAGCAACTTTTTGTGATCCTCAAGCATGGCCTCCAACTTTAGCTTCTCCTTTTCTGTATCGCATTCTCGCTTTGCATCAGAAATGACCCCACCAAGACCATCAGCGGGCTCATCTGATGCCCGATGTTCACCTCTTTCTTCTTCAACGTCTTCCATAACAGTATCACCGCATTCCTCAGGGAACATAGGATAGTTGTCATCATCCTCCTCTTCTTCATTGTCTTCCATCCTAACCCCTCTTTCTCCGTGCTTGGTCCAACAATTATAGCTGGGCATGAAACCTTTCCGAATCACGTGGTCTTGAATGGTTCTCGGGTCAGAGTACTCCCTGACGTTCCGACACTTCTCACATGGACAAGGCATAAAATTATTCACTTTGTTTGCCTCAGCCACATCGAGAAATTTATGCAGGCCTGCAATAAACTCGGAACTGCGTCGTTCGCCGTACATCCATCGCATCCGTGCATCCATCTGCATCATATATATAATTAAGTTTATCAAATACCATTACAATAACATCTTGAATAGTGAAATGACCACCGTACATCGACACGTGCAATATTTCTGTATCAATTACAGACGAAAAGGATAAAGTTGCTAACCTCGGCCGAGGATATCATTTTGTGTGAACTTAAGTGTGGGTCGGGCATTTCATCGAACACATCTTGTGCGTGGCAAAGGAAAAAAAATAGCACCCACTTCCCACCAATCCAAGAGAAAAAAATTAGAGGAGAGAAGGGGGGTGGGGGTTATTTATAGGCAGGGAGGGGTATTGGTCCCGGTTCTTGGCACGAACCGGGACCAAAGCTCCGCCGCACACCACGTGTCTGGCTCTGGAGCTTTGGTCCCGGTTCGTGCCAGAACCGGGACCAATACCCCCAACCGAACCGGGACCAATGGTCCACGGGGCTGTGGCAACTCGAACCGGGACCAGTGCCAGGCACTGGTCCCGGTTTTTACCTGAACCGGGGCTAATGGCTGGGGCGGCCCTGGACCAAAGATGGTTTTTCTACTAGTGATACTTGGGGGCTCTATTCCTAGGGAGTTTAGACATTGGAGGCACACACCCTTTTAATGTCATATAAAATACCAAAGATCCCCATATGTACATATTTGTATCTCCATCCTCCAATAGGTAAAAATAGCCATTGGACGCATCCACCCTGCCCGCCCTCAACAAGTTCCCCGCTGCCAGCCGCATCCACGAAACCCGTCTACGGCCGCCCGATCAACTCCTCCTCCGATTTAGGACGGGATCTCCCCGTCAGTCTGCCTTAGCTCACGCCCTTGTCCTCACCTCGTGCATTCATGCTCCGGCTCTACGCGATGCTTCCTGCTCCAACTCGTACGTGAAATTTGACTTTTGTGGGCAATTGTGTTTGTTGCTTCAACGCTGAATTCACAAGAATTGAGTAGTGGCACAAAGAGGGAAGGAAGGAAAGGAGCATTACGATGACACCTCGTCTTATTGTATATTCGCAAACGGTTTTGCTAGTTCTAAGTTGCCTGAGAACTCAATAAATCTCAGTCGCCTCGGTCGCCGTTGGATTGGATACCAAGATTCGTGCTGTTTTTTTTTAGCGAGCCTGACATGGTTTTGTTCTGTACGAAGCGAGGGCTTTTGCCACGAGAGAATCTGGGCTGCTACTTTTGCACCGCGTGTGTGGGCTGCACCTGCCCTGCTTTGTCTTGGGCTTTTTTCTTCTTTCTATCGTTTTTGTTTTTTCAATGGACATGGACTAGACTTTTGTCCCTACCGCTTGCGATGTAGATGGCCAGGCCAGCCAAGGCCCCAAATCAGCTGCACTATTTTTTCCCTAAAAAAAGAAGCTGCACTATTTATTTTTTTGTCTTTTTTGTTGTTTTTTTTTTGCGGAGAAAAGGGTGATAAATTAAAACTGAGCTCTTACAAACAGGTCCAGAAAGAAAAGGAAATTACGCATAGGTCCTCTATCTTCTTCTTCTGGAACTCGCCGCCGTTGACGCACGGAAGCCATCGGTGGCGCGCCGCTGCCACTGCTCCTCGACACAGGTTTGATCGGAGTCAGCCTCCTGGCAAGCGGGAAGTCGCCGAGTGTAACCTCCAAAGGCGTCGCCGGCAACGAAGAGCAAGCACAGATCACCATCTTCTTCATTTTCTCGAATTTCCCACACCGGATCCGCCACCGCCGAAGCCGCTGCGGAACCGCACCCCCATCACTGCACCTCACGAGCCCGCCACCGTCCCTGGGGAGGAAGACAGCGCAGGGACGACCGGCTCGGAGGACTGGAGCTCCACCGCAGGCGGCCAGCATCGTCACCTTGCCAAACACCTGCACAGAGTACATCGACACCACCTCCTCAACGACGAGGACGCCGGATTGGAAGGAGAAGGTGGAGAAGAAGAACTTCACGGCCGCCATCAGCTCCAACCCACCGACGGCAGCGAAGCACCAAAACAGCACCATCAAGCCGCCCAATCCGCAGATCGGCGACCACCAGACGGCTGCAGCACGAAGACGCCGCCCCAGAGGACGAAGCCAAGGTGGAAGACGAGCTGCAGCTCCCTTATTCCGCAGGCACGGCGCCGGCTCCACCCCACCGCCGCCGCCGGGAATAGCTCCAATACACATAAACTAAAACCTAATCTAACCTATACTACTGCCGCACGGCTAGATCCTCCGGATCCCCCCGCCTCACGACGCCGCGACGGCGCCGGAGACGAGGAGATCCATCGGAATCGCACCGGCGGAACTCTTTTCGCCTCTGCTTTCTCCGCTCTGTACTGTAGCACGGGGTGGGGAACGGACCGACGACTTAGTAGCCGGATTGTCTTTTTTGTTGTTGTTGCATGCTGGTTTGTTAGTATTCAGTATTTAAATGCACACGTCTATGATTTCTTTTTTTAGTGGAGTTTTCTTTCTATTTAAATGGTTCCATATAATGGTCTCTCGGTTTTGCTAGTTCTCGGTCGACCAAAAATTAGCTTAGAACTCGGTCACTTCGTTAAATATATAACGTCATTTTGTGCGCCATGTGAGTTGAAAATCGGTTGCAAGTGAGTTTTATTTTCAGTTTTAAGTAGGTTTTAACTGAGCAAAAACATTTCGGACCGCTCAGGTGGCATCGTTATTTGTGTTGTCTAGGAGTACAATAGGTTGCAACTGAGTTTGCAAGTGAGTTTTTTTGGGTTTCAAGTAGGTTGCAACTGAGCAAAAAAAAATCAGACCACTCAATTAGCATCGTTATTTGCGTTGTGTAGGGGTTGCAAGTAGGTTGCAACCAAGCAAAAAAAATTGGACCGCTCAATTATCATCGTTATGATAGTTGTTTAGGGGTTGCAAGTAGGTTGCAAGTAAGTTTTTGCAGTCGCAAGTGGGTTGCAAGTGGGTTTTTTCTAGTTTCAAAAAGGTTGCACCTGAGCAAAAATATTTCGGACCGCTCAATTAGCATAGTTATTTGTGTTGTCTAGGGGTTGCATGTAGGTTGAAACTAAGTTTTTCCAGTTGTAGGTGGGTTGCAAGTGATTTTTTTCCAGTTTCAAATAGGTTGCAACTGACCAAAAATGTTTCGGACCGCTCATTAGCATCGTTATTTGTGTTGTCTAGGGGTTGCATGTAGGTTGCAACTAAGTTTTTCCAGTTGCAAGTGGGTTGCAAGTGATTTTTTCCAGTTTCAAATAGGTTGTAACTTACCAAAAATGTTTCGGACCGCTCATTGGCATCGTTATTTGTGTTGTCTAGGGGTTGCATGTAGGTTGCAACTAAGTTTTTTCAGTTGTGTGATTTTTTTTCCAGTTTCAAATAGGTTGCAACTGACCAAAAATGTTTGGGACCGCTCATTAGCATCGTTATTTGTGCTGTCTAGGGATTGCAATTAGGTTGCAACTGAGCAAAAATATTTTGAACCGCTCAATTAGCATCGTTATTTGTGTTGTCTAGGTGTTGCAAGTAGGTTTTAACTAAGTTTTCCAGTTACAAGTGGGTTACAAGTGATTTTTTTTTCAGTTTCAAGTAGGTTGCATTGCAACTGAGTAAAAATATTTTAGACCGCTTAATTAGCATCGTTATTTGTGTTGTCTAAGTTTTGCAAGTAGGTTGCAACTCAGTTTTTCCAGTTGCAAGTGGGCTGCAACGAAAAATGTTCCTGACCATTGTATTACCTTCGTGATGCGTTTTTGCTAAGAGTTGCATGTAGGTTGTAACTAATTTTTTTCCAATTACAAGTGGATTGCCACTGAGAAAAATATTTGCAGGTTTTGTGTATCTGCAAATACTTTGCACACCCTGTGTTGCTGGAGCTTATTTGCACACCGGTGTCAACTGCGTCTCAGTTACACACCATGTCTAATTGTATCTCAGTTGCACACATATGGTAAATGAAGTCTGATTAAGAAATCGCTCATTGTTATTATTTCATTTTTAGAAGATGAATGTAACTGTGTTAAAATTGTATCTATACGATTAAAATTGCATGAATATATTATTTCACCTTTTTACTGCTTTTTTTCAACAACAAAAAATATTTTTTGCAAAGAGACACGCGGAACTTTCTAAGTATTTATTGATGGATTATTCAGTGAGTTGACATTTTTTTTTGAGATAATTCAGTGAGTTGACATAAATTAAGAAGTACAGCTAGTAATCCCAGAAAGAAAGGTCCATGGGCCAGGGGTAGGTGCACGTACAACTCATGCCTCAAATATAAACAGATGATCGATCACACCAGGAAAAGCACGAACCGGCACCAAAATAGATGGATACAGGAATCGACTTAAAAACAGTGAGTTCTCAGGCAACTTAGCCCCAGACGGTCCCCATTCGCAAAATAGTACGACACTTCACCCCGTAGCAACGCACGGATATTTAGCTAGTTTTGTTAATTGATTACAATCTCTTTAAAAGGGTTCGTATGAGTAATATTAAGCAACCTTGCAAAGCCAACAAGAAAGGATGCATGCATGCAAGGCAAATGTAATTCTACTATATATAAAAGACAGAAGAATCCCGCCCCTCTCCGGCCTTCCACGCCGCGGGCGATCCACACCCGTCCGATCTACGAAATCGACGGCCAGTATAGGCCCACGTCGCCCCAGTCGCGTGGAACACTGTACATCCCGAATATCTGCCAATGGTAGCGCGCCGCATGGCCCGGTCACGCGCCGGTCGCGCCAGTTCCATCCGGTCGCCGCGGACTTTCAAAAAAAAACCCGCGGAAGGACCTGTCTGTGATCGCGGGAGGATTGAAACACAAAAAAAAAATTCGGGGACCTTCGTGAAAAAAATCGCCACAGCCCCCCTCCCTCCTCTCTCTCCCACGACGCCGAGATCGCCGCCGCCGCCGCGCATCGCGGCCGCTCCACGCCTCCCCGGCCAAATCCACGGCCACTGCGAGCTCCGCCGCCTCCGCCTCTCCCTCCTCGCCGGAGATCAGGTGCTGGGACGCCCAAATCTCGCCGAAATCGCGGCCGCCACGCTCGCTGTCCTCCGCCGCGTCTGCGGCTCTCCAGCGACGCTCCGGCGACGCCACCTTCTGGCAGCCCGCGTCGAGCTGCGCGGCCCAGAACGCACTGCAGCGGCCGCGCCGTCGCCAACGGATCCGCGGCCAGATCCGTCCGCGCCATTGCTGACGTCAGTACGACGTCAGCGTGGGGCCGTCCTGTCAGCGCCTGTGGAATTTCGGAAAATGGTTAAAAAATAGAAAAACCCTGACAGGCGGGCCCGGTTTATTATATAAAATCCAGAAAAAACATTAAATTTACAAAAAAAACAATATCTTTTCACTGGTTTATCAGAAAAATATGAATTATATATCAAAATGTTTAGAAAAATAAATCTAATTTGTTTGTGTTAAAATCCATACATTTTGGAACATTCCAATTTGAAAAATATTTGGAAACAACCTAAAGCCATTCTGTATTTATAAATTTTAATTAATCTACTTATTTTCGCTGGTTCGTCAGGAAAATATGAAACAAATATATAAACACGAAAAAAAATATTAATGCGAAAATGTTTTATAAATATTTGAACAATAACTACAACAGTATTTCAAACCTACTGATATGGAAAAACAATAATTCAAAATACGATCAAAATTCAATTTTGCATATACTAAAATCGTGTATTCCTACAAAATTCAAATATTTAACAAACTAAAAAAACAAATTCACATACAAATAAGTTACCAATTTTAACAAATTCCAAAAACTAAACAATTTACACATGTATTTTTTTAAAAAATTCAACGGTTCCAGATATGAATAACTTTTGAATATGGACATTTCAAAAATTTGAACAACTTCACAACCTATACAATTTTTGAATTTCAACAATTTTACGATCGAACAATTCAAAATTTTAGCCCACGGGCGCGGCAAAGCCGCGAAAACTAAAAAAATAAAAAATAGCAAAAAAAATGTTGACATTTTTTCAAAAATAATTGCAAACAATTCTAAATATAATTTTGCAATGATTCTAAATAATGCAAACTAACAATTTGAAAATGCCCCATTTTTTTTGGAAAATAGTCCCAAAAAAAATCCAAACTAAAAAAATAGAAAACAATCCAACAAAAATGTGGACATTTCTTTTTGAATAATTGTAAGTAGTTCTAAATATGATTTTTGCAATAATTCAAAATAATGCAAACTAATAATTTCAAAAATGCCCCCATTTTTTTTTGGAAAATAATCCAACCTATCCATATGATTTTGAAGTAATTCTAAATAATGCAAACCATCAATTTTAAACATGTTCATACAAAAAATGACAAATATATCAACAGGATCACATCAAATTACATATGCACGGCCAAAATTTAAATTTCAAATTTCCATATCGTTTCTAATTTAAATTCCAAATTTCCATATCGTTTCTAAATGAATTTCAACACTTTTACGATTGAAAAAATTCAAAAAATTTGCCCACGGGTGCGGCGAAGGCCGCGCTTAATCCCCTAGTAGTTTTCTTAATGGAGTAGAGGATGTGCCATGTAATTTATTATACTCCCTCTGATCCGTTAAAATTGTCGTAACTGGATAATGTAATACTTACAACCTGTACGTACAACCAGCAACAGTTTATTCGGATCCGAGGGAGTAACAATTCTACTCGAATGGATTTACTAAACATCGATCATTTGCTAAACCAATAGCAAATTAAGTTGCTAGACCATTTAGACAGCCTCTTATTCGAAGGGAAAACCCTGCGGTTGGAGTGCGCCCTTAATTAGTCCTGCAGTGCCGGAACATGTCTTCCACGTCGTGCTTCTTGGCAGCCGCCGACGGGTACGGCCCGAAGCCCGATGAAGCAGGCAACCGATACCCTGGGACCCACGCTGTTAGCCACCACACGGTGCTCCACGCTCTTGAAGCTGTCGTTGGACATGAGCTGCAGGTAGTCGCCGACGTTGACCACCAGCGCCCCCGCCACGGCCGGCACGTCCACCCACTTCTCGTCATCGACGAGCACCTGGAGCCCGCCGACGGTGTCCTGGAGGAGCACGGTGAGGAGACTGGCGTCGGAGTGCCTGGTGGTGCCTAGCGTGAGGTGTGGCTCCGGACAAGCCGGGTAGTAGTGGCCGGCGATGCTCAGCCGGTCCAGGCACATCGTCTCCTCCTCCAGGTAGCCTGGATCCAGACCCAGCGCCTCCGACAGCAGCTCGAGTAGAGCACGGCCTAGCCGCTGAACCTGCCGGGCGTACTCCGGCGTGACGGCCCTGCACGCCACGGGGATCTCCTCCGGCGGCATCTCGAGGAACATGGTGTCGCGCCAGCTGGCCGCTGGCGACTGGAACAGGTCGAAGTTGGAATTGAACTGGACGCGCCGGCGGTGATCCCGGCTGTAGTACGCGCGCTTCGTCTCCACGGAAGACTCGTGGAAGCGACGCACCGAGGCGAGCATCTCCGCGAGAAGGTCGTCCGGTACACCGTGGTTCACCACCTGGAAGAAGCCCACCCCCTGCGCGGCCGCCTTCACATGGGCAACCAGCTCGGCTCGCGAGGCAGACGCCAGGTCGATGACCGGTATGGTCAAGTGGTGGGGCTCGGCGTCGGCGTCCACTGCAGGGAGGGACTCGGGCGGGTGGTGGAAGATGGATGGGACAGCGGTGACGCCGGAATCGACGAGGCCTTTGACGCCGGCCTTGGTGTCGTCGAAGGCCGTGAGGGCTCGGAGGCGCGCATGGTCGGAGGCCATGGATGGATTAGCTAGCTAGCTAGAGCTAGGTGTGTCGTCTCTGTACATACTTACATTTCCCCAACAACCAAACCGACAAACTCATCAGTCAACAGTGATCAATAGTGCTTCGATCTAAACCCCGCCAGCCATTAGCACTGCTTCGGATGTCTCCAGTCCCCTCTACTTCCTGTAGTCGGGTGTGGAGTTGTTGTTTTGGTTCGTTATTATAAGTTTTTTTATAAAGAGAATATATTAAAATTGGAGTTACCCAGCCTCTGCGACAACGAAAAGTTCTAAAATCATTAGGACGAACATAGCTCTAAAAAAAATCTCGCTAGAGTGATATATTCCAAACCACCACCTAGACAACATCCGAAGTCCAAATTCTCCAAAAACGACACCTCCAAGGAAGAAACAGTGCACAAGCACCGTCGCCGCCCGATCGTAAATGTTAGGTTTTCACCCTCGAATAAATCATCGCTCTCAAAACAATGCGTTTAACAAAGCTATTCCCAGTCACAACCAGATCAGATCTTGGATTCACAACCAGAAAGGTAAGACCCTATACTCCTCCTATATATGCTGCCGCCGCCGCTTGCCGCTGCCGCAGCTACAAGTCATGAATCACTAAGCAAATTCCACATCACCTCGAAGACTCGGTCCGCCATTACTAGACTTCACACCTCAGCCGCCATGACATTCCCCACCACTATTGTCACAAAAGAAATCGAATCCCGAATTGTCTCATGGTGACAACAGACAACGAAGTTTCGCGTCCCTCCATCCTGCAGCCTCACGGCCCGAAATATGGTTGCACACGACCCAATCTCATCTGATCCAGCAATCTACATGCGTCTAGCGCCCAATGGAGATCACCGGCGGAGCCTTCTGGAACTCGTCAACAGGCAGATCAATGAAGACCAATATCTAGCAGGACACCGTCGACCCTAAGACCACCTTCATTTATTCAGGCCAACCAGTCGACCCCCACGCCGCCGGACCACCGTCATGCCTGGGGCCGGCGTCCATGTGATGCGGACCGGACAGCAGGCCAGTCGTCGCGCGCCGGAGAAGGACCCAGCGGACACGCAACCTCGGCCCTCCAGGCTCAACGAGTCTAGATCGGGCCACGCCGCCGCAGCCACCGTTGCGTGTCGCCATCGCATGGCAGCTCTCCGACCGCCGCCGCCGCGCACTAGCGCAGCCGTCGGAGAGAGAACGGGCGCCGCCTTCTCACCCCATGGTCGCGACCAGTGGACGCCCCGCCACCTCCTTGCCGTGCGGGCTGTTCCGCCGACCCCTCCAGCGGCTGCGCTTGTGGGGGTTCAGCGCAGAAGATCTCAAGGACTTGTTCTTATATTTAGTTTTACCTTGTTGCACCGGACCTTTGGCTTGTTTGTGTGTGTACGTTGTGTACTTGGAAGAAAACAAAATCATTAAAAGAGATGATGCATACCATAAAAATGCACTACATAGGAGTGGTAGTGATATCGGAGCTTACACCGGTCGCTTTACACAAAAATTGAAATCAATAGTTCTAGGGCTCAAAAACATCTGAAATAAAGTATGCACACTAGTACAGAACGACACATTAGACACCCCTCTATGGCAACGACACAAGTTAGGCGATGGAAGAAATGAGTTATGCGCGCTTCCGCGAAATTGCGCGTGCGCTAGTCGGTCGATGGGCTTGGCTCAACGGAAACGGACGTCAAAATATCTCCGTTACCCATATATTTGCCAACGGAGGAAAAATTACCTCCGTTGCGGATATGCCCACAACAGAAACGGAGTTCTAGCAATCTTTGTTTCCCATGTGAAAGCCCAGTAAGCGGTGCCCATATAAAAATCACCCACTGCGGTGTTTCTCACTCTCACTCTCCACTCTCCCCCAGGTCCTAACCCTAGCCGCACACTCTCTCCACCTACTTCACTCGCTCGATGGCGAACCCCTCCGGCGCCGACGGAAGTTAGAGCATCTTCCTCCGCCAACGATCCAAGTCACCAACCGGAGCTGCCTCTCCCCGACATCATCACCGAGTTCCACGGCGACTGATCTCGTGAGTTCTTGTGGACCCGTCAGATCCCCCACGGATCCACGGCGGCGGAGGCCCCCGACCCCCTGATCTCGTCCTCCTCGGACGAAGAGGACTCGAATCTGGAGGTCGGTCTCCTCCCCTCTCGCGCCGCCTTTGAGCGCGGCCGCGCCGACGGTGTCATTCGGGCGGTTACGATGCAGAGAGCAGTCCGCATCTACGCCGCCAAGCACACGATGGAAGCCGCCCAGGAGACGTTGTTCCAGACGCAGCTCCGGGCGGCCATAGACCAGTCTCTTCTCCCTGGCCAGGGCCCTGGGCCAGATGCGGCGGCGACGGCTGAGGAGGAGGAGGAGGAGAAGGATGCGCCGGTGTTTGAGGAGGATGAGGTCTCCTCTGAAAGTAGCTCCGGCGCCTAGGACGCATCCATCGGCTGTAAGCGATCCCGCCACGCCTAAGGTAAAACCCTATAGTGCCTAAACAACCACTTTATTTGCTCTATATTCTTAGCTATTTAGCTAGTTTGCTCTGTTGTTTAGATCCGTTTATTCTGTATTTGCTCTGTATTCTTAGCTATTTAGCTTTGTTTACTTTGTTAGCTCTGTTGTTTAGATCTGTTTACTCTGTATTTGCTCTGTATTCTTAGCTATTTAGATATGTTTTTTAGCTATGTTTACTCTGTATTTGCTCTCTATTCTTAGTTATTTAGCTCTGTATTTGCTATGTTAGCTAGTTTGCTCTGTTATTTAGCTCCGTTTACTGCTTATTAGCTCTGTTTATTAGATCCGTTTACTGTTTTTTAACAATGAATATTCCTTGTGTGAAGGGTTTGGTGGATGCTTGGTGACGATGCTGCTACCGTGAAAACCTAGGAGCGGGCTCCGTACACGGTGCCGTCACCAGGAGCAGTACATTTTGTGCAGCACGATGAAGACAATTGATGATCATCCGGCGGTCGTGAAGACATAGGAGTAGAGCTCCAGCCACACGCACCGATCAACTTTTGTACAGCAGGGCGAACATGAATACGGTGACGAACTGGCGGCCGTCTAGTCGAATGGAGCGGGGCTCCATCGAAGGCGCAGCCCCGTCACCGTGCATTTTTTTGTTTTCCTGTAACCCCTATTAGAAAAGGTGTTTAGTACAACTCCGTGTCTAATGTAAAACATATCAGTAACGATGTAATATAATAACCGTTGCACGATGAGGGTTTTGGCCCATTTCCGATATGTCGTTTGGTACTAGTGACAACTGCATATACAACATAATGTACACCATAAATTAATTTAAAACCTTTTTCTTTTGGGCTACACAAAAAGAGAAATTTCGTGGAAAAGGAGCTATTTCCCCTTATTCACGCTCACAATATTTTTTTTAGCACCGAATACGATTTTTCCCCAAATTTTTTACAGATATGTAGATAACATGGGTATGTATCCAAAGAAAAAAGATTTGAAGTTTTTCAAACTCAAATTTAACATTTTCATTTTTTTTTTGCACCCGAGCACACCACAAATATGCCTTCACTACACATATATATCTCTATATATTAAGGCGTGTCAAATTCCCGCGCGGAGAGGCTCTGGCACTGTAGCTGCTACAGTGTTAGCTACGGGGTACTGTAGTACCTGTAGCAGTCTACAGTTTTTTTTTTTTTGCACAACATTTTTCCTTTTTTTTAAGCCTCCAAAATCACGGCATCTTTCAAACCTGATCATTCTACAAACATGCAAACAATTTAATTCGTAATAATTTTCTAACTTCAGCAATTTAAATATTTGAAAATTTCAAAAAAAAAATACCTTCCAAATTTGAACAGTCCTACAAACGGACGTTACCAAAATTGAAATACAACCACATTGAAACATTATAATTCAAATTCCAAATTTCATTACTTTAGGCTTTTAAAGGTCTTCCGCACCTAAACATTTTACAAACGTCACAATGATCCAAATCTAAATAACTTTCCAACCTGAACAATTTTCCAAACCTAAACATTTCTATAACATAAAACCAAATATTTACGACAAAACAAAAAAACATGTTTGGAAAAATCGAATTTCCCAACATGTGGCAAAATTTTAGGAACACAAAAAATCAATTTGAAGCATTTCATTATTACTCAATATATTAAGGGAAGTGACTTTCTCGCGCGGAGAGGCCCTCTGACACTGTAAATCTACAGTGTTAGCTACAGTAGTACAGTTGTACACTGTAGCTACCTACAGTACTCGATCTTGCCGTCAATTGTTGATCCAACGTGCAGCACATCCTCCGTGACAGATTTTCCTTTTTTTTTGCACAACATTTTTCCTTTTTTTTAAGCCTCCAAAATCACAGCATCTTTCAAACCTGATCATTCTACAAACATGCAAACAATTTAATTCGTAATAATTTTCTAACTTCAGCAATTTAAATATTTGAAAATTTCAAAAAAAAACTACCTTCCAAATTTGAACAGTCCTTCAAACGGACGTTACCAAAATTGAAATACAACCACATTGAAACATTATAATTCAAATTCCAAATTTCATTACATTAGGCTTTTAAAGGTCTTCCGCACCTAAACATTTTACAAACGTCACAATGATCCAAATCTTAATAACTTTCCAACCTGAACAATTTTCCAAACCTAAACATTTCTATAACATAAAACCAAATATTTACGACAAAACAAAAAAACATGTTTGGAAAAATCGAATTTCCCAACATGTGGCAAAATTTTAGGAACACAAAAAATCAATTTGAAGCATTTCATTATTACTCAATATATTAAGGGAAGTGACTTTCTCGCGCGGAGAGGCCCTCTGACACTGTAAAATCTACAGTGTTAGCTACAGTAGTACAGTTGTACACTGTAGCTACCTACAGTACTCGATCCTGCCGTCAATTGTTGATCCAACGTGCAGCACATCCTCCGTGACAGATTTTCCTTTTTTTTTGCACAACATTTTTCCTTTTTTTAAGCCTCCAAAATCACAGCATCTTTCAAACCTGATCATTCTACAAACATGCAAACAATTTAATTCGTAATAATTTTCTAACTTCAGCAATTTAAATATTTGAAAATTTCAAAAAAAAAACTACCTTCCAAATTTGAACAGTCCTTCAAACGGACGTTACCAAAATTGAAATACAACCACATTGAAACATTATAATTCAAATTCCAAATTTCATTACATTAGGCTTTTAAAGGTCTTCCGCACCTAAACATTTTACAAACGTCACAATGATCCAAATCTTAATAACTTTCCAACCTGAACAATTTTCCAAACCTAAACATTTCTATAACATAAAACCAAATATTTACGACAAAACAAAAAAACATGTTTGGAAAAATCGAATTTCCCAACATGTGGCAAAATTTTAGGAACACAAAAAATCAATTTGAAGCATTTCATTATTACTCAATATATTAAGGGAAGTGACTTTCTCGCGCGGAGAGGCCCTCTGACACTGTAAAATCTACAGTGTTAGCTACAGTAGTACTGTTGTACACTGTAGCTACCTACAGTACTCGATCCTGCCGTCAATTGTTGATCCAACGTGCAGCACATCCTCCGTGACAGATTTTCCTTTTTTTTTGCACAACATTTTTCCTTTTTTTTAAGCCTCCAAAATCACAGCATCTTTCAAACCTGATCATTCTACAAACATGCAAACAATTTAATTCGTAATAATTTTCTAACTTCAGCAATTTAAATATTTGAAAATTTCAAAAAAAAACTACCTTCCAAATTTGAACAGTCCTTCAAACGGACGTTACCAAAATTGAAATACAACCACATTGAAACATTATAATTCAAATTCCAAACTTCATTACATTAGGCTTTTAAAGGTCTTCCGCACCTAAACATTTTACAAACGTCACAATGATCCAAATCTTAATAACTTTCCAACCTGAACAATTTTCCAAACCTAAACATTTCTATAACATAAAACCAAATATTTACGACAAAACAAAAAAACATGTTTGGAAAAATCGAATTTCCCAACATGTGGCAAAATTTTAGGAACACAAAAAATCAATTTGAAGCATTTCATTATTACTCAATATATTAAGGGAAGTGACTTTCTCGCGCGGAGAAGCCCTCTGACACTGTAAAATCTACAGTGTTAGCTACAGTAGTACTGTTGTACACTGTAGCTACCTACAGTACTCGATCCTGCCGTCAATTGTTGATCCAACGTGCAGCACATCCTCCGTGACAGATTTTCAAAAACGGCCCTCACAAGTCGAGAATTAGCTCCGCTACCCACGTTTTCTCGCAGACAAGTACCAAAATGAAATTTCGTACAAGCACAGGGACCCCGTCGTAATACTTCGCGCACTCCCCCTCTCTCCTCCTCTCTCTCCCGCGAACCCGCCGTCGCCGGCGACGGCGGCTTTTTCCAACCTAAATATTTCCAAAACATAAAAACAATTATTCACGACAAAAAAAAACAAACATGTTTGGAAGATTCAAAATTGTCAACTTCTGGCAGAATTTTAGGGAAACAAATAAACAAATTGAAGCATTTCAATCCATATCCCAAATTTAAACCCTCCAAACAAAAATTATAACTCTTTGAAGCCCGAATATTTTATGAACGTGACATGTACGTTCCCACTTTCAACGGGCACAGTAGCCGCTACAGTGTTAGCTACTGAAACCGAGTATTTGGATCCAGAAATTTGTCTTTTAGATCTAGCCCCGAGTAGCATTTTTTATTACCTGCCTGTCATGTACAAATTTTTCGTGAACCAAATTATATACGCGCACTGTAAAAAAATACTAACTAATCATGGCAAAATGCAACCATATTTAAACATTTCAGTTTGGTTAAAATTTGGAGAGAAAAAAACCAAATGCACTTGCTCTAATTATACGGAGTTGAATTTAACAAATTTTTGTAATTACGGATTTCAATTGAATAAATGTGCATTTTCACTCATTGTGTACTTAAATTAAATATTGATAAAAGAAAAACATTTTTAAACATTTCAATTTGCTTAACAAATGGGAATTTGCTAAATATTTGCAGATTCTCTAAACTATATAAAAAATGCTCCGAAAAAATCAACGCTAACTATGTATGGCAAAACGAAAAACATATTTGAACAATTCAAAATGGTCAACATTTCGATGCAACATAAATGAACTTTCCCGAATTGTGGACTCGAATCCATAAAATATGCATTACCACTAACTACGTACTTACATTAAATATCATTTGGAAAATACAAGCATATTTGAACATTTCAAACTGCTGAAATATTGGAGATACTCCAAAATATATCGACATGCTCAGAAAAATAAATGGTACTTATTAATGTTCAACGGGCACAGTAGCCGCTACAGTGTTAGCTACAGTGGGTACGTTAGTACACTGTAGCAGTCTACAGTGCTACTTTTTTTTTGCACAACATTTTTCTTTTTTTTAAGCTTCCAAAATCACAGCATCTTTCAAACCTGATCATTCTACAAACATGCAAACAATTCAATTCGTAATAATTTTCTAACTTCAGCAATTTAAATATTTGAAAATTTCAAAAAAAAAACTACCTTCCAAATATGAACAGTCCTTCAAACGGACGTTACCAAAATTGAAATACAACCACATTGAAACATTATAATTCAAATTCCAAATTTCATTACTTTAGGCTTTTAAAGGTCTTCCGCACCTAAACATTTTACAAACGTCACAATAATCCAAATCTTAATAACTTTCCAACCTGAACAATTTTCCAAACCTAAACATTTCTATAACATAAAACCAAATATTTACGACAAAACAAAAAAAACATGTTTAGAAAAATCGAATTTCCCAACATGTGGCAAAATTTTAGGAACATAACTACAGTACTCGATCCTGCCGTCAATTGTTGATCCAACGTGCAGCTCCGTGACAGATTTTCAAAAACGGCCCTCACAAGTCGAGAATTAGCTCCGCTACCCACGTTTTCTCGCAGACAAGTACCAAAACGAAATTTCGTACAAGCACAGGGACCCTGTCATAATACTTCGCGCACTCCCCCTCTCTCCTCCTCTCTCTCCCGCGAACCCGCCGTCGCCTACAAACATTTTCGGACAATACAATTTGCTAAGTATTTCGAAATACCCTAAACGACAAATTCGGCAAATTTCAGCACTTCGAATCCCGACGGGCACAGTAGCCGCTATTTGAGAAAAACGTCACAATAATCACAACATTTTTCCTTTTTTTGAGCCTCCAAAATCACAGCATCTTTCAAACCTGATCATTCTACAAACATGCAAACAATTCAATTCGTAATAATTTTCTAACTTCAGCAATTTAAATATTTGAAAATTTCAAAAAAAAACTACCTTCCAAATTTGAACAGTCCTTCAAACGGACGTTACCAAAATTGAAATACAACCACATTGAAACATTATAATTCAAATTCCAAATTTCATTACTTTAGGCTTTTAAAGGTCTTCCGCACCTAAACATTTTACAAACGTCACAATAATCCAAATCTTAATAACTTTCCAACCTGAACAATTTTCCAAACCTAAACATTTCTATAACATAAAACCAAATATTTACGACAAAACAAAAAAACATGTTTGGAAAAATCGAATTTCCCAACATGTGGCAAAATTTTAGGAACATAAAAAATCAATTTGAAGCATTTCATTATTACTCAATATATTAAGGGAAGTGACTTTCTCGCGCGGAGAGGCCCTCCGACACTGTAAATCTACAGTGTTAGCTACAGTAGTACTGTTGTACACTGTAGCTACCTACAGTACTCGATCCTGCCGTCAATTGTTGATCCAACGTGCAGCACATCCTCCGTGACAGATTTTCAAAAAGGGCCCTCACAAGTCGATAATTAGCTCCGCTACCCGCGTTTTCTCGCAGACAAGTACCAAAACGAAATTTCATATAAGCACAGGGACCCCGTCGTAATACTTCGCGCACTCCCCCTCTCTCCTCCTCTCTCTCCCGCGAACCCGCCGTCGTCTTTTTTTTTTTGCACAACATTTTTCCTTTTTTTAAGCCTCCAAAATCACAGCATCTTTCAAACCTGGTCATTCTACAAACATGCAAACAATTTAATTCGTAATAATTTTCTAACTTCAGCAATTTAAATATTTGAAAATTTCAAAAAAAAAACTACCTTCCAAATTTGAACAGTCCTTCAAACGGACGTTACCAAAATTGAAATACAACCACATTGAAACATTATAATTCAAATTCCAAATTTCATTACTTTAGGCTTTTAAAGGTCTTCCGCACCTAAACATTTTACAAACGTCACAATGATCCAAATCTTAATAACTTTCCAACCTGAACAATTTTCCAAACCTAAACATTTCTATAACATAAAACCAAATATTTACGACAAAACAAAAAACATGTTTGGAAAAATCGAATTTCCCAACATGTGGCAAAATTTTAGGAACATAAAAAATCAATTTGAAGCATTTCATTATTACTCAATATATTAAGGGAAGTGACTTTCTCGCGCGGAGAGGCCCTCTGACACTGTAAATCTACAGTGTTAGCTACAGTAGTACTGTTGTACACTGTAGCTACCTACAGTACTCGATCCTGCCGTCAATTGTTGATCCAACGTGCAGCACATCCTCCGTGACAGATTTTCAAAAACGGCCCTCACAAGTCGAGAATTAGCTCCGCTACCCACGTTTTCTCGCAGACAAGTACCAAAACGAAATTTCGTACAAGCACAGGGACCCCGTCGTAATACTTCGCGCACTCCCGCGAACCCGCTGTCGCCTACAAACATTTCCGGACAATACAATTTGCTAAGTATTTCGAAATACCCTAAACGACAAATTCGGCAAATTTCAGCACTTCGAATCCCGACGGGCACAGTAGCCGCTATTTGAGAAAAACGTCGCAATAATCACAACATTTTTCCTTTTTTTAAGCCTCCAAAATCACAGCATCTTTCAAACCTGATTATTCTACAAACATGCAGACAATTCAATTCGTAATAATTTTCTAACTTCAGCAATTTAAATATTTGAAAATTTCAAAAAAAAAACTACCTTCCAAATTTGAACAGTCCTTCAAACGGACGTTACCAAAATTGAAATACAACCACATTGAAACATTATAATTCAAATTCCATATTTCATTACTTTAGGCTTTTAAAGGTCTTCCGCACCTAAACATTTTACAAACGTCACAATAATCCAAATCTTAATAACTTTCCAACCTGAACAATTTTCCAAACCTAAACATTTCTATAACATAAAACCAAATATTTACGACAAAACAAAAAAACATGTTTGGAAAAATCGAATTTCCCAACATGTGGCAAAATTTTAGGAACATAAAAAATCAATTTGAAGCATTTCATTATTACTCAATATATTAAGGGAAGTGACTTTCTCGCGCGGAGAGGCCCTCTGACACTGTAAATCTACAGTGCTAGCTACAGTAGTACTGTTGTACACTGTAGCTACCTACAGTACTCGATCCTGCCGTCAATTGTTGATCCAACGAGCAGCACATCCTCCATAACAGATTTTCAAAAACGGCCCTCACAAGTCGAGAATTAGCTCCGCTACCCACGTTTTCTCGCAGACAAGTACCAAAACGAAATTTCGTACAAGCACAGGGACCCCGTCGTAATACTTCGCGCACTCCCCCTCTCTCCTCCTCTCTCTCCCGCGAACCCGCCGTCGTCTTTTTTTTTGCACAACATTTTTCCTTTTTTTTAAGCCTCCAAAATCACAGCATCTTTCAAACCTGATCATTCTACAAACATGCAAACAATTTAATTCGTAATAATTTTCTAACTTCAGCAATTTAAATATTTGAAAATTTCAAAAAAAAAACTACCTTCCAAATTTGAACAGTCCTTCAAACGGACGTTACCAAAATTGAAATACAACCACATTGAAACATTATAATTCAAATTCCAAATTTCATTACATTAGGCTTTTAAAGGTCTTCCGCACCTAAACATTTTACAAACGTCACAATGATCCAAATCTTAATAACTTCCAACCTGAACAATTTTCCAAACCTAAACATTTCTATAACATAAAACCAAATATTTACGACAAAACAAAAAAACATGTTTGGAAAAATCGAATTTCCCAACATGTGGCAAAATTTTAGGAACATAAAAAATCAATTTGAAGCATTTCATTATTACTCAATATATTAAGGGAAGTGACTTTCTCGCGCGGAGAGGCCCTCTGACACTGTAAATCTACAGTGTTAGCTACAGTAGTACTGTTGTATACTGTAGCTACCTATAGTACTCGATCCTGCCGTCAATTGTTGATCCAACGTGCAGCACATCCTCCGTGACAGATTTTAAAAAACGGCCCTCACAAGTCGAGAATTAGCTCCGCTACCCACGTTTTCTCGCAGACAAGTACCAAAACGAAATTTCGTACAAGCACAGGGACCCCGTCGTAATACTTCGCGCACTCCCCCTCTCTCCTCCTCTCTCTCCCGCGAACCCGCCGTCGCCGGCGACGACGGCTTTTTCCAACCTAAACATTTCCAAAACATAAAACCAATTATTCACGACAAAAAAAACAAACATGTTTGGAAGATTCAAAATTGTCAACTTCTGGCAGAATTTTAGGGAAACAAATAAACAAATTGAAGCATTTCAATCCATATCCCAAATTTAAACCCTCCAAACAAAAATTATAACTCTTTGAAGCCCGAATATTTTATGAACGTGACATGTACGTTCCTACTTTCAACGTGCACAGTAGCCGCTACAGTGTTAGCTACTGAAACCGAGTATTTGGATCCAGAAATTTGTCTTTTAGATCTAGCCCCGAGTAGCATTTTTATTACCTGCCTGTCATGTACAAATTTTTCGTGAACCAAATTATATACCGCGCACTGTAAAAAAATACTAACTAATCATGGCAAAATGCAACCATATTTAAACATTTCAGTTTGGTGAAAATTTGGAGAGAAAAAAACCAAATGCACTTGCTCTAATTATACGGAGTTGAATTTAACAAATTTTTGTAATTACGGATTTCAATTGAATAAATGTGCATTTCCACTCATTGTGTACTTAAATTAAATATTGATAAAAGAAAAACATTTTTAAACATTTCAATTTGCTTAACAAATGGGAATTTGCTAAATATTTGCAGATTCTCTAAACTATATAAAAAATGCTCCGAAAAAATCAACGCTAACTATGTATGGCAAAACACAAAACATATTTGAACAATTCAAAATGGTCAACATTTGGATGCAACATAAATGAACTTTCCCGAATTGTGGACTCGAATCCATAAAATATGCATTACCACAAACTACGTACTTACATTAAATATCATTTGGAAAATACAAGCATATTTGAACATTTCAAACTGCTGAAATATTGGAGATACTCCAAAATATATCGACATGCTCAGAAAAATAAATGGTACTTATTAATGTTCAACGGGCATAGTAGCCGCTACAGTGTTAGCTACAGTGGGTACGGTGGTACACTGTAGCAGTCTACAGTGCTACTTTTTTTTTTGCACAACAGTTTTCCTTTTTTTTAAGCCTCCAAAATCACAGCATCTTTCAAACCTGATCATTCTACAAACATGCAAACAATTCAATTCGTAATAATTTTCTAACTTCAGCAATTTAAATATTTGAAAATTTCAAAAAAAAAACTACCTTCCAAATTTGAACAGTCCTTCAAACGGACGTTACCAAAATTGAAATACAACCACATTGAAACATTATAATTCAAATTCCAAATTTCATTACTTTAGGCTTTTAAAGGTCTTCCGCACCTAAACATTATACAAACATTACAATAATCCAAATCTTAATAACTTTCCAACCTGAACAATTTTCCAAACCTAAACATTTCTATAACATAAAACCAAATATTTACGACAAAACAAAAAAACATGTTTAGAAAAATCGAATTTCCCAACATGTGGCAAAATTTTAGGAACATAAAAAATCAATTTGAAGCATTTCATTATTACTCAATATATTAAGGGAAGTGACTTTCTCGCGCGGAGAGGCCCTCTGACACTGTAAATCTACAGTGTTACCTACAGTAGTACTGTTGTACACTGTAGCTACCTACAGTACTCGATCCTGCCGTCAATTGTTGATCCAACGTGCAGCACATCCTCCGTGACAGATTTTCAAAAACGGCCCTCACAAGTCGAGAATTAGCTCCGCTACACACGTTTTCTCGCAGACAAGTACCAAAACGAAATTTCGTACAAGCACAGGGACCCTGTCGTAATACTTCGCGCACTCCCCCTCTCTCCTCCTCTCTCTCCCGCGAACCCGCCGTCGCCGGCGACGCCAGCGCGCTCCACCGCCGTTCCGGCCCTCCCCGTCCAGATCGGCGCACACGGAGACGTCCGCCGTCGCGCGCTCCCCCTCCTCGCCCGCTCTCGCAAGCCGGAACGGCGCGACCTCACCGCAATCGACGTTGCCGTCGTCGCAGGCCTCCGCACCGTCTGCAGGTTGCCGGCGACGCTCCGGCGTCTCAAAATCGGCGGCGCCGCCGCTGGCGGGCACACCAACTTTCCAACCTGAACAATTTTTCCAACCTGAACATTTCCAAACATAAAACCAATTATTCACGACAAAAAAACAAACATGTTTGGAAGATTCAAAATTGTCAAATCTGTCAGAATTTTAGGGAAACAAATAAACAAATTGAAGCATTTCAATCCATATCCCAAATTTAAACCCTCCAAACAAAAATTATAACTCTTTGAAGCCCGAATATTTTATGAACGTGACATGTACGTTCCCACTTTCAACAATTTTTAAAATCTAAACGTTCTAAAAACCGTAAATTTTCCCAATTACAACAACTAACTAACATTATTTCTAAATTTCGACATTTTTAGATACAACGGGTGCGGCGTGTCGCCGCACCAAATTCCACTAGTTTTTATGAACCAGGCTCGTTTCCTCCTCTGTTTTGTTTAAAACATGCAGTTAACTGAATTTAGGAGCAGAAAAGTCAGACATAAACAACATTCTGAATGAGGTACAGGGCAAGTCTAATAGGCATTGTTCATACACAATCTCAACAAATGAACAATCTCCTCGCTCCATATCATGTGTATTATCTGTTCTGCTGTTCATACGCGTAGCAGACTGCAACTTAATTTTGTACTAAAGAGTAAGTTGCAGACGCGCCAAGGTTGTCAGCTAAGCTCAAAGCTTGTTATTGTTCTTGTATTTCACTTGAAAACAGTCTCAGTACAGTACTTGGGTTTTGGCATCAGCAATACATAAGAGAAGCCGGGCTAATTGCGCTTGATTAGCTAGACTAGTTAAGTTTAAAGGCAACAGCAGGGATGCCGGAGCGAGGGAGTAGGAGCACTGCTGCACGGTGACCTCGTCGATGGCGAGCGTGTCGGTCGGGAACGGGCACGCGCCGCCATGATTCCCCTGCAGCGAGGCGCACGGCGCCGGGGTGACGCCCGCCGACACGCCCTCCACGTCCGCGCAGTTCCAGGACACCTTCCTCGCCTTGGTCATCTCTGCCGTGACGTTGGCCATGCAGATCCCCTTGAACGGCGCGCCCTGGATGCCCTCCATCCTCGCCGCCTCCTTCCACACCCCCGTCGCCACCACGTCCTGGTAGCTGATGTTCTCCACCACTGGCATCGCCGTCGGGTCGTACTTGTCGTCGGGGTGCGACTTGTAGTCCCCCGTCATCCAGAACACCCGCTTCATCCCGTTCAGCGTCATCCGCCGCGCGAACACGTCCCGCACGTAGGCGCCACGCCCCACCGCCGTCTTGATCCGCACCGCCGACTCCGTGCCCACCGCTGTGATGTCCTCAGCGCGCACGTCGCTGATGCCGCCTGACATCTCGCTGCCGAGCGCGATCACCGCGCTCGTGGGAGAGACGCAGGTCAGGCGACGGACCACGATGTGCTCGCTCGGCATGCCCACGGCGATGCCGTACTCGTCCCAGCCGCTCTTGATGGCCACGCAGTCGTCGCCGGAGACGACGTAGCAGTCCTCGATCCGGACCTGCGAGCACGAGTCCGGGTTGATGCCGTCCGTGTTGGGCGACTTGGTCGGCGCCAGGATGGTGACGCCCTGGATGACGATGTTGCGGCTGTACACCGGGTGGATGTTCCACGCCGGCGAGTTGAGCAGGGTCACGTTGGAGATGAAGATGGTGTCAGAGTGCATCAGCTCGATCAGGTAACCGCGCGTGTACTTGAGCTTGCCGGACTTGAACTTGGACCACCACGTCGCGCCTTGCCCGTCAATCGTGCCGTTGTTGCCGGTGATGACGACGTCAGTGAGGTTCGAGCCGGCGATCAGGCTCGTGTACCGCCCGCCGGCGTGGTCCCTGCCCCTGCCGTAGGAAGGCAGGGGATCGATGACCGGCCACTCGGTGATGTCCTGTCCAAAGAACACATCGACTGAATTTTTTTAGCTTGCGTTCAGCATCAGAATTCAGAAACTGAAGAAATCTAATACACCAATTCTGGCAAATGGAACGGACCTGGGAGGCGAGGATGACGGCGTCGCTGTGGAGAAAGAGTGTGAAGTGGCTGGTGAGGTTGAAAGGCGCCGTCAGCCACTTGCCCGCCGGCACATACAGCATGCTGCCGCCGGCACCCTCGCCGGAGTACTGTGACAGGTGGTCCACCGCCTTCCGGAACGCCGCCGTGTTGGACGTCGTGCCATCGCCCACGCCGCCGAAGTCCGTCAGGGACGCCGTGTGCTCACGGCAGGTTGGTGCCAGGTACGTGCTCTGCTGCCCGGCGGCGCCCGCTTCTGGCGGTACGTGGCGGCGCGCGGCTGCCGTCGCTGCTGACGCCGCGAGAAGGACGACGCAGAGAATCTGTGGCAAGAAATCAACCAGATATCCATGAGGAAGAATTGTCAGTGCGTTACTTCGCTACTAAAACAATTTACAGGAAGCTCTGAAAATACCAAGAAAACATATTTCTGCAAGTACAGTTCATACTTCATACCGACATTTTCCCTGAACTATGTTGAGCAAACAGAAAAGATCTTTATTTTATTTTCTTTCAGTTCACCATTTGAGCAGATGAAGATATGCAGAGCGTGAAACAGAAACATGTAACGATATCCATGACCAAGAAAAGAAACCTGAAACAGAATTCAGTGAAATGCACTGCCACTGGTAAATGCTGCTACTAAAATATCTATAAAAAAAATGTTTGAAGGACGGCCATAAACTAAGGAGAAGACTAGTGGTACTAGAAACCGAAAAGGAAGTAGGAAGAAGAAGAAGAAGCAGGTGAAGATCGCCATGAATAGGTGCATGGACCGTGTGGAGAGTTTGGGGGGAGGCAGGGAGCGTTGGCAATGAAGGGCAGATGTGAGGTGGGCAATAATAGATTACGTACATGGAGCGGTGGCCTCTGCAGCGCCATTGCTGTGGCTGTCGCGGCTACTCAGGAGATGATCTCTCCCAGGAAGAGGATGGATTGAAATGGGTTCAGTGCTGTAAGAAGATCCACCACCTCAGTATCGTTTATTTATAGGAGACCAGACTACTCTGTCTTGATCTTGTGCTCACTGCTGAGGCACTATCTCTTAATGCACCCATTAACTTTACTTTTCACTATTTTTTAGTAATTATTATTGTGCTTTTTATACACTGCCGACTTTGGTTAGATTCATGCGTTATCGTTTCTATGCAAGAGTGCAAGACTAACTTTGTGGAGTGTCAGTTACCTGCGTCATTTGGCACATAGTAGCACTTTGCTTTTCACGGACCTAAACTCAATTTCACATGTCTTTTACTCCATGCACATGAAGCCAAGGCAGTGCTGTGTTTATGCTTGTCGTCGTCGTCGTCACGACACGCGTGTATAGGCATGCAGTTTGGCTTCAACTTCACGGGTGGTACTGCCATGGCGGGTGCGTGCATTATTGTGGGGCCCGGCCTGCACAATGCTTCATTATGCAAGCCGAGCTCACGAGGCGGAGCAATCCTGAACATTCCATTGTGTTACCGGAGGAGCAGTGCTAAGCAATTTTACCCACGGGTATCGCGGATACTGTACATCATAAGCAGGGCATGGCTATAATTTTATATCCATGGGTAATATTCGTACTCTATCCATTAAGTCGTCGATAGGGTGCGGGTATAGCTTTATACCTGTGGGTATATCATACCCTACCTGTTATATAGACATGTGAATCTTAATTGTGTAGCTCCAACATATACAGCCCGTTATTGAGTTGAGATAATTGTCACGTACTAATATATCTGTTATTGAATTAAGATAAATGTTATTTTTGTCAAATCTGCTATCGACAAATGTAATTGTAAATATTTGTGTAATATTTGATCTACCCGTTAGGTACCCAATGGGTATGGGTACCCGTCATGTATTTATACCGTGGGTACGATTTTGGATAGAATTTTGTACCAATTGACTATATGTATACGGGTATGATATTTGTCTACCCTCCCCATGCCCTATCCAGTGCCATCCTTCTGCTAACTGCCCAGATGAGAAAACATTGTGAAGAACTTATGTCGAATCTTTCTGAAATAGCAAAACATCAGATCCAAATTATCAAAGATATCACCAGTGCATGGTGCATGCATGCCCGTAGTGGACCTTGTCGCTCTCTTCTCTTTTACAAGGCCGGCTACCGCCTACCGGCACCGGCCCACCGCTTGCGCTCGCCCCCACTCTTCCACTACCTGTCAATCTTCCATCCCTCAACACAATGCAACGCAACTGTAAGTGATTATTGTTAGTCAAATCTTACTTCTCTGGTCCGTTTATAACGCCGAAACTCAAAACATGACTAGCAAAACCACAATCAAGTAGTCTATTTCAACATACAAGTGATGCACGTCATCATTTCTTTCTACCATCAATTGTCCATGTCATACATAATAGCATTCGGCTTAATAATAGTCTATCTTTACATGTATGCTCCCAATATCATTTCTTTTTACTATGCAAGTTATGCACATCGTGATTTCTTTCTACCATCCAATTTTCCATGTCATACCCACTACCATTCGGGTTAATGATTGCCTATCTTACATGCAAATGCAAGCTATTCATATCATCCATTCTTTAAATCATTCATATGTTCATGTCATCCACTTTTAGTCGTCGGGACGAGTAGATCACACCATCCTAATATGCTATGACACAACTAAATCATGTCCAATTAGAACATCACATTTAATTTCGCCCTTAATTCTTCCAGCCAACCAAAACATTTACAAAATCATTATGCAGCAACATGCACGGCATTTTTTCATACAATTTGTCCACATCATGATGTTGATTTCATCCTACGTACGATCTTAACTAATTTGCATGCAACATTAATTCGGTTATTTGTTTAACCTTAGCAATGTTTAATTGGTCAATACATAACCATTACACGTCTATCAATTGAATTTTTCATATTCCTGTAGACAATTTTATGTTCATTCATTTTATACATTTTCATTCATACAATAGAGTTCGTAATGAGATTCACGCTGGGTATCCTTCTAGTTATACAAATTTAAGTGCCATGTATCATTGATTCTTATAGACGCTAATGACCATACAAAGTTCATATATACAAGAAAAAAAACACATAGAACTTCATAAGTGTCGTTCGGACAGATAAAAATAGAAGAAAAAATTTCATGGGAATTTCAAATATCTCCGTGATAGTTATCGTTTGTTTTCCAAACAGCACCATAGTTAATTTCCTTTAGGAATCATATCCTCCAAATCCACATTTTTCTTGTTCCAAAAGGGGCCCAGTTTCAAAGTGCACAATTTAGCGAAACATAACTGGAATACACATTAAAAACACAAGCATTACTTTTCTAAACAAAATTCAGGATCGAGCAAAGACATATTTTTTCTGTCTGTCTGCTTCTTCTTTTTAACAGCAACACACATTTACCAAATTTAGAAGAAAAAATAAGTTCGGATTAGCAAAACATAACCGAATAGTGAATTTGATGCTATCCATATTTCGCAGTCAGAGAGGCATGCAACTCCAGCTCGATCCTCCCACGTACACATGCGCGGCACACTTTTCATGCATGCTCATGGTCATGGTGGTGCCGAGTTTGGGGAGACCCCATATTGGCCGCCCAAAGAAAAGCAGAAAGAGCAACTAGCACCAGTGCCCATCACACGCACAAACTAAAAACATTCAAGTCTGACATTGCAAAAGAACAATAATATATGTCGCTCGAGGTGGCGACCAGCCAAACCCAACTGTGACCTGCACTACAAACATCTCTGGTGAAAACACACCAGAGCAGAGTAAACTGTGCTACACATTCAGCCTCTGGCAAAAGGAAAATTTAACAAAAATTCATTACAGTACCACTGTAATTGATGCCAAATACAAATCGCTTCAACGGAAAATATAGTAAAACGGCTCAAGTATCCTATACCTATTTTACCTATTTTCGGGTTCTAAGTACCAGGCAGAGAAAAAGGTGCACCTTTGGGAGTATATATAACCAGTATATTTTAGAATTCTCTTCTGTAAAAGTTCAGACTGTTGTTGGAGCCACTGAACATAATGTTAATGGAAGAAGGTGCTGCTCCTTGGATAGGAAATGCGTCTTCGGATAACGAACCATCCCTGACTTGTAATGGCGAGACAGACCAGCTCCTACGAGATCAGGGCAGGTCTCTGTATCTGACCGTGAAATGTTCCTTGACAGTACAAGGCTTCGAAGTCACCCAACTGTTCCCACGACGAAAATGAAAATGGCTCAGACATGCCACAGCCAGTCAGTCTCCACTGAGGAATATGGGGATGAGAGGCGTATGTCAGTGTGCCCCCAGAAGGATAAGCATCTCCTGCTCCTTGTGCACCTGGAGTTAGTTCAAGATCCACAAAGTCGTCCTGATGGCCGCGACTTTACTATGATCGTTCCAAATCAGTTGCCTGGGTTCATCGCAATCTTCACCTATGAGAACATGAAGAGCAACCGCTTCGGCTATCGCAGCCCCTTCATCGTCCAACCTTTGCTCTTCTTGTTTCTGCTGCCTCTTCTTTTCCAGTTCAGAAATAATTGCTGCCGAGTTGGCAAGCGCTTTCTCTAGCCGGCGCCTTTTCTTCTCGGCCTGCTTCTGCCTATCTGACTCTTCTTTGGCATGTTTCTTCTTCGCTTTCTTCGACATTTGGACTGCTTGGTTGCCTCCAGCACTGTCCATCGCGACCTTGTGCCCTTTTCACTATAAAGGTTCCTGTACTAATCCAAACTGAGCAAAATTACTATCTAAAGAGTGTATGCCTTGTACTCCCTGTAAAGAGCATATCCTATGGCAACTGTAACTTCTTTAAACTGAAGAACAACTTGAGCTGTCACGACAAGGTAACTAAATCCACTCAGGAGTCAGGACTCAATCGTCTATAGTTAATCTCGTCGCAAACTTTCTGCCACCTTTTGACCATTTCCACAGTACCAAGATTTGTATGAAAGATTTGTATGAATTCACAGCCAACGATCTTCTCCTGTATCAAGGAAACAAGAGACTTCAGGTGAGAAACTAAGATTCAATGCACACAAGAGAGATACAACGCAAAGCAAGAGAGCATGCAAGGTGCTTCTCAGAAATCCAACGAATTGACATATAGGGAAATAAAGTTAAACGTATGGTCAAACATGGATGATGATCCATTGCAGGTAGCAGACAGAACAAAATCATACAGAGCATGTTTGCAGTTCGGTTTAATTCATTAAGAAAGTGCCACACGGTTAACGGAGATAACCAGATCTGTTAGTAAACGGCCAAACTAACTTAGTGGCAGAGTGAACACCACTGAATATAGTGGCCTTTGTGTAGAGTGAATAGCCAAATTCAAACATTTGCTACAACAAAAGTAAAACATTACAAGATGGCCCAAAGTGGAAAATTAGGGATGCAAGGTCAAGAAGCGTCGTGCAGGTGCCACAAAACAATACAAATAGTGTACTAACAGCCAAAATAATTAACACCACAATGTATCAGGATGCAGGGTATGTGGGGGCGCCACCTGCATCCCTATGCAAAATCCTGAAATGGCTCATTGGCCACAGTGGTAAATGCTGAATTGTCCCTACAACTTGCACCATATTCCGAAGGTTACAATTAGCCTGTCGGAGGCACGTTACAAGAGTTTGAACTTGGAAAGTTTTGATTTATCTCGTATAGTCGATGTTGCTCGTTTTATGCAGTGATCTGGCAGCCCAGATAAAAAAAGAAAGCTCGACGGATTAGCACGCCGAATAGTCATCGTCAACTTTCCATGTTTAATTGCACACCATGCACTAACCCACATATCACCATGCCTTAACAACATCACCATATTAATCCAACTCATCGAGATCGACGAGATGGAAGGTTACAGCCTGAAGTTGATCTGTCAATTAGCATGCTAATTCCAGGCAGAAAAGGAAACCTAATTACAAGATGACGCATCTAAGTTCACATCGTCCAGACAGATAAGCACATCAGCGGCCAGAACAAGCAAACACCGCGCCTTTCCAGCCCACGACGAATCTGGCGAGTTAATCGGGAATCTAGATCAAACCATCCCTAATCTCTGATAAAATTCCCACGGATGCGAGCCGTCCTCCAATCGCATGGCAACACCGAAATTACCTAACGAATTGTACTACCAACGGGGATCCCCGAATCAGGCCCCAGGTAACGCGGAGAGGCTGAAGAGATTTACCTTCCTGGAAGTGGCGACGGCGCGGGGCTGCGGAACCGCAGCCTCGCAGGCGACCGCTGGCGGGGGGCGGAGCTGCGGCGGTGGGAAAATTCCGGCGAGGGACGATCGGATTCGGGGAATTCGAGGAGGATTTGGGGGGCGTGCAACAGTGCGAGTACGGAGATGCACGGAGATGGGGCGAATTGGGAAATTTTGAGGTGGCACGTGCACGGCGCGTGAGGGTTGCACTGTCCGATACGATACTCTGACGTGGTGTACAAGTACAAATAAATATGTGTCTCATTCAGTTTGCTTCTTGTTTGCTACGGAATGACTTTTTCCTTGCATGGTAATACGTGTCTCATTCAGTTCAAATAAATATGTGTCTCATTTATAAAATAAAGATCGTGTTACAAGTCACCACGTACATACATACCAATTTTACAGAACTGAAAAATAGATAACCCTAAGAAAAAACCAGCGCCAAACCTCCTTTTTCGACACCACCGAATCGCCCACCAAAGAGAAGGAAGACAAATCATCTCTTCACCTGAGCTCGACATGGCTTCGCTGATTTGTAAATTTATGACCTCCAAAGTAGTCTGCCAAAAGCAAAACCATTGCCATTGAAAGAATCAGACCACACACCATATCCCCGGACACACCATCTAACTCCAGAACTAACACCCCCCGCACGGCTACAACATCGAAGGAGGAAACAAGAACTGGCCTCCAACCACAAACCCAACACATGATACACCATCTTCCAGATGTCACATGCGCAACCGTGTGCGCGTACTCCTGGACGACACATTCTTCCTGCTCGACCGTGAAGTCGGAAACAACGCCATAACATCGGGACAGAGCAACGGTACTCTGTTGGATGTGGCAATCGTGGAGTCTTGGCGACCCTTCAACGCACGATAAGGCAGATCTAGAGTTAGACGGTGCCCGCAAACTTGGTGTGTGCAAGAACTTTTAGGGATTATTTTGTAAATTTCTATCTTTTTGGCTTATCTCTGCAAAGTTTATAGTACAATCAATCTTTATCTATTGGTTTGTCTTTTGGGCTTCTTCACGTTTCACGATTTGTTTATTCATGTACAACCTCCGATCCATATTAATGGACTCAACTTTATCTAAATACGGATGTATCTAGTTAAGTGTTTAGACTAGATGCATCCGTATCTAGACAATGTTGAGATCATTAATATGGATCGGAGGGAGTAACTTAATTTTTATTAAGAAAATAACTGGTTGTCTCTAGAAAAGTAACTGCAACTTACTATTTCAAAAAAAAGGTAATTGCTGACAAATATCAGGAGATAAAATTACTGCAATTTTCTCCCTGAAAACAAGAAGAAAGAGAAGAAGGAAAGGTAGACATCAAAGTGAAGAGACTCAGGCCTAGCCAGCAGCCGACAGGTGGACCCCGCCTAGATGACCTTGCAATTGCAGCGATCCGCGGTCGTCTCCGGCAAGGAACCGGAGATGGGGCAGCAGGAGGTGGTGGCGCACGTCTACGACGTCGCCTGCAGCGGCGCCGAGGGGGGAGGCGGCGCCACCGTCCTCAACATCAACCGCATCTTCAAGGACGCCATCGGCCTCGGCGGCATCTTCCACACCGCCATCCAGGTCAGGAGCTCCCCGTCCCATTTCCCCCCGCAGCCGCCACACCTTCAATTTCCGTTTATTTCTCCTCCGTGTTGTCTGCGCTGCCGAGAAGATTGAATCCTCAGACGAATGGATTCGTCTTGTATAGAGAGAAAAGGTATCGGTTATGTTGGGTACTGAACTGTGATAGGTCTTGTGGTACTGCACGTCATGGTGAGAACTTGGGTGATTTCTTATTCTGGAACTAGAAATGTGTGGAGAAAGACTGTTTCTGGTGTATATCTGCAAGTGATAATTTCAATTCATGATGAACGCCTTCATATAGAAAAAAAGTGTAATCTGTGCTACTCAATGCAAAACTTTGAGGTTCTCTGTTCTGCCAGTTTGGTTGAATATAAGGCTATGATGGAAGAAGTGTCTGAATCTGACAAGAAATGCAATGCAAGGGGGGATGGTGAACGTGCTAGCATGCACGAAATCGAAACATTTTTCCTGTCATTTTTGCTAAGAAAATATTGATCAATTTTTTTTTTTTTGAGAACTGCATATGCATACATCAAGAACGAGTACAGAGACTCGAGCAGTACAGCACAACATACGCAGGAAGCATAGCTACGAGGAAGAAAACGCCGCTGCCGACGCCGGAGACGAAGAAGCCGAACCACCTTCTTACCTCCATCCGAGAGCACCTCCGCACATGGAAAGGGCCGCAGAATCCGTCCGCCACACGGTGACGAAACCTTGCTCGATGAACGAACACGGCCAGCGCCCTCCGCAGCCTGCCGCACCACCTTCCGTCAGCCACCAAGTCCGGCGAAGCCAGCAGAGCCTCCTCGCGAACGCCGCTTCTACCTCCTACACACCAACACCCAGGCTTTGCACCACCGCCGGAGGAAGCGGCGACGCAACGGCGAAGAAGCCCAGGGACCAGAACCCCGGCGCACCAGATCAGCGACGCCGTCCCGCCAACCAGATGCAGGGGCCTGGAGGCCTCGAGGAATCCGAAGATCCGCGAGCTCCAGAACGACAAGCGCGCCGCCGCGGGCCTCCGAGGAGCACCTGCAACAATGGGGAAACACGCCGCCGCCAAAACCGCCACCGACCGCACCACCACCTCCAAAGCGCCGCCGGCAAGGCCTCCTACCAAACCTACGCTATATACATGACGGGATCCGGGGATTCCCCCGCCTCCCGCTGCCGGAGCAGCCGCCGGAGACGAAGAAATCCCGCGAATCGCCGCCGCACAAGGTGGTTTCGCCGGAGAGGTCCAAGAAATCGCCTCTGCTACAGTAGCGAGAGGATAAGGGTCGATGGGGTGTACACTTTTTTAAAATATTGATCAACTTGCTGCTCTTTTATGAAATGATCTGATTCAGAAAACCAAACAGATGGTACATGGTACACTATGACCATATGAGCGATGAAATGTGCCATAATATGCTGGTTAATGGCTTAATGCATGACCAGTTTTGAGCACTTGTGACTCCATTTGTAAGATTGGTGACTAGTCATTAATGTTGAAGTGTATATGTGGATTGTACTAGTTTTTTCATCAGTTCAGACTTTTGATTTCGATGGCTAGTGCATGAAGTTTGACAGTTAACTCATTTTGTGTTTGACTACAGGTCTATGGGGATGAAGAATGGTCATTTGGTTACTGTGAACATGGCAGTGGGGTTTTTAGCTGCCCTCCATGCAAAAACCCCATGTACACGTTCCGTGAGTCCATTGTGCTGGGGAAGACGAGCTGCTCTATGTTGACGGTAAATCAAATAGTGCGGGAACTCAGCTGGGAATGGCCCGGAGGCTCTTATGAGCTCCTCTCAAGAAACTGCAACCACTTCTGCAATCAGTTCTGCGATAAGCTTGACGTGCCAAAACTTCCAGGTTCTTTGATTGCCTGATGATTTGTTCTCTGATAAACTGCACACTTGCTCCTTTTGATGATGGTTGCTGAAAGTTAAATGTCCTTTTAGAATAACTGAACAAAACTCTCTAGTCTAAGAATCGTAACGTTGGGATGTCTTTAATTAAACATTATCTAAGTGATTATCTTACTGTACCTGTGTTTGCGATCCAGATTTTTGTATCGGTTTTAGAAAATTAGTTCGGATGGTATAACTAAATTTCATCTATTTACATATTCAGGTTGGGTCAATCGCTTCGCTAATGCTGGAGATGCAGCTCTAGAGGCTGCTGAAATTACAGCAGTGAAAGTATGTATACCTTCTGGGATTTCCTGTTAGTTTTCTGTGTCCCTAGGATTTTCTGACTACTTTCACCATCGCTAGAATTTTTCATGTTTCGCCTCCTAAGTCTTATATATCAGCTAGATTTTTCAGACCCTCACGGTTGCACAACTCAGTAGCAAGTAAATTAAATTGTGTGAGCCTGTTAATCAATCTGTTTGGATAAATAACTGAAGATGGTCATTTGAAAGTGGAAACCATAAAATATTGTGTACCATGAATCGTCGATTAGATATTCGTCCTAGATGTAGAAATTCTCAAAGGAATTTTTGGAAAATTTTGTTCCCTGTCACTCTGGTTCAGAAAGATATTTCTGAAGAAAGCTGCAGACCTAGCAACATTGTGCAACAACCAAGGTTTTGGTTACCGTTTTGAAAAAAATCTCGGAGGGGGCCGGGATCTCTGGTAACCACGGTAACCGGAAAATTGCCGGTGGTTACCGGACGAGATTCACTCTCAAAATTTGAAATTCAAATTTAGAATGGAAAAAAATTAGAAATAGATTTTGGGAGGAAGAATTTGTCTCGAATTTAAACAGTCCGGAATTTTTCGTCCGGTAAACTCATTTACCGGAGGGGGCCGAGAAATCCGGTTACCGGCCGGTTACCGCGGTAATTCGACCGGTAACCAAATCCTTGGCAACAACAGCAGTCACCATATCTTCTAACTGTGCTTGGTTGAAATTAGAGTGTTGTCGTTTTATGTATCAGGCTCATACATGAATCACATGCTGATCCTTTTAATTTTCAATCAGCTCAAACAAGCAAAAAAGGAGATTTTTACTGCATGCAAAACTGCCTCCACATATCTGACTGGTGCACCGTCAAGTACACCATCAGACGTGGAGGATACGGGTGGATCAACAAGCAATTCTCTTTTTGAGGGAACATGGATCAGAAGCATTATTGGCATCAGCATGAAGCCATCAAGGAGCCTTATGAACGATGCATCGTCAAGTTCAGATGATGAAACATCTGATGACGAGAGCGAATCAGATGGTAAAAAGCCTTGCAGTGATCAAAATGAAGACCAAAAGGATGCAACACAAGAGCAAACCACGACAAGTGAGAACGAACCGCGCCATCATCCTTGAAGTTCACACATGATGTGCAGAAAAAGGAGCAACTGTTTCCAAACTGATAAAACGAATTACACAGTGCGCAGTTTACAACGAATCCTAACATCACAGTACACAGTCAGTCACATTCTCTTCTGATCAAGAACTACGAGTTGCGACGTACTCCTGAGGAGGGCTGAAGCGACAGAGTGCATCACGATGTGCACTATCCTCAACTTTATTTGCCCGCGTCGTGGCAGTGGTCGAACTTCGCTTCGCCTTTTGCCCTTGTAAACTCCGATGAGATCACCGGCACTAATTCTCTCGGCCATGTTGGTGAAGGAGATACAAGTGGTCTTCCTTGCTTGCTTGCACTTATGCTTAATGTTTGCTCCTTGCATGCTCTATTTATATGGCACCAAGGAGTTTTATCTGGACGCAAGACATGACAGCTAAATTCTTGCTCCTTTGTCATACGTATGGAAGGCACCATTGTATCTGAATGATGTCCATTTTAATGTAACCCTGTAGTGTCTGTTGGTATGAGAGGCTTCTGTTCATCTGTTCTGTCTCAGACATGATTTGGGCTGTTTGTCTCTGTGTTATGTGCAAATCTTTGACTCTGAACAGACAATGCATGTACCTGTTAGACCAGATGATTTGCCATTTTAGACACCTGTGTTGGCTGGTACATGTATCCGCAATTCTGCATAGCAAAGAATGGCTGCCAAGCTGTGATGTCCCCATATCCGGAGTACTTATCTGTCTGCGAAGAAGCATCTGTGATTATGCTTGTTAATTGGAGGCAATCAGAAGGTTCCTCCCTCATGCTTGTTGCTAATCATTTGCATTAGCCTGCCTGATGTAGTTGTTGCAGCCTAGTGGTTGGCCTTGACCGGTCTTGGTTGGACACATGTACTCCTGCCCCCATGGAAGACATTTCAGTCAACCTTCTCTTGATAAAATTAATACATGGATGTCTCCTGTGATTGATAATGCCTCTTACCACTTTTTCTTCTGATCATTTGCATTCCATGAATCAAGAAAGCTGAGCCTGAGTCTGATGAACGGCATCAGGTTTAAGGACGGCACTCTGTACTGCATTTGGATACAAGGGAAAGGCCAGAAAAAGATGCAGGCCAGAGTATTCAAGGACACTACGGCCGGCTGCATCTTGCATAATTAGCTTACAAATAAGGCCATCTGTTTCCTGTCACATCAATACTCTCAGGACCATCAACACGTATGACGTATGTGGTAGGACTACAGCTAGGTACTCCGATGACGGTAAGATCATTTTGGTCATGATACGAGCCAATTTCTTTGCAACCAAAACAGTTTTTTATGAGATTATTTCAAAAACAAATGTGAAATTCGTGGACAAATATTATGGTATATAATGTTAACTCACTAAATCCATAAAAAATATGATCATTTGTGTAGAAAAAGGGCTGGACATGTGTGAAAATATAGTAACATGTACTACTGCTCACTCAATGTTCATATTTCCGTTTTTGTTTCTCCTAACTGTCCTACTAAGTAACATTACATAGTAGTACAGGTAAAAAAAATTACATAGTAGTAGGAGACAACAAAAAATCATCAGATCCACAACAAAGTCACCATCGATTTCCAACGTTCACTTTGGCCGTTCATGTCTATTCTCTCAGCAGGGGAACACTTGGCCCAGCGTTGCCGCGCCCCCAACAAAACAGGATTTGGAACGCGCGGCATGGCGCCGTCAGTCTCCGCGCTCCTCTCCTCCTCCCCTCGCCGCCGTGCCACCGCCTCCTTCGCCGCCCTGCCAGTCTCCGGCCGCTAGCGCCTCTTTCACCACGGCGGGTTCACCCGCTCCGTCGCCAATGGCATGACAGCAACCACGAGTGCTCGCCTCGGCTCCGCCATGTCCGGCCACCTGCCGCCTTGTCCATCATCGGCCCCGCCGACCAGTGGGGCAACTGGGCCTTCCTCCTCTCCGCCGCCGCCTTCGGCACCTGGTAACCAACAACCGACCGACAGCTCAGCTCAGCTCAGCTCGAGTCTCCGCCGCCGTGGAGTAGGAGCGATTAATGGGTTTGATTAATTCACCAGGGCGGAGGAGAAGACATCGTGGGGCGCGGCGCTGAGCGGGGCGCTGGTGAGCATCCTGGTGGGCCTTGCGGCGACGTCGGCGGGGCTGGTGACCCCCGGTGCGCCGGCGCACGCCGTCGTCATGGAGTACCTGCTCCCCGTCGCCGTCCCGCTCCTGCTCCTCGGCGCCGACCTCCGCCGGGTCGTCCGCACCACCGGCGACCTCCTCAAGGCCTTCCTCATCGGATCAGGTAACCGGAAAATGTTTTTTTTTTTCATTCCTCTTCTAACTGACTCAAAAAGTCAAGATATTCATGGCGTTAGACAGTGTAATGTGTAATTATTGTTACTGTTTTAAATTTGGGGTAAGATCATGTCTAATGATTGGTTTAATTGGATAGTTGCAACTATGATTGGCACGACGGTGGCCTATTTGTTGTTCCCGATGAGATCGCTCGGCCATGATAGCTGGAAGATCGCAGCTGCTCTCATGGGGAGCTACATCGGTGGAGGTAATTAAACTAGCCAGGGAACTTATTCACGAATTATGATGAACACTACGATCTGATCGATCTCGTGCTTGTTTCATGGCCGCAGCGGTGAATTTCATGGCGATCTCGGAAGCTCTGGGCACGTCGCCGTCGGTGGTCGCCGCCGGCGTGGCGGCGGACAACCTCATCTCCGCGCTCTACTTCACGGCCCTCTTCTCGCTGGCGTCGAAGATACCACCAGAGCCCAAGACCTCGTCTGTGTCCGACGGCGGCGATCCCCGGGCGGGATGTCCGTGCTGCACGGCGGCGCGGCGCTGGCGCTCTCGTTCGTGATCTGCAAGGCCGGCACGGCGCTCGCGGCCGCGCTAGGCATCGCCCAGGGCGGCACCTGCCGTGCGTGACGGCGCTGGTGGTGTTCCTGGCTACGGCGTTCCCGGGCGTACTGGGCAGGCTGGCGCCGTCCGGCGAGACGATGGCGCTGATCCTGATGCAGGTGTTCTTCACGGTGGTCGGCGCCAACGGCAGCGTGGTGGACGCGGTGACCAAGGCGCCCGCCGTGTTCGCGTTCGCGGCGGTGCAGGTGGCCGTGCACCTCGCCGTGGTGCTTGGGGTCGGGAAGGTTCTTGGGCTGGAGAGGAAGTCGCTGCTTATTGCGTCCAACGCCAACGTCGGCGGGCCGACCACCGCGGCGGCCATGGCGACTGCCAAGGGGTGGAGCTCGCTCATCGTGCCCGGGATACTAGTCGGCATATTCGGGATTTCCGTTGCCACGTTCCTTGGCATCGGGTTCGGCATGTTCGTGCTCCGGAGAATTTCAGGGCCGTTCTAGTTTAGTGGTTGCTCGAGTGAACGTCTTTTTGGGCAGTGAGTGAGACACTTGTCATGTGCCTGGTTATTGGTCTAGAGTGCTGTTCATGCTTGTTGTCCCATTGTGACAGTTCTTTTTTTTAATAGAATTTAGAATGTTAAATTTGGTTCAAGGTGAACTCGCTTTTGGTATTACAGTGACAATCCCGTTTCCTGAACCAACTTTGCCTATTTTATCATTTGGTTAGATATTTTTTTCTTCTTAAAACCCCACATTCCCCATCTATCTATCTATATATCTATCTATATATCTATCTATCTATCTATCCAAAAATTCACTTTGGCTCCCGAGCTCATATGCTCCTGGTATATTAAAAGAAATTTTAAAAAAGAGTAAAACATTTTTAAAAATCTGAAAAAATTAGAGGCGAACACATACCAATGTACAAAAATACGTGCCAAAGTTCGTGACGAAATGACATTCGGTATGCCCTGTGCAAAAAAGACAAATCAATGGTCCAAATGCAATTTCAAAAACCTACTTTTTAGAGCACTGATTTTGTTATTTTTGCACAGGGCACCACACATGACATTTCATCACGAAACTTGGCACGTATTTTAAAAACATGTATATGTTCGTCCCCAAAAAAATTCAATTTTTTTAGAAATGTTTTACTTTTTTTGTTTAATATAACAGGAGCATATGAACTCGGGAGCCAAAACGCCTCTCCCCCATCTATCTATCTATCTATCTATCTATCTATCTATCTATCTATCTATCTATACTTCTTATAAGACAACGCGCGGGGTATCTTTCTACTTCATCGGTATTATGGGATGAAGGGAGTATTTACAAGATTAGGAGCATTTTGCTTTTTAGTTAGCGGATCTTTCTCTTTTGGGGTCAGCCAAACTTGTTAGTTGTAACACTTTCTCAAAATTGATCAAGAATGACGGGTCACTATGATCAATTGTGATCGTCCTTTTCTTCTTATAGTCAATATGGATTGGACAACAATTGTTTGGCTAGATTCCCACACACACTCAAATGCTTATTATGTTTGTTTATTGTGGTTGTAGCTACCAACTTTGCCGAGAGCTCATTCCTGGCGGCGATGAGCTCATGCCATAAGTTGGTAGGGGGTGGGGGTCTGGCCGAGCCCTCTTAGGCTGCGGTGCATGATGTTCGGAATAGCAACCTCGGGAAGAAAGGGGAGGGGGGGGGGGGGGGCATATCCTCGCTGGAACAATTACTTGGTATTGGCCCGACTCCCTTGGTGGCGAGGACATCGAAGGGGAATGCTAGTGGCGGACGCTCTAGTGTGTCCTAAGACCATATACAATGCAAAATGCTTAAGTGATTAGAAAAATAAACCAAACATTTTCATAAGCACCAATTTTTATTCTATAGGATATGTTCCAAGTTAAGGATTTGTCTTGTACAAATAAGCAATAGTGCTTGAGATAAAATAGGTTTATTTCTCTAAACAACTCTTTAAGCAACTTGCTTTGTACATGTCGTAACAGAGACACATGTTGGCGGTACTAAGGGCACGTCTAATCGAAGAATAATTCATTAGGAATTTGTGTACATGTGATGCTGTTTATGTATGTGCGGACATCTAGCTTTACATTTGGTGTTTAAGTAAAATCGTATACATATACTTTTTTGAAGTAAAAAAGACAAAAAAAAGAAGACGGGAAGGTACTCTACATATTTCTCCACAAAAAAAGTGTACTCTACACATGTGGAGAAGGCCCACCGACTCGTATAGGCCACGATCTTAGACACTCCATTGGCGGGCGACCCACTTTCTCGCTGCTGGACCGAACGGCCCAGCCCAGCACGCACCGCATTACCGCCTCCTGACCGGCCCAGACACTACAACGGAAATAAAAACACGCCTCTCCAGGGTCCTCTCTGCAAAATTATTCTCGGTGCGTCGCCTCTCTCTTTCCCCCAAATCCGAAGGAGCGGACGGCCGAACCGCGAGCAGGCCGGCTAGGGTTTCGCCGCCTCCTCCCGCGCGGACGAGATGACGACGGCGGCGCGGCCGACGTGGGCGCCGGCCAAGGGTGGGAACGAGCAGGGCGGGACGCGCATCTTCGGGCCCTCCGGGAAGTACTCCTCCCGCGACCTCGCCGCCCACACCTCCCTCAAGCCCAGGTGAATCCATCGATCGATATCCTCAGTCTGCCGATCCCATCTTCTTACAGATCTCGCGCTCACGTACAACTATCGAATTCGGGGGGAGGGAAAGTGGGTAGGGTTAGGGTTCGTCCCCGTGAGGAATCGGGTTGCCGCCGGTTTCGGATCGTGGTGGCTGGCCGTGCTCGTCGAGCTCTATGGGGTAGAAATTGCTACCTGACAAACGGCCACGACTAGGGTTAGGGTTCGTCCCTTGGCCCTTGGGGAATTGGGTTTCCGCCGGTTTTAGATCGTGGTGGCTGGCCGTGCTCGTCGAGCTGTGTGCGGTAGGAATTGCTACCGACAGACGCCCACCACTACCTCTTACCTCGTCGCAGGCTGGTGCTTGTATACCGCCGACTCTTAAGTGGTTTTGGTTCTCTTTAGGACCAGAACGAATTGGCCGGTAGAACCCACTTTGCTCCACCATCGTCTGCAAATGCACCTACTACTCCCTCCGTATCAAAATATAAGACCTTTTAGCATGTTGGGCCCAACATGCTAAAAGGTCTTATATTTTGATACGGAGGGAGTACAAAACAACTGTTTAACATGTTTAGAGCTGCGATAGCTACTACATACCAAGTGTAAACGCTTTCATCTAAAAAAAAGTGTTAAACACTTTAACAGAATTTTCTGAGAGTAAATTAGTAAACAAATGGTTTATCATGGTTTTTATGATCATCGTGTGAGGTTTATTAGTTAACCAGAATCAACTTACAGCACACACAGCAAACTAATGCTTCAGCCTTCGTGTGATTGTTTATTTATTGACCTTGACAACCCCAAATGAAATTGGCTGGCAGTTTCAATTATTTTCTGAGATATCTTCCTCACAATACGTACTGACCTTCGCCCTATTATGTGCAGAAAAGAGGGACAGCAAACTCAAGAGGAGGTACAGAAGAGAAATCTCAGGGATGAACTTGAGGAGCGTGAACACAAGCACTTCTCATCCAAGGATAAGTCCTATGTTGGTAATACCTCTGGGTCTATATGCGTATTCTCCTTCGTATGTACATATCGTGCTTGCCATAAATTCTCTTCTGTGATGTTTGTCTTTTGTTACCACATATGTGACTTGTAAGTGATAAGTTCAACCTCTTTTTCCTTGCAGATGAGAGGGACCGGCGAAAAAGTTCAGGCCTGCTTCTTGAAGGTAGGTGACACTAATGCTATTGCAAAGTCTGTTTAGTACTTGTTTCTGTTCAAGGCAGCATGATGATTTACTACTCTGTTCTTCTGGTAACCACAGGTTCAAAACGGGATGAGGATAAAATAGTTCCACGGGAAATCGATGCAGATGACTCTGACATGGAGCCCAGAAGTGATGATGAAAGGTTTGTTTAGTTCTTGCTCAGTAGTTCATAAATCATGCCTGTTCAAAATGTTGGTCAGATTCTTCTTGCTGTTGCATGTACAGGATTAACTGATACATCTTCTAACTGTGCTAGTAAATTGTATTGTTTATTGTAGCTGAAACAGTTCTTTCCGTGTTATGTTCTATAAATTTTTGTATTGGGTGAAATTTATTCATATACTTCCTAGCATGCTTAGTTCATTTTAGTTGGGGTGTGTTTACAACAAATGGTAAAATGGCAATAGGAATGGTGCACCAACTGTCTTGGAATTTTATTGGCACGTGGCTGTTTAGCCGCCACATTGTAGTTCAGCTGATTATCTCAATTAATTCTATCTCTTGCTCATCAAATCGTAATTTCTTTTCAGCGATGATGATGACGATGATGATGACACTGAGGCTCTAATGGCGGAGCTTGAAAGGATTAAAAAAGAAAGAACCGAGGACAAGCTTAGAAAGGTTTTTTTTTTCTCTCTAGTATCGTTTTGAGGTGTTATGTTTCTTTATATTCACAGAATTAATGTGAATTTCTTCCCACCTGTTTTTGCAGGATCGTCAGCAAGCAGAAGAAGAGGCCAAGATGAAGGAGGCTGAGCTGATGCGAGGAAACCCCCTGATCAATATGAATAACTCCGGGTCCTTCAACGTGAAGAGAAGGTTAAGACACTTATTCCTGGTGTATCATATTAGATGCTATGTTGTGGTGCCCTTTTTTTAAAGAAAAGAATGCTGCCATGCTTTGTGCCGAGCTTAATCTGTTCTCCTATCTGTTAATTGCAGGTGGGATGATGATGTTGTGTTCAAGAACCAGGCCCGTGGAGAGACCAAGACACCAAAGCGGTTTATCAACGACACCATCAGAAGTGATTTCCACCGCAAGTTTCTGCATAGGTACATGAAATGATGCTATTGTATGCTCTATTGCCTGGACGTATATGTCATGGCCTCCTGGAAAGAGCTTGGGATGTTTCTGTATTTTGATGATTGATTTGTATGACATTACTGTAAGTCTGTAACATTTGTCTTATCTGAATGGTTATATCTCTACCCTGACCCTGAGTAAAGAAACCCACTGCTTGTGCATAACTGATGCTATGTCATAACTTCTCTTTTTTAGTATTTATTACTACTTGAATCCTTTCAGATATAGTAGGTTTAAGGAATATTCTCAGTTTGTGTGGCTTTGCAGCAGTGTCTTGGGAAATATTTGTGTTTTAGCTGAACTTCATTGAGTGTCTGGAATACCAATTTTGCTTGTCAGACTTCTCTTGGGATTTTTTTTATAACTGAACTCTAACCAAAGTTCAACGTACGTTTACAGTTGCTTTTGATTGATATCTGATTATTAGACTAGAAAGGACATGTAGTGAGTTCAACCGAGCAAAGTGGCAGGTTACCCTGTGCCTCTATCTTGTGGCATCTGTGTCGGGAGATCGATACCCTGGTTCTCCACTGTTAGCTGGCCATCTTTTCCGGGGGTGTTTGGGAGGTGCCAAGTTAAATTCATTTTCTCTTCCTGAGTTTAGTTGTTTAGTTAACTATGTGTGCACCCTTTGAAGTTTTCTTCTTTAGAGATTTGGATAGAAGACGTGTTGCTGCATTTGTGTTTCGTTTTGTTGAGTAATGTTCAGATAACGTTGCTTGTTATCGAGTGTAGCAGCTCTTTTTCCTCCCTTTTTTCTGGTATGTACAGCTTTGGATTCACTATTTGTTTGTTCTTTCTGCTACATGCAAGTTAACCTTCTATACTTGCGGGGCCTTCTCATTTAAAAAGGATTTTGATAGAGCCTGCAATTGAAATTGTTTTCTTTTTATGATTCTTGCTGTTCGATTCATGTCTGATCTGTGTTTAGTTTAGAAGTAGTGAGAGTTCGGATTTTTATTAGTGTAGAAGCAGCGGGAGTTAAGCCGAGCAAAGTGGCAGGTTACCCGTTGCCTCAGTTTCTCATGTCATCGGTGTCGTTGTGCTGCTCGGAGATCCATCACTCCTGGTTCTCACACTGTTCGCTAGCCACTGTCCATGGTGCTAGTGTGTGAGGCCAGGTGGACATATTTTGAATTGGTCAGTTGGGCTCCTGCCTCCCTCCATTTTTATTACTCTTCAGTGATTGAGATCTGTTTTTGTCAGCCGTGGCTAACTGACTGAGTTATATGCTCTCGAGAAGATAGATGATGTCTTATATGCTGATACTTTTGATTTTTTTTGTTGATGGTCAGGTAGTGGATGCTTGCTAGTGCTATCTACTTGAGCTGTTCCTATCCCTTGCTTTTCTTTCGATTTTTTTGGTTTGTTTGACCCTGGTTATTCGGTTGATTTCTGATTAGGTAATTGGTGTCAGTTTATGCGAGCAAATGGCAGGTTACTCTTTGCCACCCTATCTCATGCCATTAGAGTTCTTGTGCTGCTCGCAAAATGGCAGGTTACTCTTTGCCACTGTCCATGGCTGCTTTCCCTGCGGATGGTGAGGGTTCGTAGGGTAACATTTCTATGTTTAATTGTTTAGTCTATTTTGCCGCACATGCTGTGTTCTTGTTTGACATTTAAACATGGCGGCATTATTCAACGGAGTAGATTTTGTTCTTCTCTGGCATGCTTTTACTTTGATTGAACTGCTTGTAAACTAAACTGAAATCACTATATTTAGAACCAGATGCAACCCTGTTTTTTTAGTTAGTAGAGTTTTGCAATGTGTGAATCTTTTTCAGTCTAAGATTACTTGAATTTATTTATGGAGATCACTGTTATTACACATTGAGAACCAGAGGAGGCCCCAGTTCCTCATGAGCATCCATAGATGGAAAGGAATTCTGTTGCTGTGTGCTGTGTACGCTGTATGTGTAGGCCGTGATGGTGCTGCACGTGTGTTTGTTCAGTTCGAATGCTATCAATAAAGCTCAGAGAAGAACTTGTTTTTACTGTTCGAATAGGGAATTCATGGTATCATTACGCCGAGGGTATTGTGATATTACTGTTAATCGTGGCAAGAAGCTAAGTATCATCACTATGGTATATACAGAGCACTAGTTCAGGAACTGCAACCTCTCCGCAAGCTCTGTACTGTGGCCCGTGGGTTGGAGCGGAGGAGGCTGCCAATCCGAGCAGATGCGGTGGAGTCGTCACAAAGAGCGTGTTGTCTTCACGCTGTTCTTCGAGAGCGGGTTTTCTATGTGGATGCACAACCTAAACCCAATGGGGTGATTCAAGTCGTCACCTTCATCGTCCTTCAGTGCCACTTGGGGATCCATTCTCAGTTAGGCCTATGGAAATCGTTTTTCCGCATCAAGCTGCATCCAAACACGCAAGCTCTTGAGTGGAGCCGGGATCCAACTCTTGAGTGGCTATCAGCCCCATTACCCTGTGTTGCCATCCGTGGGTCGAAATACAGGCCATCCGAGGGTCAAAATACGGGTGGCACAGGGATTAGTTCTATCTGCGGCCCCCTTATTGTCGGGTCTGCCTAAGTTCCCATGATACTTGGTTAGAGGGGCTGAGTGCCTAAGAGGAGGCGGATGTGACCGAGCTTCGAGAGGATATTACCCTAAAGATGGGTGAGGGTTTGACTTGGCCCACTTGGTGCTGACCTTTGTTAGTACGAAAGTTCAAAACCTGACTAGCCGAGTGTGTCCTTTCTTCGCCACCAATGGTGTCGTAATTCTGAGTGATTGTCCGCCTACTTCCAGCATTTGGAACCGTCGCGATGAGGTAATATTTGTCGTTCTTTACAATATCTAGTAGCGCGTAGCCCCTGAGTCCCTTTTTGAGGGCATCTAAATCTTTCTCTTATTTTTTATCTTACGTCTTCCTGCAGCTTAACTCTCCGACACCTATGGCCCCCTAGCTGGCGGCTCAGCCAAACGCCGTTTGGGCGCGGGGGGGGGGGGGGGGGGCTAAGGTCGAAGCAGACATTTGACCATAGAAGAGACACAGTAGAAAAGTATGGCGTGCTTTCGACTCTAGTTTGCGACTGATGGCTCTATATTTTGATTAGAAGTTTGCATGTCAATCGGATCCGGATCGAAATCATTGTGTACAGTATCTTCTCCATGATAAGTAGTTGACGGTATCTTCATCCATAGAGTTGGTTTTTTTGATAAAGTCCATAGAGTTGGTAGTCGAACCAAACTAACCGGCTTGAAATAATTACTTGTTGACGGTATCTTCTCCATGATAAGTAGTTTTACTAGTACAAAATAATCAGTTAACCTTTATAACTAGCACATAATATTAGCAAATAGCAATCATTGGATTCGATAATCAAACTAGCACGTAGCACTGTAATATATATACAATAATACCTTGAAGCAACCAGGCCAGAAATTGTCCATGGCGGCGTGGCACACGGAGTAGTGGCGGCTCGTAGTCGTCGTCGACAATTGACAGAGATGCAAGCGGGAATTGTCGCAGCTTCGGTATCCCCGACGTTTGAATCCGTGTAACCACTGACTGCATCCTGATGGCTGCGGCGATGATTCTGAATCACGGAACGGGGGAACGCTGTTCGGCTGGTAGAGGGAGTATAGGATGGAGTAGATGAGATCGTGCGATACCTAGTAGAACGAGTACATGCAATCAATGGATCGATCGTGCTTTGTCAAGGCTGTACGTACCATTGTGGTCTTCGGCCCTACGTACTGGTCCCTGCTGCGCGTCGTTGAGGGGGGCCGAACCATGGCGGGGGCCTGGCCACCGCTCGCCCCTGGATCCGCCACTGGACCCACCTGGGCAGGCGGGTGCTTGACTAGCCGGAGATTGTCATAGGAGCCTCTCATGCCAATGGCGATGACACGCCGAGACGTGTAGGGAGGAGGTAAACTATGCAATTATCTACACGTAAGAGATCGGAGCCCTCAATGCCTATCGAGGAGGAGGGTCTCACCAGGATTTTAGTTTGGCCGCGTTGAACCGACAGAGGGGAACCAGAGGCAGTGAGTCTGGGGTCATGTCCCCTCCTCCTCCGACTTTGTTGGATGTAGGGCTATCGGCTTGGGCGAATCGGTCTGTCCTCTTTCTCCAAGTGTTGGAGAGACTACGCCACCCCCCCCCCCTTGTGGGAGGTGTTTTTTCAAGCGGCCCTAGATACGATTGATGTCTCCTCCGAGGATGAGGTGGTATCGGTCAGCCGTGAGGCTATCGGCGCTCCCATGGTGGAGTAGGCCCTCTATACGTAGATGGAGACACCATCTTTTTCGCGCATCTCGAAGTATGACACAATGTTGCGACGAACGGGGCATCAGACGGCCTCGTGTTGGAGCTGAGCGCGCCACCACCACTGGTGAAAGTCGGCGTAGGTTCTAACCGTGTCCGGGCCGTCTTTCGGGCAAGAGATCGTCGTCAGAGTCGAACCACCACGTCGACAGCTCATTGGGGAAGTAAAGAGAACCGCGGAGATCGATCTCAGTCTTGAACCATTTGGCTCAGAACAACGAGTCCCCAACGTAGACTAGCTCCGCACGCTGGTCGGGCGTCATTTGGGCTCAGCGGCAATGGATCTCCTCCGGGCGCGTGGCCTTGGTGGTTGGGACGACCCACCAAGGCCACGACACGGGGGCACATGCTCACGACTGTGCAACCTCGGCGCTGATTGACGCGCTATCGTTTCAGCTCCAGTGTGGTCGACACATGCACATGGAATAACCCACGACTGCAACTCCAAGGAGAATCCCGCCTCGTGGTCGTTCTTCAGGCCTTGTTTACCTGCAGAGTATTTTCCGGGTTCGGAGGGTATTTTCCCGGCCCACCCCGAAATCTCCAAAAATCTCCGGAAGCCCGTTTACTTGCAGTGTATTTCCCGGGTTTACACCGGCCCATCCCGAGAAAACCCTCCCCAACCCGACAAACCCCGTGTATTTTCACACGTTCGGCACACCTCGCGTGTCGTCGGGGACGGTGAGTTTCTCGCCGCCTCGTCCGTCTCCTACGCTTCTCACCCTAGGTTTCTTGGTCACCGACACCCGTCCGTTGCGCCGGGGTGCCATTCCTCAGGGCTTGCCCATCCGCCGGCGGAAGCACCATCGGTCCGCCGCTCAACGGGCTGTCATGGGACGCCGTTTGCGTGCCTGTGCGGCATGTTCGGCAGGATCTTCCAATACATGGTCGTCCCACTCGTAAATCATGGGCTGTCGACATGTTGTTTGTATTGGATTCAATCCATGGACAGATGCTAATCCACCGTTGATTCCTTCCTTCACCTTTGTTCTCTGTTCTTTTATCTCCTTATCCACCGCTGATTCTTTGTGCCTCATGGGATGTTGCAGCACGGGAAACTGTGCAGAGGTCGCGTCCCCTCTATTCCTCTGTGATTTTGTGCGTTCTTGTCAGTTTGATGCATACATGTTTGTCAGGAACATAGTCGCGTAGCAGAAGATCAGGTGCAGGAAGTTATACTGAATTTAACAGAATCCGTTTTGTTAGATTAGCACTCACATGATCCGGTCATTCCAAGTAATTCCAAGTAAATGTTTAAACTCCATGCAGATTTATTTGGCACTGAACAAAATTTGTGTGATGCAACGATTGGATTTTTACTTGAGCCAAATATTCAGTTTTTATTATCAAGTTCAATACACCACAATACCCTGCCATCCCGAAAATCGTAAGTAACCAGGGGAAATTGGGAAAAGAGGGGTTATGTGGAGAAATGTGGGGATTGGGTGAAAGGGAGGGATTCACCAAATCCTTTCCAATCCCCAAACTTCCCAACCCAGAAATACCCCAGGAGTAAACAAGGCCCAAGCAGTCAAGCGGCCCCACATCTATATGATCGTTGTCCGAAGAGGAAGGCGATTGGTCACTCAGTGGGAAGTGGAGTGCGGTGGGAAGTGATGTGGGGATGGAAAGGGCCGCTGCGTATTAAAAGAGCCGAGCAGTAGGTGAGAAGCTGACGAGGGTCGTGGAAGTCAAAGGCAGACGTGGACGCTGTCTGCTTGACCGCATTATCGGCCCAAATTTGGGACGTGGACGTATACACCAGACCTTTTGTGGTTCCATGTGAGGCGTGGTTTCTATCCGTCCGATAGAAACAGACTCGGGCGGATCAGATGCAATGTCGCGTTGGAATGCCCTTAGCGCATTGAACATTTCACGGATAAAAAACAATTTTGCTTATGTCTTCTAGGCATAGCCGGTTCCAAGCCCGGATAAAGGAGGAGGGTTGTGATAGGCTTGGTGAGCCAACGTAAAAACTAGCCAGTCCCATGGATATGAAACCCACGAGAGTAGTACTAGGGTGGGTGACCTCCTAGAAAGTCCTCATGAAAGGTTTCATATCTAAGGGTTGTGATAGGCTTGGCGAGCCAACGTAAAAACTAGCCAGTCACATGGATATGAAACCCATTTGGGCGAGAGTAGTACCAGGATGGGTGACCTCCTGAGAAGTCCTCGTGACAGGGTTTCATATCTAGCCTACCCCAACTTGTTTGGGACAAAAGGTTTTGTTAAGGTTAAGGTAAGATTTTTTAAGAGCTCCGATATAAGCACCAATTTTGTACATAAAAAAATCCCCTAGGTATTACAAGTATTTTGAAACCTTTGGATACTTATGGTGGTTCTGGTTCACAAAAAGTTGATAAACAACGAACAATAGGATTTGAAACCTTTGATACTTATGTTGATTTTGATATTTCGCATAACTTTTGTGTTGCAATTTTTCTGTTTCAATGGTCATGTACGAGAATGTGTTGTGCGTGTTTAAGCGCGCTTAGTGTATGTGTGTTATTTAACCATTGTCGTCGCCAGCTCGGCGCTGTGCACTCCGCCCTAGCAGCAACAACCATCAATCGTAGCCGTGAATGGCTGTTAGACTCTGTTTGGTGCATGTGCGTTTTAAACCACATCGTGACCTTCGCAAAGCCGTTCTCATCGCGCGCTACCAGCGTAAAAAAATAGTGTGAGATAAGTTCACCACATACATAAAAGGTGAGAGTGCATAAATCCCTCCAATATCTAAGCTCCTATGATTTGAGCTTCCTTGTTGAACCACATGTCACTCTCTCATTGGTTCATGCTTTACACATTCCTCTTCACTAGATTAAGCTCAGAGTAATATTATCCGTCCATTCAGTTAGATACAAACTTCACGATGATTTTTTAAGAGAATCTCCTATATTTGATGAATAGTAGGAATTAACGGCTTTTTACATTATCATGACAAAAAAACTCTCTCCAACAAAAGCAGGTGATGTAAAAATTGGGCAAATTTTTTTTTTACATCACGATGGAAAATAGGGCACTGGGATGCAAATATACATCACCAAAGGCCGTGCCCAAACCGCAACCCGTACGCGCGCGCTAACTGACACCGCCGACGCCTCCTCCCGCCGTTTCACCTCCACTCGCCGCCGACGCCCGCAACCCGTACGCACGCGCAGCTAACTGACGCCGCCGACGCCTCCTCCCACCGTTGCACCTCCACTCGCCGCCGAATCCGCCGCCGCCGCCGCGGGCTCTCCTCGCCACATCCAGATTCTCCGTCGCGTCCCGTCGCCGTCGCCCCAATCTGCCGTCTCCGTCCCAAATCGCCGTCGCCGAACTCGAATCCGGCTGTGCCCTTGCCCCCTGCCCGTTGACGATCACCCTTGACGTCATTTCCTTCGCCCTGCACCACCTCCTCCATGTGCCCTTGCCGCCGGCCCGCGGATGGCACCGAAGAAGATGAAGAGATATGACGTTTTCAAAAAAAAAAGTAAAAAAAAAGAGAAGAGATATGACGTGCCTCCACGAAGCCTTCGCGACCATCCAAACACGCCCAAATTGAACGAGGACTGCAGCGGAACGACGAGAGGCACAGACACGCGCGCGCACACGTGTATACCTGTATGTGACCTCAGCGCATGTACCCCGCAGGCTGTATCTATCCGTCCTCCTTTGCAACCCTACGCTGCCGGATCAGGTCGGCGCCGCCGGCGGCCACCGTATAAGGTACTTACTCTCTCCATCTCCGTTGATGCTCCTATTGGACAGACGAGATCTCACTCCATCTTTCTCCTCCATGGATCGATGATTTCAGTGGGCAGCGAAGATCGATTCGATGCGGCGCGGCGGGGACAACAACGACGACAGGCACCATCGCCGGATTCCTTGTGTCGACGACATCGAAACGGCCAGACTGAAATATTATTACAGCGACGACGACGACGAGGTCGATCTGGAGCAGCCGCGGTCGGAGCTGGAAGCTCTGCACATCGCCCGCTGCGACAGCATCCTCGAGTACGATCCCAAGAAGCAATCTCGCGTCTTCACCCGCGTCTGCAACATCAACATTGCCGGCTTCGACCTCGATAGAGAGTGTCAGTATGGATATTATAATTTTCGTATCTACAGCCATTTCGTTAATTTCATTGATCTTCTCGATCGATCTCCAATTAGCTAGGGATTGGATATCATGCAGAGAGGGACTGATGATGGGTGGGGATTTTTCAGTTCAATTCCCTTGCCCCATTGCCACGGGTCTGACTTCTCTTTACATTGGTTTTATTTGCAGCTAAGCTGGTCTTGGGCCGCTGCTTAAGGATGTAACTCCTGAGACGTTGATGTTCCGGGCGCCAGTATCGGCCAGTGTCATTTCTGTGAAAGTAATCGAGTCTGATCGGGGTTACCCGGTCAGCGTATACGGTACTGTTGTTGCAAGGGATATCATCGATTTCAGATGTGTCTATCTGTTCAGACGCGAAAGAGAAGATCCCCAAATCATCAACTCTGCAGTACGCACTCATTCATCCCTGTTTCTTGTTTTGTTTTTTGCTTATCATGCATCTTCTCACAAATATATCAATAGTGGACACAATAATCACACACTAGTCAGGTGTCCTAGTCCTCCAAAAGGAATATGTATACATTCTGGCTATCTATGGACTAAAATGCAAACAGCTACATAGTTCAGTATGATCCGCTAAGTTTGCTTGTTTTAGTTGGAAACCATTTTAGCTGTAAAATAAATACCATGATTGACATCACACTGGTTACACTTTGTTCGTACAAATAGCTGTGCGTTCCATTTTTTAGGGAAACATTGATGGCTTCCACATCTTACTTTTACTAGCAAAATGCCCGTGCGTTGCTACGGGCTAGGATTTATTCTTCACGTGTAGCTTGTGCCACAAACTTCCTGCTTCAACCGGCCGTATACGACTCCACCACCGTTCCTGTACACCGGTTGCTAGCTCCGCCACCTTTCTCTGATCATTGGTGCCGCTGTCCCCCTTGGTTTTGTGAAATCCTCTAGGATGTTAATTGGTAAAAGGATTGGAGTTGGTTTAATATATTTCTCGAAATAGCTCAATCCTTTTTTTAAGACCCGCATAAAAATATCTGCTGACGTGAATTTTTTTGTCAAACCTACATGGTGATGGAATATCTAATGCTCACCACGCTCTTTATTTCACCGATCTATATTTCTTTAATTTCTTTTGACTACGAAATAGATATATGTATACAATACTCAACATACATACAAAATAATGATAATTTATATAAACAATTTAAATATGTTTTGATTTGATCTACTATTAGTCTGAATCTTTATTTTTATTGTAATATTTTTATTAGATCGCCAGCACAAAAAAGCATTGATCTTTCTCTCGTGTACATGATTACCTCAACACCACATTGAGCTCCATGGTTGTGCTCTGCATCGGCACTGTGTAGTTGAAAGGCAGGTTAGCATCACATAGTTCACACTTCAGTGTACAGAATGGTGTCTAGTGTCGCTAGGGCAAGATGCATGCCGAGGCCATGCTTTCCATTGGGCATGTCAGCTCAACGAAACCAAAGTCTGAATATTCAGACTGACGATCCAACAGGCTTTCGTAGGTAGCATAGCACATCATGAACACATACACAAGGAACTGCCATGCACTTGAGCACCAAAAGTCCAAAGTAAGGCAGCTGCCCGTCCCAGGCACTCAAGCCATTGTTGCTCTCCGCCTCAACCCGTAGGCACGAGCTGAGTTCCAGGATGACGACAGGGAAGCCGGTGACGAGAATGCATAGGGCGACTTCGTCGCATCTGGACGGGGAGTGGCGAGACGCGCGCACCATCCTTGAATTGAAGCAGCGCAACAGGCACACCCACATAGCCACAACTCTTGTACGATTTGTTTTGCTTGCTGTGCTCATCGTCCCCAGGCCCCAGCCGTGAGGACGGCCAAAACGGCTCCACGGATCATGTCGTCGGTGATGCGAGAGACAGCTGTCGGAGCCAGAGATACTTTCTCCAACTTCAACAGCCAGATGGACCTGACCTGTGCCGCCTCAACAATCCCAGATAGTTGGCATTGAGTATGATGTCGTACGGCGTGGCCTTATCCACTTTGACAATCTAGCTAGCGTCAAAGTTGTTCAAGTCCTGCTCGCCGGACGTGGTGGTCTAAGCGGAGCTGGTTCCTCCGGCGGCGGCGTGTATATACTCGATGATCTGGGTGAGGATGGGAAGCGGCCGAGCGGGACGCTGTTGTCGATGCAAACCATCATCGATTATGTGGTGTATGCGAGCGTCGCTACCTCGTGTGTGATCTCGAAGCGGTGGCCGTGCTTCGGTCCCTCCTGTTCGCTGTCGTGATATCTCGTTGAATCCTTCCGTTCGCCGTGGTCGCCATCGTGATATCTGGTCAGATCCATTGCTCGCGTGTATGGTAGCTCGGAACAGTCGATTTGGATCGTAACCCTAGATCTCTTGGACGCACCACAATCTGGCAATCGGTCGGTCCTATATTTAAAGGCCGCTGCCAAAGATAAAGCCCGATCGACGTGGAGTTGGTTTCTTACACGAGAGCTATTCGACGGGACGGACAAAAAAGGACAACGTAGGAACGATCCAATGTACTGTAGGAAGCGGACGGACGTTTTTTTCCTAGCGATATCGAGCGTGAGACGTACCACGGTCGGCCGACGTACCACGGTCGTTTATCTGTATTATATAGTAGAGATTTCATCACATGCCCAACCTGTTATTTTATCTGTTGATATTGTGCTCTAATAATGGGTGTTATTTCCAAAAATACTGTTTCATCAAATTATTTTTGTGCTATACTTGTTTAAATTTTGTTTCCTTCAATTTTCTGTGAGATTTGGTTGCTTATTTTGCATATTATGGCACGGCCGGTTGTTTCCTATCTATCACCATACAATTTGCGTTTGCGGATGGCATGCTCTATACATGAAATAAAAGAACATACATACTAATGTACAAACCACAAATATCTGGCTGTTTGTAGCAGTTTATAGGCGCTATAGCAGCGTGACAACAGAACTGCAGAAGTATCAAATAATCCCCATGTGCTAGTTAAACAACAAAATCTTCAAACTGTTTGAACTTATCTGACTAGTCAAGCTTGTTTTGCTTGTCATGTCTACTACACAGCTTGTTCAACTACGAAGGAATATTGTGAATTTTTCTTCTTAATTACTGTGCAGGAGGATATGTTAACATTGACAGGTCCACGTCGAGGATTAATAGCATTTGATTATATATATTTTGAGTTCAGTCTAAAGGTGAAGGGTGATCCTGACGAAGATTTTAGCAAAGGTGTGATCGTGGACCGTGCCTATGGCACTGACCCCATCACTGTAGACCTACCTAGTTGGCTCAGTACAGTGGAATTAGTATTTCAATCTGTTGAATATCCAGTGGCGGCTAGCCTTCAAGTAAACATTTTGAATGGACCGCCTAATGCCCCTTTCATTGGGATAATATCTGCTGGTACTAGAAATGCTGAAAGCCATATCATTCTGTATGATGGTAGAGCACCGAAGGGCAACGGGATATTAGTCGGAGATGATGGCTTAGTACCGCCAAGTCGTAATATGGTAATTGTCCCTAACCCTAGATGGGACGACGAAGAACTTTTGGTCCATGTTTGTTTTTTTGACGATGATGAGGATGAAGGCACTCAGGTTACTATACAACACCCTGATGAAGAGCATGTTTGCAATCACGGTTCCTATGAGCTGCAAGTAAAGGTCGCATGGAATTTTATCGTATCAGGACCAAGGGCCAAACATATCCACACAAGAACCATGTTATTACCCCGATTTTATCAAAACCCTGATTATGGATGGTGGTAATATATTCCTACTGGTTTGTGATTCGGAGGCATGGCCCACTAGCAGCATGTCTTACCAACTTGTAAGAGCTATGGTTGCATGATGTGATATACTTGTAATATGAGGGCATGGCAGACCGATAAGAAAGCATTATTCGCCTACTGGTTTGCTGGATGTTTGGTATTAATGGTAATTAGTTACTGGTCGTATTTTTTTTTCTTGGAGGAGTAATTTTGCAAAGTAAGATTTGGTGCATACACTTAGTTTGCTCGACATGCTAATAAAAAAAATAAACAAGATGAAGGTAAGCATGATTACAACGCCTATAACAAACGCAAAGTTCCAAGTCATAGGTATAGTTTATTATAATGTCATTTTAAGCTTAAAGGGGCATGATTAAGCATAGCGAGTAGATAGACACCAAATCCAGATATATGCAGGGGGTGCAATCAACAGGAGTAGTTAGTAGACAGACAGCAACTCACAACTAGATCACTAACTTTGAAAAATGGAACCGAGACATACCCTAGCCCATTAGTATGTTGAAAGTTGCATCACACAAATGAGAATCACTTTTCCTTTGAACCACTCGATGAACCCTTCCCTTTTGTTGTATCAGGTTTGATATGAGAATTTCTCATAAGGACACATTACTATTTTCGCCAACACAGGTTCTCCCCGTCTGCACCAAGATGAAAGGTGAGATTAAACGAAACACATAGATGAATGATGGTCACGGGCGAAGCTCCACTTAAGGCAAGGTAGTGCTGCTTCCCTACCTCGAGTTTTCGCAAAAAATATTGCATATATATAGTCATTTCGTACATATATATGATTTTCCTTGGTTTTTGCTCGTTCTGGAATAAGAAAAAAAAACGTAGATGGGCCCGTTGGGAGCTGCCTCAGCCGAGCTGGGCTTCGTGGGCAGCGTACTGAGAAGCGAGGAGGACCTCTTCTTGGTCCTCGATGCGACACGCCCCCTCGGGGCGGTCCCGGTCGGCAAATCCTATGCGGCGCCCGTTAGCGCCGCATAGGGATAGCGCCGCCTGAAGCGAAACTTTACTCGGCCGACCCGTCTGGCAACTTTTTCCTTTTTTTTTTTCCTTTTCTGTTTCTTTTTCGTTTCTTTTTTCTTTTATGTTTTTTTTCTTTTATGTTTCTTTTTGCGTTTTCGTTTTCTTTTTCCGTTTCTTTATTTTCTTTTTCCGTTTTCCGTTTTCCGTTTTCGTTTCTTTTTCTCTTTTTGTTTTTTATTTCCGTTTTTTCTGTTTTGTTTTCGTTTCTTTTAAAATTGGAATTATTTTAAAATTTCAAAATGGTTCCAAATTTTAAAATGGTTTCAAATTTTAAAAATGGTTCCAAGTTTAAAATGGTTCCAACCTAAAATTGGTGCCAAATTTAAAATGGTTCCAAATTTGAAAATTATTCATTTTTGAAAATGGTTCTGTTTTGAAAATGGTTCCAATTTAAAAATGGTTCCAAATTTAAAATGGTTCCAAATTTAAAATGGTGCCAAATTTAAAATGGTTCCAAATTTGAAAATTGTTTCATTTTGAAAATGGTTCCAAATTTAAAATGGTTCCAACTTAAAAATGGTGCCGAATTTAAAATGGTTCCAATTAAAAATGGTTCCAAATTTGGAAATTGTTAATTTTTGAAAATGGTTCCATTTTAAAAATGGTTCCATTTTAAAAATGGTCCCAACTTAAAAATGGTGCCAAATTAAAAATGGTTCCTAATTTGAAAATTGTTCATTTTTGAAAATGATTCCATTTTGAAAATGGTTCTAATTTTAAAATGGTTCCAACTTAAAAATGGTGCCATATTAAAAATGGTTCCAAATAAGCCGATGTGGTAACAGAAACTTCACGGATAATTTGTGTGAAGGAAGTTTTCAAGTGTTAAGAGAGAGGATGATGAAAGAAGATCAAGGAGTGATAAGAGCTTAAGCTTGGGGAGGATCCCATGGACCTCCTTTGCAATTTTCAAGAAGACACAAGCATCTAATCTTGGGGATGCCAAAGGCATCCCCTTATTCATCAATAATTATCAGGTCATCTCTAGTAAAACTATATTTTTATTGCTTCACATATTAAGTGTTGTTCTTGGAGCGTCTGTGTGTTTTTATTTTTATTTTGTTTTGTCTTTGTTTTGTTCTCCGGTCATAACTATGTTGGATCCTAGCTTTCTTGTTTGGAAAAGAGACACGCTCCGCTTTTTCCTAGAATACTCCTGTTCTTCACTTATACTTGTTGAGTATTCAGTTTTCGTTCTGTTGGGTTCTAGCTCTTGTTTTTCATGTATCTCTTGTTCAGAGCTATTAGTTTCTTCTGTAGAAAGTACTCTCTTGCTTCACTTATATTTGTTTGCAGAGTTGTTCAAATAAGTTGATTGATGTTTGGTTTGAACAGAAAATGCTATGCATGTGGTAGTGGTATAAGGAAAAGCTTACATGTCTTGTAGATCATTTGTCTTGAGTAACTTGATACTTGTCAATTGTTTTGAGATATCAAGTAAGTAATGTTTAAACTGGTGTATCATGTAAGTAAAGGCTCACTAGTGAAAAACTACCATTAAAGTTTGAAGTTATTTAGTTTGGTATACTTGGTAGCTCCAAAGTCTAGATATTTAATTTCTCGTTAAAAGGTTGTTTTGGTTAACAAGGAAGACAGTGTGGATTCTTAGAATTTTTCTTAATGTTCATCATGTGGTTATTCTTGTACCGGTTGACGTTACATGTTTGCTTAAAAACCTTGCTAGCCTAAAACTCTGTACTAAGCGGGAATACTGCTTGTGCATCCAAAACCCTGAGCCAAAATCCATGCCATCTGTGTCCACCATACCTACCTATATGTGATATTTTCCTACCATTCCAAGCAATTTTGTCATGTGCTACCTTTAAAATATTCAAAATAGTTATTACTTCTGTTTTGTGCCTCTGTTTCCAGCTCATGAGGAAGTGGTAGGTGGTCTTTGTTACACTTGTTAAACAAACTTTACCCTTGACTTGCATGTTTCATCTGCGTGTTTATAATTTTGCAAAAAGAGTTGGCAACGGGGTGCCCAGCCCCACAAAAGATTATTTACAACTTTCACCAAAAACTCTTCTCACATTTTGTTCCTGAGCATTCAGTCAAACATCTGCATGTGTAAACAAAGGAGATAAAAGGAATGATCTGCTTGCTACAGAAATAACGTTCCTCAATGGGAACAACCCTTAAAAAATTCTATTTAGCTTGTGTAAGACTGTATATTGCCTACTACCATTCGTTGACCATAACATGCATCCCTCAAAATATATTATTATTCTCTATATATTTTCAAAAACTAAAAAGCTCTAGCACGTGATGTAATCCCTGCTTCCCTCTGCTGGCATTATGACTAACCATGATGCTTTGTGTTGACAATATCCGTGAGATAAATATGTTGAAAGTTGAAGCAAATGCTCAAACTTAAATCTTCCTTTGTGTTGGTCAAACACTTTTGATTGGAAAATGTTGCTTGCTGAGCTAACTTTTATGTCAAGTCTTGTAGCTCCTTGTCTCCAAAGAACTATTCATGAAAGGTTTTTATTTGTATGATGCATTTTGATTGCTCATTGTTTACTTTATATCAACTATAAATCATTGACTTGGATCACTTCATTCAGTTCATGTGATTTACTTACTACTAGATTTAGGGGTGCGCCTTGACGCACGACCCCCCGAGCCCTGTTTTGACGACACGCCATACACAATGCTAATAATCAACGGGTAGAAACAATTATATACATGTGTAAAACCAAGGACCAAATTAGAAAAATAGTAGAGATGAAAAAAATTGGTGCAACTAAATGTCATGCAAGACCAAACGAATTCACGATGAAGCCTCCTACGATCAAATAGATATTTAACCTCTGTCTTTACACCGCTGTACAAACCGGCCCCGACAACAAAGACCCCTCGCGGCGCCACCTCGGGAAGGAACCAAAATCATTACGACACCCTGACCTCCCACACGCCGATTACAAATGGCAGGTCATCAAACAAAGTGTCAGCCGGCTTGCGAAATGATTCCGAAGAACAAATCTATTACCTTGTAGTACTACATACACATACACTTCCTACAGACGTTATGGCAGCCGGCTCAAAGCAATTTGCACCTCTATCCCTTCCGGCTTCATATTCCTCACACTAACCCCCTGGGTCAAAAGGAAAAGCACAATAGAAGCGCTGTAACTGGAGCGGATGAAAAGCAAAGGAGACCACCTTGACACCATACATTGAAGCGGACATAGTGACAACATTGGTGTCTAAGGCACTCCTATCCAGCCGGTCTATCTACAACGAAGGACCAATGGTAACACCTCAAATCAGTGACGCCGAAGTCCAATTTGAAAATGGCTGTGGACAAAGGGAACATGCCATGTGTGTGTGGCAAAGATGCAGTTAGGCTTTAAGGTCAAGAGAGATACATACCCATACATAGATTTTTTGACCCGGTGAACCCCAGCTTAGACGTGCAAGATTAAGCATAGGAACTAATCCTCATATTCTCCAAACGTTTCTCCAAACGCTTCCCTCTTTCTCTGAGCCTAATCCCTAAGTCTTGAAAGTTGATTAGAAGGGTATTCCAAATCATATCTACTGGACCTTCTTCCTTCGATTGATTAAGATACACTATGCTTAGGACCTATTGAGAAAAAGACAAGGAACCAGCCTCTCGCAATTTTTTTATTATACTCATCCAACAACTTAAGCCGGTTCAGCAAAGAACTGTTATCTTCTCCGAGATCCTTTAGGAAGGCATAGTTGAAATCACCTATAACCGTGTTGGTTGCCATTCCAATGTACGTAATAACGTACCCACACGTAGTATCTTCCGCTACCTCGTAATGTTTAGAAGGAAACCCACTTAAAGAAGTAAAGAGAGGGACGCCATTCGATGCCTGTGCAGTGACGTCGAAGAGCATAGTCATACGGACTGTGCCATCTTCATACTCTTCAAGACGGTAATCAGCTTTCGGTACATCATGTTGTTTTAGCATAAGGTCCAATAGCATTCTCCTAGGCACCCTTATCACATTCGGAGCATCCTACAAAAAAAAAGATGGTGATTCTCCATGTGGACTGAAGAACATCTACTCGTGCGCCACAACTACGTAGACAAAGAAACACGGGTAACAAGGAACACGGGTAACATAAACTTCACAGATAATTTGTGTGAAGGAAGTTTTCAAGTGTTAAGAGAGAGGATGATGAAAGAAGATCAAGGAGTGATAAGAGCTTAAGCTTGGGGAGGATCCCATGGACCTCCTTTGCAATTTTCAAGAAGACACAAGCATCTAATCTTGGGGATGCCAAAGGCATCCCCTTATTCATCAATAATTATCAGGTCATCTCTAGTAAAACTATATTTTTATTGCTTCACATATTAAGTGTTGTTCTTGGAGCGTCTGTGTGTTTTTATTTTTATTTTGTTTTGTCTTTGTTTTGTTCTCCGGTCATAACTATGTTGGATCCTAGCTTTCTTGTTTGGAAAGAGACACGCTCCGCTTTTTCCTAGAATACTCCTGTTCTTCACTTATACTTGTTGAGTATTCAGTTTTCGTTCTGTTGGGTTCTAGCTCTTGTTTTTCATGTATCTCTTGTTCAGAGCTATTAGTTTCTTCTGTAGAAAGTACTCTCTTGCTTCACTTATATTTGTTTGCAGAGTTGTTCAAATAAGTTGATTGATGTTTGGTTTGAACAGAAAATGCTATGCATGTGGTAGTGGTATAAGGAAAAGCTTACATGTCTTGTAGATCATTTGTCTTGAGTAACTTGATACTTGTCAATTGTTTTGAGATATCAAGTAAGTAATGTTTAAACTGGTGTATCATGTAAGTAAAGGCTCACTAGTGAAAAACTACCATTAAAGTTTGAAGTTATTTAGTATGGTATACTTGGTAGCTCCAAAGTCTAGATATTTAATTTCTCGTTAAAAGGTTGTTTTGGTTAACAAGGAAGACAGTGTGGATTCTTAGAATTTTTCTTAATGTTCATCATGTGGTTATTCTTGTACCGGTTGACGTTACATGTTTGCTTAAAAACCTTGCTAGCCTAAAACTCTGTACTAAGCGGGAATACTGCTTGTGCATCCAAAACCCTGAGCCAAAATCCATGCCATCTGTGTCCACCATACCTACCTATATGTGATATTTTCCTACCACTCCAAGCAATTTTGTCATGTGCTACCTTTAAAATATTCAAAATAGTTATTACTTCTGTTTTGTGCCTCTGTTTCCAGCTCATGAGGAAGTGGTAGGTGGTCTTTGTTACACTTGTTAAACAAACTTTACCCTTGACTTGCATGTTTCATCTGCGTGTTTATAATTTTGCAAAAAGAGTTGGCAACGGGGTGCCCAGCCCCACAAAAGATTATTTACAACTTTCACCAAAAACTCTTCTCACATTTTGTTCCTGAGCATTCAGTCAAACATCTGCATGTGTAAACAAAGTAGATAAAAGGAATGATCTGCTTGCTACAGAAATAACGTTCCTCAATGGGAACAACCCTTAAAAAATTCTATTTAGCTTGTGTAAGACTGTATATTGCCTACTACCATTCGTTGACCATAACATGCATCCCTCAAAATATATTATTATTCTCTATATATTTTCAAAAACTAAAAAGCTCTAGCACGTGATGTAATCCCTGCTTCCCTCTGCTGGCATTATGACTAACCATGATGCTTTGTGTTGACAATATCCGTGAGATAAATATGTTGAAAGTTGAAGCAAATGCTCAAACTTAAATCTTCCTTTGTGTTGGTCAAACACTTTTGATTGGAAAATGTTGCTTGCTGAGCTAACTTTTATGTCAAGTCTTGTAGCTCCTTGTCTCCAAAGAACTATTCATGAAAGGTTTTTATTTGTATGATGCATTTTGATTGCTCATTGTTTACTTTATATCAACTATAAATCATTGACTTAGATCACTTCATTCAGTTCATGTGATTTACTTACTACTAGATTTAGGGGTGCGCCTTGACGCACGACCCCCCGAGCCCTGTTTTGACGACACGCCATACACAATGCTAATAATCAACGGGTAGAAACAATTATATACATGTGTAAAACCAAGGACCAAATTAGAAAAATAGTAGAGATGAAAAAAATTGGTGCAACTAAATGTCATGCAAGACCAAACGAATTCACGATGAAGCCTCCTACGATCAAATAGATATTTAACCTCTGTCTTTACACCGCTGTACAAACCGGCCCCGACAACAAAGACCCCTCGCGGCGCCACCTCGGGAAGGAACCAAAATCATTACGACACCCTGACCTCCCACACGCCGATTACAAATGGCAGGTCATCAAACAAAGTGTCAGCCGGCTTGCGAAATGATTCCGAAGAACAAATCTATTACCTTGTAGTACTACATACACATACACTTCCTACAGACGTTATGGCAGCCGGCTCAAAGCAATTTGCACCTCTATCCCTTCCGGCTTCATATTCCTCACACTAACCCCCTGGGTCAAAGGAAAAGCACAATAGAAGCGCTGTAACTGGAGCGGATGAAAAGCAAAGGAGACCACCTTGACACCATACATTGAAGCGGACATAGTGACAACATTGGTGTCTAAGGCACTCCTATCCAGCCGGTCTATCTACAACGAAGGACCAATGGTAACACCTCAAATCAGTGACGCCGAAGTCCAATTTGAAAATGGCTGTGGACAAAGGGAACATGCCATGTGTGTGTGGCAAAGATGCAGTTAGGCTTTAAGGTCAAGAGAGATACATACCCATACATAGATTTTTTGACCCGGTGAACCCCAGCTTAGACGTGCAAGATTAAGCATAGGAACTAATCCTCATATTCTCCAAACGTTTCTCCAAACGCTTCCCTCTTTCTCTGAGCCTAATCCCTAAGTCTTGAAAGTTGATTAGAAGGGTATTCCAAATCATATCTACTGGACCTTCTTCCTTCGATTGATTAAGATACACTATGCTTAGGACCTATCGAGAAAAAGACAAGGAACCAGCCTCTCGCGATTTTTTTATTATACTCATCCAACAACTTAAGCCGGTTCAGCAAAGAACTGTTATCTTCTCCGAGATCCTTTAGGAAGGCATAGTTGAAATCACCTATAACCGTGTTGGTTGCCATTCCAATGTACGTAATAACGTACCCACACGTAGTATCTTCCGCTACCTCGTAATGTTTAGAAGGAAACCCACTTAAAGAAGTAAAGAGAGGGACGCCATTCGATGCCTGTGCAGTGACGTCGAAGAGCATAGTCATACGGACTGTGCCGTCTTCATACTCTTCAAGACGGTAATCAGCTTTCGGTACATCATGTTGTTTTAGCATAAGGTCCAATAGCATTCTCCTAGGCACCCTGATCACATTCGGAGCATCCTACAAAAAAAAAGATGGTGATTCTCCATGTGGACTGAAGAATATCTACTCGTGCGCCACAACTACGTAGACAAAGAAACACGGGTAACAAGGAACACGGGTAACAGAAACTTCACGGATAATTTGTGTGAAGGAAGTTTTCAAGTGTTAAGAGAGAGGATGATGAAAGAAGATCAAGGAGTGATAAGAGCTTAAGCTTGGGGAGGATCCCATGGACCTCCTTGCAATTTTCAAGAAGACACAAGCATCTAATCTTGGGGATGCCAAAGGCATCCCCTTATTCATCAATAATTATCAGGTCATCTCTAGTAAAACTATATTTTTATTGCTTCACATATTAAGTGTTGTTCTTGGAGCGTCTGTGTGTTTTTATTTTTATTTTGTTTTGTCTTTGTTTTGTTCTCCGGTCATAACTATGTTGGATCCGAGCTTTCTTGTTTGGAAAAGAGACACGCTCCGCTTTTTCCTAGAATACTCCTGTTCTTCACTTATACTTGTTGAGTATTCAGTTTTCGTTCTGTTGGGTTCTAGCTCTTGTTTTTCATGTATCTCTTGTTCAGAGCTATTAGTTTCTTCTGTAGAAAGTACTCTCTTGCTTCACTTATATTTGTTTGCAGAGTTGTTCAAATAAGTTGATTGATGTTTGGTTTGAACAGAAAATGCTATGCATGTGGTAGTTGTATAAGGAAAAGCTTACATGTCTTGTAGATCATTTGTCTTGAGTAACTTGATACTTGTCAATTGTTTTGAGATATCAAGTAAGTAATGTTTAAACTGGTGTATCATGTAAGTAAAGGCTCACTAGTGAAAAACTACCATTAAAGTTTGAAGTTATTTAGTATGGTATACTTGGTAGCTCCAAAGTCTAGATATTTAATTTCTCGTTAAAAGGTTGTTTTGGTTAACAAGGAAGACAGTGTGGATTCTTAGAATTTTTCTTAATGTTCATCATGTGGTTATTCTTGTACCGGTTGACGTTACATGTTTGCTTAAAAACCTTGCTAGCCTAAAACTCTGTACTAAGCGGGAATACTGCTTGTGCATCCAAAACCCTGAGCCAAAATCCATGCCATCTGTGTCCACCATACCTACCTATATGTGATATTTTCCTACCACTCCAAGCAATTTTGTCATGTGCTACCTTTAAAATATTCAAAATAGTTATTACTTCTGTTTTGTGCCTCTGTTTCCAGCTCATGAGGAAGTGGTAGGTGGTCTTTGTTACACTTGTTAAACAAACTTTACCCTTGACTTGCATGTTTCATCTGCGTGTTTATAATTTTGAAAAAGAGTTGGCAACGGGGTGCCCAGCCCCACAAAAGATTATTTACAACTTTCACCAAAAACTCTTCTCACATTTTGTTCCTGAGCATTCAGTCAAACATCTGCATGTGTAAACAAAGGAGATAAAAGGAATGATCTGCTTGCTACAGAAATAACGTTCCTCAATGGGAACAACCCTTAAAAAAATTCTATTTAGCTTGTGTAAGACTGTATATTGCCTACTACCATTCGTTGACCATAACATGCATCCCTCAAAATATATTATTATTCTCTATATATTTTCAAAAACTAAAAAGCTCTAGCACGTGATGTAATCCCTGCTTCCCTCTGCTGGCATTATGACTAACCATGATGCTTTGTGTTGACAATATCCGTGAGATAAATATGTTGAAAGTTGAAGCAAATGCTCAAACTTAAATCTTCCTTTGTGTTGGTCAAACACTTTTGATTGGAAAATGTTGCTTGCTGAGCTAACTTTTATGTCAAGTCTTGTAGCTCCTTGTCTCTAAAGAACTATTCATGAAAGGTTTTTATTTGTATGATGCATTTTGATTGCTCATTGTTTACTTTATATCAACTATAAATCATTGACTTGGATCACTTCATTCAGTTCATGTGATTTACTACTACTAGATTTAGGGGTGCGCCTTGACGCACGACCCCCGAGCCCTGTTTTGACGACACGCCATACACAATGCTAATAATCAACGGGTAGAAACAATTATATACATGTGTAAAACCAAGGACCAAATTAGACAAATAGTAGAGATGAAAAAAATTGGTGCAACTAAATGTCATGCAAGACCAAACGAATTCACGATGAAGCCTCCTACGATCAAATAGATATTTAACCTCTGTCTTTACACCGCTGTACAAACCGGCCCCGACAACAAAGACCCCTCGCGGCGCCACCTCGGGAAGGAACCAAAATCATTACGACACCCTGACCTCCCACACGCCGATTACAAATGGCAGGTCATCAAACAAAGTGTCAGCCGGCTTGCGAAATGATTCCGAAGAACAAATCTATTACCTTGTAGTACTACATACACATACACTTCCTACAGACGTTATGGCAGCCGGCTCAAAGCAATTTGCACCTCTATCCCTTCCGGCTTCATATTCCTCACACTAACCCCCTGGGTCGAAAGGAAAAGCACAATAGAAGCGTTGTAACTGGAGCGGATGAAAAGCAAAGGAGACCACCTTGACACCATACATTGAAGCGGACATAGTGACAACATTGGTGTCTAAGGCACTCCTATCCAGCCGGTCTATCTACAACGAAGGACCAATGGTAACACCTCAAATCAGTGACGCCGAAGTCCAATTTGAAAATGGCTGTGGACAAAGGGAACATGCCGTGTGTGTGTGGCAAAGATGCAGTTAGGCTTTAAGGTCAAGAGAGATACATACCCATACATAGATCTTTTTACCCGGTGAACCCCAGCTTAGACGTGCAAGATTAAGCATAGGAACTAATCCTCATATTCTCCAAACGTTTCTCCAAACACTTCCCTCTTTCTCTGAGCCTAATCCCTAAGTCTTGAAAGTTGATTAGAAGGGTATTCCAAATCATATCTACTGGACCTTCTTCCTTCGATTGATTAAGATACACTATGCTTAGGACCTGTCGAGAAAAACACAAGGAACCAGCCTCTCGCAATTTTTTTATTATACTCATCCAACAACTTAAGCCGGTTCAGCAAAGAACTGTTATCTTCTCCGAGATCCTTTAGGAAGGCATAGTTGAAATCACCTATAACCGTGTTGGTTGCCATTCCAATGTACGTAATAACGTACCCACACGTAGTATCTTCCGCTACCTCATAATGTTTAGAAGGAAACCCACTTAAAGAAGTAAAGAGAGGGACGCCATTCGATGCCTGTGCAGTGACGTCGAAGAGCATAGTCATACGGACTGTGCCGTCTTCATACTCTTCAAGACGGTAATCAGCTTTCGGTACATCATGTTGTTTTAGCATAAGGTCCAATAGCATTCTCCTAGGCACCCTGATCACATTCGGAGCATCCTACAAAAAAAAAAGATGGTGATTCTCCATGTGGACTGAAGAACATCGACTCGTGCGCCACAACTACGTAGACAAAGAAACACGGGTAACAATCCGAAATGAAGAAGACCAACCAAACTATATGGGTAAATTACCATTGAAAGAAACCCTGATTGACTGTTGGTCAAGGACGCTGAAACCATCCGCTCGTGATCCATCGCGCGACAGAAAGGACTGCGAGATTTTCGTAGATGTTGGATCGAGCTAGAGAGCAAAATAAGGGGAAGGCAATAAGACAGGATGTACTCCGTATGTTGAACCGTCTCTATCGAGATAATAAAAGGTAAGATCACCTCTTCGTGCACTGTTTGAAAGCGGTGCTGAAAACGACGAGGGAATGACCCCACCGAGGGCCATACCAGTTAAGACAAAAGGCGAACAAATGAATAACCTGTTGGTTTCTCCATCTTAATGAAGTTACCCCGCGTGCTCCCACTCCGTCTTAATGAACCGTCCGGCGCCGACTCTAGCAGGCCTAGGGAAGTCGATCACAACGACTATAGCAGACCTAGGGAAGTAGATCACGCCGACTATAGCAGACCTAGAAGAACCAGCGATAGTGGCTTCTCCGTCTTAATGCACCGTCAGCCTCAAGCCGGCTGATTTTCCGACTTAGTGACAAACGACACCGATATAGACCAGCGACGCGCATGACGAATGGAGACAAAGAGGAACACATGTACATCGAAAACAGCAAGAGAGCAAACGGCTGCAATCACGTCGCTGAAGAGCACTAACAACAAAGTTTTTTTTCATGATCCCGTTGGTCTTATCTTTTTGTCCTCATGGGTTGTCGGCGCGTCTCAATCTGTTCCACGAGTCATCCGGTTTTGTCTAAGCCGAGTCCCGGGAGTCACACGGTAGTCATTCAGACAAAACTTCTGGCCGAGTCCCGGGAGTCGGCCCGTTATGACCTTCTCTGTCTGACTGCTCGTCGATCCCGCCGACTCCCTGGAGTCGGCGCGCCCTACTTCGCACACCACAACTAAGTCGGAAGGAACAACAGGAAATACTACTAGTCAATGAACACATAATTTCACGATAAGAACATAGAAGGTCAAGAGATAGACTAGGATAGTAAAAAACTAATGACGTCCCACACGTAAAAGAGCCACAATCCAATATACAACAATAACATCTCTTATGTACTGAAGAAGTAAGTAAAGAACACGACATAAATCCACGTGACCATTTCAGCAACCGGTAACGAAGAATACACACAGAGAAGAATGATCCAAAGCCAGTGACACAATCAGACTTCATAATCGGTAGGACGCCCGTCGAAATCATAGTCGTAGATCTCACTGTCCCAATGATTTGAATAATCCTCTTCCAAGTCAAAACAACCAGTATCATCTTTTCCTTGGTCAGAATCGTAAGCACATGTTACTATAGTTTTCAACCTCTCAATGGACTCAACCATGCGCTCATCAAGAGTATCAAGGATGACCCGAATGTCGTCGAATTTGATATCGTGCGTATCATCGACCACAACTACGCTATCAGCTAAGTTTCCTGAAACTAGGCTACTAATCTAACTTGTACACTCGATGACAGACCCCATGAAGCTATCATACTCTGCACTGACTTCTCTCAGCTGGCTACCTTTTGATGCATGCCTCTCCTTATTTTTATGCAGCTGGAGCAAGAGAGATTTGTTAACCTTTTGAAGCTTTTCGACCTCATCATAGTTAAAATCTTTAAGCACTTTGTGCTCCATTGTTTTCATGTATGTGATCGCCTGAAGAGCTGCATCATTCGTCGCCTCCTCGACGGAGGTCGCCAGGTAACTCATCAGCGAATGTGGAGACAACAAAGCCTGATGGACTTGAACAGATGGAAAAAATGTGACTTCCACCACAAAGTAACCTTCTCCGGCAGCATGACTCTCATACTTTAGACATGGAAGATGCAGTCCTTTCAACATAGATTGAAACATGACGCTGGCCGGAATCTCGACGGACTCCATGTAGTCCCTGAATCGTAAAACAGACATTAGTAGTCAATAAAATTAATAGAAAAATACAGGACAATCGAGACAAGTGAAGTACTAACGCGACGTTTCCCTAATCCAGCCACCATTTAGCGTAACATTTAAGCCGACAGACATAGTAACATAAAAAGTAAGACAGAGGATTCGACACATACCATCCGGCCAGCACAATCTAAGAAAGGCCCAAGATAAAAATGAAACGACGAACGTAATAACGAAATCGATCTATAACTAACCTACCGCCTAAAGAGTTCATCTAGCAACCATGTACGACTACTGTGTAAATAAACCATGTTTGAACCACATTCGAGAGTGGGAAGGAGTCCATGTAGTCCCTGCACAACGTTTTACAACAGCCGTTCATGTCTCTAAATAGATTTGTAGACAAACATCGGTCAATTCGAACACCAACCACAAACTTTCTAACGATACAAAACGATAAATAATCAACCATGTAAGAGCATCTCCACCGGGTCTCCAAATACCTGTCCGGCACCCTCCAATTGTCCCCTCTTTGGGGTGCCGGACACACGTCCGGACCAAAAAAGAAAAAGTTCTCCAGCGGCACACCCTAAATCCCACCCCCCCCCCCCCCCCCCCCCCCCCCCCCTCCAATTTCTTATGAATTTAGACAAACACCTTGTGGGCACCGTTGACGTCGAGGCGCCCGGCAGAGCAGAAGACAAGAGCGAGGCTGCCGGCCGTCGAGTACCTCGCCGATGACTCCAGCAGCATGTCATGATGAAACGCGAGACGGACTCGGCCTGCCGTCGAGTACCTCGCCGGGACGCCAGCCCCGGCACCCCGCTGCTCCAGGCCGTCTGATGGGTGAGAAGGCGCCGGCGTCCACGGCGAGCTGGCGTGTGTTCCGGGCAACCAAGGCATACACCTCCAAGCTCCTCGCCGCGCCGCCGTCCGTGCCGCGGATGCCGTAGTCGCGGTCCATGGTGGCGAGTGTTGGTTAATCTAGTCGTTTGCTTCTGTTTGAAGTTCAGTTTGCAGGTGTCGAAGGACCACGCACTTGCACGCACACAAATTCAGCTAGCTAGTACGCACACAAATTCAGCTAGCTAGTCCTCGCAGGCACCATCCACACTGAATTACTCACTCCGTTTGGATTTAATTGACACACATTTTGTTACACATGGATGTATCTAGACATCAAACAAGTATATATACATTCATATTTGGACAAAACCAAGTCAATTAATTTAGAACGGAGGGAGTAGCTAGCAAGAATCATTCGAGTACTCGCGAAGAGGAAGAGCACATGTATTTGGCCTCGCGCTGCCGCACACAGCCGAGCTTTTCTCTGTATTTGACCTGTACACAAACTGAATTACAATGACGACGGCGTGCGTGGCCGGAGCAACGACGGTGGCGTGCGTGGCCGGAGCAGCACGTTGGCGTGCCCAGTCGAGTCGAGGCAGCCTGCGCCCTTCCAGCACACCTTGTACACGGCCACCCTGCCGGCCGTGTGCGTCCCGAGGCCACTCCCGCTCCGTCCGAGGCAGCTCACGCGAGGCCGACCGGTCGGTCAGTCCGCTCGTATCATGGCTCCTCTCATGCGTTCTAGCTTAGATTCCTTTCGGTTTCGGACGAAGTCGACGACGATGAACCTCCAGGACATGATGCATTGACTTGGATAAACGCGGGCTAACGGGGAGGACGACGCCGCGCGGCCGGCCGTAGGAGGAAGATGACCTTGTCGGTGATGACCCCTTGCGCTCTAACTCGAATCCTTCCAGTTCCGGACATAGTCGACGACGGTGCACCTCCAGGACATGGCGGCCTGGCTTGGAGAAGAGCGGACGACGACACCGTGCGCCCGGCCGTAGGTTGAAGACGAGGTCGTCGAGCGGCTTCCTGTGCGCTGTGGCGGCGAGGGAGTAGACGCCAGCCCCGACGCCGGCGAGCGGAGGTGGTGGCCTGTGAGAGGATGCTGAGGTGGTGCCCTGCCGGCGGTGGAAGCGAGCGACGAACGCAGCGCCGCCCTTGCGCGAGCTCCCGCACCAAGAAATTAGAGAGAAAATGAGTAGAGAGACTGCCAGGGTGGGCCAGTCCCATGCAGTTGATGTCCGCATACATGTCCGGCACCCTCGAGAGGGTCTCCAAATTTGGATGACTCTTGGGTGCCGGACATGTTTTTCGTCCAATGCTGCTTTTGGAGGGTCCCGGTGCATTTTTCATGTCCGGCCCCCAAACAGCATTTGGAGAGTCATTTGGAGGTCCCGGTGGAGATGCTCTAAGATCAGCTGACGTGTGAAGAGTTTGTTCGCATAAACAGCGACGTCGTCAACGGAGCCAGGATAAACCGCAGCAGATCTTCAACCCCAACCCAAAGAGAGAAGAATCTAAGATGGCTGGATAGACGGAGAGTCGACGGTTAAATCGAGGGGTTGATACGAGGGGTTGATGGAAGATGGTAGGTTGGCAGGTTGAAGTTATTTCTACGCGAGTGAATGTGTTCCCAACATGTAATAAATGCGGCCAAACCAACCGGATCAACCAAACGTTAATGAAGAAAGAGACGAGACAAAAACTCAAAGAGAGTAGCGGCGGTGAGGACAAGGAGTACGTCAAAGGAAGACGTCACAATTAACACGGAGAGGAACGCATGTCCAGCCGACTCCAAGGAGCCGGCGGGATCACGTGCAGTAACAGGGAGAAGCCCATCGACGCCGACTCCAGGGAGCCGGCAGGATCACATGCAGTAACAGGGAGAAACCCATCCACGTCGACTCCAGAGAGCGACGCGACCAAACGGTGCATCAAGACAGAAAAGCCTATATTAATCGAGCAGATAACACGAGTCCCCTAAAACGCCGATTTATTAAGCCGTCAACCAATACGAAACACATGCATCTGACCCAAAAGCACTGCTCCTGTACCTGAACCAACAGCTTGCCAAAAGTAAAAAAAACAAGCTTTCCACGTAACAAACGAAATCATTAGTCTATCTCAATTTCCGCGGTCCAAGCGTACGCGTCATAAACTCCGGATGTGACAACCGACACGTCCGTAGGTCACGCAGGGTAGGGTACCGAATCAGCAGGCACACGTATTCACCGCGCCGCCACTACGTTGGCTCGCTCCGCGGCGGATGACGAAAGATCAAAGCTTGACCGTAGATAGAAATTGGGTAAACCAGCAAGAAATTCGTCCCCCTCCCCCGTCCTTCCGCCGCCGTCCTCGTCTTCCCCAACACATCACCCCGCTCCCAGATCTCAACATCCCTCGCCTCGCCGCCCCACGCAACCCCCATGGCCCCAAAGAAGGTTTGCGAGGAGACAAACGGCAAGTAGATCACCTGCAACTGGAGCGGGTCGACCGCCACCAGTGAAGCCCTGACGAAATTGCAAGAGGCTGGCCTACTTCCACTACAGGAAGTATGCGAGTGGCGAGCTCCGGGAGCCGAGACTCACCCAACGCCGAATAAGGGAGAGACGGTGCTGTTCACCGCGTTCCTCGAGCGCGGGCTATCGCCGCCCTCTTCGTCCTTCCTCCACGATCTCCTTCACCGGTATCACCTTCAACTCTAGAATACAACAACAACAATATTCTCAAACAAGTTGGGGTAGGCTAGAGTTGAAACCCATAAGATCTCGAAACCAAGTCATGGTTCTGGCACATGGATAGCTAACTTCCACGCAGCCCTATCCATGGCTAATTCTTTGGTGATATTCCAATCCTTCAGGTCTCTTTTAACCGACTCCTCCCATGTAAAGTTTGGCCTACCACGACCCCTCTTAACATTCTCATTCCGCTTTATCCGTCCGGTATGCAAAGTCGCTTCCGGAGGCCTACGTTCTATATGACCAAACCATCTTAAACGGTGTTGGACAACCTTCTCTTCAATCGGTGCTATCCCAACTCTCTCACGTATATCATCATTCCTAACCCGGTCATTTCTTGTGTGGCCACATATCCATCTCAACATGCGCATCTCCGCTACATCTAACTGTTGGATATGTCGTCTCTTGGTTGGCCAACATTCTGCGCCATAGAACATCGCAGGTCGAATCGCCGTCCTATAGAATTTTCCTTTTAGCTTCTGTGGCACTCTCCTATCACAGAGGACTCCAGAAGCTTGGTGCCACTTCATCCAACCAGTTTTGATTCGATGAGTCACATCTTCATCGATATCACCATCCTTTTGGAGCATAGACCCCAAATATCGGAAGGTGTCTTTCTCATGTACCACCTATCCATCAAGCCTAACCTCTTCCTCCTCGTGCCTACTGGAACTGAAACTGCACCACATGTACTCAGTTTTGGTTCTACTAAGTCTAAAACCTTTCGATTCTAGAGTCCGCCTCCACAGCTCTAACTTTCTATTAACCCCCGCCCGACTATCGTCAATTAGCACCACATCATCCGCAAAGAGCATACACCATGGGATATCTCCTTATATATCCCCTGTGACCTCATCCATCACCAAAGTAAAGAGATAATGGCTCAAAGCTGACCCATGGTGCAGTCCTATTTTAATTGGAAAGTCATCGGTGTCGCCATCACTTGTTCGAACACTTGTCACAACATTATCATACATATCCTTAATGAGGGTAATGTACTTTGTTGGGATTTTGTGTTTCTCCAAGGCCCACCACATGACATTTCGTGGTATCTTATCATACGCCTTCTCCAAATCAATGAAAACCATATGAAGATTCTTCTTCTTCTCCCTATATCTCTCCATAAGTTGCCGTACCAGGAAGATGGCTTCCATGGTAGACCTCGCAGGCATGAAACCAAATTGATTTTTGGTAACACTTGTCAATCTTCTTAAACGGTGCTCAATGACTCTCTCACATAGCTTCATTGTATGGCTCATCAACTTGATTCCACGGTAATTGGTGCAACTTTGAACATCCCCCTTGTTCTTGAAGATTGGCACTAATGTACTCCGCCTCCATTCTTCGGGCATCTTGTTTGACCGAAAAATGAGGTTGAAAAGTCTAGTTAGCCATATTATCGCTATGTCTCCAAGGCCTCTCCACACCTCGATGGGGATACCATCAGGGCCCATTGCCTTGCCTCCTTTCATCCTCTTCAAAACCTCCCTAACCTCAGCCTCCTGGATCCGCCGCACAAAGCGTCGGCTGGTATCATCGGAGGAATCGTCTAGCTCAATTGTAGAGCTCTCATTCTCTCCATTGAACAGGTTGTCGAAGTACTCGCGCCATCTACGCTTGATCTCTTCGTCCTTCACGAGGAGTTGATTCGCTCCGTCCTTCACGAGGAGTTGCATCTTAACTCCGCCTATGTTGTCTCAACATAGCCGGTCCCAAGCCCGGATAAAGGAGGAGTGTTGTGATAGGCTTGGCAAGCCAACGGAAAAAACCCAGCCACTCTTATGGAGATGAAACCCAAAAGAACCTTCAACTCCAGAATATCGGCCCTAATTCAGTTCTGCACGTGGCCTGCTTTGTCGCGCTGTGCGAAGGATACTTCTGCATCAAACCTTCCATCCCGCTCTGGGAGGAAATTTTCATCTGCAAACTACAGAGGGAAAAGAAGAACGGGCCATTCCTACAGTTCGGCAGCGTTACCTTCACGATCCGGAGGAAGGCGAAGTTTTATCCTCGGGACAAAATGACCAGCAAGGTCAAAGACTGGCAAATAACTTTTTTCTACTGCAAGGATAGATCACCGGCTGGGGAACCTAGACTTCCGAAATTCCGCAAAGAGGTATATGCTCCTCGTGAGGTAGACACAGCTGAACAAAGCATAGAAGAGTCAAATTGGGTAAAGGAAATGAAACAAAAGATCGGCGAGCTAACAGAGAAAAAACTGTCGACCAAGCATCTGGTCGCCATCTGGTTGGATCGGCGGATACAGCCCGTGATGATGAGAAAAAATCTACTCTGTGACTACACCGAGTCTACGAAGGATGAAGACAGGATCTCAGAGAAGGAGATGAAGCTGGACGAGTACTGCGCCGTGATGAACAAATTGTTTGCCGGAAGAACCGAGAGCCGCGATATTGATGGACCCAGGCCTTACTTGAAGAATCACAAGCCACTGCAGGTAAATAAGCCGCTCACCCCTAACCTGTCTCTCGTAGAACCCACAGATGAAATCCTTCTAACTACAAAGCTTCACCATCGCCGCTGGATTCGTGGCGTCAAATTCACAAGCCGTCAGGCAAAGAGGACGCCATCTCAGAGAATGGGATGCCAGCGTCGGGCTCTGATTCAGAGCATCCGTCCGAAGACGCCGAAGAATCCGGCTCGCCTGCGAACGTCCAAGAGACCACAATTCAGTCACAAGCATGTGTCGCAGAAATACATGACCTATCCCCCCTTTCTCATTTTAGACAAAAGAGACCAAGAAATGCAGTGAAGAAGCAGCCATGCTCGAAGCGGCAAAAGCAAATGCCTAAAGAGAAGCCACAACCAGAGAGCAGGAACCCGCCGCGAAATAAGCCCATAGTTACCAACGGTAACGACGAACACAACTCACCAACAGCCACACCAAATCAATGGATAGCTACTCCTTCTCAAAACGCTAGCAGCTTCACACGAGCAAACCTGATGAAATAATCGAGGGAAAGGACATATGACGAAGATGAATCAGAGCCCATGGTAATTCCAATAGCGCAGGGGTAAGACACACACAACATATATCTTTATTCTGTTGATACAATTCATGATCTAATCTAACACAATCGTTATATACTTCTAAAACTAAGGGCCGAAGAAGTTAAACTACCGGACAGAACGGTTAACACACCGTCTCCGTCCGATCCTATCACTGATGACAGCCCGGCGATGACAGAATAGACAACACCGGATACTCCAAGAAGGCAGTTAGACACAACCGAGGTTCAACAAATTGAACCGGCTGCTCAACGTACCATTGATCTCAAGGACGACACAGTGCAAGCTGGAACGACGAGAAACCACGAAGGACCGGCTTTGCATGAAGCGTACCGAACCACGCCAACTTCGACCCCGAGCACCATTCTGGAGGAAAGAACGGAGTTGGGGAATACGCAAGGCATGACTGATTGTGTGACCGGAAACGTTGATGCGTTGCAACCAGAGACGACTGCTACTGAACATGCCAAGTCCAAGTACGGAACAGTGACCCCGACCCTCTCTTCAAGTGCGCCAGGCAAGCTCAGTGAGAAAGTATCCGGTGGAAACCCAGTTTCAATGGAAACCGGTGAAAACCACGAAAAAATCATATTTAAAAACTTCAAAAAATTCTTAACAAAAATGTATTGCGTTGGGGATGTAAAGTTTTATAGGCATGCAAAAGGGCAAGTTGAAACTCTAAGTTTTTTAGGAGATACAAAAATGACAAAATCAGCAATGAATAGTACCAGAAATTACTATTCACTGCTGAAGCACTATTCATTCCTGATTTTGTCATTTTCATAGCTCCTAAACAAATTTGAGTTTCAAGTTGCCATTTTGCATGTCCATAGAACGCTACCTTCCCAATGTAATGCATTTTTGGTTAGAATTTTTTTGAACTTTTAAATATGATTTTTCCGTGGTTTTCACCGGTTTCCACCGAAACTGGGTTTCCACCGGATATTCTCTCGCAATCCAATGGAGCAACTCCTAGCTTCGATGACGTTCTTTCCGATTACAGCAACACCGAAAATAAATGGGACAAGGATCGCTCGAAAAAACTAGAAAAGATCGAGCTAGAATATGAGGTAACCATATATATCTTGGTTCCCATGATCATACCTCTCCACAATGTATATGTCACACACTGCATCGCATCGAGAACAGCATTCTGTTCTCGATGCGATGCAGTGTGTGACATATACATTGTGGAGAGGTATGATCATGGTAACCATATATTTCTTAGAGACCGTCTCTAAGAAAGCTAATCCTCAAAGATTTTATCTCCCCTGATATCCGTTTTCGAACAGAACATAATCGCCGAGCTGCAAAAGGAGCTGAAGAGCATCAAAGAAAAGGAAAAGCAGAAGACGGCCACAATCGATGAACTCAACCAACGTGAGGCGACTCTTACACGTACCATTATGGAAACTGAGGTATGTTATCCATAACTTAACGATATGTAAACGTATAAAAAACCAAAGACTACCTGAAGTCTCGACAAGTTGATTTTTTATCCTCGATGGCTCAGCACCACACCATCCTGCATCCTTTCTTCTACTGACAATTCTCTTTAAATATCTGAACTGACGACGACAAAGGTCATCGCACTGGATACGAAAGAGCACCTACAGAACAAAACCAAGGAGGTTGATGAACTGAAACAGCAACTCGAAGAGGCGAATACAAAGATGACCGAACTTACGATTGCACACGACGTACACATCAAAGACTTAAACACTCGGTTAAACAGCCATGAGATGGACCGCAACAATCTGTGTCAGCTGATCGTTTCAAGCACAAGCGACTACCACGGTAATTTTGCTGGGAATCTAACTATCTCTTTTAATGGCACATGGTCCCTTCGTAACTGACCGACTAACGGTAAAGCAGGTAGGACGGTCGACATCTCAACCCTATCCGTGGAGGACTATTCGAAGGTGGTGGAGAACCGTTTGAAGCAGATGTCTACGTTAGCCGATCAAATCAAGCTGACCATAGAGCAGACGCTGAAATGCCTCATCCCACGCGATGAAATGCCAGACAACTTGTTCGACCTAACAAACAAACTCTTCCGGATGGTCCAGCTGCATTAGTCAAGCTAAAACAGATGTGTACACGTTAGGGCGTCAAACTCACTGTAAGATCCTGAAATTTGGCTCTTAAAAAAAATCTTTTGAAAATATTCTTATTAATTCTGGATTTAATTTTTCGGGTTCGACTACCTTTCAATTTGCAATCATTTACAAAATCTTGTCCAAGCCTGGGATCTTGTGTTTTGGGTTCTCTCCCACTTGGTACACTTGTTGCCTCTCCCTTTTACCCAAAAACATTTCCTCAATATTTTCTTTTATCTGAAAAACCAAAAATCCATTTATTTTAGCTTTACAAAGGAAGTATACTAAAAGTCATTAAAAAATTCTACAAAAATTAGGGAATGATCCCTAGGCAATATGTAGCCTGTTTATGCTAAAATAATTGATACCTTGTTAAGAAAATATTTGATATTTCCCTATTTAAGTTTCTGCCCTCAAACTTCAAAAATCTCAAAAGCTTTTCAAAATACTTTTCCAAAATTGGACAAAGCCATGGATAGGTTCCCCTTGAATACCTCTAACTCAGGACACAAAGTTTGGCCCAACACCATCTCTTTTTCTTCCTCAAAACCCCTATTCCCTTTTTGACCAGTATGGTTTTTCCAAAATTTTGCATAGACCAACTTTTGAATTTGGAAAAACTTTAGTCAGCAAAGTTGTTGGATTTTCCATTTGGCGCACAGAGGTGAAAACCTCATCTCATTTGGAGCTCTGAGCTGTGAGAAACAATCTCATGCCGCTTCTGGCATGTCCAGAACAGTGGTCACCGCCGGCGTGGCCGTGCCAGGCGGCGCCGCCCGTTTCTGGTCGACGTCGTTCCACTTCCCCTCTCCCCAGACCGTGCCCAATCCACTCTCCTCCACTCTCTCCACCTCCTAGCGCCCACACGTCGCCGGAGAAGACACCTCCACAAGCACCGGAGCGCTAGCCGACGCGCCGCTCAGCACAGCGCCGCCGGGGCCCCGCACGTCAGCGACTCCACCGCCCTCGTGCCTATCCACCCTCTCCCTTGTGAGCTCGTGAGACACTCCGCCGCCAGCTACGCGACGCGCCGCACGAGCAATGCACCACCCTACGTCCGACACCTCGCCGTGCCCTCCATGGCGGCCACCCCTCGGGAAGGCTATAAGTAGCCCTCCCCAGCAGCCTCCAAGCACCGCACCACCACCCCTCCCCTCCCAATCTTCCCCCCCCTCGAAGTATCGAGGCCAGAGGAGCAGCACCTCGCCGGAATCGAGCCAGCCCTAGCCGCACTATCTCCGCTCGATTTCTTCGCCACCAGCACCACCCCCACCGATTCCTCGCACAGGCCCCCCTCTCAGACCACCATGAACCCCCAGCCACCCCCTGGTTGATTAGTGGCCGAAATCGTCGTATCCTTCATCGACAGGTCGCCGTCGCCGCGGGAGAGGAAGCTCTGCTTCCGTCCGACCTCTCCGGCAACCACGAGTGCACAGACGAGCTGCGCCACGCTTCCCCGAGCCTCCCTGCCTCCTCTTCCTCCCCTCCCCGTCGCTCTAGCCGCCGGGAAACGTCGCTGGTGAGTTCGCCGGAGATGCACAGTGCGTTCCCCTAATTTCGCGCGAGTTAACGGTTTAAAAACATGAGCCACTGGCTGGTGGGTCCCGCTGTCAGATTTTTAATCATTTCCCGAAACGTTTTCTGTTTTATTTTTCTATTTGAAATTGGCAGAATTTAAATCCAAATTTGAAAGGCCATATCTCCCTCAAAAATGATCAGAAAAATATGAAACTAATTTTGGTAGCTTTGTTTTGAAAATGTCTTTCCATTGGAACCAAAATGGATTTATTTGGAATTTATTTTTTTGGCATTTATTCGATGGCGTAGGAGGGGTTTTTGATGCTTGTTTTATTCCCTTGATAGATTTGAACTTCCCCAACGAAGTTGAAATCGATCCCGAACCATACCCCACTGCTGAAGGCAAGCCGTTAACCCGATCTCAAGCTTGGTCGAACTTTAGAAATTTTCTTGTTTGCTTAAGTTGGTTGATGTTGCATCTCACATGCCATGTTGCATTAAAAATTGTCGCGTTTCTATATGTTTGTTTATCTCCCATATCTTGCGCATCACTCCCCATTATCGAGACAATGGACTGGGGGAACTGCCACGGTCGAAGGAAGGGAGGAACAATGTGATACGTCTCAAACGAATCTATAATTTCTGATGTTCCATGTTGATATTATACCAATTGTTACATGTTTTTATATACACTTCATAAAAATTTTATGCATTTTCTGGGACTAACCTATTAACAAGATGCCACAGTGCCAGTTACTGTTTTCTGCTGTTTTTGTATTCCAGAAAAGCTGTTCTGGAAATATTCTCGGAATTGGACGAAACTTGGACATAACCTTCTATTTTTCCGACACGTACACGGAGTCCAAAGGAGAGACGGAGGCGACCGAGGAGGCAGCCACGCTAGGGGCCGGCGCGGCCCCACCTCCTGCCACGCCGGGGGGTGGCGTGACCTCCTCGGGTGCCTCCAGACGCCGTCGCCTATATAATGCCTTCATCCAGAAAACCCTAAATACCCGAGCCTCCATCCACGAAAAGTTCCGTAGCCGCCGCCGTCGTCAACCCTATTTCGGGAGGGTTCTGAAGCTCTTCCCGGCACCCTGCCGGAGAGGGGAATCATCACCGGAGGGCTCTACATCACCATGCCTGCCTCCGGAGTGATGCGTGAGTAGTTCATCCTTGGACTACGGGTCCATAGCCGTAGCTAGATGGTTGTCTCTCCTCCTTGTGCTATCATGTTTAGATCTTGTAAGCTGCCTATCATGATCAAGATCATCTTATTGTAATGCTACATGTTGTGTTTGCTGGGATCCGATGAATATTGATACTATGATCAAGTTGATTATCAATCTATCTTATATGTTATTTATGATCTTTCATGCTTTCCGTTACTAGTAGATGCGTTGGCCAAGTAGATGCTTGTAACTCCAAGAGGGAGTATTTATGCTATATAGTGGGTTCGTGCCTCCGGTAATCTGGGCGAGTGACAGCAACGTCTAAGGTTGTGGATGTGCTGTTGCCACTAGGGGTAAAACAACAATGCTTTGTTTAAGGATAATTGTATTATTTACATTATGCACATTACTTAATGCAATAATCTGGTGCTTGCAACTTAATACCAACGGGGAACACGGATGTCAACCTGAAGGTGGATTATTAGTCATAGATGCTATTGGATAACGGTCTATGTATCTTGATGTAATGCCCAATTGAATATCATAGTAGTCATCTTGTCATATATATGCATTGTCATGCGCTCTCTATTCATCAATTGCCTAGCTGTAATTTGTTTACCCAGCATATTAGTTATCTTTTATGGAGAGACACCACTAGTGAACTGTGGACCCCGGTCCATTCCTTTACACTGATAATACAACCAACTACAATCATTGTTCCTTTTTATTCTCTGCAATTAAACACTATTTTCCACACCATACGTTTAATCCTTTGTTTACAGCAAGCCAGTGAGATTGACAACCTCACTGTTTCGTTGGGGCAAATTAGTTTGATTGTGTTGTGTGCAGGTTCCACGTTGGTGATAGAGTAAACGACGCCACCAACAACCTTCAGAGGTGCCTTTTACTCCTACTGGATCTGACAACCTTGGTATCTTACTGAGGGAAAACTTGCTGTTGCACTGTTTCATACCTTCCTCTTGGGGTCTCCCAACGAACGTGTGCTTTCACGTCATCACAATGCAACTGTAATTTCTTTTGTAGTCAAACGAGATGGCGCTGGTCGGAGGTAGCTCCGCCACAGTCATCCGGTTGACGCTTTCTTTTATAGTCAAACAAGATGGCGCTGGTCGGAGGTAGCTCCGCCACAGTCATCCGGTTGACGCTTTCTTTTATAGTCGAACGAGATGACGCTGGTCGGAGGTAGCTCCGCCACAGTCATCCGGTTGGCGCCATTTTCTTCTGCTAAGTTTAGACATTGATACGTGGTGGCGCCATAGTCGCCCGGTCAATACGATTTGATTACTGCTGGAATTATTATGTGGCTGTATTGCTTGGATCATGTTGGTGATGGGAATTAAAATTTGACTAAGAAGATAATCACCTCCCTCGACTAGATTGTGTCACATAGTGCCACTCACCAAACACAACCAGCACAACCATGCGTCGTTCATATGGGCGAACCATGGGCGGGTATTTTATCAAGCCTCCTTTGACGCCACCCATTTGGCAAGTCTAGTCGGTTACCTTTGTGGTCGGGGCTAGTCTTGCGAAGGTTCCGGAGCTAGGCGTCGCTCATCTGTTGGGGGCATGCCGGATTCACTTCGTCATAAGACGTGGTCCCTAGGACATGTCGGTGGCTACACAGGGAGTGTCTGGGTAGAATAAACGGTCATGGAAGTGTGGGTTTGAACTGTTCGCCGTGATTGGTTCTAGTACTTCGGTACCGGCGGTACAAGCCTAGACTTCAGCGTGTGGACAAAAGTTGCAACCTCTCGAGAGTGTCAATCTAGAATCTAGCCTTGTCCCTAGGTTATGGGACGATGTTTGGGTCAAGTCACGCTATGAGTCAGTCCGGTCGAATATGGAGAATTAATTAATGTGAAACCCAACGATCACGTGGAGACTTGAGAGCCTAGCCAGAGTTGGCTAGAGGCCTGAGAGCCTAGAGTAAAGCCAGAGTTGGCAAGAGGCTTGGGAGCCTAGTTGTGGTTACATGTTGTGGAGTGAGAAATGTGATCTCACTTTAGAAACACGAAACATCTCTACTAAGGTAAGTAGGTAAGTTATGTCCAACCGTTAAGCTTGGACTCGCACTTATATACCCGAACTTATGCCATGCTACTTTCCGAACTTATGCCATGCCATATAGATAGACCTTGTTTGATTTTAGGCTAATATCTTGCGAGTACATTCAATGTACTCACCTGGCTTTTCATGTGGCCAGACCTTGCTACACCCGTCGCTGAGTACCCGCTGTACGAGAACTAGGAATTAGTGTCCCAGGCAGAACCCCGTGGAATAAGGCCCGTCGTTGCCACGCTACTACCTACGTACCCGCTGCGATCTCTGTTAGAGGCTCAATGTTGGATAAATAATGTACAAACTGTTGTGTGCGCCTGTTGCGCGATCGCCGGAGCCTCACCCCGTGTTGTAATATTGTATCCATCCGAACTCAGAGCCATATATATATCTGGTTATGTCTTTGTTTATCAAGTTGTCATATATCCAGTGTTTCTGGGACTGGTATATGGGGTGACTCGATCATCTGGATCGGGGTGCCACAGAGCTTGGTATCAGAGCCTAACTGCCTGTAGGATACCCTAGTTCCCTGGACGACTTAGGGTAGAGTTTGCCGTGTTGCCTGCTTCTTCACTGTTTCTCTATTTGTTTGTGCTTTTAAACTTTAACGCTCACCTTTTTGGCTTCTGTCCCTGGTACAGATGGTAGAGTTGTTCGCCGAGACCACCGCCGCACACATTCCCGGCTTTCCGCAGTTTCTCCATAAGATTTGGGACCACATCTACCCAAGCACACCTCCCCCGACCTACCGCGTGTACTACAACCATCTTGACAGGTCCACCTCTGAGTTCACCGCCACCGTCCACTTGCGACCAGAGCTGGTGGCCAATGGGATCTTCCACGCCCTCACTTCCGGTGTCTCTACTCAGGTGACCCGAGCCATACAGGAGGCTGCAGGAGACGCCATCGTCTTCCTTCGCACCTACGACCCAGTCATGAGGCAGTGCACCCATTACGTCTACTTCCCGAGGTTGGATTTAGACAACGGGGACATTCTTTTCCCCCACCCCGGTAACTCCAGCCCAGCCCTCACCTCCCTACTTCAGTACACCACCCTTCTCCACCAGTATCTCCACATCACCCTCCTCCAGCTTGCCTCACTTCGTGCCAACGTGGATATGGCCGAGATGACACGGGCACCTGGAGCTGGTTGTCACGCCCCAAACCACGGCCTGGGAGAATGACAGCCGCCGTACACTTATGGGTGAAGAACCCATAAGCATACAAGGCTTAGAATAGTGAAATATCATCAACAAAAGCCAAGCAAAGTCTCCACTTTACTCATATCAAATATTACAAGTACAATTTATTTTATTACATTAGCAGCGGAATCTTCTCTTATTGGTGTTTATCTTGACTACTACACTAGATGTCACCACATGGATCCTCGTCTATCACTTCTTGATCTTAACCTTCGTCTGCGCATACCAGATAAAAATAAAAGGACGTGAGTATGTTAAACATACTCAGCAAGAATAAACACAATTCAAATGCCTTTGCACATATGCACAACTCATTAAAGCTCAACATTCGGCATGATGAACCAAATACCACCAATAATAATATATCACCACATACATCTCATATTTTAATATTAGTCTCTGCAGAGTATCAGCAAAATCAATTGTCATAATCCCACCTTGCGATAATATCCCTCTCTGAGAATCACGTTGCCGAGTCCCCTACTTGTGTGGGCCTTCCCATCCGGGCCTTCTCATCCCACACCTTTCAGGTATCGACCGTCTCAGGCTAGATACACCACGCTTTCCAATAATTATGACCAATCGTTTTGTTGATATATAATTCCATATTTTATCTTGACCAATATACGACATACCAAAAGTCCTAAATATACGAAAAAGAGAAGCTCTAGAGATATGGGAAAATAATATCATACAATACAAAGATAAGCAAAGCAACCAAATAAAATCAATCAAAGGAACATCAACCAAACAAGAGATTTCTGGTATACGCAGCTTGCCTTGCGCTTCTTCAGGGATTAAACTTCTGTCTCCTCTGGACCTAAGCATGTTACATAGTATCCATAAGTTTTGTATGTGTACTGACATTATTTCTTAACACGTTCTTCATTTAATATTTAGTAAGATTAATCGTGGCTAATTCTTCTTAAATACATGTATGGTTCATGTACTAGTTCTGTTGCCATGCATGTATGAGCTAGTCATCATTATTCTTTCACTTTCTTGTCTCTGTTCACGTTCCAAGTATATTCATGCATAGCTAGTTTAGTTCACTTGATCAGTTCATGTGTCAAGTATTTCTGTATGATCTTATTAATCATCTGCACAAATAAATGTTCATTTGTACGCCGTCGCCGCCGGGTCGACAAGCATGGTCACAGCCGCAGCTCCGGCAGTCGTCGCGGCGCCGACGGCAAGCGGGTAATTAAATTAGAGGACAGATTAATTACGGGAGACTCTATTTGACTTGTTCATCTGATTAACCATTACTCCAGTATATACGTGCAAATGTTCTTTAGCTATTTTGATCAGAACTAGTAGAAGCATATGAATCGTGCTCTTAGATAGAAAGATGGATCGATGGATCTTTAGCTTATAGGAAAAGCATTGACTAGTACCTCAGCTAGGAGATCAGCATGAACCGGAATAACCACCAGAACTAGATTAACTATACTAGTTGCTTACCTTAGGACTCCCGACTTGATTTAACAGATTTCCAGCAGCGGTCTGCTCCTATCCTCTAAAGGCTAGCTCAAAGAGCAGAAGCAGAGCTTCCTATCGGCGGAACAGAAAGAATGGAGAGAGAGAGCGGCTAACTTGATTGGGCGATGGTGAGAGGCTCCAGCTGAAGGGGTATTTATAGGTCCAAACCTCGTACACACTCCTCAGGATATTTAGTGCAAGTTGATAAGAATGAACCGAGGGAAACTTGGCTGCCAAGGTGCTACGGATAAGAACAGAGCCTCCTACCTTTTTTATGGTAAGAGATAATGCTAACGGTGGGACAAATATCTAGGAACCTTACACTTAGGTCCTTCTGTTTTCTTATTTATCTATCATTTCATTAGTACAAATTCTCTTGTTTCCGTTGTCAAAATAGTAAATTTAAATATCAATTTTTTTTGGTTATTACACTGGTACTTCTCGCGGCCCACCTCGGCTCCCCACCTTTACTCATAGCTCCCTCGAGCAGATCAGGAGGGGAATAGCCCGCTTTTTCCGCACCCCACGTTCCGTCGCCACCTCCCCGCACTCGTAGCAGTGCCGCTCACTACTACTCACGCTTCACCCCTATACGATCTCAGCGTCGCTACGTCCGTGCCGACACACCCCCTCGCTCTGGAGACTCCCGAGATGACCGCACTTCACCAGACTACAGCCCCGCGAGGGAGGACATCGACATCATCCCACCAGCGACACCCCTCGAGATGGAGTTCTAGATGCTCGGAGACAGTATCGCTTAGTGTTTTATACCTTTCCGCCGTGTCGCGCACTCGAATAATGTAGTGGTAGAGTTGTATCCGGCATCTTGTATCATGTACCTTGTATCATGTATCTTGTATCGAGTAGATTGTATCTTTTATCTTGCATCCCGTGTAATGTAGCGAGTAACTAAAATCTTGTAATTCCGCCAGCCAATGTATAACACCGTGCTTTGTGTCTTTGCAAACCTTGTTTCCATTTGGTTTTCTTAGATGTTGCACTTTTCCCCATATGGATGCTCATGGTACGCGTCACCCCGTTCAACCATCCAGGATGAGGCCGAATAGTGGTGCAAGTGGCAGCCAAGGAACCCCGGTTCGTCGTTTCGCACGACAAGCGGGCGAGGATCCCGTACCCCCACAGTCACCTCCTCCTCCACCAACTCAGGAACCAAGCCCAAGTCAGTTCATGATGATGATGGATGAGCGTCACAACCAGCACCTAACCCAGATCATGAGAGAATTTGGCACGTACATGCAAGCCCAAGGTGCCCCACACGCAGGCTGCACGAAGCTGCAAGACTTTCAGCGTACTCAACCTCCAAAGTTCTCGTTTGCTGACGACCCGCTTGAGGCTGACGATTGGCTCCGCACCATGGGAAAGAAACTAGAGCTCGCTCGCGTTGACGAGCAGGACAAGGTGCTCTTCGCCACCCACTACCTTGAAGGCCCTGCCAACGTTTGGTGGGCAATCAAAAGGACGCCAGGGGCAATGGACCCACCGTCACTTGGACAGAATTTCAGGAAGCCTTCCGCAAGGCATACATACCCTCAAGCCTTATAAAAATGAAGCAGCAGGAATTTCTGGCACTCACTCAAGGCAGCAAATCCATCAATGAATATCTGACCAAGTTCAACAACATTGCTCGCTATGCACCCGAGGACACCAACACAGAGGAAAAGAAGAAAGACAAGTTCCTTCATGGGATGCATCAGGCCATAAAGACTCAGCTCAGCGTTCTACAATTTCCAGGTTTTCAGGCCATGATCAACACTGCACTAATCTCAGAAAAGGAGCACCGCACAATTTATGACACCCACAAGCGGAAGTTTGAGCCACGTAAGAACCAGCATGAGGGAGCTACTTCCAAGCTACGTACCTGGCAGCCCAACAACCGGACCTCAACACCTCAAAATAACTGGAATCAACCCAGGAAGGATGGATATCCCCGCAAAGGATTCTACCACAAGCGTCCCCTAGTGGATGACGGCAAGAGGGAAAACTCCTGCTTCAAGTGTGGCAAGACAGGACACTACATGTAACACCCCGAAAATTCAAACCTAATTTTAGTGGTGTTTTCTGACACCTGAAAAACTTTTTCTTCTTATCCTAAATATTTCTTCAAAACTTTGAGGGTGAATTGACTTGGGAATTGCTCCCTCAAGAATTTCCCAGTGATCCACGAACCACTCCATCACCCGTGATAATTTTGATGCTTAGGTTTTCTCTCGAAAACCTTAGCCCTAATTATCGAACCTTTTAAACCCTTTTCTCCACCTACCAAAGGGAAGCCTATTTCCATAGCCAGAAAAATTCCACTAAAAATACCAGAGGACTCCCCTATCCGTATAAAGACAATCCATGCAAAAATATTGCATGCTTCAATGCAATATTTCCAAGTTAGGCACTATTTTCCAAACTGCCCTTTCTGATCCAGAAATGTTTGAGTCAAGCTACGCATCTCCATAAATTCTGATAAATTCAGGCGATGAATGATTTTCCATTCCCAACACTTTTCCTTTTGGGACCAAAATTATTTGGTCAACCTATCTACCACTTCCTTTGTAAGCCAAAAATAATGCCATTTGGCGACCTCCAAAGCAACCCATAGCCAAATATTTCATATGGCCATGATACTTAGCAGATATGATCACACATGTAATAGACACACACCTCCAGGAGATCAGCCCCATATCCTTTTGGCAAAGCCACTTTTGTATGACCATGCCGATATGCCCATTTTTGGACATCTTGCCACAACCCAATTTACCAATTTCCAATTTAGCTCAAACTCCATAGACACCCTCCCTATGCCACCAATACTTAGTGGTAATTTTTCGGAAATTTTCTGAGGTGTGCAAGGCCCCTGTCATTTCATCGAGCACCTTCGATACCTTTGGTTTTCTAAAAATCTTACTCTGCAAAGTTTGGAATCCTTGAGGGATTCTTCCCTGGTTGTGTTGTTCTCGTCGTTACGAACTCAGAGGTGGAGACCATTTTCCGTTTGGAGCCCCGAGTTGTCGGGAACGCGACCATGCCGCTCGTGGCGTGCTCTGGGCGCCAGGGCATGCGTGCCGGCGACCTGCTCTGTTCCTCTGCCTCGCTGTTCCTTGGTTCCGCCGAACCGAGCAGTGGCTGAGCCTCCCCCTCTCGCTCGACCTCCCCATGCCTGCATTCGCCAGCTCACCCCCTCTACAGCGCCGCCAAACCACTAGCCGACGCGCCGTCCAAACAGCACCGCCGCACTCGGTGCCAAACTGCTCCAGTGCTCCTCGTGCCTTCCCTGTTCGTCCAGCTCCGCCTCCTTACCACCCCACTGTGGCCGGAGAAACGACAAGCCGCGGCTCCCCATCGGTGACCAAGCGGCCACGACCTAGCTCTCCTCGCCCCGGCTATTTAAGAGCACCCCGAGCCCCCTTTCAGTTGCCCCTCCATCTCCTCTCCCCATCTTGGACCTCCCTGCCAATTTTGTTCGAGGATGGAGCTCGAGTTCGACCGATTTGGCCGAAACCGTTGCCGCAGATCCCCGGATCATCGCGAGCTACTCAGAGCACCATCGTCCAATTAAACCTGCACAGAGCCTCCTACCACTCTCCTCTATCACCCAGTGCAACCAGCGGAGCGAGGGATGCTCAGTGTGCTCGTGTTCTTGCTCGACCACCATTGCCGAGACGCGGAGCTTCGGGAGCTCGCGGGCAATGCGCCCCGGCTTTTCCCCGTACCTGGACCCCTTCCCTGGGTGCGACGAGGCTCGTCGGGCTGGACTCCGCCGTCTCCTGCCGCCTCAGCCCCTCCTAGTGGCCGCAGCGACGAGCTCCCCGAGCTGCCCGTGCTGGTCTCCCCGCGCGAGGAAGGAGACGACCTCTCGGTCGTATTTTTTTTCCTCTCTGGTTCGATCACCGAACCGTTTTTGGGCCAGCCTAGCTGACTGCCGTGGCTCGTGGCCCAGCCACGGCCTGCCAGCGGCCCGGCCAGGCGCAGCAGAGCGCAGGCGCGCGACGGCCCAGTGACGGCCCAGCCGCGCGCAGAAGCAGCCCGAGCAGTTTTTTTTTCCCGTGCAGTCTGTTTTTTTCCTTTTCCGGTGAGCAACTTCGAACACCCACAGTTTTTGAACCGTAGCTCCGTTTTAGCCTATTCAAATTTCTAAATTTGTATCTCGTAGAGATCAAGCCAGTGGTACTAGTTTTGTTGTCTTTGGAGCTAGTTAGTTTCATAGCATTTATTTAATACACCGTTTGTCATTTCGTGGTTTAGGCGTTCTTCGGGATTCCGACCCGCGGCGAGTCCGAAACTTTCCAAACCTTTTGGAATCCTTCTCCGGAGGCAAGCTAACCCCTTGCTATGAGCAGCCCAGCAGTGTTTATTTGTTTATTTGCTTATTACCATGCCGGGTGTTTATGTTTTTGTCTGTCTACTGTTATATTTATGCATGTCTGTTTGTTGTTCTTGTTTAGTATGAAACTCGTAATATTGTTCCTGCCATGTTGCATATCATGTTGCATTTTATATTGTCGCTTTTATATATCTGTTGATCTTTGCAACACCTTTTTGACGAACGAGAAGGCGCTGGTCGGCGGAATCGCCGCCGTAGTCTTCCTGTTGACGTTTCTTTTTTCCTTGTCGAACGAGAAGGCGCTGGTAGGCGGAATCGCCGCCGTAGTCTTCCGGTTGACGTTTCTTTTTCCTTTTTGAACGAGAAGGCGCTGGTCGGCGGAATCGCCGCCGTAGTCTTCCGGTTGACGTTTCTTTTTCCTTGTCGAACGAGAAGGCGCTGGTCGGCGGAATCGCCGCCGTAGTCTTCCTGTTGACGTTTCTTTTTTCTTGTCGAACGAGAAGGCGCTGGTCGGCGGAATCGCCGCCGTAGTCTTCCGGTTGACGTTTCCTTTTCCTTGTCAAACGAGAAGACGCTGGTCGGCGGAATCGCCGCCGTAGTCTTCCGGTTGACGTTTCCTTTTCCTTGTCAAACGAGAAAGCGCTAGTCGGCGGAATCGCCGCCGTAGTCTTCCGGTTGACGTTTCCTTTTCCTCGTCGAACGAGAAGGCGCCGATCGGCGGAATCGCCGCCGTAGTCTTCCGGTTGACGTTCTTTTTATTCTGCTAAGTTTAGACATGGATACTACTATTTCTTGAAATATTTTGTTGCTAATGTTTTGTCGTTTGATGATTTATTATTGTGTTATTGTGGTTGTCGTGTTGGACTAATCCTCTGTTATTTGGACTTGTGAATGATGAAACTTGATTAAATGAAACACCCCTCCAAACAACGATAGGGTCAGTCCATGGTGCCACTAATCTGAACTTTGAAAGCAGAACCAGCGTCGTCTCATGGAGGACCGTGACCTAGTAGGTTGTTGAGCCCCTTTTGTGCCATCCATTGGGCGCAGTCGTTCGGTTGTGCTGTCCGAGGGTAGAGGTCGACAGGCACGGGTTTGACTGTGATAGGGAGTCCGGAGCTAGGCATACTCGGTCATGCCGGGGGATGTGCCGGACTTACTTGCCCGTTGTGCCACGCGCAAAGGGTGGTGCAGGAGAGTGTCTTAGCAAGTGGACCATCATGTGAGTGTATTTTGCTTAGGACGACTTTGGGCGTGAGAAACCTGGAGCATCGGCTGAGTAGGGTGCATTCTGATAGGTGGTAAAGCAAACTCTCGAGAGATTCAACCTAGCAAGCTAGCCCTGTTCCTGGGATATGGAACAACAGTTCAGTGTCGGTCACACTGTGTATCTTTGTCGGTTCAGGAGGTTAAACTTAAGATCTGTTTGAAAGAATTAATGAACGACCTGATCTCACTAAATAAACAAATAAGATGATGCAGGGAATGTTGCATTGAGATGTTGATGGTTACCCATGATATAGGATGGCGGTGTGATCGTTGGGAGCCTAGAGTTAGGCCTGAGCCAACATCAACCGTGCATGCCCAGAGTGGAAAGATGAGGCCAGTGGGCCTAGCAGTGATCACAGGTGCTGTTGTGTATTATTTCGTACCCACTGGTACACTCGTTTACTCGTCACAGGTAATCTCTTTGTATGATTGCCGGTGCACGATCCAACCCCACCTGGCTTGGACTCTGCACTGGTGATACCCCGTTGTTTGCTTATGCCATGTTTTGCTTGTGATGCCATGCTACCTTTATGTTATACTGTATATTTGTCTGTCTAGAGTACACACTTGCCATGTGTAGTATTTTTATTTCCAACGTATATCCTGTTGCATTATTGTTGGATTGTTTGTAGCAAGTGGCGATTCTTGCTGAGTGCATACAAATGTACTCACGGGCCTTCTGTTTGTGGCCAGATAATGGCGAGGATTCATTTTCCACCTTAGCGAGGAGATGGAGCAAGAGCGTGCTAGGATCAGTAGCCCAGCCAGATGCCTGTGGAGTGGAGCCGCTCTAAGCCGTTGCCTTAGTCGTCTTCCGCTGCCAGTTAAACTCTGTCCTGAGCCATGCTTGGCTTGATATTTGGTCATGCCTTGATGGCCTTGTAAACCATTTGTAGTACTTCTTGTGCCGGATTGTGTAATGATTTCCATTATGTTGCACTGTCGTGACGTGCGGCCAGATATCCTGGGCTGGCGCACGGGGCGACCGCCTCTCTGGTGATATGTGCCAGGGAGGGGTGTCACACTACATCAATGATTGCCCCCTTCACAACAGCCACGGCAACAACTCCAACAGCAACCACCCTGCTGGTGCAATCAAGTCACCTCAAGTTGCCCGTGTCCACCACATGTCCGCAGAGGAAGCCTACGAAGCTTCGGATGTAGTGCTTGGAACATGTACTATCAACACTAAACCCGCACTGATTTTATTCGATTCTGGAGCTTCCCACTCTTTCATCTCGATGGATTTTGTTGCCAAACACCGTTTTCCTGTTTCCCCTTTGGGCCATCTTTTGGTGATACAAACCCCCGCCTCAGAGATGAAAACAAACACCGTTTGTTAAGAGCTGACCATCAGCATCAACCAAGTGAAATTCCCAGCTCAGCTGAACACCCTCAAGGTGCCCGGTTTCGACGCCATCCTTGGAATGGATTGGATGGTACAACATGCAGCCCAGATTGACTGTGCAACTGGAGCAGTTACCCTCACCAACCCAGAAAGCATACGTACCACCTACTTGCCAAATAAACCCCACCAGATAAATGCAAAGATGTTTCTTGTCCAAGCCCCTGAGATTGGACAAGTGTATGTGGTCAGTGAATATCCAGATGTGTTTCCAGATGAGCTTCCCGGAATGCCCCCTGACCGTGATATTGAATTTGCCATTGAAGTTGTGCTTGGAACAAACCCAATATTCAAGAAACATTACCGTATGACAAGCCCCGAGCTGGCGGAATTGAAGAAGCAGCTCGATGATTTAATCAAGAAGAAGTTCATTCGCCCGAGTATTTCGCCTTGGGGATCACCAGTTCTATTTGCAAAGAAGAGCGATGGTACGCTCTGGCTATGCATTGACTATCGCGCTCTCAATGATGTCACCATCAAGAATAAGTACCCACTCCCACGAATCAATGATCTGTTTGACCAACTCCGTGGTGCCCGTGTATTCTCCAAGATCGATCTCCGCACAGGGTACTATCAGCTGAAGATTCGAGAAAGTGATATTCCCAAGACCGCTTTTACCACCAGATATGGACTGTATGAATGTACTGTTATGTTATTCGGCCTAACCAATGCTCCCGCCTACTTCATGGGCATGATGAACAAGGTATTCATGGAGTATCTCGACAAGTTCGTCGTGGTATTCATCGACGACATCCTCATGTACTCCAAAAATGAGGAGGAGCACGCCGAACATCTCAGATTGGTTCTCGGAAAACTACGTGAACAACAACTTTATGCCAAATACAGCAAATGCCAGTTTTGGTGAAAAGAAGTGGAGTTCCTAGGACATGTATTGTCCAGAGCCGGTGTGGCCATAAACCCCAACAAAATCTCGGATGTGCTGAACTGGAAAACACCCACCAATGTGTCAGAAGTCAGAAGCTTCCTAGGATTGGCTAGTTACTACCGAATATTCATTGAGAACTTTTCCAAGATAGCCAAGCCCATGACAGACTTGTTAAAGAAAAATCGCAAGTATGCCTGGACAGACGAATGTGAAGAAAGGTTCAACGAGTTGAAAACCCGGTTAACCACAACTCCAATGCTGGTGTTGCCCGATGATGGCAAGGATTTCACCGTATACTGCGATGCATGTAGAAATGGACTAGGGGCCGTACTCATGCAAGAAGGGAAGGTCATTGCATATGTATCAAAGCAACTCAAGGCCCATGAGCTGAATTACCCCACCCATGACTTGGAATTGGCCGCTATCATACTCTCCCTGAAGACTTGGCGACATCACCTTATTGGTCGAAGATGCGAGATTTACACGGATCATAAAAGCTTGAAATACATCTTCACCCAGCCTGACCTCAACCTGAGGCAAAGAAGGTGGCTGGAAGTAATCAAGGACTACGACCTTGGAATTCATTACCATCCAGGGAAGGCCAACATGGTAGCAGATGCCCTAAGCAGGAAGCCCCCAAAGATGCAGCCAAGTTTAGAGAAAGAGTTTGCAAAGCTAAATTTGTGCGTGGGAAGCAAGGCCTATTTAAGCACCTTGGAGGTGAAACCAAACCTAGAGGAAGCGATAAAAACTGAGCAGACCAACGACCCCGGCATAAAAGGGATCAAGATCAAAATACCACTGGGTAAGGCCAAGGAATTTTCCTTATACAGTCAAGGAGTGTTCCGCTATAGTAACCGCCTTTGTGTACCCGACAAGGCTGTCGGGGGAATAATAAATGGGTTAACCCGCAGCTCGCAAGACCAACGTGACTTATTCAAGCAAGGTGCGGCTCAACCTATGTTCAAGACCGCACCACTCGTGAGCTTACATGAAGATGGGTCGACCCAAGGTCATGACGTATTAAGAGGAAGGATCTAAAAGACCAGGGAAGATATAACTTGGGGGACACAAAGATTAGTCTCCAAGTAGGACTCCGGCTCACACTTTACTTGGGAGAGAAGTTTCCTTGTGACCTTGCGAGCCATCGTCTTTATAAGGTGGACTCCAAGAACCTAGAACATAAGCTCTCAAATCTCAATATACTAGAGACAACAAAACAAAGAGAGAGCCGCCTCATCGGCGACTCGCTCATCGGCATAAGGAATAAGATCTAGCCACAAACAGCACGTAGGGTTATTACCGGATGATGTTTCCCGGGACCTGGAGCTGTATAAATCGCTCTCCTGTGTGCAATCTCGCTCCCGGAAGATTCTACGTCGCCTAAATCCCACACCTACAAAGTCATCCTGAGATGACATGTGCCGTGACAAACCCACGACAGTTGGCGCCCACCGTGAGGCTGGCGGCGCTTGGAATCACTTTCCGGGCGGGATCCCTTCATCGACAATATTCATCAGCAAGCGACGACCTCATCGCCGTGACAAGATCAGCACCCGGGCGACTCGACAACAACACCGTCCTCGCGCGCGACTGATCAAGTCGAGCAGTATCGATCAGAAACTGCACCCGCAAGCATCGTCCTACGCATCGTTGCATGGCTGATTCTTCATCGCGTCAAATTTGCCAAATCTAGCTGCAATCAGCAGCAAGGCGGAGGCCACAGATCAAGTTGAAGCGAAGACGGATCAGGTTTCCTTGTTGTGCAAACTCCCCGAAAGAGTCCGGAAGCAAACCAACCAAAGCTGTGCATGTGCATGTGCATGAGGCGCGGGAGAAAAAGGTAGCCCAGCAAAGCAAATAAACTGGTCGGCAGCCGAGCCATCTCGAGTTCCAAAAATTTGCCTCATGTACGGGATTCGACGAGTCACCATCAAAAAGGGAGTGGTCTGCGACTTAAAAAGTCGGCTTGCTACTACACGCATGCCCTAACTTCACATGACGGCCAAAATTATGAGGACCTAGTACTACTAGTTTGACTCGCGCACGGATTAAGAAAATAATCAAGGAAGGAAAAGACTGATTTGCTAGCTCTATTACGAAAACAGCTAAGCCAGAATCGGTGCGTCGCTACAAGTAAATCAGAGCTCCGATGGAAAAAGCCAAAAGCTCGACACTAGTACTGATGCGTGGAAAAATCAGTTCGAGTCAGCAAAGTATTACTTACGAGCTAGCAGTGTTTGGTGTCCCAAAATAGATCGAAGAAAGGAATTAAAAAATATATATATATACAGAAGGTGTGGTCGACTCAAAAAATCAGCGCGACTCAATAGTGGACACCTCTAACGCTGGTCGCATCAAGATCAACAACAACGACGATTCAGAATCGGATCAGCCAGGCAATTTGTTAGCATGGATTCCTCCATCAAAACAGATACACGACTCTTCATCATCATTGTCTCCACGCACACGCACAGCTGGTTAAATTTTGAAGAAGACGTATGGCGACTCGCCAAATGGCTGAATGGGAAAAAGATACACGCATAGCTAGCGACGCGACTCGTACGCATGCTGGACATGGTCCAAAAGGACTAAATAATACGCTGTACTCCGGTCGTGGAGACACGGCTCAAATCGCGGATGGGTACAGCAGTATAATTCTTGTGCTTCGCGATCTTCAACTGCCTGATTGGTGCAAGCCATGTGGAAATCCAAGGACTCCCCCAAATGGTACTACGTACTATGAGACATTAATTGTGGAGGAGCACAATCAATTACAGGATCAAATCCCGAGGAGGCAAAGGCAGCATGCATACTTCCGAGTTCCGACTCAACCGACGCTGTAACCATCATTGACATCATCCTGGCCGGCTTCGCTAAACATCGTGATAATCTCCATGAACTTCAATTTAAACCCATTGCGGACAATTTCGTCTCCGACGAATCGACATCTACGGCCCGCGGATCATACCGCGTCATCAACGCCAAGAGAATAAAAACAAGCTAAGTTGCTTTCATGCTCAACTTTCGCAGCTTTTTTTATTTTTATCAATAAGATTAAGTTCACCTTCGAGTTTATCTCGGGGCTGCATTGAAGGCAATTGCAATTGTTGCACTTAGATTGATATGGATCCCGTGATGGGATTATATAGTATAAGGAGATGACTTGGTAGTCAAGTAAAGAGATTACAATTATGGAAATAAACTAATCAAATCTAAACCTCCTTGATTTCGGCTGTGTAGACGTGTCCTACACGTACACGTCTAACACCCCCCCGCAGTCGGAGCGGGAGCAACGCGGACGTTCAGGCTGGAGCGAAACTCGGTAAACACAGTGGAAGGCAATCCCTTGGTGAAGATATCAGCATACTGGGAAGATGTCGGAACATGCAGAACACGGACATCTCCAAAAGCAACCCGCTCACGAACAAAGTGTAGGTCAATCTCCACATGCTTAGTGCGTTGATGTTGGACTGGATTGGTCGAAAGGTAGACAGCAGATATGTTGTCGCAGTAGACCACCGTAGCTCTCTGAAGAGGTCGATGGAGTTCGGATAGGAGCTGGCGTAACCAGCATGCTTCAGCAACAACATTGGCAACACCCCTGTATTCAGCTTCCGCACTCGAGCGGGAGACAGTGTGCTGACGTTTAGAAGACCAGGAAACCAAATTGTCACCAAGAAACACGCCATAACCAGAGGTGGACTTGCGAGTATCGGGGCAACCAGCCCAGTCAGCATCCGTGTATGCAGTGAGTGATGCCGGCGACGAGCGATATAGCTGAAGTCCATGGTCGACGGTGCCGCGAAGGTACCGGAGAATCCTCTTGACCGCATTGAGATGCGGTTCCCGTGGGTCATGCATGTACAAGCAGACCTGTTGCACTGCATATGCGATGTCTGGTCTTGTGAAAGACAAGTATTGGAGAGCACCAACCAGGCTCCGATAGGCAGACGGATCAGCGACGGTGGCGCCAGCAGCTGAGAGCTTGGACTGTGTATCTACGGGAGTGGAGCATGGGTTGCACTCACTCATTCCTGCGCGATCAAGGATCTCAATGATGTACTGCCGCTGAGAGAGGAACATGCCAGCCGAGGACCGTGTAACAGCGACTCCGAGGAAATAGTCCAATGTACCAAGGTCCTTGAGGGAGAACTCACGCTCGAGAGCCGTGATGGTTCGCCGAAGAAGCTGTGCAGAGGAGGCTGTGAGGACTATATCATCGACGTACAATAGCAGGTAAACAATCTCTGTGTTGCTGTTGTAGATGAAGAGCGAGGGATCCGCGCGGGAGCTGACAAAACCAAGGCGCAGCAGGTGGTCGGCAAAACGGCTGTACCAGGCACGTGGTGCCTGTTTAAGCCCATAGAGAGACTTATTGAGCCGGCAAACATGGTCGGGCTGGGAGACATCGACAAACCCCGACGGCTGTGCGCAGTAGACCGTCTCGGCAAGAGTACCATGTAGAAAAGCATTGTTGATGTCGAGCTGATGAACCGGCCAATCTTGCGCGACGGCAAGTGAGAGGACAGTGCGAACGGTGGCCGGTTTGACAACCGGGCTTTTCTCCATAATCAACGCCTGCACGCTGGGTGAAGCCACGGAGGACCCAACGGGCTTTGTAGCGATCCAAAGACCCATCCGGCTTAAGCTTGTGCCGAAAAATCCACTTGCCAGTTACGACATTAGCGCCAGGCGGACGAGGAACAAGATCCCATGTCCGGTTAGTCTGCAGTGCACTGAATTCGTCCATCATTGCGGAGTGCCAATTAGGGTCCTTGAGAGCGCCCCGGTAGCTCTTTGGGAGCGGACTAAGAACATCAGCCAGAAGATTAAGACGGTCAATAGGTTTAGTCATGCCACGTTTTCCACGAGTAAGCATGGAGTGATTGTTGTCGGCGAGGGGAGGGCCGACGGGGGCCAAGGCCACTGGCGAATCTGGAGGAGTGGGTTGAGGTGTGAGAGGAGGAGAATGGGGTTCGGGTGTCGGTGGGTTGTTTGGCTCGGGTGGAATAGGTGGTTGCGGGATTGGTGCAAGTGGGGTAGTTTGGGAGGGCAGAATGATAGGATGATCATCAAGAAAGGAGAGATCGGTGGCTGTAGGGGGTGTAGTGGATTGGTGGGCGAAAGGGAAGGTGTTTTCGTCAAAGACGACATGGCGAGAGATTATGATTTTATGTGTCGCGAGGTCAAGGCAACGATAGCCGCGATGGTTAGAGGGGTACCCGAGAAAAACACACGCGGTTGTGCGAGGAGCTAGTTTGTGTTGTGCTGTAGCGGATAGGTTAGGATAGCAAAGGCAACCGAAAACCCGTAGGTGCGCAAGAGGTAGAGGGAGGCCACGGAGAGCTTCGTAAGGAGTACGGTGTTGGAGGGTTTTGGTAGGGTGAAGGTTGAACAGGAACGTGGCAGTGTGAAGAGCTTCAACCCAGTAGGTTGATGGCATGCTAGCTTGAAAAAGAAGGGAACGCACCATGTTATTAGTGGAGCGAATGACACGTTCGGCTTTACCATTTTGGGAAGAGGTGTATGGGCAAGACATTCGAAGGGTGGCGCCGAGGGAAAGGAGAAACAGGTGAGCAGTTTTATTGTCAAATTCGCGACCATTGTCACATTGGACAGATTGGATAGTTGTGTTAAATTGGGTAGAGACGTAGGCAAAGAAGTGTTTAAGTGTAGAGAAAGTGTCAGATTTTGCACGCAAGGGAAAAGTCCAAAGGTAATGGGTGAAATCATCTAGGACAACTAAGTAATATTTGTAACCAGACACACTAGCAAGAGGTGAAGTCCATAAATCACAGTGGATAAGCTGAAAAGGACGCATAGTTTGAGTAGTAGATGTATCAAAAGGTAGACGAACATGTTTTCCTAATTGACAAGCATGACACAATTGATTATCGGTAGAATTTTTATTACAAGGAAATGAAAAAGCACTTGCTAGGTGCGACAAAGCTTGACTACTGAGATGTCCTAGGCGACGATGCCACAAAGTTGAAGATGACGTGGTGGTGGAGAGGGCGTGCGCAGCGGAAGACGGCCACCAGAAGGGATAGAGGTCGCCGGAACTATTGCACCTGACGATCTCGTTCTTGGTGCGGAGGTCCTTCACAGAGAGACCAAAAGGATCAAACTCAACAGAAACAAGATTATCAGTGGTTAACTTACGGACGGAAATAAGATTTTTTACAAGGTTAGGTGTTACTAGGACATTATTAAGAGAAAAAGAGTGATTAGGAGTAGAAAGGGTGGTGTGACCAGTGCGAGTTATAGGAAGAGCATGACCGTTGCCGACGATGACATGTGGGTAAGGAGAGCTAGAGGGGAGGATATGAGAAAGGTTACCCTGATTGCCGGTCATGTGGGCGGATGCGCCAGAATCCATGATCCACTCATGCGGAGGTGGTGGTGCGAGGGACATGGTGTTGTAAGCCTGCATGAGTTGTCCTTGGTCGAAAGACGGTGGCAGCGCAGCATAAGTCGGTGCAGGCATCGGAGCCGACGGTGGAGCTCCTTGCATCCAGGGCATGGTTGGCGGAGGCACCCCTGGTGGACATGGCGTGGACGAGGGAGCACCGTAGGCCCACGAAGGCGGAGGCAACATCATGGCATGATGAGCCTGAGGCTGGCCGGGAGGCGGCGGGCGCGGAGGCGGACCGGGCCACATCTGGATAGACCCCGCCCAAGGGTTTTGCATTGATGGCCACGACGCCGGCGAACCCTTCCCGGATGTGTTGGAATTTCCACCTCGCTGTGGAGGAGGTCCGGAGTGGAGGAAGCGGCATCGCGCCCCATATTGGCAGCTGCCTCGCTGCTGGAAGTTGCGGCATGGGTAGGGGCGGCGCGAAGGCGGCACGGTTTCCGTTGGGCCGCGTGGTGTGGGAGGCGTGGGGGCACCCCGGGCGACGAAGGCGGTCGGAGCAGGAGAAGGCGACTCGGACTGCTTCAGCGTGAGTTCCTCGAGCAGAAGAGACGAGCGCACGTCGAGGAACGACGGCAGTGGGCGCTGTTTGAGGGTCAGGGTGCGCATGTAGGCAAGCCCAGATCCGAGGCCGCGAAGAGTGTTCTGCACGAGGCGCTTGTCGGTGATGGTTGTGCCCAAGGCGTTGAGCTCGTCGGCGAGAAGCTTCTGCTTGCGACAGTAATCAGCCACGGTCATGGACCCCTGTTGGAGACCGTGGAACTCTTGCTCGAGGTAGGAGGAACGAGTCTCGGCGTTGTCGTGGTAGATGTTGGAGAGACGCGTCCACAGGGCGTGAGCAGGAAGTGGTGCGGTGGTGTCGACGACCATGGCGAGAAGCTCGGGCGTGACGGTGCTGTTGAGCCACGATCGGACGATGGCGTCGTTCCGACTCCACTGTGGCGTGGGATCGGTGGGGTACTCCTTCTCGTCGAGATGGTCTTCTAGGGCATACTTCTCGACGACGTCGGAGAACATGCCTCGCCATTGGAGGTGGAGAGCTCGAGGGTGACCGGAACGGCGGCGCGGATGCTTGGGAGCGCGGCCGCGAGCGCCCATAGGGCTGCCTTGGCGGCAGCCTCGGCGGCGATTTCGGCGGCGCTAGGCGGCGCCATCGGAGAGAGGATCGAAAACCTAATCTGATACCATGAAGGCAATTGCAATTGTTGCACTTAGATTGATATGGATCCCGTGATGGGATTATATAGTACAAGGAGATGACTTGGTAGTCAAGTAAAGAGATTACAATTATGGAAATAAACTAATCAAATCTAAACCTCCTTGATTTCGGCTGTGTAGACATGTCCTACACGTACACGTCTAACATGCATATCTATTTTATCAAGCCTATTATTAATATTTTTGCGATTCACAATGCGTCATGTCGCAGACTTTATCATATCAGTTTTGAGATTTAATTACATCCACTTTTCAAAGTTATGTTTCTTGCAACCCGTGAATGCATTTATCAAATCAGAGTACTGTATAACTCACTTTGCATTTTACAGCTTGCATTGAATTTATCGCATGATAATAATTTTATTTGCACATGCAAACGGGCATCTTTACATATAAAGATCACCATTATATGTTCAAGTGTTGCTATTTGAGCACTCATTATATCAGCACATGATTTATCATTATGCCAGCTCATGATTTATCATTATATCAGCTCATGATTTATCATTATCATTTCATGATTCACCATTATATCATTTTGCGAGTCACCACCGACTCATTGTCATATGATTTCATGAGTCACCTAGTGATTTACCTTCATACCATTTTATGAGTCGCATATAGCTCATCATTACATCAGGTTACGAGTCACTAACGAATCATCATCTTATCGATATTTGAGTTAAACAGGTGACTCGTTGTATTAATCCTTGGGTCAAATCAGTGACCCGTGGTATTACATTTACAGCTAATCAGAGCTGGTTATCATCAAAACTAATTAGAGCTCGTCACGGCTATTACAGCTGATTATATATAAAGTTGACTGCCACCTACGCGCGGTCGCACATCAGGATTAGTGAAATAAAGCGGGCACCACCGGTATCCGGGGGTTTGTCATTTCGCCTCAATATGAGTTGCTGAGACTTTATTTTCACTAATCTCTGGGTTTCACGAGGGCTTTGCAGCTTTATGAGCTTGGCTTATTCTCGTGGAATCGCTCTTTGTGGCAAAATTAACCTGGTTATACTCGCCTTAAGTTAGATGTAACTTGCACTATGCGGCCAAAGTACCGGCATGTGGCGTCAATCGAGTCTGATTGCCTATCATGGCCGTTCTCGACCCTGAACACACATTAGACCTGGGAAATACTGAGCCGCGCGAGTCCTACTTAATGGTAACAGAGATAATTCAGAAGGACTAAAATACCCGCATGTGGCGTCAATCGAGTCTGAATGCTTATCACGGACTTTCTCGACCCTGAACACACATTAGACCTGGGAAATACTGAGTCGTACCATATGCTATCATGCATCGTACAATTTGCTATCATGCAACCATTTGCTATCATGCAAAATACAATTTGCTATTATGCAAAATATCATTTGCTATCATGCAGAATATCATTTGCTATTATGCAGATTACAATATGCTATCATGCAGGTTACAATTTGCTATTATGCAGATTACAATATGCTATCATGCAGGTTACAATTTGCTATCATGCAGAGTACCATATGCTATCATGCAGGTTACAATTTGCTATCACGCATAGTACTAACTTTTTATCATAATTATTACCAGCCGCCAAGGCTAACATATTATCATCAATTTATCATCATTGCTTTCTTGGGGGTTTTGCCTCTTGATTTAACAGGAACCTATAACTCGGCCATATGAATTTGAGTTGGCACGACTAGATTTTTTATGATTGGGATGATCATCTCCTGATATTGGCTGATGAAGCCACCATTATTTACTTAACTACAGCCACATCAAGTGGAATTTTTAAGGATGATTCTTTAATTTATATCTATAGTCTTGACTGGGATTATCTTTTTTCCTAGCGGCTCAACTAATACTTCACAGTTCGGAGTTTATAAGCGATTTCGCTCTGCTCCAAATATCATTATTATCTTGAAAGCAACATTTTTGCTCAAGTTATTGCAGGATATGACATCAAGCAGGATGACAAAAGCATGCCTGCTTAATGCTCGGGGCTAGGACAATTAAGTTTTTGCCTAAATTGGGATATTTTTGAGTCCCGAGCAGCATGATCAAGCATGCAACCTGGCCCTCGGGGGCTACACATCCACCCACCGGCATTTGGTGGTTTCTACTAAATTGATTGTAGCAGACCTGCACTTAAAAGTTGGCAAGATCCATGTGTATAGTGCAAACCCCTGGATCGATTCACTTGCATACACAGTCTAAGATGAATATCATGCAAATGCGTCAAATTTTATTACATCGCATGATACAGACTTACAATTTTCATTACAAATTGCATAGCTCAAGGCTAGCATTTTACAAAGTTCAGCACAGCGGAATAAGAGTAGCAGTGAGTCTCCATCATCTTCATGTGCCACAGGCGAAAACATGTTGGTTGTAGACTCGAAACCTTATACATAACCTCACTCATCGTCTGAACATCCTGCAACAGGAAAAATGTTGCAACAAGGTGGGTCAGAACCATATAAAATGGAACTGGCAAGTGACACTTTGTGGACACTTAGAGGAATAACTCTAATAACCTATATGCATATTTTGCTGGTGGAGTTCAAAGGGTATTTTGCATAAAGCCAGTTTTATCCTATCACTTTATAAAACCATTTCAACATCTTTAATGGTAACACTTGTAAGCCCCAGTAAACCAAAAGATGGCCCGTCCCTAGGTGCACCCTCAGGTAAAAACCCCGACATACCATGGTCCTAAGTATAGTGAAAACTATCTTAGGTGAAAACCCCTATGGACATGGTCCTGAGTAGCTCACCCATCTAAGTGTACCCTCAGGTAAAAACCCCCACATACCATGGTCCTAAGTATAGTGGAAACTATCTTAGGTGAAAACCCCCATGAACATGGTCCTGAGTAGCCACTTAACATTTTATAAAACTTTTCATCAATTGCTTAGCATCAATATTTCTACTAAGTTATTTCATAGGTACCTAGACACATAGGAATAGGGAAATTCTAAACATGTCTTGCATAGCAAAACTACTAAGTCCTACACATGCTTAAGGAAAATAAACTACTCATGCATATAGAAAATACTTAGGAGATTTATGAATGTGCCACTTGCCTTTGGAAGTTGTTGTTTCTCACACACTCCTTTCAACAAGGATCAACGTTGCACTCCGCTCAATCTATACATAGAGATAACACCACAATAAACAAACAATTCTACAACACAAGGCATATAAAACATACATAACAAGGTTTACACCAAAAGGTTTGGTTCCAGGAATAAGTTGTATAAAACATATTTGTCAAGGAAGTTCCAAGAGTTCTAAAAAAAATCATTAATTGTAATTAAAATATTTGAAGATTTTAAACACAACTTAAACAAAAGATCTACAAGGCAACATTTTTTAATAGCTTTTAACCTAATCTTAATTACAATAAATTAGCCATGATGGTATTTGGTCTTTCTGGTCAAGGACATTTATTTAGGATTTTTCTCAAAAAGAAACATATTTAAATTAATTACTAGAAATTAAATTGTGCCAAATATTAAACTATGCCAATAAATCAAATTGAGTTTCTGATTTTGAATCATAAAAATAATGCTCAAAATTAGTTTATAACAGTGGGATAAATTCACACATATTCTAAGGTTTCTAAAACTATTTTATATGAAATTTTTGGACTTATAAATTTAAAGATATGCCAAATTTACTCAAATTGTCCATTTGCAATTTGAATCAATTTAAATTATTCAAACACGATAAATAATAGAACCAAAAATATCTACAGGTTAGGGGCTTTCCAAGGATATTTTATTTACAAATTTTGGACATACCAATTTATATCTATTGTCAAATTTACTCAAAACTTTAGTTTGCAATTTTACATAAATGTGAATTACTCAAAATTGAGCCTCTGATTTTTAAATCAGTTTAAAAATATCCCAAATTTATTTATAACAGTGGCTAACTATTCTACAGATCCAAAGGTTTCCAAAAATATTTTATTTGCAAAATTTGGATTTATAGATTTTAAGTTATGCCAAATATACTCAAATCACACATTTGAAATTTGAATATTTTAAACTATGTCAAAACTGAAAATTAACAGTGCTAAAATATTCTACAAGTCTAGAGCTTTCCAAAAATATAAAGTTTGAAAATTTTGGCCAAACCAATAAAAATTTCTAAGGGTTTGAAGTTATAGGGGCCTTTCTATAAAACAGTCAAACAAACTAAATAGAAAATTCATTTTGCACGCGGCGCTGACTGGATCCGATGTGGCTGCTGACTAGGCGCTGACTGGGCGGATGACGTGGTTAAGTGAACTGATCTGGATCGTCAGATCCAGATCTGATGGCTAAGGTCTAAAGGTACCGGTTTGATTAACTGGTTCTAATCCAGGCCGTCCAAAAGAGATGAAACGACTCGGGTGCGTTGACAATATCTAGGTGGCGGGACCTCGCCGGAAAAATGGTGTTGCGGCAGCCGGCGGCTCGGACGTCGACGTCGATGGCGCTCCAGTGGTGCAGGGGCTCGGGGAAGAGGTTTACGACGTGCGGAGCGTCGCTGAGAACTCTATGGTGCGGTTGACGACGAGCTACTCAGGACCATGTCCATGGGGGTATTTACTTAAGATAGTTTCCACTATACTTAGGACCATGGTATGTGGGGGTTTTTACCTGAGAGTACACTTGTGGACGACCACCCAGGAACAAAGGGATATGAGGAAAGTGAAGAACTCAAAGAGAAGAACTCCAAGTGAAGAACCCCAAGTGAAGGTTGCAGCTGATCAAGGATGCATCGATCTGGGGCATAAGAAATTTCCGGACGAAGTCAGAATGATGCGCAAAAGAAAATAAGGGAGAAAGGAAGAGATGGGAGGTCCTGGGGTCGTCGTTCGTTGCCGGAACCGAAGGAAATGGCCGGCGGCCATGGCGGACGGCGGCGGTAAAATTCGTCGGCCTGGAGGCCCTAATCGAGAGGGGAAGAGAGGGGAAATGCAGAGGAGGGGCAGGGAATTTATAGGGTAGCTCGGGGCGTCATTTAATCCACTTAATCGCTCGCAATCAACGCGAGAAAATTTCGCCCGAGATTATTGTGGTCAACGTCCAGAGGAAGAAGAAAGCCTCGCCCTGACAAGCGGGCCCCACATGTCGGTGAGAGGAAGGAGAAAAAAAGGGGAGAGAGGGTGCGGGCTGGAGGTGGGCTGTGTGCGCGCGCGGTTGCTGGGCTTCAGCCCAGTTGGCCATTTTTCTATATTTTTTGTTCTGTCTCTTTTTCTAATTTCTGTTTTCTAATTTCTTTTGTAACTTTTGTTTTAAATATCCAAAAAAACTCAAATTTGTTTCAAAAAAAAATTGTATAATCAAGATATGTTATTTAAAACATGCAAGCACACTTTTACAAACATTTAAAATTTTGAAATTTTAAAATAATGCGAAAAGGTTGATTTGACACTTTTATGTCATTTAATAAAATAGGGTTTTATAGATTCATTTGAATTTAAATTAAACCTAGAAAACAGTATGAGTAATATCATTCAAAATATAAATCCAACAAGATAATTTGGTACAAAACAATTTATTTAAATATAGTTTTGATAAATCATTTGAATATAAATAGCCATCTATATTATGGGTTTTATAAATGTCCAAATAAAATAACACAATTACATATTTTGAAAATAACTTATTTTAAACTCATGTTTCAGATAAATATAAACAAATCAAAACAATTTTTAAAATAGAAGAAGCTTTAAATAAGTTAAAACAATTTTTAGATATTTTTTTAGAGTTTAACAAACTCCTAATTTTAAATCATATAGTTTAACCAAAACCATTTTAGAAATAGGCATACTTTAAATAACTTTTACACTTTGCAAATATGGTTTTTAGGGTTTAAAAATTACTCAAAAGTTAAATATTCAAAATCCATTAATTGGAAATAAACATTTTATGAGGTGAAGGTGTCTTTGAAATATTTTAAATCACCTTGCCAAATATATTGGGGTTTATAAAATAACTTGGATAAAAGAGTTTAAACTAAACTCAAATTTTGAAAAAAAGATTTCTTGGATATTTAAACAATTAAAGTTTTTGAAGATGCCAAAAAGTCTTCTATATTTGGTTTCTAATATAATTCTTAATGTTTTCTTTTAATAAAAACAAAAGTTTAAATTTTTAGTGATTTTTAAACATTCCAAAATATTGGGATGTTACATTGATATACCATGTTTATATGCAGATTTAATTTTTTACAACACATGAGAATATATATCCATTTGCGAGTCAAATCAGCGGCTCGAAAATCTTTAAATACAGGCTGTGACTATATACCCTTGAGCCGCCATGATTCAACATGCGCTCAGATGGCTTGTCATGATAACTTGACAAATTATTATACTTTTGGCCAGTTTATTTATGCTTATGACTCAGCACCTTATACACATTTGGCTGATATATCTTGATGCTCATAAGTTATTGTTCTTATGATTTCAGCTCAGTCTTACATCCAACAGGAAAAGGTGGTTTTCACCTAAGGCTTCGCCGACACCTTATATAATTTTCGCGGAGAACTTACCACGATTCTGCAGCTTCAGTGCGACTAAACAGAAGTGTTCAAATAGCAAGTGAGGAAGACTTGTGCATGGGCTTCACGGCAAAGATCGAACAAGACTAGCTAACATGGCTACCGGCATGTGCACATATTGGCGTACTTTTTTCAAGGCAATAGATGCAGCTTCAACAAGATTTCGCCAGCCTCGAATGCCTGTGATAGTACATCAACAAACATATGCGACTCAGCGCTTCTACATCAGCAGCTCAATAAGCCGCTACGCTCGTGACTCATCATCAGCGAGTCGCCAAGCTCAACATCAGCAAGTCGCCAAGTGCAACGTCGATGAGTCGGCAAGAACTACATACGCAAGCCCGCAAGATCATCACCAAGACAGAATCTTCCGCCTGATTCTACGAATCACCCGGAAGCTTGGGGCTAATGTCGGGGGAATAATATGGGTTAACCCGCAGCTCACAAGACCAACGCGACTTATTCAAGTAAGGTGCGGCTCAACCTATGTTCAAGACCGCACCACTCATGGGCTTACATGAAGATGGGCCGACCCAAGGTCATGGCGTATTAAGAGGAAGGATCTAGAAGACCAGAGAAGATATAACTTGGGGGACACGAAGATTAGTCTCCAAGTAGGACTCCGGCTCATACTTTTCTTGGGAGAGAAGTTTCCTTGTAACCTTGCGAGCCATCGTCTTTATAAGGTGGACTCCAATGACCTAGAACATAAGCTCTCAAATCTCAATATACTAGAGACAACAAAACAAAGAGAGAGCCGCCTCATCGGCGACTCGCTCATCGGCATAAGGAATAAGATCTAGCCACAAACAGCACGTAGGGTTATTACCGGATGATGTTTCCCAGGGCCTGAAGCTGTATAAATCGCTCTCCTGTGTGCAATCTCACTCCCGGAAGATTCTACGGGTGTGTTTGGTTCATTGGCTATGAAAAAGTGGTTGAGGGCACCCCCAACCACGTGGTTGGTGGTAACCATTTTTCATGTTTGGTTGTGTGTGTTGGCTAGCCATGTTTTCTGTTTGGTTGAAGTGATAAAAAGTGGTTAGGGGTGGCCATATTTGTGTTTATTTTGAGGGATTAGAAATGCTTAGAGTGATATGGTCAATTATTTTTAAGATGCTGAGGAAACCCCGTAATATATTTATAAAAGGGAAAGGGTTGTTTAAATATCAATACTATACAGTAATTTTGAGAGGGAAATTTCTTAATGTGTTGAGGTAAAATATCAGCATCTGAAATAACTTTGCTCAAATATTTAAAAGGAAAGAGTTAGTTCAAATATTTAAAAGTGAATATTTTGTTCAAATAATTACAAGGGAACGTTTCTTCAAATATTCTTAATATATAATAGTAAAATGTTTTCAAATATTTAAAAGCATAAAATTACTTATTATATTTAAAGGGAAATGTTTATTCAAATATTATTAATGTATAAATCAAGAAAAGTTTGTTTAAATATTTAAAAGTGAAAATTTTGTTCAAATAATTAAAATATAAAAGTTTCTTCAAATATTGTTAATATATAAAAAAAATGTGTTTTCAACTATTTTAGAAGCTATTTTAGAAGGGTAAATTTGTTATTATATTTAAAGGAAAAAGTTTATTCCAATATTTTTAATATATAAAAAGGAAAATTTATTCTAATATTTAAAATGTAAATGTTTGGTTAATATTTAAAAGGGAAATCTGTCAACTTTTCTTAATATTTATATATTAAGGGAAAGTTTTTTTCACATATATAAATGGGCAAAATGTCTTAATATATTTAATAATGAAAAGCTTTTTCAAATATTAAAAAAGGGTAAATTTTCTATTTTGTGAGTACGATGAATATGTCGTAAAATGTTTCGCAGGTGATGGCAGGGACTCGCCCACGGGTGGTTGGCCTCAACCACCACTTTTATATTGGTTGAGCTCAACCACTTTTTTGAGGGAATATGCGTAAAATTTGGCTACCCCCACACACCCGACACCACAAACCAAACATGGGCTAACCACTTAAAAAATGGCTACCCACAACCACTTGGTGGCTAGCCACCCGACCAAACACACCCTACGTCGCCTAAATCCCACACCTACAAAGTCATCCCGAGATGACATGTGCCGTGACAAACCCACGATAGTTGGCCGCGCTAAAACAGCAAATCCTCAGGGAAGCCACGAGTCTGCCTATTCTATCCACCTGGGGAGTACCAAGATGTACCAAGATTTGAAGTAGACATTCTGGTGGGCCGGTATGAAGAAGGAGATCGTCTACTATGTCGCATGCTGCAATGTATGCAACCTAGTGAAAGCCGAGCACCAAAAACCCGCGGGATTTCTCCAACAACTTAAAATACCTGAGTGGAAATGGGACAACATATGTATGGATTTCATCGTCGGACTTCCCAAGTCTAGCGGAGGAAATGACTCCATCTGGGTCATTGTCGACCGTTTGACAAAGGTGTCTCACTTTATTCCCGTCAAGACAACGTACCGTTCGGACCAGCTAGCACAGCTCTATGTGAACAGGATTGTCAAACTCCATGGAGTTCCGAAGACCATCGTGTCAGACAGAGGCACATAGTTTACCTCCAAATTTTGGACAAGCCTGCAACGGGCCATGGGGAGAACGCTATCTTTCAGTACCGCGTATCATCCCCAGACTGACGGGCGAACGGAGCGAGTCAACCAAATATTAGAAGACATGCTACGCTCGTGTGTGCTCGCCTATGGAGCAGGTTGGGAAGATAGTTTGCCTTATGTGGAATTCTCATACAACAACAGCTACCAAGGCAGCCTAAAAATGTCACCATTCGAAGCACTATATGGGAGAAAGTGTCGGACCGCACTCAACTGGTCTGAAGCCGGAGATAGCAAGATCTTTGGGCCCGATGTTTTGTTGGAAGCCGAAAAGCAAGTACATCTGATTCGCGACCGGCTCAAGGCAGCCCAGTCCCGCCAGAAGAGTTATTACGACCGACGGCACCGTCAGATACACTTCGAAGAGAACGACTATGTCTATCTTCGGGTAACACCCCTCAAGGGCCTGAAAAGATTCCACATGAAAGGGAAGCTGGCTTCGAGATTTATTGGACCCTTCAAGATCTTAGCAAGGAAAGGGACGGTAGCCTACCAGCTAGAGCTACCGGAAGAACTAGCTGGAGAGTACGATGTCTTCCACGTATCCCAGGTACGGAAGTGCATCTCACCCCAACCAAACAGGCTGACTTTAGGGAATTGGAGTTAAGCAGCAAACTAACTTACGAGGAACACCCCGTCAGAATTTTGGATGAGTCAGAACGCCGCACCCGCAACAAGGTCACAAAGTTCTACAAGGTACAATGGGATAAACACACTGAAGATGAAGCTACATGGGAACGAGAGGATTTGTTAAGGACTGAGTATCCGTACCTGTTCAGTGAGCAACAGGAATCTCGAGGACGAGATTCAACTTAAGGGGGGAAGGTCTGTAACATCCTGAAATTTGGCTCTTAAAAAAAATTCTTTTGAAAATATTCTTATTAATTCTGGATTTAATTTTTCGGGTTCGACTACCTTTCAATTTGCAATCCTTTACAAAATCTTGTCCAAGCCTGGGATCTTGTGTTTTGGGTTCTCTCCCACTTGGTACACTTGTTGCCTCTCCCTTTTACCCAAAAACATTTCCTCAATATTTTCTTTTATCTGAAAAACCAAAAATCCATTTATTTTAGCTTTATAAAGGAAGTATACTAAAAGTCATTTCAAAAATTCTACAAAAATTAAGGAATGATCCCTAGGCAATATGTAGCCTGTTTATGAAAAAAACAATTGATACCTTGTTAAGAAAATATTTGATATTTTCCCTATTTAAGTTTCTGCCCTCAAACTTCAGAACTCTCAAAAGCTTTTCAAAATACTTTTCCAAAATTGGACAAAGCCATGGATAGGTTCCCCTTGAATACCTCTACCTCAGGACACAAAGTTTGGCCCAACACCATCTCCTTTTCTTCCTCAAAACCCCTATTCCCTTTTTGACCAGTATGGTTTTTCCAAAATTTTGCATAGACCAACTTTCAAATTTGGAAAAACTTTAGTCAGCAAAGTTGTTGGATTTTCCATTTGGCGCACAGAGGTGAAAACCTCATCTCATTTGGAGCTCTGAGCTGTGAGAAACAAGCTCATGCCACTTCTGGCATGTCCAGAACAGTGGTCACCGCCGGCGTGGCCGTGCCAGGCGGCGCCGCCCATTTCTGGTCGCATTGATCAGCATGCCTAGTACCGACTCGCTGCAGGCGACTTCCACCGCACTGCGGCTTACCACCGCGGACAACTTCAGCCAAATCCTTGTCGCAGGAGGCTTCACCAACATCGTTGCCTCCAGCAACAATCTCAACATCAGACATATAGCACCATGCAGTTTGATGATCTAGATGCCGACGTCCGGCTGAACGCTGCTCCAAAAAAGATCAGGGTGACTATTCTCAAGCTCGCCAAAGGCGACTTCCACTTTGCCGCGACTGTCATCAATATCGACGCGGAAGATTTCAACATCACCAGCATCACGAGATTTTTTGTCATCGCTTGCTATGTCTTGACGACTTGTCGAAGCGTTGCGTTGCCAAGAAGCCAAGAGTACAGTGCGCCGTTCCAGTCTAATGCCAAGATTGCCCGCGACTCGACAAATGGCCAAGCGACCCAAAGATCATTGTTACCCTCGACGACTCGCTAGGTGAACTTTGCGACTTAATACCTCAGCCGCACCTGCCCGGCGACTTAAAGGATTCGACCACCTGGAAGATAGAAACGTAAAATGGGCCAGCAGCCAGTTCGCAGTGCAATAAAACTTGCCGTCGTTGTCGGCTCGCTATACCAGCCAGTTTAGCCATCAGCGTCGGAACAGGTTCGACGAATCGACATCCACAGCCCGCGGTCAACATCAGGGACACAAAAACAAGATAAGTTGCTATTATGCTCAAGTTTCGCAGTATTTTACTTTTATCAGTAAAATTAAGTTCTCTTCGAGTTTATCTCGGGGGCTGCATTTCTAGGTTATTATGCCTTTTATTAAATGTCTTTGCGACTCATATTATATCATGTCGTAGACTTTAAATTTATATCAGCTTTTGTAGATTTAATTACATCTACTTCTCAATACATTCGTCAAATTAGAGTTCTTTATAACTCGCATTGCAAAGTCTAGCTATTTACAGCTTGCATTGAATATCAAGATCACCACTACATGTTCAAGCATTGATATTTGGCGATTCATTTGTCATTCTATGACTTATCATTATATCAATTTATGACTAATCGTTATATAATTTCATGATTTATCATCATATTATTTTATAAATCATCATCGACTTATTGTTATATCAATTTATGAGTCGCATAGTGATTTACCCCCATATCATTTTATGAGTCGCAAACAGCTCATCATTACATCAGTTTATGAGTCATTAATGAATCATTATCTTATCAAATATTTGAGTTAAAACAGGTAACTCGTTGTACCACATCTACAGCTAATCAGAGCTGGTTATCATCAAAACTAATTAGAGCTCGTCACGGCCAGTGCAGCCGTTAAAAGCAATAATCCTGGTTATTCTCGCCTTAAGTCAGAAATATCTTTGCACTATGCGGCCAAAGTACTGGGGTGCGGTGTCAATCGAGTGTGATCGCCTATCATGGCCGCCAGCGACCCTGAACACGCATTTTTTACCTGGGAAATACTGAGCCGCGCGAAGACCTACTTAACGGTAATAGAGATAATTCAGAAGGACTAAAGTACCCGCGTGTGGCGTCAATCGAGTTTGATGCCTATCATGGCTGCCTATCATGGCCGTTCTCGACCCTGAACACACATTAGATTTGAGAAATACTGAGTCAAGTACCATATGCTATCATGCATCGTACAATATGCTATCATGCATCTTACCAGTTGCTATCATGCAACTAAGTTGCTATTATGTAACCATTTGCTATCATGCAGATTACAACATGTTATCATGCGACATACCATTTGCTATCATGCAGATTATACTATGCTATCATGCAGGGTACCATATGCTATTATGCGGAGTACTAACTTTTTATCATAATTATTACCAGCCGCCAAGGCTAACATATTATTATCAAGTTATTATCATTGTTTACTCGGGGGATTTGCCCTTTGAATTTCAGGAACATATAACTCAGCCAATTGAGTTTGAACTGGCATGACCAGAATTTTCACGATTGAGATAATTATCTCCTTATATCGGCTGATAAAGCCACTATTATTTATTTAACTACAGCCACATCAAGTGGAATTTATATCATTATTATCTCGCGGCAACAATATTTGTCAATCTGTTGCAGGATCAAATTGCAACGATATGCTATCAAGCAGGATAATGAAAACATGCCTGCTTAATGCCTGGGGGCTAGGACAATCAAATTTTTGTCTAAATTGAGATATTTTTGAGTCCCGAGCAGCATGATCAAGCATGCAACTCGGCCCTCGGGGCTATACATCCACCATATCTGGCGGTCTTTATTATACTCATATACCATGATTATATGCAGATTTCATTTTTTGCAGCACATGAGAATATATATATATATATATATATATATATATATATATTTGCGAGTCAAATTAACGATTCGGAAATCTTTAAATACAGGTTGTGGCTATATGCCATTGAGCCGCCATGTTCCAACATGCGTTTAGATGGCTCGTCATCATAACATGACAGATTATTATACTCTAATGATTGACCAGCTTATTTATGCTTATGGTCTTTTTTGCTTTGATGTCTATGACTCAGCACCTTATACACATTTGGCTGATATATCTTGACGCTCATAAGTTATTATTCTTATGATTTCAGCTCAGTCTTACACCCAACAGGAAAAGGTGGTTTTCACCAAGTGCTTCGCGGAAAACTTACCGCGATTCTGCAGCTTCAATGCGACTAAGACAGAAGTGATCAATTGGCAACATAGTGGCTAAATAAGCCGCAAAAATAGCGACTCATCGCTTTTACATTGGCGGCTCAATAAGCTGCTACGCTCGCAACTCATCATCAGCAAGTCGCCAAGCTCGACATCGACAAATCGGCAAGAACTACATACGCAAGCCTGCAAGATCATCATCAAGACATAATCTTCCGCCTGATTCTATGAATCACCCGGAAGCTTGGGGGCTAATGTCGGGGGAGTAATTATCCCGCGACATATTCAAGCAAAGTGCGACTTATTCATAGTCGCATCACTATTGGGCTTGTACAAATATGGGCCGACTCAAGATCATGAGGAAGGATCCAGAAGCTCGAAGATAACTTGACTTGGAAGACAAGACATATGATTAGTCTCCAAGTAGGACTCCGGCTCATACTTTCCTTGGGAGAGAAGTTTCCTTGTAACCTTGTGAGCCACCGTCTTTATAAGGTGGACTCCAAGGACCTAGAACCCCAAGCAAAAAGGCTCTTATACATCTTGAGAGAGAGGCGACTCGATACCTCGATCGCCGATCGCCAACCCCTTGTAACATCATATTCATATCAATACCAATATAGGATAGGCAGGACGTAGGTCTTTACCTCACATTGAGGGGCCGAACCTGGGTAAAAAACATCGTCTTCCTCGTGCCTGTGATCTTTAGCTCGGAGACGCTCGATCGCTTAATCCCCAACTTACGAAATCATCTCCATGACATCTGCGTGACAATCCCACGACAGTTGCCACGCTACTACCTACATACCCGTTGTGATCTCTGTTAGAGGCTCAATGTTGGATAAATAATGTACATACTGTTGTGTGCGCCTGTTGCGTGATCGCCGGAGCCTTACCCCGTGTTGTAATATTGTATCCATCCGAACTCGGAGCCATATATATCTGGTTATGTCTTTGTTTATCAAGTTGTCATATATCCAGTGTTTTTTGGACTGGTATATGGGGTGACTCGATCATCTGGATCGGGGTGCCACACTCACGCTGAGGCTCGCAAAAGCACATCATCCAAACCTAAACGTGAAGACTATATCCAAGGGATGGCCACAGACACGCGAGGACGACAAAGAGTTTACAGAAGCAGACCGTGAGGACACGATCAGTCAGGTCCAAGAGCATGTTCTCACAATAGCGAACTACGTGAAGACAAGTAACCACAACCGACTCGTTCACCCAGAAGACACGGCGCAAGAAAAGCTGGCTCCACAATCAGTGACCACGTCCGCTTCTGCTACACCTAACGGAGTCAGCCTTGGCAATAACCAAAAGCAGAGGTAAGACGTACCACCGTCTCACTATTGTTGTGTACGATAAACCGATTCATTCGAGAGTTTTGTCACTCCATATAAACTACCGGCCCGTAAACAATGGATCACATTGATCACTCTGTAACTTAACTCTACTTTCACGTAGCTGTGATGCTAGTACTTTGATACGTTATTCTACTGTAAGAAATACCGGATTTGTACCAACATTCATATTCGCTTTGTGAGTTATGCCAATACACAGTCGATCGACAGGGTCACTGTGTAAACTATCTGTATAACTACATGGTTCGAGGGCTTTAGGAAGAGACGCATCTTAGGACCAGTCCGCCGGCTCACCCAGAACGCTAACTTAAAGCAACAAATAAAAATAAGAACGGCAGAGATACGGACCGCCGACTTTCAGACGGGCAAGCGCCGACTTAAAAGTGGTTTCAAGTTACGCAAGAAAATAAGCAAACGACGACAAGCAAGCGAGAAGAAATCGGACGGTTCACTTGGAAACTTAACAGGCAAGACCTTCCTAGGGAAAACTTGGTGGAAGTTACTTCCTGAGGCCACCTTGAGGCAAAGTTTCTTCCCTGGAAAGCCTTAAAAACTACAATTGTTAGCATCGTGTATGGCGTGTCGTCAAAACAGGATTTGGGGGGGGGGGGGGGGGGGGGGGGGGGGGGGGGGGGGGGTAGTGCGCCAAGTCGCACCCCTAAATCTAGTTCATACTAAAATTCCACGTGCTCCCACTCATCAACGTTCCTGGCCCTGCAGTAGACTGGAGACAACCTAGCCTTGTCGATGTTCACACTCTTCCTGGCCTACTGTTGCGACCTGTCTAGTTTCTACTCGACTACACGGCCACTCCCGCCGACTCCCTGGAGTCGACATGTCTACGCCGACTCCCCGGAGTCGACATGCCTGGCCTTATCCGTCTTAATGGACGAGTCGGCGTGGCTGGGCTTATCCGTCTTAGTAGACGACGATCCGCCGACTCCATGGAGTCGGCGTGTCTGGGCTTCTCTGTCTTAATACACTACCACTGCCGCGGACTCCCTAGAGTCGGCGTGTATGGGCGTCTCACAGTCAGCTCCAACAAAAAGAGGAACGCACGATGATAAGACAGATAAAGATAAGACAGAGAAATCATAACCATCTAAATGCATAGATCAATACATGAAAATGTTCCCACGGCCGGCTTCCCAACACAATGAAATAAGAAAATCCATGGCCATCATCTACAGATGGAAAAAAACGTCCACCATCAAACAAACAGTAAAAATTATAACATAGCAGCAAACAATAGTACTTGCAGGAACAACAACAATAACGACGAAATGACATAAAAAATGAACAAAAATGAAGACATGATAAATAATAACTACCTTGAAAGAGAAACATCAAATCCGGCAAAAAAAAAAAAAAAACGCCGATTCACGAATTCAGACCAGCAGATTGGAAAACCTCAGGATAAACAACATTTCTTGTCTGCGATCCGCAAGTCGTGTCCTCATTCGTAATCAATATCTTTAAAGATTTTCTGGAAGTCACACGGGAGACGACCACGTATAGTTGTCCATGAGTAAAGACCGGAGTTTTAGATATAAGCCTACGGACGTCAAAGTCTCCCCTGGCTATTATTTATGGTCATAGCATAACACAATCGGATAGGAAACTGCCGTCTCGAAAGGATAAAAGGTCACTTGGTTTTTCTATCCGTCAACTCAATTCTAGGGATATAAACAACATCACCAATGTGTGACCCCGTATTTATAACGGATTTTAGGACGCGATCACCAAGCTCCACGATTATAAGCCGTGTACCATTACACATACCGGTAGATTGACTGAGGTTTCTAAGCAACATAATAGGAGCACCCTCCTTAATAAACAACCGTGGTTTGGGAAATTAGGGACAATTATCGCATTCAAAACTTCAGGGGGATAGAATAAGTCATCCTCTTTTGTCGACCCAGCAGGAGAAGACTTAGAATCTGAACTCAAGTATTCTCTACCTTCTATAGGCACCATCTCAGTAACATGTGTATTAATCTCATCAGCCAACTCATTCGTGGGAGCCAATATAGCACGCTGACCAAGGTACACATGATCCTTGTAATTAGAAGAAAACCCAATATAAATAGCAGACACAATAGCATCCACATGGTTACCATCCGTACGAACCAAAAGATCAGCCGACATATCTATCCAAGTAGGACTCACCTTGTTACCACGTGCTACCATTGGTAACTTCCCTTCACCAAGATCAAGTACCCACCTGCTAAAGAGTGCAATTTCCTGTTGCAACGTAGCATCCGCACCTGGCACCGCGAGCCGCATATTATCCTTCAGCTCCAAAATTGTAACATCACGCCACAACGCTGAATTAGTAATCATGGCGTTAACCACCTGCGGTCGGGAACCACCTTCGATAACAGGAAGTATCTGTCTAATATCACCACCCAAGACAACCACAATACCACCAAACGGAAAGGTGGCAAGGCCAGGATCGTCTACGGATAAAATATCACGAAGAGTCCTGTCCAGCGCCTCAAAACATAAACGGTTTGTCATCAACGCCTCATCCCAGATTATAAGACATGTACTTCTCAACAGATCAGCCGGATAAGTACCTCTCTTAACCTCACAAACAGATGTCTCATCGATGTTAATAGGAACTTTAAAACGCGAGTGGTCGGTTCATCCACCAGGCAACAAAAGAGAAGCAACACCGGAAGAAGCAACCGTGAGAACAATATTCCCTTTGCCACGAAGATAAGACACGATAGCATTTCATAAAAAGGTTTTCCCAGTTCCCCCAAATCCACAAACAAAGTAGAACCCATGATTTAATACTTCTACACAATGAACAATTTGTGTAAAGGCTTGCCGCTGCCCATCATTTATTTTTTCAAGTAAAACAACCGCCTCCCTCTGAAGAGCAACACAGTCATAATACATTTCTTCTCTAACCAACCGATTTTCGTGGAAGGGGCCGTCAGAGGTAGTCTTTGTCGGCAAATTAAAATCAGCAATTTTAGAACCATTTTTAAGAAACACCTCAGCGAGCTCAGTGAGCAACAGATCCCTACGCTGATCAACATGAACTTCATATTTCAGATTATGTAAAGCCTGTTTAATACCATACTCAATGTCATCAGAGAGGTGAACCCAATATCGCTCAAAAAAATCTCTCTCACTCTTCAGACCGCAATGCAATAACATCGTAACAAACATCTATCATAACCGTACTCCAAAGCCCCAGACGACGACCTCGTCAAAAGCACGATACCACTCGGTATCATCACCCAACAAACCCCGAGCAGCACAAGCTTCCTTGAAAGAACCGTAAACTCTACCCTCATATGTCCTAATATCTGCATAAGAAGTTGCCCCTTTCACAATCATAAGCAATGTACGCAGATAGTAGAGCTCACCAGCATTTGGTTGCACGTGATAAATACGCCCTATCTTCTCACACCTTCCCCTATGATGCCAACACCTATCTATCGAATCCCATGTCCAAGCCGTTGGAAAATCACAGTACGTTAAAGACTGAGCATCTGGAAAAACACTGTTCGCAAGAAACCACTCAGTTAGCTTGGTCCTCCTTAATAAATCGCTATTATTAATCCTACTGAGATCAGCATCAGGTTTAAATCTGACAACCAGGCATATGCACCGGCAATCTCTCGACAGATGGGTTTTTGCCATGTATAGTATAGCCATATATTCGCTACAACGCATCGTACTGACAAATGTATCTAGCCTCCAAATACTCTCGTACCTCATCAACTTGAACAGGAGCGTTAATGTCCTCAGATATACCCTTTCCCCTAATCCTCTCTAAATATATTTTTGAGTAATCAAGACCTTTCGTAACGTACTTGAACAAATACTTCATAACCTGTGCTTTATTACACCACTCAACATTCATATGGCCCTGGTATTTCTTTAACAGAGCCATGTTATAAGGAACAACCCATCGATTATCAAGCCATTTGCCATTCTTAAAAACCTTTCTACCGTTTTCACGACGTCCGTAGAGTGCAAAACTATCTTTATCCGAGACAGTTTCGTTTTGAAAATCTTTTGGAAAATGTTTCGAGCACTGACCTTTTTTCATGCAAACGCACTTCTCATTCAGCTCCCCTCAAGGGCCATGCATCATAAACTCAGAAACCAAGACATACCCTAGGGGATCTTCCACAGGGTCTAGAATCTCAACATAAACAAACGAATCAATCAATGATCCAGTAACTTCTACATCCTGCCTCTTCAACCAAATGAGAATATGAGCGTGATGAAGTCCTCGTTTCTTGAATTCGACAGTATGAAGAACTGAGCAAACACGACAGAAGTTAGTCGATCTGTAACATCCCAAAATTTGGAACTAAGAAAAACCTAGTTGTAAGAGACCCAAAATTCTAAGCCAACAAAAACTTTTCAAAATGCATCACTAATGTTAGTGTTTTTCTTCCAATTGCTCTGTTTGACCTTGTCTGGTTTGCTGTTTGTGTTAACACCCACTTGAATACCAACTTTTGGAAACACAATCTAGTTAAAATCCCTTTACTCTTGTTGATCATGCCATGACAAGAAAATATTCCATATATCTTATCCACTCTTAAATTTTGGCAAACTCCTTTCTCATTGTTGCTTTGGTTTTGGCAACAACCCAAAGGCTTATGATTTGAGAAAGTAAAAGTATTTCCAAAATTTTCTTGTTTATAAATTAAGGAGAACTATATAATATCTCCTACCTATTTTCAACCTTGATATTTTTGCAAGAATTTGCAACTCTTATTTTAAAGTCATATTTTCACATCTCTTTGGAAATACTACAAGTGGGAAATATACTACCCCATATATTTCTCCTAATCAAACCTTTTGAAAAACTATCAAGTTATGAGTTGAGATACTTTTAAACATCATCTTGTCATGGTTGTTTGTGATCAATTTTTCACAAGATTATATTGATGGTTATGTAAACAATGGAGTGACAAATCTTTGTGATTTTACTTGTGTGGTCTTGGTTGTGTGTTGACCTTTTTGTGTTTGTATCTTGCTTTTCTTGATTCCTTGATTTCTTGTGTGGATTGTGTGTGCTCTAATATTAAATTAATATTGAGTCTTGGTGTTAAAATTCAGCAAACTTCCTCAAAATTCAAAGTTTGCCCTATCTTCATCTATGTTAAAGAATACCATATCTAGAGACTCACAAAAATCACAAATCGTGGTCAATTTGTAAATGCACCATCATAGATCTCTTCTACTCCATATTATCTTGCTATCCACGCTGAATTTTGAATCTTTTGAGTTCTTTTGCTTATTTACCCATCTTCACTTTGTGGCCTAATCAAAACAGTGACCATCTGCTCCTGTAGTGAATACCATTTTGTCACCTCTATGATTGTTCGAAATCTTGGCCTACACACCACCACACCATCCATTCTTATCACCACCTATCTCCCCAAAAGCATATTTTTCCAAATACACTCATTTGAAAATATTAAAATCTTCTTCTTTCTTTAATTCTTGAAATTACTAAAAACCCTAATTTCCTATTACACCAAAAATTCTGGAAAAATCAAAATAACCTATTTAATTACTCTAAAGCCAAATATCAACAAAGTTTACAAAAATAAAAATAAAAATCCCACTCAGGTATTCTATCGAACACCTGGAGGGCATAAACCCTAACAGAGCTAAAACTAACAAAAACTTGACTAAAACTAACCTAACTCGACCCCTCTCCCTCACACTAACCTATCAGGGCAGAGGCACTCGAGTGCCATGGCCATTTTGGCATTGCCCTCTCTCTCCCCTCCGGTCACATCCACTTGCAAAAACAAGGAGGAGGCGGCATGTGGCTGCCCGAGGCCGCGCCACCCTACCGACCTATCCCTCCTCTCCCGTTGGGCAAAGGCCGGGCACGCCGATCGCCCTGCGGCCGTATCCAGCTCGCCCAACCCGAGAACGCCGTGCGCGTGGGTGCCGATGCCGTCCACGGTAGTCGCTGCACTCCAGCACGCACCGCTCCACCCAGCCACTCCCCAGCCTCGTTGTGACCTCCCAGACAACCCCTCTCTACCTATTTTGCACTCCACCACCGCAACATCACCCAATCTGTTTCCGTGCATTTTATCGAACGCCTAGCGGGCAGACAAGACCACACCAGGGCGCCGGCCGAGCCAAACGGCTACGAGCCACTCGCTCACGTCCAAAACGAGCAGAAGCGCGAGGAGACAGTACTCCACCGGCTCCCGTAGCCAATCGTCGGCTCGTGCTCTATCCACCTCCGCCTGTGCGCGACGTCCACCGTGCACCACCCCCCTCTCTCGGTTATAAGGCCACGGGCCGTATCCCGTTCCCATTTCTTGTCCATTCCACTCCCCCACCATCACTCCTCCTCCCTGAGTGAGAACGAGAGCCCTCTCGCTCTCTGACCGCGAGAAATGCGAGATGTTCACCTTAGTCCAGCGAGCTTGCAGAGAAGGATGTCGTCGCCTCGGATCTCCATTCTTCGCCATTTTCGGCTCGTCGTGCTCGCCGTGTCCGTATCTAACTCCTCCGCCCTCCCTTTTCTTCCCAGGGTCCCTGCCACGCTGACGCCGTCACCGACCCGTGGAGGCCGACCTCGACATCACCGTCAACTACGAGCCCGTCGTCAAGATCTTCTGCCTCCTTAACCATCCCCGAACCTTCCGCATCTCGATTCCTTCCTCGCCGTGGCCGTGCAGAGCCCCTAGGTGAGCCCTCCATCCTTGCCCGTAGCTCCAAGGCGTGTCTCGTGTCCGTGTTGGTCGCGAGGAAGAAGACGAGCCGGAGCCGTCGATTCCCAGATCGACGGCGTCCTTTGAATGCTGTGAGATCTAATCTCGGCCGTCCGTTGCGAGATCAACGGCGGCTTACCTCCTCGCCTGCGAGTGCACCGCCGTGGGCAGTCCCAGCTTGGCGCGACTGTGGCTGGGCCAGATCTGGCCCGTTTATCCTTTTTTTTCTTCTGTGGATCTGTTTTCTGTTTGAATTTTCTGTTTAATTTCCAGTGTAGCTTTAATTCGTTTGTGGTAGATCTATGCGTGCAAATATTATGATGTAATTTTTTTAGAGTTCCTATGTGTTTTATTAAACAGGTAGGACTTGCTGTTTGCAAAAATATATTATTAAATGATGACTAGATTAAATCTTGTAAAAATTATCTTTTTCACTAAATAATTAATATCTAGAGTTTTACATGTCCAAATATTGCAAACTAAAATTCTATGGGTAGCCTGAAGTGATACCTTTCTAGATGTGTTAGTCTTGTGTGCAAATGAAGTTTAAAACAAAATTTCTATTGCTTTTACTAAAACCACCAGAGGGCACTTTGGTGATTTTTGTTGATTTTTGTGAGATGCTTTGTGAAGCAAATGCAATTTTGCTAGGTTCCTAGTGTTTCACTTTATCATACCCTAGCTTGGTGTAATGTTTTGACTTGCAGAGATTAATTAATGACTTAACTTTTGTCTGAAATATTTCCTGGATTAGGGAAAATGTTTGTTATTCCCTTTTATTTTAATTTATGTTTGTGATCTATGCTTGTAGCATGTTTGTAGTGTTATTCATCTGATTGTATAATGCCCATGTGATTGTGGCTCGATAAATTGACTTGTTAGTTACATTGTTTGGTTAGCATAGAGTTAAACTTGTGATGTTTGTGTTAAGTGTATTCTATTAGGCTAAACTTGTTGTTGTAGACCTATTAAATGACTTGTCCGCAGCTGGTTGTCTTAGTAGTGTTGTTTCTGTTAATAAAAGTTTCCTTGTGGAGCTTTTCGCTTGTTACTAGTTGAGTGTATGTTTGACTAGTGGATAGTTTAATAAGGATAGTGGGTGTAGAACCCCCACCTTTTAACAAAGGTTGGGATTCCCTGTGTAACGTGCTAGTCCCTGGATCGACTTACTAGCACACACAGTTTGAGATGCAATATCATAATATTGTATCAAAGTATATTACACGATGATCCAGAATTTAAAAGATTCGATACAAGGTGCATAACCGAAGGCTAGCTCAAACTAAAGTAAACACACAGCGGAAAGCAAATGATACAGTGAGCCCATCATGTTCATGTGCCACAGGCAAGCATGTTGGTTGTAGACTCGAAATCCTGTCGCAACCTCACTCATCGTCTGACGGACCTGCAACGGTGAGTTACAGCCCAACTATATGGGTCAGCACAATTGAATTGTGATGGCAAGATGACACTTATGTGGATATAATGGCAACCTATATTCTACATGAATATTTGGCTAAGTGGAGTTTTGAGGCTGTTTTGCATAAAACCAGTTTTATCCTATCATTTGTAAAACAATTTTCATCATAGACAAAGAGTACCACTGATAGACATCAGTGAACACCTTTGACAACTACTCATGGTAAGCACCACTGATAGACATCAGTGAGCTCCCACCCCTTGTTCACCCATCAAGTTTTAAATAAGAAATTGGGATGAGGAGATCTTCAACAGCTTCCCGGTCTAGTTGCTCAAAATTGTCCATAACCGGGGACACGGCTAAGTATACTTAGTTTTAACTCTCGAGAGGGTGTGCACTTTCACCATAAGACCCAATCATTCCCTCCTCCATTGCAATCAATTATGAAATGGAAAAGAGAAGACTGAGACGAGATATTTCGGAAGAACTTTCCCACCCCATAATGGCCTGACGCGCTTCACCTATAAACCTCTACCACCACCTGTTAAGCCGGGATGAGTCCGCGCAACTTACTCCATCAAGACAGAGCCCATATGACATGTGGCTGAACTAGAAGCTACTGAACAAGGAGAGTCTACAATCTCTTTAAGCCTGGGTGACTTTCCACAATTGTGCACTTCCACCAAGGGCAAATTACCATAGACATGAACCATAGACATGGACCCCTGAGTAGTCACCCACCATGGTTCTCCAACCAGCACCCAGGTAGTTCATTGATTAGTTATTAGTTTTCATCACTATCCAACTAATCAAAACATTTTTCATAGCATGACTATACTAAGTTCCATACTACAAAGTTCTGGGTGGGGGATGGCTACAAACTAATAGGAGCATAGCATAGTATAATATTCAGTAACAAGCCTATCATGCATACTACTGAAAACACTAAGTGCATAGTAGTGAAAGTAGTAGGACTTTCATGGTGTCACTTGCCTTGGCCAACTGAAGAGTTGAAGTTACACTCTTCACAACACGTAAGGCACTCCGTACAATCTAAACATAGAGATAACACAACAATAAACAGGCAATTCAACAACATCATTGCATACAAAAGCAAACATACACATCAAGGTCTTCACAAAACTTTGGTCGAGGGTTATCACATAATTCAATATGCAAAAAGAATTAATGTGATAAGGTTTAGGGTTTTCCATTATGGTTAAAGGTTGGTCAAGCAACTAAGTATGAAAATCATGAATGCCAAATGAGTTGTTGTGGGTTTCCAAAGGTTCTAAAAAGTTGGTCTAGATCAAATGGTCACATAAGGCATTTTGGAATAGTTTAACACATTTTTATAATGAAGAAATTTGCATAAAACATTTTAGTAAGATCCTAAATACAACTTTAATAATTTGGGCTGTTAATTAATTCTAAAATATGGTTTTTTGGTCTTTCTGGTCAGAGGCAACTATTTGGGTCACTTTTCAAAAGGAATCCATATTAACGTAATTTATAGGATTTAAACTATATCCAAAATACTCCCATTGAGTCTCTGGTTTTTTTGAATTGTTTAAAAATTATTCAAAAATATTTCTACAAGTGACTAAGTTATTCTACAGAACCTAAGGTTTCCAAAAATATTTTATTTGCAAATTTTGGACTTGTAAAAATAAAGTTATGCCAAATATACTCAAATCTCTCATTTGAAATTTGAATCATTTAAACTTTGGCAAAACAGAAAACAAATATTTCTAAAAGATTCTACAAGTCCAGAGCTTTTCAAAAATATAAAGTTTGCTAAATTTGGCTAAACCAATAAAAAGTTGTGAGGGTTTGAAGTTGCAGGGACTTTTCTGCAAAACTGCCATATTAAACAAAATAAGGAAAATTCTCAGAAATTCCCTACGCTACGTGGCAGCTCCTGACTGGCTGGCTCGGCTGACTGGGTTGCTGACTGTGCGCTGACGCTGCAGCCACGCGGCACGACGTGATTGGCCAGTACCGATTCGGCTTTAGATCTAATCTGGGCCGTAGATGCTGGATCGGATGGCTGGGAGAAGTGCTGCTCACCGTGCGGCGGAAATGTCGCCGGAAAATGGCGAGGCGGCGGCGTTGCACTCGGGCGGTCGTCGGGGATGGTGTTCCGGTGGTTCCCCGAGCGTGGCGAGGCGACGACGGCGAGCAGCGCGACGCGGCGGAGACGGTGGTGAGGTCGACGTCCTTCATCGCTTCCCGAGGCGGTGGTGCGACGCGAACGGAGAGCTCGGGGCGGAGTTGACCTTCGGGTCGACCACGGATTCGACAGTACGGCTGCGAGAAAAATACGGGAAGGGGTTAAGAAGGTTCGCGCGAACGTGGGGAATCAAGAGAGCCAAGATTTGGCGCTGGAAGCTCGCGCGGTTGTCCGGAAATGGGAGATGGCGGCGGCGGCCGTGCTCAACTCCGGCGAGAGATCTTGGCGGCCTGGCGGCGCTATTCTGCGGGGCGACGGAGGGGAAATGGAGCGGATGGTGTGGGCTATTTAATGGGGGCGTTGCCACGGCCGAGGATGTGCGAGGGCGAGTGGGGCGAGTGGGGGAAGTGGCAACGCCGTCGGGTGGTCGTGGGCGATAGGAGCAGTTGGGGAAGAAGACCGACAGGTGGGCCCCACCTGTCATTGAGAGGGAGTGAAGCGGGCTGGGCTGGGGGTGACGCGCGCGCGGTAGATAGGTTGGGCTTCGCCCAGTATCTTTTTTTTTGTTTGTCCTTTTCCTTTTTCTTTTCTGTTTTTCTTATTTCTTTTATATCTTTTGTTTTACAAATCCAAATCATTTCAAACAAATTTCTAGAATTTTGTAAATTCAAAACCTTTCTTTTAAACATATAAACAACCATTTCCAAAACTTTTCAAATTTGAAAAGATTCAAAATAACGCATAAAGGTTTATTTGAACCTTTATGTCATTTTATAAAATAGGATCTTATAAATTCTTTTTGAACTTAGAATTTAATCTAATAATTTAGTATGAGTAATATCATTCAACATGATAAACTTAATAAATTAATTTTGGTACAAAACATTTTATTTAAAAGGGTTTGGTAAATCATTTTAAATACAAATAATCATTTGAAGTATCAAAATAAATGTTTTACTTCAAAATCCTTAAATCTTAAAATAGAAGGTAAAGAATTATTTAAAAATGCATTTCCAAATCATATTTCAAAAATATTGTATAATTGTTTGATAATTTTGAAAAATGGGTTTTAATAAAATCATTTGTGGTTTTAAAGGAAATCTAGGAAATTTACCACAAATACATATTTTGAAAAAGAGTTACCAAGAATCATTTCAAAATCATATGAAAGAGTTAAAACTAATTTTTGAAAATAGAGTATGTTTAAATAACCCAAAACAATTTATAAATAGGGTTTGTAAAGTAATTGAAGTAATATAATAGATCCCAATTCAAATTCAAGTAATTTATGTTATTCAAACAAAAGTTTTAGATTTTAGTGATTTTTAAAACATCTAAAAATCTGGGATGTTACAGACTACCACCCTTAAAAGGAATCTCGTCCTCGAGATTCGATGAGGTTAGCAAAAGGAATGGGTTCGGGGTATCGGGGTGGCTACCACCCTTAAAAGAAACTTTTGTGGGCAGTCTAGAAATTTTTGTCTTCAACCCTTGATTATTGAGCACTGCCATGACTTTTCTTCTGCATCATGAACCATCATCCTTTGGTTGGTTTTCAGGTCTTGACTTCTTGAGTAGAACTTTCCCTCATGGTAGAGTTGTAAAATAACCGTAGTCCGTTGAACTTCATTTGACACTAAAGGTTACTCCTTGGGTCACTGGGAGGACCAAGATGACAGGGTTTCACAACAACCACATTATCATAACTCACTTTTTGTCCTTTGTGGCTTCAACTTCTCAGCTTCTAGCTCCATTCAACTAACTTAGCTCTCATGGTAGGCAAAACTTTCATCGCAAGCACCCTCTAAAACTTGGCTTAAGTTTATGCTCACCGTATATTCATACGTTTTCGGCAACACTTGCCTCACATAGGGTTATATATTACCATTCTATGGTCTAGGCTTTTCATCGTCGCCACTCTTGTAGGTATGTCACTCAAGACTTATCAGTCCTCATAGCAAAGCGAATGATACGAGCATTCACCATTGGGCAATATACTCACTCATTACCTTGTACTTGGTTTGATGGATCCCGTATTTTTAACACTCAGTCAGACCTCACTTTTCTCACAAATTGGTTACAATCTGTAAGACAAAGCTGAACTAAACTATCGATTTTAATACCAGTAGGCCGCGTCAAAACCTACACAATGTAAGCTCAAAAGATGTTGTCTCTTCGCGACTCCTCCTCGATGTGATAGACTTCTCATTTCCTTCTTGTAGATACTTCAGTTGCACAATTTTGTCCGTCCTTGTTGGTTCAGTTGGTGTATCCAAGGATAGAGATGGCATGAGGCTAGGAATGTGATTGTTCCTTCACACAAATGAAGTAACAATAGTTTGGGAAGCATTCCTGTGTTGATTGGCTGGTAGTACCATAAGGAACTGGTCCATCACATTCTTGTTGTCAAGAGGATAAGGCTTCTGGTTTGGTTTAGCATAGATAAGACTAGAGACAGAAAGATACTAAGGGAAGATCCTACCCAAATACAGCAGATCAAGGCAATTCATCTTACAAACAACCTCTAACAAACGACAAACAACATGGTGCAACACAAACAAACAATCTAGTATTGTCATACAACCTAAGTTGGTATGATTAATAGACTATCACGATTTCGTTGTTCTATTTATGTGGTGGTCTAGTCTATCAACTCCTTGAGTGCTTCAAGTCCTTCTTCAACTTTCTTGAAAATCTTCTAAGTTGGGCGTCTGGGTTCCTCAATGGTCTTCCATGCATGTAGTGCTTCATGTTGAATCTTAGATTCCCATATGAAGCACAGTCTCACAATTGAAGGATATGGACAACATGTTTTGGTGGATACAAGATATAGGTCTTCTAGAATGAGAGAAGATGTTTTCAGAAGGTAGATAGTAGATAAGAGGATAAGAAATAGTAAAATGAATTATTTGTTTATTTCAGAAAACAGAAAAAAAATATTTTCAATCCTATGGTCAAAACCTATTTCTATCCAAACCTAGGGTAACGAATCTACAGGCAACACAGTGCTCTGATACCATCTGTAGAACCCCCACCTTTTAACAAAGGTTGGGATTCCCTGTGTAACGTGCTAGTCCCTGGATCGACTTGCTAGCACACACAGTTTGAGATGCAATACCATAACATTGTATCAAAGTATATTACACGATGATCCAGAATTTAAAAGATTCGATACAAGGTGCATAGCCGAAGGCTAGCTCAAACTAAAGTAAACACACAGCGGAAAGCAAATGATACAGTGAGCCCATCATCGTCATGTGCCACAGGCAAGCATGTTGGTTGTAGACTCAAAATCCTATCGCAACCTCACTCATCGTCTGACGGACCTGCAACGATGAGTTACAGCCCAACTATATGGGTCAGCACAATTGAATTGTGATGGCAAGATGACACTTATGTGGATATAATGGCAACCTATATTCTACATGAATATTTGGCTAAGTGGAGTTTTGAGGCTGTTTTGCATAAAGCCAGTTTTATCCTATCATTTGTAAAACAATTTTCATCATAAACAAAGAGTACCACTGATAGACATCAGTGAACACCTTTGACAACTACTCATGGTAAGCACCACTGATAGACATCAGTGAGCTCCCACCCCTTGTTCACCCATCAAGTTTTAAATAAGAAATTGGGATGAGGAGATCTTCAACAGCTTCCCGGTCTAGTTGCTCAAAATTGTCCATAACCGGGGACACGGCTAAGTATACTTAGTTTTAACTCTCGAGAGGGTGTGCACTTTCACCATAAGACCCAATCATTCCCTCCTCCATTGCAATCAATTATGAAATGGAAAAGAGAAGACTGAGACGAGATATTTCGGAAGAACTTTCCCACCCCATAATGGCCTGACGCGCTTCACCTATAAACCTCTACCACCACCTGTCAAGCCGGGATGAGTCCGCGCAACTTACTCCATCAAGACAGAGCCCATATGACATGTGGCTGAACTAGAAGCTACTGAACAAGGAGAGTCTACAATCTCTTTAAGCCTGGGTGACTTTCCACAATTGTGCACTTCCACCAAGGGCAAATTACCATAGACATGAACCATAGACATGGACCCCCTGAGTAGTCACCCACTATGGTTCTCCAACCAGCACCCAGGTAGTTCATTGATTAGTTATTAGTTTTCATCACTATCCAACTAATCAAAACATTTTTCATAGCATGACTATACTAAGTTCCATACTACAAAGTTCTGGGTGGGGGATGGCTACACACTAATAGGAGCATAGCATAGTATAATATTCAGTAACAAGCCTATCATGCATACTACTGAAAACACTAATTGCATAGTAGTAAAAGTAGTTGGACTTTCATGGTGTCACTTGCCTTGGCCAACTGAAGAGTTGAAGTTACACTCTTCACAACACGTAAGGCACTCCGTACAATCTAAACATAGAGATAACACAACAATAAAAAAGCAATTCAACAACATCATTGCATACAAAAGCAAACATACACATCAAAGTCTTCACAAAACTTTGGTCGAGGGTTATCACATAATTCAATATGCAAAAAGAATTAATGTGATAAGGTTTAGGGTTTTCCATTATGGTTAAAGGTTGGTCAAGCAACTAAGTATGAAAATCATGAATGCCAAATGAGTTGTTGTGGGTTTCCAAAGGTTCTAAAAAGTTGGTCTAGATCAAATGGTCACATAAGGCATTTTGGAAAAGTATAACACATTTTTATAATGAAGAAATTTGCATAAAACATTTTAGTAAGATCATAGATACAACTTTAATAATTTGGGCTGTTAATTAATTCTAAAATATGGTTTTTTGGTCTTTCTGGTCAGAGGCAACTATTTGGGTCACTTTTCAAAAGGAATCCATATTAACGTAATTTATAGGATTTAAACTATATCCAAAATACTCCAATTGAGTCTCTGGTTTTTTTGAATTGTTTAAAAAGTATTCAAAAATATTTCTACAAGTGACTAAGTTATTCTACAGAACCTAAGGTTTCCAAAAATATTTTATTTGCAAATTTTGGACTTGTAAAAATAAAGTTATGCCAAATATACTCAAATCTCTCATTTGAAATTTGAATCATTTAAACTTTGGCAAAACAGAAAACAAATATTTCTAAAAGATTCTACAAGTCCAGAGCTTTTCAAAAATATAAAGTTTGCTAAATTTGGCTAAACCAATAAAAAGTTGTGAGGGTTTGAAGTTGCAGGGACTTTTCTGCAAAACTGCCAAATTAAACAAAATAAGGAAAATTCTCAGAAATTCCCTACGCTACGTGGCAGCTCTTGACTGGCTAGCTCAGCTGACTGGGTTGCTGACTATGCGCTGACGCTGCAGCCACGCGGCACGACGTGATTGGCCAGTACCGATTCGGCTTTAGATCTAATCTGGGCCGTAGATGCTGGATCGGATGGCTGGGAGAAGTGCTGCTCACCGTGCGGCGGAAATGTCGCCGGAAAATGGCGAGGCGGCGGCGTTGCACTCGGGCGGTCGTCGGGGACGGTGCTCCGGTGGTTCCCCGAGCGTGGCGAGGCGACGACGGCGAGCAGCGCGACGCGGCGGAGACGGTGGTGAGGTCGACGTCCTTGATCGCTTCCCGAGGCGGTGGTGCGACGCGAACGGAGAGCTCGGGGCGGAGTTGACCTTCGGGTCGACCACGGATTCGACAGTACGGCTGCGAGAAAAATACGGGAAGGGGTTAAGAAGGTTCGCGCGAACGTGGGGAATCAAGAGAGACAAGATTTGGTGCTGGAAGCTCACGCGGTTGTCCGGAAATGGGAGATGGCGGCGGCGGCCGTGCTCAACTCCGGCGAGAGATCTTGGCGGCCTGGCGGCGCTATTCTGCGGGGCGACGGAGGGGAAATGGAGCGGATGGTGTGGGCTATTTAATGGGGGCGTTGTCTCGGCCGAGGACGTGCGAGGGCGAGTGGGGCGAGTGGGGGAAGTGGCAACGCCGTCGGGTGGTCGTGGGCGCTGGGAGCAGTTGGGGAAGAAGACCGACAGGTGGGCCCCACCTGTCATTGAGAGGGAGTGAAGCGGGCTGGGCTGGGGTGACGCGCGCGCGGTAGATAGGTTGGGCTTCGCCCAGTATCTTTTTTTTTTGTCCTTTTCCTTTTTCTTTTCTGTTTTTCTTATTTCTTTTATATCTTTTGTTTTACAAATCCAAATCATTTCAAACAAATTTCTAGAATTTTGTAAATTCAAAACCTTTCTTTTAAACATATAAACAACCATTTCCAAAACTTTTCAAATTTGAAAAGATTCAAAATAACGCATAAAGGTTTATTTGAACCTTTATGTCATTTTATAAAATAGGATCTTATAAATTCTTTTTGAACTTAGAATTTAATCTAATAATTTAGTATGAGTAATATCATTCAACATGATAAACTTAATAAATTAATTTTGGTACAAAACATTTTATTTAAAAGGGTTTGGTAAATCATTTTAAATACAAATAATCATTTGAAGTATCAAAATAAATGTTTTACCTCAAAATCCTTAAATCTTAAAATAGAAGGTAAAGAATTATTTAAAAATACATTTCCAAATCATATTTCAAAAATATTGTATAATTGTTTGATAATTTTGAAAAATGGGTTTTAATAAAATCATTTGTGGTTTTAAAGGAAATCTAGGAAATTTACCACAAATACATATTTTGAAAAAGAGTTACCAAGAATCATTTCAAAATCATATGAAAGAGTTAAAACTAATTTTTGAAAATAGAGTATGTTTAAATAACCCAAAACAATTTATAAATAGGGTTTATAAAGTAATTGAAGTAATATAATAGATCCCAATTCAAATTCAAGTAATTTATGTTATTCAAACAAAAGTTTTAGATTTTAGTGATTTTTAAAACATCTAAAAATCTGGGATGTTACAGTGGGGCTAGTGTATCCCTGCCTTGAGAAGCATGTTTAGATGATTGCTTTATGAATTAGTGTTGTGCTTGTGGTTTGTTACTTGTTTGTGTATCATTGTGGTTTTGTCTTGTGTACTGAGTTTCGTTTCTTTTCCTTTTTGCGACGCTAGAAATAACGATGTCGGAGTGGCCCTTAGAGAGGAATTCTGAAGAAGGATGGGATTTTATTTTTATTGACGTATGAGGAGAAGTCCAGGGACATATTGCTGAACCAGGCAAGCTACTTCTCTGAGCATGCATTTATATACATCTACTTTGGTTCACATGTTTTACATATAAAAAGGCATAAGTAATTTATGTGGTGTTTGCCACTAAAACTATGATTTTGAAAACCCTTTTCCAAAAATATAAGTATATTATTTTGACACCCTATGTAGAGATATTAGATGGATTCTTTTTTCAAACTATAGGTTGGGAAAAACTCTTATTTGTTTGAAACTCTTTTACCAAAAGTCCTTGGGTGGAATTATGTCGACCCAAGTTATTGCAAAAAGGAGTTGATGTTGGAGCATGGAGAAGTTTACTAAAAATGCACGTTGTGTCTAGTACTATGATGACCAACCATACCCTGTGCGACCACATCTACCCCCATATGGGACAGGGCGTAGTCATGTAGTTTGCTCGTATTAGTATGGGATACCTCAACAGCGGAGATGCTCCGTTTCATGAGGGGCTGTTTGGTGACCCCCTGACCCGGGTCCTCTCACATTGGTGGAGGATAGAAGGATGTCCCCTATACACCGCCGGATAAAACTATGAGTCCTCACACTTAGGGTCATCGACGGGTGACCGGACTGGGTGTCGACGGAATGTTTCATAAGGGTAGGATCCTATACTAGCATGAGCAAATGAGAGGCAATGGTCGGTAACTGAACTTCGCATACACCTTGTATGGCGGGACGTGGCTTACACGATGAGTTGCCGGATGGATGTGGGAAAAGCGTGCTACCTCTGTAGAGTGTAAAACTATTCGAATAGCCGAGTCCTCGGTAATGGACAGTTGGGAGGCTGTCCTATGACCATGTGCAAAGTTTTGAGATTTGAAAAGAAAACGGAGATGTTTTATGCAACCATACCAAAGGGTCGGCATGAGGTTGCTGGAAAAAAAGAGGAAGACCATGAAGGGCTATGGTCGAGAAGGCAGAGTTTTGAGGAAGAACATGTTTTGATGTTTTTGAGAAAAACTACTTTCCAAAATGTTTTGTTTTCAACAAAGATATAGAAATGCTATATCTACCAGAGAAAACTACTTTCCAAAATGTTTTGTTTTCAACAAAGATATAGAGATGCTATATCTAACAAAGAAAAACTACTTTCCAAAACGTATTGTTTTCAACAAAGGTATAGAAATTATTTTTCCAAAAACAAAGTTTTTATCAAACAAAATAAACTTAGTATGCATGGTCAGATCGGGGTAGCTTGCGAGTACAATTCAAAATGTACTCATATTGGTTTCGTCCCTTGCTATTGTCTTAGCCAGATTTTGAAGAGGAACAGTTCGAAGAAGAAGACTTCAATGACGTCAATGCGAACTAGGGCGCTTCCCAGTCAGCTGCCTGCAGGGTTATGTCAAATGACTTGGGCTCCACGCTGTTTGATGATTCCGCTGCAAGTACCAGTTGAAGCTTACGACTTCAATCAAGTAAGTTCATCCATTTGGTATTTATGGATGTTCTTTTGATACCAGTTTGATTGTGCTCAGCGACACACTGATCATGGGATCGCTGATGTTGTAGGCACAATGGAATTTCGGACAGCTAGTCCGGGGTCCCCAACAGACTTAGTATCAGAGCCATCCTGACTGTAGGAGACCTTAGTTAGCATGGACGTTAGTTAGGAAAGGAAATATTTTGTTAAAAATCTATTACTACCAAAAATATATTTTTATCTAGGGAAGTCCAAAAATGGCTTCCATTCTTCTCACCTACTCAAATATTTCAAAGTCTTACCCCTCTATTTTAAGATTTTTCATGGATTCTTCTACTCCCTCTTACCCGTTCGAAACCTACATACATACTTGACGATGAACCCAAGTGAGACCTAATTAGCTTGTATCTAGGGGAGGAAGAAGTTCCCGCTCAAGACCTCAACTACAATACTCAAGTTGCAACTTTGACTATCTCAATTTTTCCAGCTGAAGCCTAAGGCGACCAAATGAAGACTTCATCAACCATGTTTAACCAAGACCCATAGGAAAAACATATGATAGGAACCTTGGTTGTACTACCCCAACTAACACGAGTATTAGACGTCCGTTGGTTCTAAACGTACCTTGTGTGCTCTTTGCTTGTGTGTACTGTGCCTGTCTGTTGCTTTTCATGTGTGTTTCACAATCACGCCTTGTCGGCAGCACAAAGTAACCTCATAGTGCACATTTCTATAAAAATCATTTTGTTTTCTAACAAAGACCAGTTTGGCCTCTTGGCCATAGCTGCACCTTGCTGCCGATATAAACCCGTCTAAGAAACCTTTCTAAATGTTTTCCCTCATCGACCGGCGAGAACTATCAGTTGAGCTAGATACACTAGACTCCCGATCTTAACCCTGAGCGCCTGAGGTTCTGCGACCTAAACCGCATATCAGGCGATGGTCTTCATGTCCCATTTGGAGGAAGCGCGTCAACAGCCCAAAGGAAGCGGCAATTTAATGCCAACCCCATGAAGACACAAACCCTGCCTCGTATAACCAACTTGTGGAATAACAAGTATACCAACCCTAACCTAGCTTATAGAGCTTGAGTTTTACGTCTAACCCAAGTTTTTGAAAGTGCTGACTAACCTTCTCTAGCGGCAAGCCATGTCCCGAACAGAGGTTACATAAGAAGACTCATTTATGGTTGGTAATCAGAGGAACTCAAGGAGTGTATAAGAGTTGCTAGCCTATGAAGATTCGAGTTTGGAGACCAATGGTATTGAGGGTTGCCAAAGGAATTTATACCTACCCGCTGGCCGACGGCGCCCGTGTGCTCTCTGCTGGCCGACGGCGCTCGTCTACTCACGACGACCCAGCTCTTCGGGTTGGGGAACGGCTGGGGATTTCTCAACCCCAAGAATCAAAATAGCGCCGCTGCCCCCCCAAGAGCCCAAAAAAATAGCTCCTGGGGGCACACGGCTGGAGATGCCCTTACAAGTTAACTTCGGTGGTGATGCTGGAGGAATATGAACGGAGGGCATCAAACCGAAGGAAAGAAAAGGATGGTGATGCCTTCCGCCTGCAGAGAGCGACCAGGAGTCCAAGAGACAGGAGACTAACAGGGCAGCGCCTAGGAAATGAACAGACGGCAGCGGATTGGTGAAGCACCGAGCGTTCGGAGACGAAGAGTTTTCACACGGTTAGATTAGATCAAAACAATCGACTTCGTTTAGGCTTATTGGGCTCGCTTTGTTGGGCTATTTTTTATCTATTAGACAAATACTAATTACTCTTAAGTGGGATTTGGGGGCCCTGTGCAGGAGCACAGCTCGCACGTGCCTCTCGACGGCCCTGGTTACCACTCTGATGGTGACAAATTTCCTGTGTAGATTCAAAAGAAAGCAGTTCCCGATCACTCTTAGCTTTGCCATGATGATGAACAAGGCACACGGGTTGGCCATCCCGATGGTCGACATGTACCTACCAGAACCGGTATTTTCTCTCATGATCGGATCTACATCGCGTTGTCCCGAGCCACCGCAAAGAGAATCATCAAAATCCTCGCCATCAAGGACAAGAGAAAATATAGACCTACCAACTCAAAGAAGTGGAAAAAGAACCGAGTCCTTAATAACATCCACCCGAAACATAGTCTACAAGGAAGTCTGTAGCAAGTAAAGTCGTTGGGCAAAATTTGAGTAGCTTACTTGATGATCGTCATTTACCTATACCGGTTTTTTTTACAAGATTTACCTATACCGTTTGTGGCATCTTAAAAGTTAAAATATGTAACTGTTGCAATCATATTTAATTTTTTAATACCACGTCCCTGTATTTTCTATATACGTGAATATTTGTGTGTGTACACGCAAGACATAAGACGTGTGATGCCAAGATGAATTTCATAACCCGTTGCAAGGGCAATCAACTAGTTTCTCTATTTGCCCCCGCATGTACCCCGTAGGCTTACGCTGTCGGATCAGGTCGGCGGCGCCGGCGGCCACCGTATAAGGTACTTACTCTCCTCCATCTCCATAGATGCTCCTATTGGACAGACGAGATCTCACTCCATCTTTCTCCTCCATGGATCGATGATTTCAGCGGGCACCAAAGATCGATTCGATGCGGCGCGGCGGGGACAACGACGACGATATCGAAGCGGCCAGAATGAAACTCTATTACAGCGATGACGACGACGAAGTCGATCTGTAGCAGCCGCGGTCGGAGCTGGAAGCTCTGCACATCGCCCGCTGCGACATCATCTTCGAGTACGATCCCAAGAAGAGTGCTCGCGTCTTCACCCGCGTCTGCAACTTCAACATTGCAGGCTTCGACCTCGATAGAGAGTGTGAGTATGGATATTATAATTTCCTTATCTACAACCATCACTACAGGAATGGCCACCTGTGCCGACGGCCGCAGCCCGTCGGCAAAGAACCCAATGCCGTCAGCACACACCTATGCCGACGGCCACCGTCGGCACAGGGTGGTCGGCATAGGGCCCCGTAGGCACAGGCCACCTGGCCGTCGGCACAGCTTTTCCCGATGGCCAAAGATGCACCGTCGGTTTGGCCGGGCGAGGTGGCGGGGCCTGCGCGTCGGCACAGTGTCGCCACGTGGAGGCAGCTGGGCGCTCCAGGGAGGGGCCTGTGCCGACGGCAGTGCCGTCGGCAAAGGTATGACCATTTGGTCACATTAAGGGGTCTGTGCCGACGGCATTGCCGTCGGCACAGGCTTGCCCAGAATTTTTGATCCAGCGGCTCGTTTTTTGCAGCAAAAATAGCAGAAAAAATAATCAAAAATCACGACAAATTCACAACAAACAAGATCACACAATGGCTCCATATATCATCAAGTAGATACACACATAGGACCATCATCAAGTAGATACATACATAGCTAGATGTCTAGACGTCCAAAGCCCTACATCTATTGCGCCGACGGCGACGGGGTGAACCCCATATCTCCCCGGCTGATAATAGGTGAGCGTCGGATCGGCGCAGCAGAAGCACCGGAAGAAGGCGAAGCACCAGGAGAAGCTGAAGACCGGGAGAAGGACCACCAGAAGCGCTTTCCTTGCCCTGGCTCATATTGTTCAATCAACTGCATTGAGAAAGAGAAAACAAGTAAGCATCAAGACATAATAAAATGTAGACACTAAGCATAAAGACATATGCAATGAAGAAGCATGTCGAAAAATAAATACTAAAGAATAAAAGACATAATAACATGTAGATACCAAGCATAAAGACGTAATGCAATTAAGAAGCATGTTGGAAAATAATTACTAAAGCATAAAGACATTATAGACCGTCACCTATCGTCATCACTCTCCTCATCAGGGTGTTGGTTCTCATTCTCACTATCACTATCACGTGAGTAGTAGGGCGGAAGCTCATCGCCAGGCTCGTCATCGTCGTCATTTTCCGCATGAAACTTCGAGAGCACATCTATGTCCTTCAGATCCACCACTGACTCACCACGAGTGTGTGCATTGTTCTCGAGGTCCTCGAGACCACCTATTTGTAAGTCAAAGTGCCCGAAGTCCTCTTGCTCTTGATAGAAAATTCCCTCGTATGTTTTAGGGTCAATGTTGTTGTAATCGTCGTCGGAGGGCCTGGGTAGCTTACCATGTGGGGATACCCGGAACACGACTTCCCAGCCCTTGAGGTTCTCTTTCTGGCATGGGTAGGGCAAATAATAAACTTGCTTGGCTTGGTGAGCCACAATATAGACATCGGCTCCGGTATAGGTGGTTGAAGGCTTAACTTCAACTAACCCAATGGAAGGCTCACTTCTCTGTCCACCATGTGGTCCAGTGCATGGGTCGAACCAGTGGCACTTGAACACAACGAGCTTGAGTTCTATGTTCGTACGATTGAACGTCAGCTCGTATACGTTTTGTAACCTTCCGTAGTAATCTACGTAATTGGCTCCATCGGCTCCTCTGGATCCTTTGGTGAAGACCCCAGTATTTACAGTTTTTGCTCCAGGACGATTATTCTGGTGATACTCTGTATGGAAGCGGAACCCATTCACATCATACTTCTCATACTTAATGACGGTACGGTTAAATCCTTGGGAAACACATCTCAGCTCATTTGTCATCTCAACGTTGGGATCAGCTCCCTACAAGTACGGTTCAAATTGTTTTGTGCATTAGTTACGTGTAATAAGAGGGACAAGTCACATATTGCAAGGTAAGAGGGACACGTTAGAAATTACTTTTCCCATGAACCAAGACACAAATTTTTTTCCTCCGTGAGCACCCTCTTTCAGAAGAGTGTCCAGCTCCGCGGGATCGGGATCCACCGTTCCCAACCAGTATTCATCTTGGAATTGTCTAAAAGGAGAAAATACGTATTAGACCGAAACTGAGTTACTAGTTGCAAAGTAATTTGTTCACCATTTACCTCATGAAATCGAGTACTTCCGTCATGTTTATAAGCACATAGAGCATTATGCAATCCTTCTCTTCCTTGGTCAATTTACATTTTTCACCGGCACCGGCCTTGCCACCGGGACATTGGAAGAGGAGGAGCTTGGGGTCATTCTTGGGCTCGTCGACATTGTACCGAGTGACCGGGTTATGCATAGTGGCAACTTCATCGGGAAAGTACGTTGTCACGGCGTCTGCCATCTCCTCGAGTATTGTTGCCTCAGCTATGCATGCTTCAATCCTAGCTTTGTTTCCAGTTATGTTTCGAATGTACTTAAACTCTCTCTCAATACAAAACTGCCAACGAAACTGCACCGGTCCACCCAAGAGTGCCTCGTTCGCGAGATGCACAACGAGATGTGCCATCGGAACAAAGAAGCCTGGCGGAAAGATCATCTCTAACTTGCATAGCAACTCCGGCACAAGATCACGCAGCTTCGCAATAATCAGGGGACATATCTGTTTCGCACAGAGCGTGCGGAAGAAATGGCTCAACTCCGCAAGCACTCGCCAGATACTATCGGGGAGATACCCTCGAAGCATCACCGGCATCAACCGCTCAATCCATATGTGATAGTCGTGACTCTTGAGCCCAGTGACTTTTCCTGTAAGAAGATTGACTCCATTACTTATATTGGAACAGTAACCATCAGGGAACATCACGGCGATGTTTTTGAGCCACTTGAATGCCTCCTTCTTTTGGATATTATCAAGGCAGTAGTCGGCATTTGGCTTAAACCAATTTTTTTGACGAGGGTTAGGAGGCTTCATGTGTAATCTCTCCCTATCACAGAGCTTCTGAACATCAACTCTAGCCTTCACATTGTCCTTTGTCTTCTTAGGAATGTTCAGGACTGTGTGAAAGATCATCTCTCCAACATTCTTTTCGGTGTGCATCACATCGATGTTATGGGGAAGTTCGAGGTCCTTGTAATACTCTAGCTGCGTTAAGCCTGCCACATGAGTCCAGTTGTGCGTTACACCATACCCTCAAATTTTCGGATAGATCCCTCAGCAGGCACGAGAGCACTAGCTCGGCATCAACTTTTGCACCATCGAACTTCGGTATCGCTTTTTCTTCACGCACAACTATGCCCTTCGTGAAGTTTTTTTGGTCTTCTCGATAAGGATGCCTTCCTTCGAGGAACTGTCGATGCTTGTCAAACGCGACATACTTGCGACCTGACTTTAGCCAAAGGAACTCAAGTTGGTTCCTGCACACTGGGCATGGCCATTTACCAGCTGTACACCATCCGCAGAATAGGGCATACCCGGGTAGGTCGTGCATGGAATAGTGGAACCAAATTTTCATCGAGAAGTTTTTCTTTGATGCTCGGTCGTATGTCCACGTCCCATTGTGCCATGAGTGGTGCAAATCATCCACAAGCGGTTGCATGTAGACACTCAAATTCTTCCCCGGGTATTCGGGCCCTGGAATGATCAGCGACAGAAACATGTGCTTCCTTTGCATTAGTACCCCAGGAGGGAGATTGAGCGGAATAACAAACACGGGCCAGCAGCTGTACGACGCAGTCGACATCCCAAATGGATTGAACCCATCTGTTGCTATTGCAATTCTGACATTCCGAGCATCTGCTGAATTAAGGGGGTGTTTCAAGTCGAAGTTCTTCCATGCCTCACCATCAGATGGATGTCCCATCTTTTCCCGTCCTAACTCGTCGACGTATCTCTTCCCTTTCCTGTGCCAAGTCATTTGTTTGGCAGACTCCTCGGACATGAAAAGCCGCTGCATTCTTTTTATGAATGAGAGGTACCGAAGAACCTTCACAGGGATTTTTCCCTGCGTCTTCCGACCATCAGGCAGCGTTTTCTCCTCATACCTAGAGGCCCCACAAAGGCTACAGTACTTGTCATTCGCATATTGTTTCCGGAACAACAGGCATCCTTTTGGACAACAATGAATCTTTTCATAATCCATGCTGAGCGATCCCAATAGTTTCTTCGTCTCGTGCATGGATTTTGGCAGACAATGCCCTTTGGGCAACATGTTACCAGATGTTGTCAGATTAGCTTCAAAGCCTGCACGGGTGGTGGAGAACTGACACTTGTCACTTAGTAGTTGAGCTACGGCATCGAGCTGAGAAACGTTTGCACCCTCGTATAGAGGCTTCGTAGCCGAGGCCATCGTCTCATAGAAAGCCTTCGCGGTTGGCTCTGGTTCCTCCGGTTCATCCGGTGCCTCCGGTTCACCCGGTTCCTCCTGTTCCTCCTGTGGAGGTGGCGAATCCGGCATGTAAGCAGCATGGTGATCATCTAGCATGTTTCTCAACCCATCGTACTCATTGCCATCGATCCGCTGCCGCATCACCCCAACTCTGAGACGTTCGTACTGATCAAATTTGACATGCGTGACGTAGTTAGGCGTATACCCATACAACCAAAGATGTTTAGTCATATCTTCCTTTCCTTGACGGTCACGATTCTTGCAATGAGTGCAAGGGCACCTTCCACGAACTCCTTTTGCCTTTGAACCACGCCCTAACTCCTTCACTAATATATTGGTCTTCATCTCCCACTCCTCTGTTCTTTTAATCTTATCGACACGGCCACTGTACATCCACCCATTATCAGCCATCCTCTGCTTTATTGGGAGCGAAACAACACGCAGTCTTTTAATATGCACCAAGTAATAATAAAATGATTTAGTGTCACCAGATTAATTACGGTCAAATTTTAATCTTTACATCATGCAAGGGTTCACCTACACTTCTAATAGGAGGGCCTATCCCGCCCGAGTACGTGTAGATCGAGCCGTGTTCCATGTTCTACCCCGACCCGAGACGGAATTTCGGCAGCACCTCCCCGCTGTTCTTCAGAATACACGTCTCGAGCTTGTCAAGCCGAGAGGGTGTGCATCCGAAGAACAACAGGGAGGTGCTGCCGAAATTACGTCTCAGGAAGGGGTAGAACATGGAACACGACCCGATCTACACGTACTCGGACTGTCCAACAGGACAACCCGGAAGTGTTACGGTTATAAATATGCAAAGATGGACAATCCTGCATATTTATAAATTTGTAACCCTTCCGGATGGGATCTGACTCGGGTTACGCGACTGACTTGGTGATCTAGACCAAAATAAACCTATGCAGCAAGAGAGGCGAAAGATTCATACCCTCGAAGCGTGATTGGCCAGAGAAGGTCGAGGACGTGCTCCGGAAGCAGGGCACAAAACAAAGGGTACCAAGGCGGCCCCTCCTCAGCTGGAGAAGAAGCCCCGCAATGACACGCGGGACCGACGGTGCTGGCTGGCGGGAAGCTACGTCATCTGGAAAAGCAGACAAACAATAAACATTAGCACAGTTGTATCCAACATAAATATTCATGAAAATGTTTAAAACAAAAATTCTATAGCTATAAATAACAACTAAACCTAACCCTAACACTAACAGCTAACACTAACCCTAACACTAACAGGTAACTCTAAAACAAACCCTAACCCTAACACTAACAGCTAACACTAAAACTAGCACTAATACTAAAACTAACACTAACAGTAACAGCTAATTCTAACCACAAAAATACATAAAAAGGAGGATGGAGCGGTGGTGCTACCTCCGGTGGCGGTGCTTAACGGTGATGCAGGGTTGGAGGAGGCAGTGAGGTGCCGGTGGAGGTTGGCCGGAGGAGGTAGTGAGGCACCGGGGTCGGTGGAGAGGCGCCGGAGCCAGAGCAAGGAGGAGAGGGGCTGGGGTCAGAGCTCAGGGGCCGGGGCCGGAGCTAGGAGGGCGGTGCACGGGGTGTGGCAGCGGGGTCGGGGCTGTGGCGGCGGGATCGAGGCCGGAGAGGACGGCGAGGGGCGGCGGGGTCAGCGCCAGAGAGGACGGAGAGGCGCGGGCTGGTGGCGTCGACGACGGGAGGGCCGGTGTAGCGTACCTGCACTTAGAAATTGGCAAGGTACCTGTGTATAGTGCAAACCCCTGGATCGATTCATTTGCACACAGTCTAAGATGAAATATCACAACATTGTATCAATTATTACACGCAGATCCAGTACTTAGGAAAATATCCTTTACAAATTGCATAGCGCGAAGCTAGCTTTTAAAGAGTAAAGCAGCGGAAATAAAAAATCTTCATGGAGTCCTCATCCTTTGCATGTGCCACAGGCGAAAACATGTTGGTTGCAGACTCGAAACCCTTAACGAAAACTCACTCGTCGTCAGAACAATCTGCAACAAATAATATTTTGCAAAAGAGTGGGTCAGATACCATTAAAAATGGATCTGGCAAGTGACACTATGTGGACACTTATTGGAATAACTCTATAGCCTATATGCATATTTGGCTGATGGAGTTCAAGGTTATTTTGCATAAAAGCCAATTTTTCCTAACACTTTGTAAAACATTTTCTTCAAATGTTTGAGACAATATGGCATGAAATCCATAGTCTCGTCTACCCTTGTTCGCCCATCAAAATTTTACTTAAGGAAATAAGATGTTGGGAGCCTCCGTTGCCATCCTTGATCAGCTGCTTCAATTGTCCGTAACCGGGGACACGGCTAAGTACTTAGTTTTAAACTCTGCAGAGGTTGTGCACTTTCACCATTAGACCCAACAAACCCAAACTATCCTCAAGCACTCAAATTGTGCTAAGGAAAAGGAGAGAGTTGAGACGAGACTTTTCAGAAGCATTTTCCCATCCCATACCGACTTGACGCGCTCCCATTCTAACCATTCTACCACCACCTGTCAAGTCGGGACGAGTCCACGCAACTTAATCCATCTAGCCAGAGCCCATATGACTAATGGCTGCACGGTAAGCAACTTCAATTAGAGAAACATTGGTCCCTTTAATCCTGGGTGGCAATCCACAAGTGAATAAACACTCAACTCTGGCAGCCATGCAATCCCAAATCCACCCAGGTGATAAATTAACTTAGTAGAATTTAAGCTTTGAATAAAACAAATTTGCATAGCATCAATAATTCTACCAAGTTATCAATAGGATTCTAGACACAACTAGTGTAAAGGAGATAGTAGTTTTAGCGTAGCAATACTATCCTACACATGCATATAAAGAAATACACTAAGTCATGCATAGAAAAATACTTAGGAATTTTATGGGGGTGTGCCACTTGCCTTGGCAAACAGAAGTACAGGTGTAGCAGTTGCAACCACCTTCGTCTCTCTTCGGAATTTCTAACAAGTTAAACAAACCACAAATAAACATACAATCATAATGCATCACTTAGAAAAATATGATATGCATGAGATGCAGAATGATACAAAGAATTATGATATGAAAGACATGCAAACAAAATAAGGAAGAGACATAAACTAACTTAATCCATTTGGCTAAGTCAAGGTCAAGGTAGAGTAAAATAAATTTGATAAAACCACCACTTGAAGGTTGTAAGGCTACTCTAAGTCTTCACAAGTTTGGTCTTCAAATAATCTTCAACTCCTTTGCAGCTTCATGTATCTTCCATGGTCTTCAATTAGAACTCTAAGAACTTAGTCTTAATCACCAAGGACTTGGTCTATGTCCAAAGTGAGACAAAACTTAGAAAGAAAGAGAAGATAGAAAGAAAGGAGTAGTTGAATTTTCTCCAGGCTTCCTTGTAGCTTTCTCCATGGTGTGTTGACTTCATTGAATTTTGTAGACTTGATGGTTCTGCAGACTTGATGATGTTGGCAGCATCAAGGTTGGTCTTGAATATAACTTAGTCACCATGAAGTCTAAGAGAAAAAGGAAGAAAGAGAGAAAGGAAAGAAAGACTTAGAAAAATGTATGTGGTTGGTCTTCGTGAACTTCCCCTTGATTTTCTTCTAAGTACCTTGACTTTTTGGAGATGCTTCTGGAGTTTGTTTTTCTTGGCTAAGTCCTTCATTGGTCTTCTAACTTCATGTTGAATTCTCCCAGGATAACAATGCAATCTTCATTGGTCCTTCATTGTTTCCACTAATTTCTAACTTAGTGGTTTTTGACTAGGAGGGTTAAAAGGGCTAACAAGCATCACCTCCAAAATTCTAAGGACAAGATATGAATGCCATGCCATGCAAAATTACTCTAAGGCAATGCAGGCAAGTAAGATGGTTAAAATATAGCTAAGGACCAAGGTCAAACAATAAGTCAAAATAATTTCTAAGGAAAAGTAAACAAAATAAGAGGTGCTAGAATTTCTAAGGAAAATAAATGAAAACATAGTTGCTAAATTTTCTAAGGAAAAAGTGTTTGACAAAGGTGCTATCAATTTTTTTCTAAGGAAGAAAATATTTTGTTGAGAGGCCAAAAATATTCTAAGTTATTTCATAACTCGAAACATAAAAGAAAATATTTTTTTAACATTATAATTAAAATACTACTACAAAGAGCATAACAACAAATAAATACCAAAATCGTATAAAATTACTTTACCAAAAATACTAGAGTGTTCCTACGACCAAAGATCAACTAAACAAATCCTTAGCAATTGGAATTACTCAAAAATCTATTTTTAAACTAAAGTTATGTAAAAAAAATACTCGAACTTAGAGTTTAAAATTCATCGAAATTAAATTTCGGTAAAAGTTAAATATTTTAACAGATCTGAGCATATCACAATTTCCTGAATCCGTAGACGTAAAGTTTGTTAAATTTGGACATACGGTTTGAGAGATATGTATTTTACAAGTTTTAACAATTTTCTGGAATATTAAAACGAAGTGTTTGAAAATTCGAAATTTTTCAGAATCGAAAACGTGAAATTTTATTGCGGAAACAAATTCTACACATTTTTCTGAATCCAGCCATATGCGGTTTGAAAATTTTGGACGAAGAGATCTTTTTCTATAATTTTTGCAAGATCTGCTATTTTCTGAAAATTTAACTCGATTTAAAAAAAACTGACTAGGCGCTGACTGCTGACGAGGCGCTGACGAAGCTGCTGACTGGGCATTGACTGGATCTGAGGATGTTGAGGCTGACGAGTGGGTCCCGGACGTCAGTTCAGAATAAATCGTAAAAAGGGGTGGATTTGCACAGGTGGGATTCGAACTCAGGATCTCCTGGGTGCTGCGTGGGCTGCTAGCCACCGGGCCAGATAACTCTTTGTGATGGATACTACCACGGATTGTAAGTGAAGCAATGTGGAGACGCTTACCGGAAGGCGAACAAGGTATGTGTGCGTTCCTGGTCGCAGCACTTGTCTTCCGGTTTGTCAAAGATGTCTACGTAGCTTGCCTCCTCACTCCAAAGATGATGACACGCTCAGAAGTGTACTGGATACTTCCGGTCGCTGATGGTGTTGTAGATTCGATCACCGGACAATGGAGATGTTCCCGGATTATTCCGCGGATAAAATCAAATATGATGATGTCTAGTAGATCAAGGAAGGTGAGTACAGATAGGAGGACAAGGTTTCAGGTGTTGGTACGGACAGAAACGCTGGAGATCTTGATCGGATCTTGCAGAGGCGGCTCGGCGATCTCTGCGCGTTCTAGCCCGATCCTACGAGTTAAGTGCAAGGAAAAAGATGTCAAATAGATGCACGGGAATTAGGAGAGTTCAGAAGACAAGGTTAGAGCGGCTGGGGTGCCTCGAGGCGACTGCGACCTTGATCGGAAGTTTCGATGGCTGCAGCGGACGTCGATCGCGTTCCCGTCAAAAACGTGGCCAGATTTCGAGGAAAAAGGCGGCCCTGGGGTAGGAAGGGGTGCGGGGAATATAAGGGGATGGAGTCTTGGGGCAGGGGTTAGGGTTTGAGTCGGTTTTGAAAGGATTTGGTTCGTTTTCGGTTCGGATTCGTTTTATCGAACAGCTTGCGTGCGTCTCCCGTCAGAAAAAAAAAAGACAAGAGGAAAAAGGAGAGGGCGGGTGTGTACTGGGCCGGATTCGGCCTGCTGGCTGCTGCACGCGCGCGAGGGAAGATGGCCACGGCCTAGTTAGCGGCCCGTTTCTCTTTTTTTTTTGTTCTTTTTCTTTTCTGATTTCTAAAAATCTTTCATAACTTTTGTTTTAAAAGTCCAAAACACCTCAAACCAGTTTCTAAAATTTTGTAAAATCAAGACCCATCTTTTAGAACTTTCAAATACACTTTTACAAAACATTTCAAAATTCGAATTTTAAAATATTGCATATTTGCTTGTTTGACACTTTTATGTCAAATTTTAAAATAGGGTTTTAAACAAATTAATTGTGGCTTAAATAAAATTAAATAAAATACCACAATTGTAAACATTTGAAAATAATTTATTTTCCAAATAAGTACAATCAAATCACAACCAAAATTTAGACTTAACAATTAAAACCATAATAATCAAAAACAATATATAGGGCATCACCTGCCCTTTTTATATTTTTTCTTAAATATGTTTTCAAGTGGAAATAATTCCCCACTTTTGAAATTTTCATATGCAAGCAATGCTATATGATGATGAATGCATGCATGATTTTTCTTTTCAAAGCAAAATACATAATAGTTTTCAAAAGTTTTAAATTTTTCTGATTTTTCAACTTTTTGAAAACTTGGGATGTTACATACTACCACCCTTAAAAGGAATCTCGTCCCCGAGATTCGGAGAGGCTAGAAAGAAAGATAGGTTTGGGCAACTGGGTTTGGAGCATCTGGGTGGCTACCACCCTTAAAAGAAATTTTGTGGGCAAGCTAGAATTTTTGTCTTCAACTCTTGAGTAGTATTTCATCGCCCTTTATTTTCTGGTATAGCATGTACCAGCTCCTTGTTGCGATTGAGGTCTTGAATCCTTGAGTAGAGCTTTCCCTCACGGTAGAGCTGTAGGGTAACCACAGTCCGTTGAACTCCATTTGATACTGAAGGGTCACTCCATGGGTCAATCTGAAGACCAAGATGAGAGGATTTCACAACAACCACATTATCATAACTCACTTTTGTCATCTGTGGCTTTAACTTCTCAGCTTCCAGCTTCCCTTCAACTAACGTAACTCTCCTGGTAGGCAAAAACTTCCAATGCAGATTACCTCTAAAACTTGGTTTGTGTTTATCCTCACCGTATATCATACGTTTCGGCAACACTTGCCTAACATAGGGCTATATATATTACCATTCTATGGTCTAGGCTTTTCATCATCGCCTCTCTTGTAGGTATGTCTCTCAAGACTCCTCCTTGATGTGATAAACTTTTCATATCTTCTTGTTAATACTTCAGTTGCACATTTCTGATCCTTCTTGTTGGTTCAGTTGTTGTATCCAAGGATAGACATGGCATGGAGCTAGGATGTGATTGTTCCTTCACACAATGAAGTAACCAAAGTTGGGAAGTTTTCCTCCGTTGAATGGCTGGTAGTACCATAGGGAACTGGTCCTCAGATACTTGTTGTCAAAAGGATAAGGCATCTGGTTTGGTTTAGCATGGATGAGTGGAGATAGAAAGATACTAAGGAAGAATCCTACCCAAACACGGCAGATCAAGGCAATTCATCTTACAATCAACATCTAACAAGCATTCCTCACACCAACCAACAGATTCAACAAACCACTAGTATTTTCATGCCACAAAGGTTGACATGATCAATACACTAACACGATATTCGTTGTTCTAATTAGGTGGTGGTCTCTAGTCTATCTCCTTCTTGAATGCTTCAAGTTCTTCTTCAACTTTCTTCAAAATCTTCTAAGTGTTTGAGATCTGAATCTGGGTTCTTCAATGGTCTTCCATGCATGTATTGCTTCGTGTTGACTCGTAGAATCTATCTATTATATAATTAAAACACAGGACAACCAACGGTGAAGATTAGCCAGACATAATCAAGTCACAAACAACGGCCAAGATTTTCTTTTCGTAACGTCTGGCCGGTGTCGATTTCCATACGTGCATATACAGTGTCCATCTTCCCCACGTCTCCCACTTGAAATCGCATAAGGAAAGTCCATCTTCCCCACGTCTCCCTCTTGAAATCGTGGAAGGAAAGAACACCCATGTACATCAATAAATGATCCACGTACAGGACTCCCCATCGCACTGGAGTAGGAAAGATCTCCCAGACCTCATGTACAATCCATCCAGAAATCGTCTAGCACAGTCGATCCATACATACGATCGCTCCACGGCATGGCCGGTCCGCTTCTCTTCCTGATGTCGCCCTCTCAGCCGCCACAAGACCACGACATACCTAGCCCCAATTCTCCCTGCCTAACAAGGTTACCAAGCTGAATGCCATGGCGGCATGGGCTGCCTCCGATCGTCCACGACATCTTCGACGGTTGTTACGTAATCTGAACGTGGATGAATTCAAGTGCTCCATTACAGGTTCGTGGATTCCAACTTGCGTCTTCTACTGCCTTCGACGGTTGTTACGTAATCTGAACGTGGATGAATTCAAGTGATCCATTACAGGTTCGTGGATTCCAAATTGCGTCTTCTACTGCCGGCGATGATGAGGATCAGATCGATCAATGCTGTCGGCCGTGAAGACGATTAGATCGATCAATTTTGCCGTCCATGAGATTCGTGGATTCCAACTTGCGTCTTCTACTGCTGGCGATGACGAGGATCAGATTGATCAATGCCGCCGGCCATGACGACGATCAGATCGATCAATTTTGACGGCCATGACGACGATCAGATTGATACACGACATGGCGGCAGTGTCAGGGTTCTAGCCGTGAGACCGTGCTCACACTAACGGCCAAGATTTAACTTCGTAACATCCGGTCGCACTGCTTTATATCAGCGCAGTCCTTCCATCTCACGTCTACACACTACGGCCCATCACGTATAACCAAACAAATAAAAAAAGGAAGGTTGTCTCAAAAAAAAAGGAAGGAAAAGGAAACGTAATCAAAGCAAAACTCCTCCATGGGAGAGAACGGCATCTGAATTCTTCACCTATATATATGCGACCACCACAGCCCGTAAAATTCCTAGAACGATGCAGGCGTCGATCTCGATGTACTCGGCATCGTCAAGACCATGGTGAAGTTGGCCCCGTCCAGATCTGCAGAAGATCCGATGGCAAAACCATGCACCGTGTCCGCGAGAATCTTGAGACGGCGGAACGCTGTCGTCCATCCGGCAGCCGGAGCACGATGTCCAACAAGTTGGCGGAGATCGTCGTGTAAAACGGTAAAAGCAGGAAGCGATGCATGCGTCGATCTGGATCCACTCGGCATTTTCTTCATCTCGCCTCGCAAGGATGCAGCCGTCGTGACAGCCATGGCTCTCCTATTCGGCATCGTTGGACTTCTTCCTCCTACATAATTCAGTTCAATTTGTCGGCTGATGCGAGATATCAGCACTAGAAGGACTGAGCCATTGATCTCTCCATACCCATCTCTAGCATTGTTTGGAACTGATGCTTCAGATCACCTCTCGGTTTTGTATTCAGCCTTGCACCACCGCCATGTTCCATCTACAGTGCACTTCGTCAAGGCCAGGTGGTTAAGTTGGGCGCCGAGAGCTGCAGAGAAACAAGTTCTTTTTTTAGATAAAGAGAAACAAGTTCTGGCGATCGTATATTGCTAGGATTCTAGGGATTCAACCCAAGGAAACCGCTTAGGCGGTCACCTACAGATGGAAATCTTGACAATCGTGGGTTGCTAGGATTCCACGGATTCACCGGAGAATTCCAATAAGCCCGGCGACTCTAAATCTACATGATCTCAGCCTGTCAGTACCTGATCCAAATGCTCTCAATGTTTCAACTCCATCTCGATGCACCGACATGATCGATTGATATGCAGTTATTCCGAGTTGAGAAATGCTTGCGCCAAACGGGTGATGATTTGAAGTCGTTATCATTATGGAAGAAGTCGATGTGTAGAGGAACGTCGGTCCAGTACTGGCTGGTGTGGGTTGACGTCAATCTCAACAGGATGTTAACGCCACTGCAGAATGAGCTAAGCCAGCAAGCATGTTTTCCATGTCCTTCAATTAATTAGCTTTTGTATTGACTGCTGGTCTGCACATAAATACTCTATAGCAACCTGCCGGCATTAGATGGGGCTGCTGTTTCCTTGACTCACCGATTCGCCGTCGATCGGCGTTGTACAGGAAAAGCTAATGGATAGAGGGATCGGAGTTGAAAAGAAGAGGCCTACCAAAGGTGCTCGAGCTGAATTTTCTTTTATTCAGTTATTATCCTTGACTTATAAGTTCAGTACTTCCGGTGAATTTCACTTATGTAGACAATAGACAAATTTCATGAAGCTCGAACCAAATCAACATTAACCACTAAGTGCACCCTCAGTAGGTTCAACAAGCTGGTAACCAGCTGAAGCTGAAAACTAAGATCAGATAGATGAGTGAAGCCTAGGTGAAACAGAGTGATAAACTCGTCTCACTATCGTCGATATTTAAATTGGTTTTGATCTTCATTGTAAGTGCTACGGTCTAGGTAAGAGCATAACCTGGAATATGCAGACGTTTTACATTATGGTTTTCTCTTTTTTTTTATGCATGGATGACTATGTGTTGATCCCTAAGCAAGAAAATTTGTAAATAGAGGCAAATACTAATTATTTATTCTTGAGGGAAAAAATTAAACGCTTCATGGTGTGTATTCTCCTGTTTTGTTAATCTATAATCATTCCACTAATGATGTCGGGTGATGCACAAATTTGGCATGCTGAAGTAGTTATTTAACTTTTGGGAAGTTTTCTAAACCTATGATTTATTTTGACCAGGACATAGTGGGAGAGGCCCCCGTGCTTAATTTTCTAAATAATAAAAAAATGATGCACACTGTCTTATTTATATTAATAACGTGGCAAAGGTGAAAGGATCACACTACTCAAAGATTAAACTAAATCAAGACTTTCGCAAAAAAAAAAGGGTCGTGTAATTAACCAGATTTAGCTGATTGAATTGAGTAACACAAAGATGGCGCCAATGTCCAATTGATGCCAACCGCTCTCCCACAACGTTTATACAAAGATCAGTAACAAATATTACTGAGAGCAATCTTAAATTGAAGTTCACACGAATGATCAAGTGAGCCAGCGATCATTGTTCGTGTTACTAAATGAATTAGTCACTTCAAAGACTAATAGACACAGTTTATTGCTACAGTGGAGGAAAGAATACAAGTTAATTTAATGGTAGAGTATGTCCACTGCTATACATAATATAGCTCGGAATCCTAAAAAAATGAAGTTACTCAGGATTTGCATGTCTACATGTGCAAAAGATTTATCACCTAAAACGTGGAAGTATAGGCCGGAAAGCTCTCAAATTAAATAGGCTTATTCCTATATGAATTTTGGCCTCTTATTTCCCTTAAATTGGTCACAAAATGGTATCAATTAGAAATAAGTTACTTTAGATATTAAAATTCCAAATATGTTTGAGCTTGCCGCGCAGTTGCGCGGGCCAACCAGCTAGTTGCATATGAAGCAGCAGACTTAGACTTATAAGGACATTGTCATCTAGAATAAGAGAAGATGTTTTCAGAAGGTAGGTGGTAGATGAGAATATAAGAAAGATAAAATGAAAAGTTTTGTTTTTAGAAAACTGAATAAACATAGATTTTCAATCCTATGGTCAAACCTATTTCTATCCAAACCTATGGTTTCGAACCTACAGGCAACACAGTGCTCTGATACCATCTGTAGCGTACCTGCACTTAGAAATTGGCAAGGTACCTGTGTATAGTGCAAACCCCTGGATCGATTTATTTGCACACACAGTCTAAGATGAAATATCACAACATTGTATCAATTATTACACGCAGATCCAGTACTTAGGAAAATATCCTTTACAAATTGCATAGTGCGAAGCTAGCTTTTAAAGAGTAAAGCAGCGGAAATAAAAAATCTTCATGGAGTCCTCATCCTTTGCATGTGCCACAGGCGAAAACATGTTGGTTGCAGACTCGAAACCCTTAACGAAAACTCACTCGTCGTCAGAACAATCTGCAACAAATAAAATTTTGCAACAGAGTGGGTCAGATACCATTAAAAATGGATCTGGCAAGTGACACTATGTGGACACTTATTGGAATAACTCTATAGCCTATATGCATATTTGGCTGGTGGAGTTCAAGGTTATTTTGCATAAAAGCTAATTTTTCCTAACACTTTGTAAAACATTTTCTTCAAATGTTTGAGACAATATGGCATGAAATCCATAGTCTCGTCTACCCTTGTTCACCCATCAAAATTTTACTTAAGGAAATAAGATGTTGGGAGCCTCCGTTGCCATCCTTGATCAGCTGCTTCAATTGTCCGTAACCGGGGACACGGCTAAGTACTTAGTTTTAAACTCTGCAGAGGTTGTGCACTTTCACCATTAGACCCAACAAACCCAAACTATCCTCAAGCACTCAAATTGTGCTAAGGAAAAGGAGAGAGTTGAGACGAGACTTTTCAGAAGCATTTTCCCATCCCATACCGACTTGACGCGCTCCCATTCTAACCATTCTACCACCACCTGTCAAGTCGGGACGAGTCCACGCAACTTAATCCATCTAGCCAGAGCCCATATGACTAATGGCTGCACGGTAAGCAACTTCACTTAGAGAAACATTGGTCCCTTTAATCCTGGGTGGCAATCCACAAGTGAATAAACACTCAACTCTGGCAGCCATGCAATCCCAAATCCACCCAGGTGATAAATTAACTTAGTAGAATTTAAGCTTTGAATAAAACAAATTTGCATAGCATCAATAATTCTACCAAGTTATCAATAGGATTCTAGACACAACTAGTGTAAAGGAGATAGTAGTTTTAGCGTAGCAATACTATCCTACACATGCATATAAAGAAATACACTAAGTCATGCATAGAAAAATACTTAGGAATTTTATGGGGGTGTGCCACTTGCCTTGGCAAACAGAAGTACAGGTGTAGCAGTTGCAACCACCTTCGTCTCTCTTCGGAATTTCTAACAAGTTAAACAAACCACAAATAAACATACAATCATAATGCATCACTTAGAAAAATATGATATGCATGAGATGCAGAATGATACAAAGAATTATGATATGACAGACATGCAAACAAAATAAGGAAGAGACATAAACTAACTTAATCCATTTGGCTAAGTCAAAGTCAAGGTAGAGTAAAATAAATTTGATAAAACCACAACTTGAAGGTTGTAAGGCTACTCTAAGTCTTCACAAGTTTGGTCTTCAAATAATCTTCAACTCCTTTGCAGCTTCATGTATCTTCCATGGTCTTCAATTAGAACTCTAAGAACTTAGTCTTAATCACCAAGGACTTGGTCTATGTCCAAAGTGAGACAAAACTTAGAAAGAAAGAGAAGATAGAAAGAAAGGAGTAGTTGAATTTTCTCCAGGCTTCCTTGTTGCTTTCTCCTTGGTGTTTTGACTTCATTGAATTTTGTAGACTTGATGGTTCTGCATACTTGATGATGTTGGCAGCATCAAGGTTGGTCTTGAATATAACTTAGTCACCATGAAGTCTAAGAGAAAAAGGAAGAAAGAGAGAAAGGAAAGAAAGACTTAGAAAAATGTATGTGGTTGGTCTTCGTGAACTTCCCCTTGATTTTCTTCTAAGTACCTTGACTTTTTGGAGATGCTTCTGGAGTTTGTTTTTCTTGGCTAAGTCCTTCATTGGTCTTCTAACTTCATGTTGAATTCTCCCAGGATAACAATGCAATCTTCATTGGTCCTTCATTGTTTCCACTAATTTCTAACTTAGTGGTTTTTGACTAGGAGGGTTAAAAGGGCTAACAAGCATCACCTCCAAAATTCTAAGGACAAGATATGAATGCCATGCCATGCAAAATTACTCTAAGGCAATGCAGGCAAGTAAGATGGTTAAAATATAGCTAAGGACCAAGGTCAAACAATAAGTCAAAATAATTTCTAAGGAAAAGTAAACAAAATAAGAGGTGCTAGAATTTCTAAGGAAAATAAATCAAAACATAGTTGCTAAATTTTCTAAGGAAAAAGTGTTTGACAAAGGTGCTATCAATTTTTTTCTAAGGAAGAAAATATTTTGTTGAGAGGCCAAAAATATTCTAAGTTATTTCATAACTCGAAACATAAAAGAAAATATTTTTTAACATTATAATTAAAATACTACTACAAAGAGCATAACAACAAATAAATACCAAAATCGTATAAAATTACTTTACCAAAAATACTAGAGTGTTCCTACGACCAAAGATCAACTAAACAAATCCTTAGCAATTGGAATTACTCAAAAATCTATTTTTAAACTAAAGTTATGTAAAAAAATACTCGAACTTAGAGTTTCAAATTCATCGAAATTAAATTTCGGTAAAAGTTAAATATTTTAACAGATCTGAGCATATCACAATTTCCTGAATCCGTAGACGTAAAGTTTGTTAAATTTGGACATACGGTTTGAGAGATATGTATTTTACAAGTTTTAACAATTTTCTGGAATATTAAAACGAAGTGTTTGAAAATTCGAAATTTTTCAGAATCGAAAACGTGAAATCTTATTGCGGAAACAAATTCTACACATTTTTCTGAATCCAGCCATATGCGGTTTGAAAATTTTGGACGAAGAGATCTTTTTCTATAATTTTTGCAAGATCTGCTATTTTCTGAAAATTTAACTCGATTTAAAAAAAAACTGACTAGGCGCTGACTGCTGACGAGGCGCTGACGAAGCTGCTGACTGGGCATTGACTGGATCTGAGGATGTTGAGGCTGACGAGTGGGTCCCGGATGTCAGTTCAGAATAAATCGTAAAAAGGGGGTGGATTTGCACAGGTGGGATTCGAACTCAGGATCTCCTGGGTGCTGCGTGGGCTGCTAGCCACCGGGCCAGATAACTCTTTGTGATGGATACTACCACGGATTGTAAGTGAAGCAATGTGGAGACGCTTACCGGAAGGCGAACAAGGTATGTGTGCGTTCCTGGTCGCAGCACTTGTCTTCCGGTTTGTCAAAGATGTCTACGTAGCTTGCCTCCTCACTCCAAAGATGATGACACGCTCAGAAGTGTACTGGATACTTCCGGTCGCTGATGGTGTTGTAGATTCGATCACCGGACAATGGAGATGTTCCCGGATTATTCCGCGGATAAAATCAAATATGATGATGTCTAGTAGATCAAGGAAGGTGAGTACAGATAGGAGGACAAGGTTTCAGGTGTTGGTACGGACAGAAACGCTGGAGATCTTGATCGGATCTTGCAGAGGCGGCTCGGCGATCTCTGCGCGTTCTAGCCCGATCCTGCGAGTTAAGTGCAAGGAAAAAGATGTCAAATAGATGCACGGGAATTAGGAGAGTTCAGAAGACAAGGTTAGAGCGGCTGGGGTGCCTCGAGGCGACGACGACCTTGATCGGAAGTTTCGATGGCTGCAGCGGACGTCGATCGCGTTCCCGTCAAAAACGTGGCCAGATTTCGAGGAAAAAGGCGGCCCTGGGGTAGGAAGGGGTGCGGGGTATATAAGGGGGTGGAGTCTTGGGGCAGGGGTTAGGGTTTGAGTCGGTTTTGAAAGGATTTGGTTCGTTTTCGGTTCGGATTCGTTTTATCGAACAGCTTGCGTGCGTCTCCCGTCAGAAAAAAAAGACAAGAGGAAAAAGGAGAGGGCTGGCTGCTGCACGCGCGCGAGGGAAGATGGCCACGGCCTAGTTAGCGGCCCGTTTCTCTTTTTTTTTTGTTCTTTTTATTTTCCGATTTCTAAAAATCTTTCATAATTTTTGTTTTAAAAGTCCAAAACACCTCAAACCAGTTTCTAAAATTTTGTAAAATCAAGACCCATCTTTTAGAACTTTCAAATACACTTTTACAAAACATTTCAAAATTCGAATTTTAAAATATTGCATATTTGCTTGTTTGACACTTTTATGTCAAATTTTAAAATAGGGTTTTAAACAAATTAATTGTGGCTTAAATAAAATTAAATAAAATACCACAATTGTAAACATTTGAAAATAATTTATTTTCCAAATAAGTACAATCAAATCACAACCAAAATTTAGACTTAATAATTAAAACCATAATAATCAAAAACAATATATAGGGCATCCCCTGCCCTTTTTATATATTTTCTTAAATATGTTTTCAAGTGGAAATAATTCCCCACTTTTGAAATTTTCATATGCAAGCAATGCTATATGATGATGAATGCATGCATGATTTTTCTTTTCAAAGCAAAATACATAATAGTTTTCAAAAGTTTTAAATTTTTCTGATTTTTCAACTTTTTGAAAACTTGGGATGTTACATTTACAGCACACAACACACTTGTATACATATGGTATGGCACAACCTAGGTTTGGGTGGGGTTCCGACGCTCCGGGGCCCCGCTTCGGCGAAACCCTGAATCCGCTGGAAAAACCCTAACGTTTTCGTCTACCCCCATAGACGTGCGTCCAAAGGGGGTAGGCCAGTGGACTTTTTTGCTTGGTTGTGTTAGGTTAGGCCATAGGAAGGTGAGAAACCAAAGTCTACCCCAAATCAACACAAGATTCCTTCCGGTTCGCCCGAAAGGGGAGTTTTCACCTCTAAGTGTAGAAACTCACTAGAGAGAAAGTGAAGCCGGTCACACCCCGGAGTAGGATACCGGACATTTACAACACACAACACACTTGTATACATATGGTATGGCACAACCTAGGTTTGGGTGGGGTTCCGACGCTCCGGGGCCCCGCTTCGGCGAAACCCTGAATCCGCTGGAAAAACCCTAACGTTTTCGTCTACCCCATAGACGTGCGTCGAAAGGGGGTAGGCCAGTGGAATTTTTTGCTTGGTTGTGTTAGGTTAGGCCATGGGAAGGTGAGAAACCAAAGTCTACCCCAAATCAACACAAGATTCCTTCCGGTTCGCCGAAAGGGGAGTTTTCACCTCTAAGTGCAGAAACTCACTAGAGAGAAAGTGAAGCCGGTCACACCCGGAGTAGGATACCGGACATTTACAACACACAACACACTTTTATACATATGGTATGGCACAACCTAGGTTTAGGTGGGGTTCCGACGCTCCGGGGCCCCGCTTCGGTGAAACCCTGAATACGCTGGAAAAACCCTAACGTTTTCGTCTACCCCATAGACATGCGGCGAAAGGGGGTAGGCCAGTGGACTTTTTTGCTTGGTTGTGTTAGGTTAGGCCATAGGAAGGTGAGAAACCAAAGTCTACCCCAAATCAACACAAGATTCCTTCCGGTTCGCCCGAAATGGGAGTTTTCACCTCTAAGTGCAGAAACTCACTAGAGAGAAAGTAAAGCCGGTCACACCCCGGAGTAGGATACCGGACATTTACAACACACAACACACTTGTATACATATGGTTTGGCACAACCTAGGTTTGGGTGGGGTTCCGATGCTCCGGGGCCCCGCTTCGGCGAAACCCTGAATTCGTTGGAAAAACCCTAACGTTTTCGTCTACCCCCATAGACGTGCGTCGAAAGGGGGTAGGCCAGTGGACTTTTTTGCTTGGTTGTGTTAGGTTAGGCCATGGGAAGGTGAGAAACCAAGGTATACCCCAAATCAACACAAGATTCCTTCCGGTTCGCCCGAAAGGGAAGTTTTCACCTCTAAGTGTAGAAACTCACTAGAGAGAAAGTAAAGCCGGTCACACCCCGGAGTAGGATACCGGACATTTACAACACACTTGTATACATATGGTATGGCACAACCTAGGTTTGGGTGGGGTTCCGACGCTCCGGGGCCCCACTTCGGCGAAACCCTGAATCCGCTGGAAAAACCCTAACGTTTTCGTCTACCCCCATAGACGTGCGTCGAAAGGGGGTATGCCAGTGGACTTTTTTGCTTGGTTGTGTTAGGTTAGGCCATAGGAAGGTGAGAAACCAAAGTCTACCCCAAATCAACACAAGATTCCTTCCGGTTCGCCCGAAAGGCGAGTTTTCACCTCTAAGTGGAGAAACTCACTAGAGAGAAAGTGAAGCCGGTCACACCCCGGAGTAGGATACCGGACATTTACAACACACAACACACTTGTAAACATATGGTATGGCACAACCTAGGTTTGGGTGGGGTTCCGACGCTCCGAGGCCCCGCTTCGGCGAAACCCTGAATCTGTTGGAAAAACCCTAACGTTTTCGTCTACCCCTATAGACGTGCGTCGAAAGGGGGTAGGCTAGTGGAATTTTTTGCTTGGTTGTGTTAGGTTAGGCCATAGGAAGGTGAGAAACCAAAGTCTACCCCAAATCAACACAAGATTCCTTCCGGTTCGCCCGAAATGGGAGTTTTCACCTCTAAGTGCAGAAACTCACTAGAGAGAAAGTAAAGCCGGTCACACCCCGGAGTAGGATACCGGACATTTACAACACACAACACACTTATATACATATGGTATGGCACAACCTAGGTTTGGGTGGGGTTTCGACGCTCCGGGGCCCCGCTTCGGCGAAATCCTGAATCCGCTGGAAAAACCCTAACGTTTTCGTCTACCCCCATAGACGTGCGTCGAAAGGGGGTAGGCCAGTCAGCAAAATTACATTAAGAAAGTTTTTCATCGTTTTAACATGCATGATGCAAAGTCTGTTAGTACTCCTATTGCTCCTCACTTTAAATTGTCACCTGAACAATGTCCTAGTACGGATGAGGATTTTGAGTACATGTCTAGAGTTCCATATTCTAGTGCTGTTGGTTCGTTAATGTATCCCATGGTCTGCTCACGTCCAGATTTATTATATGCTATGAGTTTGGTTAATAGATATATGGCTAATCCTGGTAAAGAACATTGGAAGGCTGTTCAGTGGATTTTCAGGTACCTTCGTGGCACATCCAATGCTTGCCTCAAGTTCGGCAAGACTGATGAGGGACTCGCGGGCTATGTGGATTCAGATTTTGCTGCCGATTTGGATAAGAGGAGATCCTCACAGGTTATGTGTTCACGCTTGGTGGTTGTGCCGTGAGTTGGAGGGCAACATTGCAATCTGTTGTTGCCCAGTTACCACTGAAGCAGAGTACATGGCTATTGCTGAAACATGTAAAGAATCGGTTTGGCTGAAAGGTTTGTTTGGTGAGCTTTGTGGAGATGATACTTGCATTAACCTGTTTTGTGACAGTCAAAGTGCTATTTACTTACTAAGGATCAGATGTTCCAAGAGAGAACAAAGCACATTGACGTCAAATACCATTATGTGCGTGATGTTGTTGCAAAAGGTAAGCTGAAGGTATGCAAGATAAGTACTCATGATAATCCTGCTGATATGATGATAAAGCCAGTTCCTGTTACTAAGTTCGAGATTTGCTCGGGCTTAGTTGGTATCACTGTCTAGCCCAAGAGGCTATTTGGCGCCGAAGGTGTTTTCTTTGTTGTTTCAGGGTAAAGTTTCGTTCATGCTACAAGATTTTGTGTCAAGGTGGTGTGTGTGTTTTATTTTTGTGGTGATCCAAATTCGTTTATACTGATGAAGGCCAACTTGTGACGAAGGAGAGCTGGCCCATCCGGGATGCACGGAGGGGGTGCGGGGGGTGGCAGCCCCCCGTGGTACGGTACGGATCGTTTCCGGGTCGGACTGCAGCCGACCTAGGTTTTATGCCACCATATATACATCTTGTAAGCCGCCTGTTGGGGTAAGCCATACATTGTAAACCCACGGCGTTTGTAACCTCACCCGATATAGTGAAGTATTGCTGGCTGGCGCCCGTGGTTTTTCTTCTCCATTGTTGGAGGGGTTTTCCACGTTAAAATCTCATATCCTCATTGGTTTGGTTTGATCGTTTCGCACTTGGTCGTTTCTTTGCTATGTTTATATCAATCTGATGGTGTGGTGGGTCCTAGATGTCAGCGAGGGTATGGTGTGTTACCTTATCCAGGTGTGTGCACGGCAGCGAGTGGGAGCATGCCACGTGTGTTCTTAAACTGGAGCCCACTGCTGCCGCGTCCACAGCCATGAGAAAAAGCTAGCAGGAGCCCAGCAGCTAGCTCATTTCTGCCCACCCAATCCAGCTCTCGCTCCTGAGCCCAAGCAGCAGACACGCACATCTATTTCTCCTTTTTTTCGCCACCAGGGATCCACCGGAGGAGCTTGAACCAGCAAGCGGGAGGAAGCGCCTGCAGGATGCCACGGCGAGCTGTAGCTTCTTGTTGATGCGAGATTCCCAATGGCGCTCTGCTTCTCCGCCGCCATCACCACAACCACGGCCGGCGGCGGCAAGGGACGGAGGCGTCAATTGGTAAGTCCACTTACGTCGCTTAGCTTCTTCGCCTTCTCTTCTCCAACAGAGTGGTACCTGACAGAATCAGTGTTGATGGCCTGCAGGCAGCCAAGGTTCTGGGCGCGGCGACGACATTCGACCCGGCGAAGCTGACGGTGCAGTTCGCGGGGGAGGACCCTCGCCGGCCGGGCTTCCCGCGTGCATACACCCTGAGCCACTGCGACTTCACGGCCAACCTGACGCTGGCGGTGTCGGAGACCATCACCAGTGAGCAGCTCCGGCGGTGGCAGCGGGACGACGTCTTCGCCGAGTGGAAGGAGATGACGAGCTCCGGCAGCGGCGAGATGACCCTGCACCTGCACTGCCACGTGAGCGGGCCGAACCCGCTGCAGGAGCTGGCGGCGGGGTTCCGGTACTACGTCTTCTCCAAGGAGCTGCCGCTGGTGCTCAAGGCGGTGCTGCACGGCGACGGCGCGCTCTTCGCCGATCGGCCGGAGCTCATGGAGGCCAAGGTGTGGGTGCACTTCCACTCCTCCGCCAGGAAGTACAACCGGATCGAGTGCTGGGGACCCCTCCGAGAAGCTGCAAAGGTAATTCAGTTTCTTCTTCTTCATAACACATTGCTCCATATATACACGGTGAATTCTGAATTTCTGATTGTGGATGAATGAATTGCAGAGGAATCTGCTGGATGGGCGGCTCGACGAGCTGCAGCGCGAGACCACCAACAGACCAAGGAAATGGAGCATATTCGACGCCCTAGTCTCGTTTCTCCTATGATCGAATCAGACCTGATCCGATTCAATCCGGGTACATATGTGTACATTACGATTTGAGAGATAGGCAAGCAATCTTTCATGCTTTGGTGTCTCTGGTCATTCCTTGACAAGAAGAGAAAACTCTATAAGACGCCCTTCAGAGATACATTATTACCAGGCAAGAATTTGATTGATCTCTTAATTATTGAGAGGAATCAAGCTGACATTTGCATGTTTCTGTCTGCTACTGGAATAACATCATCTGCCTTTTTCACCTGGACAACTCTTCAAGTATATATATAATCATTACTATATATTCTTAAATGAAAGCTGATTCGATACATACTTGTTATATCTCACTCACAGAAAAACTCACACAAACTGAGTTGCAGAAACATAGCTAAGCTCATGCCCAGTGAACTAACTTAATTAACCACTTCCGTATGAAATCTCAACGACAAGTAGAGTGGACTATGTATGGCCATGGCCATTTGTCGATAACTTGATGATCAACATGTGTAGGTGACATTGGCAAACAACTTTTACCATGTATACTAAGTGTGATGTACTTATTTTGTTGGAATTGCGCAAATTATAGACCCTTGGAAAGCTAATGAAATTACACTACTTTTTTTATATAAATTTTCAAAAAAAAATCTTTCTAAACCTTTTGCGGAAATGAGGTAAATGATATATGTTTCGTCGGAAAGGTATTGAATTTCCATAAAAAAATTGTATATAAGTTTTTGCAAATGTCCTAAGGTTCAAAAATAATTTTAAAAACACTAAAACCCACATCTAATAAAGAACAACGAAGGTATTTTTTCCACAACTTTTCCACATCGTCGAAATGATGCAAATGATATGAAGTTGGAAGTTATTGAGTAGACGCTCTATAGAATGTGTTTGAAAAATCCTTACCATTTTATAGAAGCTTTACAATATCAAAGTCCTATTGAGGTCACATGCACCAAACAGTGTTTACCACAAGTATCAAATGCCATATCGGAATCGTCGGACTGACTCGAATGACATACCGTCGAAATATATGAACGATGGTTTAAGTTTATTTTTAATTTTTTGCGGAAAAGGCTTAAGGCTATATATTATCTGAAACCAGCCCTTACAAGAATATCCTTACAAAAAATAGAAATAAAACACAAGTTCTTGAAAAGTTCAGCACCATCTTCTTTCTGCATCCCTCGACGTCGCGCTGTGAGCAAAGCTCGATGCCGTCTCTTGGCCTCTGGCGTAGCGAAGCTCATGTTGGAGAAAGCTTGAAAAAACACAGGCACTTGTATACAACTATGTGATAGTAAGATATATAACTTCAAGCACGCAGGTTATCACTAATGTAGTTGCATAAGTAAGGACCTAGCTCAGGTATAGAAATAATCAAGTAACACGGAGACGATGATTTATCCCCAAAGTTCAGTTGCCAATGGAAGCTAGTCTCGTTGGAGAGGTGGAGTCACAATGATCCCCAATAACCCCAAGGCTCAACTTATTTTGCTCGTGCCTCCACCAATGCAAAGTGCCATGATCCATGATGAGACCGTTGAGGGTGGTCACCAAATCAGTAAAAGGTTGGGGCAATCTCCACAACTTAATTGGAGCCTCCCAACAATATCCCGGAAGCTCCGAAAGCTACGAGGACAACAACGACCATCTATGTCTTGGAACAAGCTCTAGAGAACCCAAACATAAGAGCAATAAGCTTCTCAACTTTCACTTCCACGAATCACCATACAGAACTCAAACCGATACAACCTAGAGCACAAGAAGTGATCAAATTCTTCACTCTCAAATCACACCAAAACAAGTAATACTATGGAGAAACAAGAGAGGACGAACAAAGGAGGAGAATACCAAATCTCTCCACGATCAAGATCCAAATGATTCCCCTCACTAAGAGGGGAGATGGACTGGTGGAGTAGTAGAGCTAGATCTCCTCTCTCTCTCTCTCTCTCTCTCTCTATGGAGGAATAGAGAAAAGACAAGCTACAAGAGGTCAACAATTGAGGTAAAACCATGCTCAAGAGTTGGGAATAATTTGGGAAAGAAGGCCCGTTAAATCGGTTTCCACGAAATCTACGAGTCGGAGAGCAGCTTCAGGAAACTTAGTCTGGAGTCTCTAGCCTGGCCCGGAATCTTTGGTCCCAAGGGACCAGAAACTCCGACATGGTAGGTGACTCATGGAGTCTCTGGTCTAAGATTTCGCCCCTGCTCCGGAATGGCTCAAGAGTCCAGACCGTCACACCACTTTGCGCAGCTCTGAGTCTAGTCTAGGAATAATAATGCCGGAGTCTCCGGGTGATCAGACCCCGAAGTCTACGGTGTTAGTGGAGTTTCTAGACTGATGCAGCGGAGCCTCCAGACATTTTTCTAACAACAGAAAAGTCAAACCGGAAATGCTATAACTTTCTCATCCGAACTCCAATTAAGATGAACTAGTTTTAATGGAAAGGTAACAACAAAACCTATCACCCAAGCCCGCTTACCCAAGTTTGTCTACTCATGCATGCTTACCTCAGACTGCTTACACATGCCTTCTTACTTAGGCCTGTTTACCCAAGACTGATTGCCTACGGAATTTGGTCACGGCTTGATGAATGCCAAATCCAATTTATCTAATATTGGACTAGATTTTATCTTTATTATTGGAACTACAGATTAGGGCAAACCAAGTAATCTAGAGGCAGATTGCTAGGAGTTGCAAGAAGTCTATGATTTTGTTCCACAAGCGAGTAATAGGAACAAACTATGCACAAACTGCAGAGATGTGGCATTAAAATACAGATTGCACAAATAAATGCCAGAAATACAAAGATGTCACTCGTAAGTGCTTAATCATAGTGATGATACCAAATAGAGAGGCTCGTGACTTTGATTCGGGGAATAACATTTCGGCATAAGATGAAAATGGCACAGGAAACACATTGTGGAACAGTGGGGACTGACCGGCCATGGCTGGCTCCACTGGCGGCTGATACTCTCTGCTTGTGCAGCTCGTGAGGTTGCTGATACAACGGCACCAGCAACACCCTTTTTCGATCTTCAGAAGGTTGCTGAGACAACGGCGCCAGCAACACCCTGCAGATCCAAACTTAGGCTGGCTCTTAGGGGGGAGCAGCAATCCAACATAGATGTGTCTGAAATCTGAACTTTGGGAAGTAGAAGCGACATTTCGTTTACTTTTAATAAATCTGGCAACTAGAGAGAAGCTCCAAGAGGGGCCAATCTTGATACTCCAAGATGCCGGTCTTTTTTTTCGGAACTGAAGATGCCGGTCTTGAGTTAACGTTGTGTCTATCAGTATGTTCCCCAGTTCCAACTCATCCATGGGCCATGCCCATGCAGCCCAAAAACAGAACGCATCCATGGAAATATGAGATTTTTCGTTACGGCTTTGACCTACATACGTGCGGTGGTGTTGGCTTTGGGTGTCTGTAGATCATAGCCTCCCGCCGCGAGGGCACGAAATTTCGAAACCCTAGCCGTACGTACGGCGAGTGATTCCATGGCGCTGCGCAACCTGGCAACGAGGATGCGGAACCCGGCCGCCGCCGCGGCTGCTCTCCGTGTACCCCGTGTCTCGCCTCCTGCGGCCGGCACCCGCCCAACGAGGTTGTACTACACCAGCCAGGTCCGTCGTTCCCTCGCTGCCGCTCAAGCTCAACGAATCACTACCCAGAGCTTTCTTTCTTTATTGCGCTGCTCTCCCAGCTATTGTCCAATCTATCAATTAGCGATTGCGTTAGTTCATGTCTTTGGGTCTCTTTTCTCTTTCTTGCCTACAAAGTCTACCATGTATACTTAAAATTGACATATAAGCTTCATCGATTCACCCCGTTGAATTTGGTGTAGTCTTGGCATCATGGGCAACTAAGTTCAGTTCCGGCAATTTATGCTGGTTTTCTGATGCGCATAATCGCTTACCTGATTGCTTTCAAAGTTTCAACAGCCAAAATCAGGGTTTTTGCTTGGAAACTGGCTTCAAACTCTCTTGGGGTGCAGGAAAACATAAGTAAAAGATTCAAGAAAGATCCACCGACTTGCACCTATGTGGGAGAGAACCAGAGTGTGCTTATCACGCTGTGATGTCCTGCACAAAAGCTCTCGCTCTAAGGCAAGCCATGAGAGAGATCTGGACCTTGCCGAAGGAAGAAGACCTGAGGAAAAATGGACAAGAATGGGCCCTTAACATCCTAAACTCCCAAACCAAAGAAATGAGATCCAACCTACTGTTCATCTGGTCGAGAGCTTTGGCACCTCAGAAATGATGCCATATTCGGCAAAGGAGATGCTACGATTAGCAACTCGGCAAATTTTATCCACATCTATTTGAATACCTCTGTTCAAATTAGGAAGGGCTGGAATGCTCTTGACCGTAAAGGGAAAGGTAATTTTTTTGATAATGATGTAACTGAACCTTGTGTTACTAACACCTCTGCTTGTATACAGTGGTCTAGACCAGATGAGGGATGGGTAAAGATCAACACCGACGCGGCCTTCAACCTGGAGACCGAGGCTAGTCATTGGGGTGCCATCATCAGAGACCATTCTGGTGATATCATCCTCTCTGCTTGGAGCCCGATCGACAGATGCCAGTCAGCTGAGGGAGCCGAAGCTATCGCTGCCTTGGAAGGCATCAAGCTGACGTCGAACCTCGACTTGCAGGTCATTCTGGAGAGCGATTGTAAAAATGTAATTTCGGCTGTGAACTCAACTACCTGGGGGAGATCTCCTGCGAGCTTCGTCTATGAGGAAGCTCACCAAGCGATTCAGAACCTGGAGTATTTCAAGGCACAGCATATTCCCAGATCGGCAAATTCTGCTGCTCATGTTTTAGCTGCTTTCTGTAGAAATTCTGGTACTTATGGTGTTTTACAGTTCTCTGCCCAGCCTGCGTGCTGAAACATGTCATTCATGATTGTAATCCTGATTCTGTCCCTTAATTTATATATAAAACCATTCAAAAAAAAGTTTCAACAGCCAGTTATAATCTGGGCATGACATGATTTGTGCCTCCATCACATCCTCTCGAGACATGTGATAGGATTGAAGATTGTTGGCATCAACCCTGCACATTCAGTAGGTTCCGTGTTTCCTTCAGTAGGTTCAGGTTTCAGGTCTTGCACTTGTTTTTCTGTCAGGGTTTCAGTCTATGACTTAGTCGTCAGGATTAGTCGTTATTTCTGTAAAAAATAGAGCAAGTCTGTTGTAGCCACGATCTGCTCGTGGTATGGCGCAAGGATACCGGATAACGGGGATCACCATTGTTAGATGTGTATAGCTTTACTGTTCATCTACTGTTCACCACATGTATATGTACTGGCCTTTGGCCCCATTGAAATACAGTTGCTCATTTGTCCAATATGGTATCACAGCACAGGTGTTGCTCTCCTCTCTTCCGCTCCCGCACGTTGCCCCGAGCAACTCCGTGTCGTCCCACCTCCATCGACCTGCCGTGCCGCCGCCATCCCGGCCTGCCGCGCTGCCGTCCCGCGCCGCCGCCATCCCGGCCTGCCGCGCCGCCATTCCGGCCTGCTGCGGCCGCCTCCCGTCCGGCTTGCCTCCATGGCCTGCTGTCGTCCCGGCCTTGTCCGGCCCGTCGTGGTCGTCGACCTTGCCCGCCTCCGGCCGTTGCCCCGCCCGGCCCCGCCGCTGCGGGCTGCTGCTCCGCCGGCTTGCTCACTCACCATCGACGGAGCTGACTCCAGAATCGCCCGGTTCTCGCCCGGTGCTGATCCGGAATTCATTCCGGAAAATTCCGGATTTCATACCAGGGCCCGGAAAATTCCGGATTTGAAACTGGATTCCAAGAGAGCAGAAAGCTCGTGATGTCTCCTTCGGGCTATGTTGCTATTCCTCGGTGCTCTGTGATCTTTGATGGCACCAACTACGCCGACTTTGTGGGCTTTATGTGTGTCCACATGTGTGGCCTCCTGCTGTGGGGTGTTCTCTCTGGCGAGGTCTCCTGTCCGCCGTACCCCGTTGCTCCTGTGGCTCCCACCCCACCGGTGCCACCCGTTCTTGCCGCTGATGCTTCTCAGGCTGATCGGGATGCCGCCAAGAATGCTGATGATCTTGCAGTTGAAGCCTATGACCAGCAGGTATCGGATTACTCGGAGTCTCTCTCCATCTATCGGGATGCTCTGTCTGTTTACACTCAGTGGTACAATGATGATGCTCGTGTTGCTGCCGTCCTCACTGCTAGTGTTCTACCCCAGTTTGCCTCTGAGTTTATGGGGCTGGGCGCTGCTGTTGCGATGTGGACTTATCTTTGTCAGCGCTATCAGCCCTCTGGTGATGCTCTCTACCTATCTGTAGTGCGTCAGGAGCATGATCTTCAGCAGGGTGACTCTACTGATGATCAGTTCTACACACAGTGCTCTGCCATCTGGCGTCAACTTGACTCTCTGAGGACAGTTGTTTGTGGTGCTTGTCGCTGCTGTCAGTCAGTGAGGTCAGATTTGGAGTTTCAGCGTGTCCATGAGTTCTTGTCTCGCCTCCGTACAGAGTTTGAGCCTCGGCGTGCTCACCTGCTTGCCCGTGGTCGTCATGTTCCTATATCAGAGGTGCTTGCAGAGCTTCGAGCTGAGGAGACACGTCTCTGTTCTGCTGGTTTGCTTATGGTTCCCATTGTGCTCTCTGCCCAAGCTCATGTGTCGTCTGCTCCACCGCTGCTCCCCACTCCCTCAGGGGGGTGAGCGGGCGCCCGCCTTATGCACGATCAGGTCGGCGCTCTTACACCTTCTGTGGCTACTGCAAGAAGCCGGGTCACCCAGAGTCTGACTGTCACCAGAAGCAGCGTGACCTGAGTCGCTCCTCTACTGCATCACTCACAGACCAGGACATTGTGCGGCTCAAGCGTATACTGGCTTCCTCGGGTTCTTCCTCGACAGGCACTGCTGCCTCCCTGACTGCTTCCACTACTGCTGCTCCGCCACCACCGCCTACAGTCAGGTACATCTCCGTGGGTTCTGGATTCTGGAGCTTCCTTTCACATGTCTTCTGATTCTTCTGCTCTGTCTTCTTTTCGACCTCTTGATTCTCCTGTCAATGTTCTTACTGCCGACGGCACACCGCTTCCTGTTGCTAGTCGTGGCACTCTTTCTACTCCGTCTTTCTCTGTTCCTGGTGTTTCTCATGTTCCTCGTCTTACCATGAATCTTTTCTCTGCTGCTCAACTTGCTGATTCTGGTTGTCGTGTCATTCTTGATCCCGACTCTTGCTCTGTTCAGGATCATCGCACCAAGGCTCTAGTTGGAGCTGGCCCTCGGCGCCATGATGCTCAGGGCCTTTGGGAGGTTGACTGGCTTCGTGTTCCTTCCGCTGCCACCACACCCGCCAGCTCGCATGCTCTTGCTACCTCCTCCTCTGCGTCCTTCCAACAGTGGCATCATCGACTTGGTCATATATGTGGCTCTCGCTTGTCCTTGCTAGTGCATCAAGGTGTCTTAGGGTCTGTCTCTGGCGATATATCTTTACATTGTAATGGTTGTAAACTTGGCAAACAGATTCAATTACCTTATCCTACGAGTGAGTCATTAGTACAGAACGACACATCGGAAACGGGCCAAAAACCCTTTCGGCAACGGAGAAAGGGTCTGTGTCCCCGCCTCTGTCACTGATGTGAAGGCCTTCATCGGTAACGGAGGCCAAAAACCGTTTCCGATGAGGTCTCCATTTAGCAACGGTTGTGCGCAGACCTCCGTTTCCTTAGTTTTCCTTCATCAGATACGGAGTTTGCCATCCACCCGTTTGCACTGAGCATTTCTCATATTTCGGTTACAGGATGCCACGTTTACAAATGCCACTAGATACTTAAAATCTCACAGCACAAGCTCAAATACTAAAACGGTAACAGATTTCATTCATATCACAATGTAACTTTACATTTCCATCACAATTTCACCTTTACAATTGCATCACATGATGTGACAAACATAAGAGGCAAAACGATAACAGATTTCATCTATACTAAGCCTATCATGTCAAAGGACGGAAAGAATATATGATTTCTTCCCTACATCCTTTTCCACAATCCTCGCAGGTGTCACTCTAGCTATCTCTTCTTATCTCAACTTCTTGAGAGAAGGATGTTGAAGCTTTGTACCCTATACATTAGTAAATAGAGTTACAATTGTTAAATACATATGCTAAAACAAATACACTATGAATTTAAGCAAACTGAAACGATATCTTACCTATGTCTTGAGGTGGCTCTTATTGATGAACCGGAGCAGCCAACACACGGCTTGTCAACAAGATATTGCGATGTCAGAAGCTTCATAGGATGCCTGACAACGATCATCCTTTCCATGGAGGCCACCACGGGCTCTGGATTTTTTATGCAGTGTCACCGAAATCTAATCTAATACGTCACCAATGTGACATTTCGGCAACACTGTATAAAACACTCTTACTTAAAAAAGTATTTTATGCAGTGTACCAAAACGTCACAATAGCGACGGTGGATATGTATGGTGGAGTTTGAAAGAGAACAGCTTGATATCCCTAAATGTAAATAAGGATTTATGTTAGTTCTGACACTACTAGATAGAATAAACAATTTAACACAATAATATGAAGTATACAGTAGTATATAGTGTGTACTGACCTGGGTATATAATTGGAGGCCATTATGGGAAAGTCAACAAACACTACTCTCTTGAATAATGTTCGTTGTTTGTTCTGTGTCTCCGACTTTTTTATGCAGTGTCACCGAAATAGACTCCTGTTTTCACATGGACTAGTTAGCTAAACTACAACCGGTTGCAAGTGCACAATAGTCAAGTTAACTACATCAAGAAATGATCTATATAGAACTACCGGATGTGAACTGAACTACTTTCAACAAGTTAGCTAAACTAAAACTAGTTGCAAGTGCACAATAAGCAAGTTAACTACATCAAGAAATGATCTAGATAAAACTACCGGATGTGAACTGAACTACTATCAACAAGTAAGCTAAACTACAACTAGTTGCAAGTGCACAATAGGCAAGTTAACTACATAAAGAAATGATCTAGATAGAACTACCGGATGTGGATCTGATACCTTCTTCACGTCGTCATTGGATCGATCTAGCAGATCCGGAAGTGGTGGAGGCAGAGGAAGCGGACAGAGCGACGACCTCGCCGTGTCGGGCGAGATGGCTAAGACCTCGCCGTGTCGGGGGACATGGCGAACACCTCGCCGTGTCAGGGGAGATGGCGAAGACCTCGCCGTGTCGGGGGAGATGGCGAAGACCTCGCCGTGATAGCCGTCGTCTGGGCGGAGACGGCGCCGCCACGGCGCCGGCGATGGCCGCAACGCTAGGAGGCGCCGCCACGAACAGATCTACATACTGGGACAGAGTGAGGAAACGAGTGTTAGGTTTTGCTCTGTACGCCCATATATATAGGTAAAACATAGGAAACGGTCATAGGAAACGGTTATTTAGAAGGACCGTTTCCTTTGTGTTTCTTCCACTGAGGTGTGGGATCTACGCGCCCACTCTGTGAAATTTCTTCTACTCTCTGGAATAATATTTTCCTAATCTCTACTATATGGAGAAAACCACTTATAGGATTTATTAATATTAGTGATTACTACATTACATACGCAGTACATATTAATAATAATAAAGTAAATTACAGTTGGAGAACTTATAGAACTACTAATAACTACTTATTTTTCTTGCGCCCTGCTTCCGCGCAATCCTCGTCCTTCTCACGGCCTCGCTTATTGGGGGCCATTGGAGGTGGTGGTGGCGGCGGCAGCAGCATATCGGAGGCAGTGGCGGCGGCTTTCTTCTCCGTCGCCGGGCCTCCCTTCTTCGGGACCGACGCCTCCGCCTCGTCCTCCTCGTCGTCCTCCTCCTCCTCCTCCTCCTTCTCCTCTTCGGTTGACTCATCATCAGAATCAACCTTCGGCGGGCCCAGCATCAAGGTGGGATCATGGAAGTTGGCGTATTCGTCGTCGCTCGTCTCCGGCGTCGGTCCTTCAACGGACTCGCCGCTGACGGGGGGACTGTCCCGCGGCGACTCAGTGTGCTCCTGTGTGTCATTGCTGCTAGGCATCTTGGAAACGGACACCCAAAAGTCACCGTTGCTATAGAGGAACATATCGGAAACGGAGCCATAATTAAGACCGTTGCCAATACTATGGGTAACGGAGTTAATACTTTCTCCGTTACCTATGTTGACGGGCCAGCCGCGGCCCAGGTCAGGTTTGTACGCACTGGCCGCGCGGAAAGCGCGATTCTCTGTCGCCTAACGCCTGCCGTTTCCATAGAGGGGTATCCGATATGTCGTTCTGTACTAGTGAGTCAGTCTCTCAGCGTCCTTTCGACTTAGTGCATTCTGATATATGGGGTCCTGCTCCCTTCGATTCGAAAGGTGGTCATCGCTACTATGTTCTATTTATTGATGACTTCTCTCGCTATACTTGGCTCTATTTTATGAAATCTCGCAGCGAGGTTCTCCCTATATACAAGCGATTTGCTGCCATGGTACACAACCAGTTTTCCACGCCCATTCGTGTTTTTCGTGCTGACTCGGCTGGTGAGTATATCTCCCAGATGTTGCGTGGTTTTCTTGCTCAGGAGGGTACTCTTGCCCAGTTCTCTTGTCCTGGTGTCCATGCTCAGAATGGCGTTGCTGAGCGCAAGCATCGCCACCTCCTTGAGACGGCTCGTGCGATGATGATCGCTGCCTCTCTTCCTCCCCACTTTTGGGCTGAGACTGTTTCCGCATCCACCTGTCTTATCAGCATCCAGCCTTCGGCTGCCTTGCAGGGTGGTATCCCCATGGAGCGTCCCTCGGGTCGTTCTCCTGACTACTCATCTCTTCGCATGTTTGGGTGTGTGTGCTATGTTCTCTTAGCTCCCGCGAACGCACCAAATTGACCGCTCAGTCGGTTGAGTGTGTCTTTCTTGGCTATAGTGATGAGCACAAGGGCTATCGATGTTGGGATCCTATTACTCGTCGGCTCCATATTTCCCGTGATGTCACCTTTGATGAATCTCGTTCATACTATCCGCGTCGTACCGTCTCGGCCTTTTCGGTGGAGGATTTCTCCTTCCTTATGCTTCCCGACACATCTCCCTCTGTGCCTCATGTTCCTCCTCCACCTCCACCTCCGCCGAGTCCCACTGTTCCTCATACACCTTCGACACCATCCTCTTCTCCTCCCTCGCCACCTCCCTCTCCAGTGCATCCTATCCTCTCTCCCTTTCCTCTCCACTACACTCGTCGCCCTCGTGTTGAGGATGATCCCTCTGACATGCCCTCTACTTCCGGAAAGCCACCTTCCCGTGTACACCGGTTCATAACCTTCGTTCTCGGCCTTCGTTATGGTCTCCTGATCGCTATTCTCCTTCTCAGTTTGGTCTTTCGGCTGTTGTTGAACCCTCTTCCTATCGGGATGCCATGGCTCAGTCTGAATGGCAGCTTGCGATGGCTGAGGAGATTGCTGCACTTGAGCGCACTGGCACGTGGGATCTGGTTTCCCCTCCTCCTGGTGTTCGTCCCATCACATGTAAGTGGGTCTATAAGATCAAGACTCGCTCCGATGGTTCTCTTGAGCTCGGTTTGTGGCTCGTGGCTTTCAGCAGGAGTACGGACGTGATTATGATGAGACGTTCGCTCCCGTTGCCCACATGACCACTGTTCGCACTCTTCTCGCTGTGGCTTCTGTTCGTTATTGGTCTGTGTCTCAGCTTGACGTCCAAAATGCTTTTCTCAATGGTGAGTTGCGTGAGGAGGTTTATATGCAGCCACCACCGGGGTACTCTGTTCCTGATGGTATGGTCTGCCGTTTTCGGCGCTCTCTCTATGGCCTTAAACAAGCCCCTCGCGCCTGGTTTGAGCGTTTCACCTCTGTGGTGACTGCCGCTAGTTTCTCGCCTAGCGACCATGACCCCGCGTTGTTTGTCCACACCTCACCTCGTGGTCGGACGCTCCTCCTCTTATATGTTGATGACATGATCATTACTGGCGACGACCCTGAGTATATTGCCTTTGTTAAGGCCCGCCTCCGTGAGCAGTTCCTGATGTCTGATATTGGTCTTCTTCGCTATTTTCTCGGGATTGAGGTCTCTTCGACTTCTGATGGATTCTTCATCTCCCAAGAAAAATATATTCAGGATCTTCTTGCTCGTGCCGCTCTTGGTGATGAGTGCACTGCTGAGACTCCTATGGAGCTCAATGTTCAGCTTCGTGCTACTGATGGTGATCCCCTCACAGACCCCACACGCTATCGCCACCTTGTTGGGAGCCTTGTCTACCTAGCTGTCACTCGTCCAGATATATCATACACTGTCCACATTCTGAGTCAGTTCGTTTCAGCTCCCAGCTCTGTCCACTATAGTCACCTCCTTCGTGTTCTCCGATATCTTTGTGGCACGATCTCTCCTCGCCCTTTCTTTCCTCGCTCCAGCTCTCTCCAGCTCCAGGCCTATTCTGATGCTACGTGGGCTAGTGATCCTTCTGATCGCCGCTCGTTGTCTGCCTATTGTGTTTTTCTTGAAGGATCTCTCATTGCCTGGAAGACGAAGAAGCAGACTGCAGTTTTCCGCTCTAGTGCAGAGGCTGAGTTGCGAGCGATGGCTATGTTGACGGCTGAGGTGACCTGGTTGCGATGGTTACTAGAGGATTTTGGTGTTACTGCTGCTACACCGACTCCTCTATTGTCAGACCGTACAGGTGCTTTCAGCATTGCGCGTGACCCGGTGAAGCATGAGCTCACCAAGCACATCGGTGTCGATGCCTCCTTTGTGCGTGTTGCTGTGCAAGACCAGCTTCTTGTTCTTCACTATGTGCCCTCTGAGTTACAGCCAGCGGATTTCTTCACGAAGGCACAGACTCGAGCGCAGCATGGGTTCTTTCTCTCCAAACTCAGTGTTGTTGATCCACCATGAGTTTGAGGGTGGGTGTTAGATGTGTATAGCTTTACTGTTCATCTAATGTTCACCACATGTATATGTACTGGACTTTGGCCCATTGGAATACAGTTGCTCATTTGTCCAACAACCATGACCTATGTAACTAGAATGAAAGGAGATGAATGAAACAGAAAAGCTGTGACAGTTCACGTCAAACTCTGAATTTTCTTTTTCCCTGAGCTAGCTAAGCCGACAGAGATAACAAGCATTAGTAGGTGTTTTGCCTCCTCACCTGTTCCTTATCATCTCAGCTTGTTTCTTCTCACCATTCAATTGGGTGATCAGGGAAGCGGCTCACCACAAGATACATATACAGCTAGAAAGATGGTTAAAGATAATCTAGCCTTGCTTGAGGAAGTGAAGGCACACCATAGATATATGAGGTAAGTGATTACAGTACGTCTGATGTTACATGATATCAACTGAAATGATCCTTAGCTAATGCCGTGCCTTTTCCTTCCTTTTTTCTTTCTTGAAGGTCACGCATTTGGTGGTTCGTGAAGCTCAGCAACTGTTATTGTTGGACCTTCAAGTTGCTTAGCCCTGTACCCTTGGTGGTTGCTATCGTGAAAGCAACCGGGTGAAGGATAAATGATCGTTTATGTTTGTTTTTTCTGATGTTGCATGTGTTCGGTGATATATGAGTGAGTAGGGATGTTGGCGGACGTCCGCTTCCGTCATGTTTCCGTCCGCCTCGTTTCGCACCACAAATAATTTGTACTACTAATCGACGTGGATCAGATTAATTGGCGCTTGTTTGCCATCCAGCGGACTAGCCGCCCGCCGGTTGGACGGTCCGCCAACATCCATATGAGTGAGCACCTTATGCTTGCTTTCTTGTCTTGCTAGTTCAGTGTTCTTGAATGACATATAAATACTTTTTTTTTTTGCGCCTTGCTAAATCGTAGATTTTTAGATTTTACCATTTATTTCCTAAGATGAATGTGCACACGTTAAGCATGTGAATATAACTGAGCTGTACAAGTGATTTGATCAAACTCAAAACAAGCGGCAATTAAAGCTCCAAATTGCTACTCCCTCCGTTCCAAATTAATTGACTTACATATATCTACGTTTGAACATTCAAATGTAGATATATGTAAGTCAATTAAATTGAAACGGAGGGAGTATCTAAGAAGCAATGCATTCATAACTTTGGGCTAACCCAGCAATATATCAACACAGAAAGTGCAGGCCAACTGACCAATTTAACCAACAAAATTATGTTCACCAGCAGCACTCACCAGCCCCAAGGAATGTGGCCACCAAACCAGGAGTAATGGATCTCCGAGTAGCCAACTGACAATTTAACTAACAAAATTATGTTCACCGGCATCACTCACCAGCCCAAGGAAAGTGGCCTGTGACTTAATTTTCTCGTCTAAATTCTCACTACATCTACACTAATTACAAATCAGACACGACAATCAGTGGCGGAGCTAGAAGAACCGGAGCCAGGGTGCACACATGGTGCCACAACACATTTAAAACATATTTTGGAGGTGCACATGTGGTGAAAATTGCTAATTTACAAAGAAATTTTCTTTTTCCCGGTGTCCTGTGCACCCTGCTGCTCTAAGGTAGATCCGCCGGTGACGACAATCAATAACCACAAACCAAGAAAACAGGCTCACTTAAAATCGTTTTCCCAAGGGCCAGCGAGTAAATAGAAGTTCAGTTTGCAGGTAGCAAAATGGAACAAACAAACAGTGAATCCGAAGTATAAAATACACACACAAAAAAGATAACAAGCAGCACATTATCTGAACATCAATTAACATAACCAGAAACAAATCAAGCAAAGGCACCTTCTATCCAAAAGAATACAGCAGGTGAACGCAGAGATGACTAACAACTAAACAAAGAGAGAGAAAAGAAATGTCCCCCTAACTGTGGAGAGCGCTGGCTCAGTGGCAGTGGCTGCAAGTATGCACCCAGCCCGCCGTTTGAAGCGCTCGGAGTAAGCAGGGGTGCTATCTGTGACAAAAAAAAATCGCCTGGAGAGGTCCTTCATTTAAACCCAGCCCGCCGTTGAAGCGCTCAAAGTTCATCTATCTAACAACGTATAGTCAAGGGAGGGATCCTTCGCCGTTGGTCAATATTAGGATATCAGTCTCCGAGCAGCACAACGACTCCATTGCCACGACCTGGCTCCTACCCCCGGAATGCAGGCTGAGGAGGCCACACCTCCGGAGTCCGATGCCCACTGTCAGCTTGGCGATTTCATCGCCAAGATCACCAAGGCTCTGCCGCTGCCCATTCTCCAGTCGCCGGCATCGCCGGCCACACTGCTGAGGCTGATCACGCCTGTGGAGCCTACTCCTATCAGGCGCAGCAGCAGGCTGGCAGGCCTGCCCAACGCGGGCCTCTCGTCAGAGTTCAAGGCCAAGGAGGGTCCACTCTCCGACGCGGCGATCGCAGCAATTGAAGAGCTTGTTGCTGCGGTGAAGAAGACGAAGGCAGGACCGCGTGACTCCAGGACTGGAGTCGTCGCCGTCTGATGCTGCTGATGCTGATCAAGACCCGTAGCTGCATCCAGCCTATGTTGCTGGAGCAACCGTGCTGCCGCCCCTGCGCTGTAGCTTTTGCCCCTGTTGTCATCTGCTCTGCTCCAGATTAGTAGTCTCTCTGCTTGTGTTCGTCCTACTGTCCCTCTGCTTGTGTCGCCTGAGTTTGCTCGTGCAGTTCACCTGCCTGTCTTAATGGATCCACAACGACTGCGCATCCTTAGCCTAAACGCGCGGGGACTAAACAACCCTGCGCGGCAAGAGGCAGTCAATGATCTGGTAGCTGACGCCAATGCTTCCATCGTTTGCATCCAGGAAACCAAACTCCAGCTTGTTGACAGGGCTATGATCATCTCTACTCTAGGGGTCGATTTTGCTGATAATTTCGTCTTCCTCCCTGCTTCGGGCACTCGGGGAGGCATAATCCTGGCAGCTTCATCCAATCTGTTTGATCTCGTGGGTACAGGAAGCACAGCCAACTCCATTTCAGCGACGATCACATCCCGAGAGGACGGCAATTCATGGGGTCTAACCGGCGTCTATGGTCCACAAGGCGATGCCGAGAAATACGCTTTCATCGACGAGCTACGTGGCCTCGCGTCCTCTCGACCTCCAAAGTGGTTAATCCTAGGCGACTTCAATCTGATCTACCGGGCGGCGGACAAAAACAATGGCAGGCTCAACCGAAGGCTTATGGGAAAATTCAAAGGCGCCCTCGACGCTCTCCGACTCAGAGAGCTCCGCCTAACCGGGAGAAAATTCACATGGTCCAACGAGCAAGCAACACCAACGCTCACACGCATAGATCGATTTTTTTGCACCGATGCTTGGGACACACTTTTTCCGGCGGCCATCCTACACCCTTTGCCTTCGTCAGTTTCAGATCATGCGCCGCTTCTGCTCATGGGCTCGGCAAACTTTCCAAGAGTGCGTATGTTTCGTTTTGAAGCCTTCTGGACTCGCATGGAAGGTTTCGAGGAGGTTGTCAATACGGCATGGGCGACGCCGGTGACAACAAATAGTGCAGTTCGACGTCTCCATGTCAAGATGGCACGGGTGGCCAAGGCCCTCAAGAAATGGCACCGATCAAAATTCAATGATCTGAAGATGCAGCTAGCTGTTGCAAAGGAAGTCATTGCTAGACTTGATGATGCACAAGAGGAACGCCCCCTGACTATTGCTGAGCGTGGCCTCCGGGTCACCCTTAGAGCAAGAATTCTTGGCATTGTCTCCATACGTAAGATCCGAATCCGGCAACGCGCGCGTCTATCAAACATCCGCCTAGGGGACGCCAACTCCAGAATCTTCCACCTCCGAGCAAACGGCCGGCGCCGTAAGAACTACATTCTCAACTTGCGCACTCCGACCGGCTTAGCGATCACCCACGATGAAAAGGAGGAGGTACTGCGCAACCACTTTCAGGACTTCATGGGCACGGCTGCCCCACGATCAGCTACCCTGAACTGGGAGGAGCTGGGATACCAGCAACGCGACCTCACAGAGCTTGAGGCTCCTTTTCCAATGGAAGAACTCAAGAAGGCTGTTTTTGACTTGCCCTCGGAGAAGGCGCCGGGCCCGGACGGATTCATTGGCCTGTTCTTCCGTAGATGCTCGGACACTATTTCTGATGATCTACATGCCGCCATCACACAGCTAGCCGAGAGGGGCGACGGAGGAGCTAGATTGCTCAACTCAGCTAACATCGTGTTGATCCCAAAGAAGACGGATGCCCAAGCAGTGGGAGATTTCAGACCCATAAGTCTAATCCACAGTGTCTCCAAAATCTTCTCCAAAATGTTGGCTGCTCGGATTGCTCCGCTGCTCCCTGAGTTGGTATCGGATAGCCAATCCGCCTTCATAAAAAAACGTTGCATCCAAGATAACTTCCTGCATGTTCAAAGCCTTCTCCGTGAGCTTCACAAAGGAAAATTCCAGGATTCTTCATCAAGCTGGACATTTCGAAGGCCTTCGACACGGTGAACTGGGCTTATCTTTTGGAGCTGTTGGGGGTCCTCGGCTTCGAGCCCCGATGGATCAGATGGGTATGCCTCCTACTCTCCTCGGCATCATCACGGGTGTTGCTTAATGGAAAGCCCGGGCCTCCCATTGGACATGCTAGAGGTCTTCGTCAGGGAGACCCCCTCTCTCCGATGCTCTTCATCCTTGCGATCGACCCTCTTCACCATATCTTCCGGCGCGCTGCGGAGACGGGAGTGTTGCAGCCCATTCGAGACCGTCCTGTCCGCTTCCGAGTTTCCCTTTATGCGGATGACGCAGCCATCTTTGTGGGACCTTCGGAACAAGACCTCATGGCTGTCAACAACCTCCTGACCATTTTTGGGAATGCGTCGGGGCTGCGATCAAACCTTGCGAAAACAGAGATCTTCCCCATCGGCTGTGACCAAGCTCAGATTGATTTGGCTTTGGCGGCCTTTCCAGCTCGTACAGGATCGTTCCCCTGCACTTACCTCGGCCTCCCTCTTCATTTTGCTCGGCTTAAGGCCACCAATTTCCAGCCCCTCATCGACAAAATTGGTGCTCGCCTAGCTGGATGGAAAGGAAAGCAATTCACAAGGGCCGGCAGGGTGGTTCTTGCCAGATCGGTTCTCTCTTCCATGGTCACATATTACCTCACCATCTTCATCCTCCCCAAGTGAGTCCTCCGGCGTATAGACAAGCTAAGAAGAAACTTCATTTGGATGAAAGGTAGTGCAGACCCGGGCACGACCAGCCACCCCTTGGTCAATTGGCCAACGGTGTGCCGCCCCCTCAACCTTGGCGGTTTGGGTGTGCTGGACTTGGAGAAGTTTGGGAGGGCCCTCCGGCTGCGCTGGCCATGGTTGGCATGGACTGAGGCTTCTCGCCCATGGCTGGGTGCTCGGTTGCCGGTTTCGGCATCCGACATGGCGCTATTTCGAGCATCTACACACATCACCCTTGGAGACGGTGGCAAAGCGTCTTTTTGGCTTGACTCTTGGCATGAAGACGGCCCCTTCAAGCTACGCTTCCCTGGCCTATTCTCCATAGCCACAAGAAAATTCAGATCGGTCAAGAAGGAGTTAGAAAACAGGAATTGGATTCGGGCACTTCAACACATCTCAACGACGGCGGAGTTGTCGAGCTTCATTCAGTTGTGGAACATTATTCAGACTGTCCATCTTACACAACAGCCCGATTCCATCGCGTGGCGATGGAAAACCTCTGGAGTATACACGGCGGCGTCGGCATACAAATGTCAACTGATTGGCTCTCTAGCACCGTTTGACTATCGGAAAATCTGGAAGGCGCACGCGGAGCCGAAGTGCAAATTTTTTGCTTGGCTTGTCGTGCACGGCAAGATCCGCACAGCTGATATCCTCGCAGCACGAGGCTGGCCGCATAGCCCCATCTGCAAACTATGCCACATCCACCCCGAGACGGCCCAACACTTGATCCACAATTGCTCTTTCGCGGTGCTGACCCGGGACTTGGTTTTCACGGAGCTGGGCTTTCCCGTGGCCATGCAGACGGCACCACGGCCTGCAGCTTTCGAGGCATGGTGGGAAGACTACATCGCGGCCATGCCGGCGGACAAAAGACGCAAAGCGAGTGGCATCATCATCTATACCATTTGGGGAATTTGGAAGGAACGGAACCGGAGAGTCTTCACAAACATTGCACTGCAAGTGCCAGAGGTGGTCCGTATGATCAGGGTTGAGATTGCGCAGCGCGCTCTCGCCTTTTCCAATGATCCTGGAGACCTCACACCGCCGTAGTTGTAGCTCTGGCTAGCTTCTTTGGCTTTGGCCTTTTTCGTTTTTCGCCCTTTGGGGCTCTGTAAATACTCTTCTACCTAATCGAATTGCAATACGACTGCTTTATACCTCAAAAAAAAACTCTTGCTACCATTTCTATCTAGTCTAATCAGAAATCAATCAAAAGCAAGAGGTACAAAAGACAATGAACTTTGGTTGATAGTTCAGTTTAAACCATTTTATCAATACAAAGGCAACAAGCTAATTGCTGTCCCAAGCGCTCAGTGAATTCAGCTAATACACAAACATTTTCCAAGACACTGCTACACAGCCGCAAATAAATAATTTGAGACACCATAAACGCTTATTTTCCATGTCAACGTGACCAGTGAACATCTGAAAGAATTCAAATAGTAAAGGCTCCTCGAAGAGGATCAAAGGCTCCAGGAAGAGATTTTGCAGCTCCAGGAGAAACAGAGAAAGCAGGATAAGGTGGGGATTGTTTGTGTACTAGCTGAATTCATGGTGGATGCCCTATGTTTATGACTTGGTTTTTTCCTATTGCTTTTGCTATGTATTATGGAATGGTTATGTGTAGCAACTGAAATGTTATTGGAATGTACTAAATAAAGAAGTACCGTGTTCCATGTATGTATGATCTAAATATGAGTGATTTTTAAATGACACCATTGCTGTACCACAGTCCTAACTGAAATTTTGGGCAGCATTGTGGTAGGATTTTGAAGAAGAAATGAACAAATGAATAGCAATTTGGGACAAAATGGAAATAAATCAGAGAAGCAACCATGTCATGATCTCAAACTTGATCATCACCAGTCAACACAACTCTGCATATAACCTTAGAGATCCACCACATTAGCAGTTCCACGTTATTGCTCTCCCAAAAGCGCATACAGGTCCGGTCACAAAACGTAGTCTCCCGATTTAAAAAATGACCATGCTCGCTCCTGCGACGGCGGAGGCGACCGCGGCTGCCGCACCTACCCTCCTCCGCCACCGCCCCATTCCGACGTCGGCCGCTCCGGCCCCGTCGCCCACTGTCTCGCTGCGCCCCAGGCAGGTGCCGCCGCCGCCGCTCATCCTCCCTGCTGGTTTCACGCCACGCGTGCTAGATCTGTCGCCAGATCCGTCGCAGCCGCGGGTGAGATCGGTGGTCGTCGGCGAGCTGAGCTCGTAGTCCGGGGTTGAGGAGGTTCCGGAGACACAGCTGGAGGCTGTCCCGTCCGCCGTGAGGCCGCGGGTTCCTGTCCAGCCCCGTACGAGCAACTTCAATGCGGGTTCCTCCTCTCGCATTCATGACGGATCTTCAACTCAGGTACCAAATCCTCCTCCTCTCGCTGCCGGTGTCGCATCAGGTTCCATCCATCTGCCGCGCGGAGCATTGAAGAACCGGAAGAAGAGGAGCGGCCCTGGCAGCTCGTTCAGCATCGCCGCCCTCGTCAGGTCGCTCCTTCAATGCCATCAAGACCTCCACCTGCTCCGCGTCGCCTGGCCTTCAAATCCCTGCCCATCTTCGAGGTCTCTGCTTCAAATGCCTCAAGAAAGGCCACATCATCCGTGACTGCCTCAACCCGTGGTGTTGCCGCCGCTGCAGCCGCTCCAGCCACATTGAGGGGGACTGCCCCGACGCCCGCGCTTCTCGCCCGTCGGCTCTGGCCCCTGCCCGCGCCTTCCACCTCGACACCGCCACGTTCCCGCCGCTCCCTTGTCAAGCTCGCCATCAGGAGATGGCCCGCCGCCCCGGTGACCCGCGCTCCGCCGGCGGAGGCGAGCGTGGTCCTGCCGGCCACGCCGGCCATGCAACGCTCGGCCTCGGCTCTCTCCAGCTCCGTCGTCATGCTCAGCTTGGGTGGCACGAGGCCGCGTGTGTCTCCCGCGGTGTAATACCCCAGCATTTAGGAGTTATCAGAGGGCAGAAATAGGAATTTGTGTATCTACATGCATGCATTTGGAAAACCGAATAAATTTTTCACAAATTAAAAACCTGGAGTGATCGGAGTTCATTCATCTTCTTGAATTAGGTTTAGTTCATCTTAGGTAAATGTAAATAAATTTCGACATGACCTCTAGGTAAGTTATTGGCTGAGGAAAATTTTGAATCCAATTTGAATTTGTAAAGTAATTCAAATTAACACAATTAAGTAACAAAAACAATAATTAAGTAAATAAATTTATAGTTGTTTGAATAATTTAAATCTTTACAACACATATTACAATATATAGAATTTTAGAAAGACAAACAAATAACTTTACTGATTAATTACAACAACGCATTGTCTTTACAAATGTTCAACAATATAGAGGCAATACAAATATTAAGTATTCTAATTTTCTAAACTAAAATCTTGTATCATCTTCTCTTCAAATTCATTTCTGCTTCAACCTGTTCCTGCAAAACAAAACCAAAGAAAGCAATATAACCAGAAAACTAAGAAGGGATTAGTGTTAAGTAAAACCCTCAGTTTAAAGCAGTATAGTGCACTGCTAAACACATCATTGGGATGTTGTTAATCAAGGTTAGCATTTGTTCTTAATGGTCAATTGCCTCAGTACAACATCACATGCTAGGCAGCTTTGAAAATTACACTTGGCAGCCAAAAATAATCATCCAAGGGGAGGATAAGTTCACCAGCCGCAGTAATTAGAGGAGGCAAACAAGCAGGCAGCACATTCAGCATGCAACTAACCGAGCTGTCATCACCACAGCAGCACCACCTTTAGAGATAAAAGCAAGGGGCACAGCAGCTAGCCAAATAGAATCATTCCACTCCCACTAGCTACAGCTCGAGATCATCTCCGCTTAGCAAATAGCTCATCACCCACAGCCACAGTTCCTCACAAAACCCACAGATTGAACCACTGATCCTTGCTAAAAGCAAGAGCAAGATGGGACAACAGCACAAGGGAGTAGCTGGAGCTGGAGGAGCAGGCCAGCTAGGTGAACAAGAAGGAGACCACAAGATCTGTTGATCAAGGAATCAAGAAAAGCCACAAGCAACACAGCAACACCACCACCACACCTGATAAGAGGTTGATGCTCTATTTCTCTAGCAAAATAAACTGCTAGTTACACATGGAGTAGGGTGGTGTATTTTTCCCTCAGCTAGGCATAGAAGTGCTATGCAAAATCTTCATAGGGAATAAAAAAAAATAAGAAGCAAGCATAACATCTGTTCTTATTTACAAAAGGCATCAGCCTGTGCATCATAGGCAGGGGCAAGTTCTCCAATATTTAGCAAAGGCACAACATGCTAATAGCATGATTTACACATAAAGGCAGCACAAGGCCAGCACTCGGTTGCTGGGCACAAAACCCACATAGGGGAGGAGCACCACAACACACACACATGCACCAAATGCACCACTGCTTAGTATAATTTATTTTGCCTAAGCTAAACACATGAAATTGCTTCTGTGTAACTCAAATGAGACATCACAGCAAGCAAAGCAACATCATTTAGCTCAAGAAACTAGATTAACTAACACAGGGCACAAATAGAGCTTGTTACACATGCACAGAACCAATCAGAGCTAAACAGCCACAGATTTCAGCAGAGACACATCTCTGACCACATGGTTCAGAGTAGCACACATTAGCATCATCATCACCACCAACAAATAATATCAGTGGCATCATTGGATGATCAGAGAACATCACAGGAGCAGCCGAGCAGCTTAACACCTAAAACAGAAAACCTAGAATTACACTGTATAGCTACACATCACAGAGCAAGGCATTGGCCTGGGGAAGAAAAGAAGAGAGAAAAGGGAAGAAAAAAAATCATACCTAACACCCATGGTCGAAGCTCCACGGCGACGGGGCAGTGCCCGTGTGGCCAAAGGAGAAGGACCACAGGGAGGCGAGCTTCACCGTCACCACCATGGCGGCACAGAGGGTGCATCTCTGCACCGAGCCATGGCGGAACACCAGAGAAGCACGAGCACGGCGGAGCCGCGCATGCACCCGAAACCCTAGCTTGGGGTTGGGTCGCGCACGGCTGCGACAGGCGGGGAAAAACAAATCGCCGTGGAGGGGAAGGAGGAGGACCGGTGGCGCGTCAATTGCGCCGCGGCACGGCAGCGGAGACCACCGGAGCTCGCCGGAATATGGCGGCGACTGCAATGGCGACAAGTGGATCGCGAAAGGAGAGGGAGAGAGCTCGGGGTCGAGGGAGAGAGAGACGAGTACGAGCGGGTCTGGTCGATCGGGTTGACCGACCCGAGCCAGGCTCTGGTTTTGGTCTGGTTCAACCCTGTTGACCAGGGGCAGTTTGGTAAATTCACAAATAAAAATTAATTAGAAAATTCTAAAATTATTTAATCAATACAACTAGAAATGTAATATTTTCAATAGTTAAAAAAATACCTAATATAATTCTAAAAGATATAAATATAATGTTATGTAATATTAAGTAATTTATCTTGATTTATAATATATTTAAAATAATATCACCAAGTTATAAAAATACAAACATTATACCAAAATGTTAAGAAAAATAAAATATATCTATCTATATCATTTGAGTGTGTGATCAATTACAATTAAATCAATCTAAAATTGAAACAACAAATTACTTATCATTTTAAATATGGAGTTAATTTGAAATGCTATTTTGGATGCATTTCAACTTCATTTAAAATGCTTCACATGTTTAAATTTCAAACTTGAAAATATGTTATAACCATTTCATGTCTTACATTGTGTGCATTAAATGGTTAATTAAAATGATGTTTTTCATAGGGAAAATAGTTATAAAAGGATATTTACATAATCAAAAATTGAAATCTTTACTTAATAAAATTTGATCACTTATTATTACTATCTTTAATAACCAGTTTAAATTTCTATTTCTTCATTTAAAACAAAATTATGAAACTAAGATTTTGAAACATAAAATGATGTTACTTTACTTATTTCCTTTTGTGATACCTAAATAAAAGATAAACTTATAGGTAATTGCTTTTCTGACATGAAAATATTCCATCAATTAAATAAAAGTGAAACACACTTATGTCTTGATGAAATAAGATTCTAAAACGACCAAGTGAATCATATCAAATTCCAAAATCTTAAACATTCACTAATCTCGACTCATTAACAACTTAAGCACCAAAAACATCACCTAAAGGTGATGAAACAATCTTAAGTCAAGTTAATACGATGTTATCGAAGTATCATTTTAAAATGAAGCTTACCTAGTTAAGTTGGTATGATTGGGGGTATTTTGCGATGCATTTCATTACTATGCATAATAGCATCTTGCCAGAGTTTTCTGTAGTCCTTATCGGGATTACGTTGTTTTTTCAGAACTCGGGGTTTTACCGCAAACCCTAGAACCCCGAAGGGTTTGAACTGCTATTCCTCCAAGGCAAGTTCACTCTTGCTCATGTCCTACTTGATTATGTTTATCAAAGTAAATGCAAAATACTATGGTTCATCATTGCATGAAAAAGAAAAACCTATTTCGAATGATGTGAATTGCTATATATATATTGTTGGCTGGCAGATGGAACCATGGAATGATGTGGTTGGTGGAGGTTCCATTTGCACGGGAAAGTATTACCTAGGATTAATAACCAATGCCGTCAGCGTTCTTGCGCCGTAAATGAAGCGTTAACCATGAGACTTGGAATGGGACGGGAAAGTCATCTGTGACCTTTTCCCTTTCGCATGTCAACGGACTGCCAGTTCCGTAGGCTGTAGATCTTGCGAGATTACATGCACATGGGTGGGATCCCTTAATTCCCACGGTTTCTGGGGTCTATGATGGATTGTAGGGATGTCTGGAACGGTCTATCTTTATGGTATAGGTGTGAGGACCTCGGGTCCGGTTCGGTCTACCATAAGATAAAGGGGAGGACAAACCTACAAAAGGGTGGGCATGCGGGTTGTTGGAGAAGCACGGCGAATGGCTTGGATCAACAATCGGGCCCCACACCATAGGAAGTGTGGACGGGAAAGTACGCCGGTTGTGCAACAAGTTGGTCTCTTATGGGTAAAGTAACGCACCTCTGCAGAGTGTAAAAATGTGACATGTTACTCCACGTTCCAGGAAGGAACGGCGAACGCTGCAGGAAAGGAGGCTCCTCAAGGCCCTAGCACCTGTGAATGGATGACGGGCATAGTTTTCTGAAGATAAAATAAATCTTTTCCTAAAAATGTTTTACAAAGTTATGCATGTTCATCCATAACCTTTTGGTATGGATGGTAGTTAGTGCATAAAACACCTTATTCCTATTATATGAACTTGCTGAGTAACGCTCGTGTTGCTCATCTTTCCTCCGTTGACCCCTGCTTAGATTATTGGAGACAGCTGAGGAAGGGCAGGAATCCATAACGATGTTGGTGAGATCTTCGGCAAGAAGTCAAATCAACCTGGTGGAGGCTGAAGGAGTCAACCTCTACTTTGCCGACGGATGAGTGGCGACAACAGTGCAACGGTGGACACGTCGACAACAATACCGATGGACAAGACGACTATAATTGGGTGGAGGAGCACCACTCTAGACACGGAAATTCCAGATGGACAGATTAGGGCTGTGACAACAGCAGTAGTGGATCAGAAGTTAGAGGTAGAGCTGATATTCAGCTTAGTACTACGACTTGGATCTTTTTGAGAGTTTCATTTGCACGAGACTACTTCTGTATGTAAGTAGGTTCTCGAGATTTTGTATTGAATAGTGTTGTAATCCTATAGTGTTACCTTGGACCGACTATGTTTCTGTTGTACTACTCTGAAGGATGTAATATTTACGAAATGGTCCTTCCGTGAGTATTATGTCAATGACTTGTACACTACAACATGCAGTGGTGTGCTGGTCATTACAGGTGGTATCAGAGCGAACGACCTTAGGATTAAAACCCTTTTAGGAGACTTGTAGGTTGGTAAGACTATAGGGAGTTATCATATTTATCTGAACTCTATATTCTTACAACTATCATAGTTATTCAATTGAGAATAATACTGTCATGCTTGTATACACATTTCCTTACCCAACTGGAGTAGATATTCTTATTTACTATTCTGTAGGTATTATGTTCATCTACCTTATTTCGATTCAACTTGGTATGACTAGTTAAGACTATCTTGTACCAGTTGATACACTAAATAGAGTACATCCAAGTCAGTGTTACCAACATGGTATCATTGATAACCCTATCATGTGAAGTAGAAGTAGAACCCTATTATAAGTTCTAAATGGAGGTAGATTGGAGATGTTTGATGATAGTGAAGAATCATCGACATTCAACCATGGAAGCTATGTTAGTACCCTAAAGATGCAGTTCTAAGGGGATTCACCTGAGTTTAGTATAAGGTGTTAGGTAATCAGGAGATGGCATAAACAATGATGGAAGCTACACTAGTACTTCTAATGTACCATGAGAGGCTACATGAAGGATTTGGATATGTTTCCAAATGTTTGTTCTAGTCAAATGGAGGATTCAATCTACATGGAGGTTAGTTCCATACGACACCAAGCCAAACCACAACTACTCTTGGAGTACTTTGTCCTAGGATTACTCCGTTGCAAATGGGCAACTGGTGTGAATACCGAGGCAAAGAGTTGTCTTAGCATAAGAACTATAAGGTAATATATACCTATCTCGTAGTGTATAGCATCTAAGCCTGGGTACTTGAGATGTTTTACTCAATGTACTACTTATTTTACGGGCTTATGTTGCATGATTGATATATAACTGCATTTGCGATTTATTGGATCTTATTGAATTTTTGATTGGCTAGGTTGGTACATGAAGTTAGAATCTGATGTACAATGGCATGAATGTCACATTGAGTTCTTTACTTGATGTTACTAATCTAGAGGTAGATAGGATTCGTGTAAGGGAGAGACGTGTTCTCAGAAGCAATACAACAATGAAAGCTCATGAAGAGAAGGAAGTCAAGATGATCTAAGTAAACGAAGCTACACGTGGGGATGGACCACAACCCACATCATAATTGGATTTGGAGGTCTACATCATCAGAACATGGCAGGATGGAGGAACTATGTAAATTCAAAGATAATGAAAGGAAAGCTACATGAGAATCCTTCAAGACTTGTCCAAGGATGACGATTATAGAGTAAAGGACATCGAGCGGGAACTGAAAAAGGCGCTGGATGAAGCCACAATATGTAGTCATATATAGATGGAAGTTGTTGCAACTTGGTGGAAGAAGTTGGTGTTGGGTGAACCAGCAGGCACAACAGATATTTGGAAAAAGTTCAAGAAGAAGTTATATAGAACTTGTATGTCTAAAAAAAAACATGAAGTTGAAGGAATAGGAGTATGAAGCAACAATCCAATACTTAGCAGACAACAACAAAGACAGATATTTCAAGCAAGACAAGATAGTAGTATCATCGAGAACAAGGCAACAAGAGTTCAAAGTTCAATGTTCCAAAGGACACACATCAGGACCATGGAAGATAAGTTCCTGTATCGTCGATAGCCCAAGGAATTAGTTATTTGGTATGTCGCCAATAGAGACATGTGATGTCGAGATATAGTGAAGTCACTGCCTATACGGGGTAGCTGTAGAGAAGGATGGATTGCCATAGGATTGACATCCAAGGACTCAGATGGAGGTTGAACCAATATAAAAATTGAAGAGTCACGTCGTCTGATCACCCAAAAGAAAGGAACCAGTTCCAGCAACAGACAGATGAAAGAGTTGTATATCAGACGAATTTGGACTAGATGACCAACAGCCCGTTCTAAATTAGAGTTAAGTTATCACCTATTGCAACTAGTTTTGCAATAGTCTTTTCTTAAGACCCTAGGTGAGACAACTGGAATGCTAGTCCGAGTGAATATTCAATTTACCGGGAGATCTTATTGGTTGTTCACAGTGGTGGACTTACCAATTGTTCTTCGGGAAGCTATTGGATGTAGGAATGATATCTCTGAACTAGAGAATGTCTCGGGAATCACAACATGGTGATAGTACCGGTGTTCTTCGAGAGACCATAGGTGTAGGTTGGAAGTTTGAGCACAAAGGGCATAGAGAGAGCAGCTCTATGCAGCAGAAAAGATCTAGTTGTACTTGAGACTGAATGGATACAACTAGATGAAGATCGACTAACAAAAGGTCAGACGAAAGGAAGCGCCCTAGCAAATTCTAAGGGGAAGAGTATGTAATACCCGTAGTTCAGAGAGTAGAAAGGGACTAATATGTGCATTCGCATTGCATGCATCTAAAAATCCGGGGAAAATAAAAACTTTTTCAACGAAGTCATAGAGTGTTCAACCACCACTCGAAAGGCTAGTTGAGAATGTCGTTAGTTTGACGAGTAACTAAAAGCTTGAAATTCAACTTGTGAAACTTACATCGAGGTTTTGCTGATGTTGGTAGATTAGACTTAGTCATCAACATGAGTATTACAAACTTCAAAATCTTGTCCTATCTAAATTCTCAAACATTTGGTTACACGCGAATAATACAAGAAACTATAAACCAAATGATGAGTATGACTTACATCATTAATCGAATAAGTACATATCTTAAAGAAAAGAAAAGAAAGAATATTTGGAAGGAGGATAAAAGACTAAACTAAATCTTAATCTAGATCTACTTATCCTACCAAGATTATCTTATCTTCTTATCTCCCAATCTTCTCAAAATCATTCTACAAGAGAAGGCAACATAAGAAAGGAGGAAGATCAACAAGAAGATTATATAGAAGGAGTTCATAGATGTGCATAGAAGCACTATGCTAGTCCATCACTAAGTATTTGAAACTCCAATATCAAAATATATTCTTATTAACTTCTCTAGTAACAGTGTGATATTCCATTGCAGGTGTTATATAGAAGTAGTTTGGTAACAAGACTAGCTACCTTGTTAACAAATTCTTCTTATATGCATAAGGCAATTGGATGTCATAAAATACACATACATTCTTCTATAACCAACTTAATTAAAGCTTTGCTTGGATTTAACTGGATGGCTTCACCAAGTGATGTTGGATACTAGATACAGAATTTTAATAACTTATCATTTGGATCACCTAAATTCAAGTAGGAAAATATGATAAGATACAACCTTGATCCATACAAGAGAAAGAATAGCGAGGAGGAAATAGTAAACCACATTACAACTTAGGCAACATATTCAAGTTTCTAAGTAAGCGTGCTACATGGAGATTTATGGTGTTTCTCCAAGGATATGAGTTCCTAGGAGGTAGTAAAGCCAATTCATAAAGCCCACATAATAATCACCTTATCAAGGTATCACCTGAGTAACTCTCACATTCAGGTACACACGCCATAACTTCGGGACGAAGTTCTTGTTAAGGGGAAAGACTGTAATACCCCACCATTTAGGAGTTATCAGAGGGCAGAAATAGGAATTTGTGTATCTACATGCATGCATTTGGAAAACCGAATAAATTTTTCGCAAATTAAAAACCCTGGAGTGATCGGAGTTCATTCATCTTCTTGAATTGGGTTTAGTTCATCTTAGGTAAATGTAAATAAATTTCGACATGACCTCTAGGTAAGTTATTAGCTGAGGAAAATTTTGAATCCAATTTGAATATTCAAATAATTTGAATTTGTAAAGTAATTCAAATTAACACAATTAAGTAACAAAAACAATAATTAAGTAAATAAATTTATAGTTGTTTGAATAATTTAAATCTTTACAACACATATTACAATATATAGAATTTTAGAAAGACAAACAAATAACTTTACTGATTAATTACAACAACACATTGTCTTTACAAATGTTCAACAATATAGAGGCAATACAAATATTAAGTATTCTAATTTTCTAAACTAAAATCTTGTATCATCTTCTCTTCAAATTCATTTCTGCTTCAACCTGTTCCTGCAAAACAAAACCAAAGAAAGCAATATAACCAGAAAACTAAGAAGGGATTAGTGTTAAGTAAAACCCTCAGTTTAAGGCAGTATAGTGCACTGCTAAACACATCATTGGGATGTTGTTAATCAAGGTTAGCATCTGTTCTTAATGGTCAATTGCCTCAGTACAACATCACAGGCTAGGCAGCTTTGAAAATTACACTTGGCAGCCAAAAATAATCATCCAAGGGGAGGATAAGTTCACCAGCCGCAGCAATTAGGGGAGGCAAACAAGCAGGCAGCACATTCAGCCATGCAACTAACCGAGCTGTCATCACCACAGCAGCACCACCTTTAGAGATAAAAGCAAGGGGCACAGCAGCTAGCCAAATAGAATCATTCCACTCCCACTAGCTACAGCTCGAGATCATCTTCGCTTAGCAAATAGCTCATCACCCACAGCCACAGTTCCTCACAAAACCCACAGATTGAACCACTGATCCTTGCTAAAAGCAAGAGCAAGATGGGACAACAGCACAAGGGAGTAGCTGGAGCTGGAGGAGCAGGCCAGCTAGGTGAACAAGAAGGAGACCACAAGATCTGTTGATCAAGGAATCAAGAAAAGCCACAAGCAAAATAGCAACACCACCACCACACCTGATAAGAGGTTGATGCTCTATTTCTCTAGCAAAATAAACTGCTAGTTACACATGGAGTAGGGTGGTGTATTTTTCCCTCAGCTAGGCATAGAAGTGCTATGCAAAATCTTCATAGGGAATTAAAAAAATAAGAAGCAAGCATAACATCTGTTCTTATTTACAAAAGGCCTCAGCCTGTGCATCATAGGCAGGGCAAGTTCTCCAATATTTAGCAAAGGCACAACATGCTAATAGCATGATTTACACATAAAGGCAGCACAAGGCCAGCACTCGGTTGCTGGGCACAAAACCCACATAGGGGAGGAGCACCACAACACACACACATGCACCAAATGCACCACTTCTTAGTATAATTTATTTTGCCTAAGCTAAACACATGAAATTGCTTCTGTGTAACTCAAATGAGACATCACAGCAAGCAAAGCAACATCATTTAGCTCAAGAAACTAGATTAACTAACACAGGGCACAAATAGAGCTTGTTACACATGCACAGAACCAATCAGAGCTAAACAGCCACAGATTTCAGCAGAGACACATCTCTGACCACATGGTTCAGAGTAGCACACATTAGCATCATCATCACCACCAACAAATAATATCAGTGGCATCATTGGATGATCAGAGAACATCACAGGAGCAGCCGAGCAGCTTAACACCTAAAACAGAAAACCTAGAATTACACTGTATAGCTACACATCACAGAGCAAGGCACTGGCCTGGGGAAGAAAAGAAGAGAGAAGAGGGAAGAAAAAAAATCATACCTAACACCCATGGTCGAAGCTCCACGGCGACGGGGCAGTCCCCGTGTGGCCAAAGGAGAAGGACCACAGGGAGGCGAGCTTCACCGTCACCACCATGGCGGCACAGAGGGTGCATCTCTGCACCGAGCCATGGCGGAACACCAGAGAAGCACGAGCACGGCGGAGCCGCGCATGCACCCGAAACCCTAGCTTGGGGTTGGGTCGCGCACGGCTGCGACAGGCGGGGAAAAACAAATCGTCGTGGAGGGGAAGGAGGAGGACCGGTGGCGCGTCGATTGCGCCGCGGCACGGCAGCGGAGACCACCGGAGCTCGCCAGAATATGGCGGCGACTGCAATGGCGACAAGTGGATCGCGAAAGGAGAGGGAGAGAGCTCGGGGTCGAGGGAGAGAGAGACGAGTACGAGCGGGTCTGGTCGATCGGGTTGACCGACCCGAGCCAGGCTCTGGTTTTGGTCTGGTTCAACCCTGTTGACCAGGGGCAGTTTGGTAAATTCACAAATAAAAATTAATTAGAAAATTCTAAAATTATTTAATCAGTATAACTAGAAATGTAATATTTTCAATAGTTAAAAAAATACCTAATATAATTCTAAAAGATATAAATATAATGTTATGTAATATTAAGTAATTTATCTTGATTTATAATATATTTAAAATAATATCACCAAGTTATAAAAATACAAACATTATACCAAAATGTTAAGAAAAATAAAATATATCTATCTATATCATTTGAGTGTGTGATCAATTACAATTAAATCAATCTAAAATTGAAACAACAAATTACTTATCATTTTAAATATGGAGTTAATTTGAAATGCTATTTTGGATGCATTTCAACTTCATTTAAAATGCTTCACATGTTTAAATTTCAAACTTGAAAATATGTTATAACCATTTCATGTCTTACATTGTGTGCATTAAATGGTTAATTAAAATGATGTTTTTCATAGGGAAAATAGTTACAAAAGGATATTTACATAATCAAAAATTGAAATCTTTACTTAATAAAATTTGTTCACTTATTATTACTATCTTTAGTAATCAGTTTAAATTTCTATTTCTTCATTTAAAACAAAATTATGAAACTAAGATTTTGAAACATAAAATGATGTTACTTTACTTATTTCCTTTTGTGATACCCAAATAAAAGATAAACTTATAGGTAATTGCTTTTCTTACATGAAAATATTCCATCAATTAAATAAAAGTGAAACACACTTATGTCTTGATGAAATAAGATTCTAAAACGACCAAGTGAATCATATCAAATTCCAAAATCTTAAACATTCACTAATCTCGACTCATTAACAACTTAATACGATGCACCAAAAACATAACCTAAAGGTGATGAAACAATCTTAAGTCAAGTTAATACGATGTTATCAAAGTATCATTTTAAAATGAAGCTTACCTAGTTAAGCTTGAGTATGATTGGGGGTATTTTTGCGATGCATTTTATTACTATGCATAATAGCATCTTGCCAGAGTTTTCTGTAGTCCTTATCGGGATTACGTTGCCTTTTTTCAGAACTCGGGGTTTTACCGCAAACCCTAGAACCCCGAAGGGTTTGAACTGCTATTTCTCTCCAAGGCAAGTTCACTCTTGCTCATGTCCTACTTGATTATGTTTATCAAAGTAAATGAAAAATACTATGGTTTATCATTGCATAAAAAAGAAAAACCTATCTTCGAATGATGTGAATTGCTATATATATTGTTGGCTGGCAGATGGAACCATGGAATGATGTGGTTGGTGGAGGTTCCATTTGCACGGGAAAGTATTACCTAGGACTTAAGAACCAATGCCGTCAGCGTTCTTGCGCCGTAAATGAAGCGTTAACCATGAGACTTGGAATGGGACGGGAAAGTCATCTGTGATCTTTTCCCTTTCGCATGTCAACGGACTGCCAGTTCCGTAGGCTGTAGATCTTGCGAGATTACATGCACATGGGTGGGATCCCTTAATTCCCACGGTTTCTGGGGTCTATGATGGATTGTAGGGATGTCTGGAACGGTCTATCTTTATGGTATAGGTGTGAGGACCTCGGGTCCGGTTCGGTCTACCATAAGATAAAGGGGAGGACAAACCTACAAAAGGGTGGGCGTGCGGGGTTGTTGGAGAAGCACGGCGAATGGCTTGGATCAACAATCGGGCCCCACACCATAGGAAGTGTGGACAGGAAAGTACGCCTGGTTGTGCAACATGATGTTGGTCTCTTATGGGTAAAGTAACGCACCTCTGCAGAGTGTAAAAATGTGACATGTTACTCCACGTTCCAGGAAGGAACGGCGAACGCTGCAGGAAAGGAGGCTCCTCAAGGCCCTAGCACCTGTGAATGGATGACGGGCATAGTTTTCTGAAGATAAAATAAATCTTTTCCTGAAAATGTTTTACAAAGATATGCATGTTCATCCATGACCTTTTGGTATGGATGGTAGTTAGTGCATAAAACACCTTATTCCTGTTATATGAACTTGCTGAGTAACGCTCGTGTTGCTCATCCTTTCCTCCGTTGACCCCTGCTTGGATTATTGGAGACAGCTGAGGAAGGGCAGGAATCCATAACGATGTTGGTGAGATCTTCGACAAGAAGTCAAATCAACCTGGTGGAGGCTGAAGGAGTCAACCTCTACTTTGCCGATGGATGAGTGGCGACAACAGTGCAACGGTGGACACGTCGACAACAATACCGATGGACAAGACGACTATAATTGGGTGGAGGAGCACCACTCTAGACACGGAAATTCCAGATGGACAGATTAGGGCTGTGACAACAGCAGTAGTGGATCAGAAGTTAGAGGTAGAGCTGATATTCAGCTTAGTACTACGACTTGGATCTTTTTGAGAGTTTCATTTGCACGAGACCTACTTCTGTATGTAAAGGAGGTTCTCGAGATTTTGTATTGAATAGTGTTGTAATCCTATAGTGTTACCTTGGACCAACTATGTTTCTGTTGTACTACTCTGAAGGATGTAATATTTACGGAATGGTCCTTCCGTGAGTATTATGTCAATGACTTGTACACTACAACATGCAGTGGTGTGCTGGGTCATTACACGCGGTGATCGGCGACGCGCTCTTCGACCCGCTCGATATCCCGGTGCAGTTCATGACCATCGTACGATGCTACTCCGAGGACTTCCTCATCGAGTTCACGCACAAGCACCAACGTGAGCTCGCCCTTGCCAACCTGTCCTTTCGCCGGGGCATCCTGGACATTCACATGAAGCCATGGGCGCTCGAGGCGCAAGCGGACTTCGTCGACATGTGCTACCACGTCCACCTCGAGCTCGAAGGCGTCAAGCTCCATGCGTGGGATGCGGACTCGGTGTCTCGCACCGTCGGGGACGAGTGTGACATCGATTACGTCATGGCCAGGTCCGTGAACAGAGAGGACGCCACCACGCTCGGGGTTTGGGTCTGGACGGACAACCCCGACTCGATCCCGCGCGTCAAGAACTTGAAGCTGCCGGCGCGTGCTCTTCCGTCCGTGCCCTCCATCGGTAGGCGTGCTCTACGCTCGCGGGTGCTCATCCACTTGGTCATGTACGAGGACTTCTCCGGTGTCAAAGCGGTCCCGGGCGTGCCAGCCAGGCCTCGGCGCACCGAGGTGTTTGACTGGGAGGTGGGCGTCGTCGACGGCGAGCGGAGCCCTGCTCGCCCTCGCGAAGCTCCAAGAGCCCTTCCCACGCGTCGGGACGATGACCGCGACCAAGACCGCGATGGTGACAGGCGTGGTCGCGACCGCGGCCAATCCAGTGGCTGGGGCGCCGCGATCAGATGCAGCCTGTCGCGCCCAGCAAACCACCATGAGCGTGATGGCGGCAGTAGGCGTGACGACGGCCGCGACCGCTCCTCCAACCGTGAAGGTGGGTGCCGCCATGGTCTCCCCGGCGCGGCTCCTGTCTTGATCGACAGCCTCGAGCTCGAGGCCGCGGCGCTGGCTCTTCGCGCTGTGATGGAGCGCTCCTCGGAGGAGGAGGAGCCTCTGGTTCTTGCGCCGCTGCGTCGTGGCCGTAGGGCCACGAGGATTTCTTCTTCGGCCGCGGCTCGGCGCCGCTCGCGGGCCGCCCAGACGCCGCCCACGTCGCCTGGTTCCCCGACGTTCGTGCTCCCGTCGCCTGCTAACTCCGTGGAGCGTGCCAGCGCCCCGCCCCTGCTCCTGGCCCTTGTCTCGCCTTCGGCTTCGTCAGCTGCAGCTCCCTCGGCTTCCCGCACCAACGGCATGTTCTCATCGAGCTCTTACCGCATCAAGATCCTCCCGCGCCGCCCTCCTAGCTTCAGTGCATCCCCGCCCCTGTCACGCCGCCGTTCATCGACTCGGGTAGCTCGTCGCCCGTCCCATCCTCTGCCAGCACGCCTACCGCCGTGGACGTCGACCTCCTGGCCCCCCTCTTCGCCGCCAACCAGGGAGGTCTGCTGTCGTCTCCGCCATCGTCTTCTCCCATCAGGCCTAGCAACCGGCGGAAGACCTTGGCCGGCGTTTCCATCTGCCGGCACTCGGTGCGGCGCTCCAGCGCGAGGATCAAAGCCAGCCGCAAGGAGGCTCCGGTGGCGCTCAAGGCCGAGCTCTGGTGTGCCGCAACCTGGGTATCATCAAGGACGGGGAGGACGTGACGGAGCAGGCCATGGCGGCGTTCTCGCTCCTGTTTCATGGCCAGGTCCCTGTTGAGTCCATGTCAGCTTTCCGTGCACTTTTCAAGCTCAACTCAGAGGAAGACGAAGCCGTCGAGGACGCGCTGATCAACCAGGGAGGGGCAACTGCTCTGGACCTCGTCGAAGAAGACGCTGATGCTGCATAGTGCCTGTGCTCGTTGCTCATTTCTGTTGTTTCATTTGTTTCCAATGTTAGCACAACCGCCTAGCTCTAGTTCTAGTTCTGTTGCTTCAAGAGTTATCGCTGCCCTCTGGAGTCTGTTCCAGATTGTTGTCTTATGTTCCTGTTTGACGCTGCTTCATGTTGCTACTTCTGCCCTTGTTCATGTGCCCTGGAGTTGCATTGTTTCCAATGTTAGAGCAAATCGTTAACACGTTGAGCTGGAATCCTAGGGACTTAACGATCCTGATCGGCGCACCGCGGTCCATGAGACGATTGCGGCATCTTCTTGCCATATTGTTTGCCTCCAAGAAACTAAGCTCGCCTCCATATCGCATTTCGATGCTTGTTACCTTGGAGGAAACCGTCTCCGTAACTTCTATGAGAGGCCGGCCAACGGCACCCGTGGAGGCATTCTTTTGCTCTGGGATGACTCTATTGTGCACGTCACAAACCCCCAAATTGGAGAATTTTGTCTTTCGGCGCACGTCCACCCCCTAAACTCCGACGTCGAGGGCGACTTCAAGATCACGACGGTCTATGGCCCCATCACTTCTTCCCCAAGGATGATTTCTTCGCCGAGTTGCTTAGCCACAAACCTTCCGCGGGGACACGGTGGTTAGCCCTTGGAGACTTCAACCAAATCCATCGGGCGCGGGACAAAAACAAGAGGAACGTCAACCGTAGCCGAATTCAACGTTTCCGTGCTACCCTTCAAGCTTGTGAACTTCATGAAATTCACCTCCAAAACCGAAGATTTACGTGGAGCAATGAGAGGCAAAACCCAACAATGTGCAAGCTCGATGCTTTCTTTTGCAACACCGATTGGAACCTTCGCTTCGACACCCACATCCTTAATGCGCTTTCCTCGTCGCTCTCGGATCATTCCCCTTGCTTCTTGCCGATGAGAGTGGCCCTCGTCGCCCCCGCACTTTTAAATTCGAGAACTTTTGGCTCCGCATTCCCGGTTTCAATGATGTCGTGCTCAAGGCTTGGAACGACCCCACCACTCATGTCGAACCATGCCATGTTCTCTTCCACAAGCTTCAACATACGGGAAAATGTCTTTCTAAATGGAGTAGGGGAACCTCCCCAACACAAAAGTTATGGTGCACGCCGCTCTTCTTGTCATTCTTCATCTCGACTTGGCGCAAGAGAGAAGGGAGCTTTCCGGTGAAGAATTCCTTCTTCGCAAGCGGTTGAAGAAGAAGGTTATTGCGCTCGCCGTGGTTGAGAGGGGCGCAAGAGGCAATGCGCTAGGATAACCAACATCCGGGCGGGAGATGCTAACACCAAGTTCTTCCACCTCAAGATCAACGCTAGGAGAAGAAGAAACCACATTCATAGGCTCAAACACAACCATGGGTGGGTGACCGAGCACGAATCCAAGGAGGAGATCATCCAAGACCACTTCGAAACCGTCATGGGGAGAGGCAATGCTAGGGCCCGTGACTTTAATTGGGCTGAACTCAACTTCCATGATTCGGACCTAGCTTCGCTTGGGGAGGACTTCTTGGAGGAGGAAGTCAAGAGAGCAATTGATCAAATGCCGGGGGACAAGGCGCCCGGCCCGGATTTTCTTCAAGAGGTGTTGGGCAACTATTAAAGAGGACGTCATGAAGGTGGTAAACCAATTTGGCAACCTTCATGTTGCCAACTTTCATTGGCTTAACTCCGCGAACATCACCCTTTTGCCCAAGAAGGAGGGTGCGGAAGAGATCTCCGACTTTAGACCTATTAGCCTCATCCATGCCATTGCAAAAATCATTTCCAAGATGCTCGCTCTTCGCCTTGGGCCTCTCATGAACGAGCTTGTCTCCAATGCCCAAAGCGCCTTCATTAAAAAAAGAAGCATACACGATAATTTCCTCTATGTCAAGAACTTGGCTCGAAGGTTTCACAAAGGAAAAACTCCGGCGCTTCTTTTCAAGCTTGACATCCGCAAGGCGTTTGATTCTATTCGTTGGGATTATGTTCTTGATCTCCTCCAACGCCGTGGTTTCCCTAGCCGGTTTTGCAATTGGATTGCGGCGCTCCTCTCATCCGCCTCCTCTCGGGTCCTTCTTAATGGGGTGGCCGGCCATCCCATTGCCCATGGGCGTGGCCTCCGACAAGGAGACCCTCTCTCTCTGCTCCTCTTTGTCATCGCAATTGATCCCCTCACGCAAATTCTTGAGTTAGCTACTAGATGCGGGCTCCTTCATAAGCTCTGTGGCCGTGGGAATATTTTGAGGACCTCCTTATATGCGGATGATGCCGCAATTTTCGTGGCTCCTATCAAGGACGATATTCAAAACCTATCCTCTATCCTTGACGGTTTCGGAGAGGTGACCGGTTTGTGCACAAACTTTCAAAAGAGCTCTGTGGTTCCTATAAGATGTGGCCTTATTAACCTTGATGTCGTCCTTGCCGATCTTCCGGTGGTGCGCACCTCCTTCCCCTTGCGATATCTTGGCCTACCTCTCTCCGTTTGGAGGCTCAAGAGGTCGGATGTCCTACATCTCGAAGATAAGGTTGCCGGGAGAGTGCCCACTTGGAACGGCAACCTCATAACCGCCGCCGGCCGCTCGACTATTGTCAAATCGGTGCTTACTTCCCAAGCAATACACCATATGACGCCTCTCATTTTACCGCCGGGCACTCACGAGTATCTCAACAAGGTGGAGAGGGATTTCCTTTGGGCGGGCAAAGATAAAGTCACCGGTGCGCAATGCAAAGTGAATTGGGAGACCGTTTGCCGCCCCCTTGAGCTTGGCGGCCTCGGGATTCACGACAACGTCAAGTTTGCAAGGGCCCTTCGGTTGAGATGGCCATGGTTCGAGTGGCGTGGTAGGGCGAAAATTTGGGTGGGCACCGGTAATCCTTGCACTAGAGACGACATGGACCTTTTCTATGCCGCTACTTCTATCACGGTCGGAGATGGAAACTTGACTTCTTTTTGGGATGCCCCTTGGCTTGATGGCAAGATAAAACCTAGAGACATTGCTCCGAAGATCTACGTCTCATCTCCAAATCTAAGAAATGGTGTGTTAAAAAGGCTTTGGCCAACAACGCGTGGGTGCACAAGATCACCTTGGATGAAGACTTCTCTCTTGATCATCTTACTCAATATGTCAAACTTTGGGTTCATCTTCTTCAAGTTACTCTTGATGACGAGGCGGAGGACAAGATTGTTTGGAACCTTACACCCAATGGCGAATACTCCGTGGCTTCGGCTTATAAGGCTCAATTTTTTGGGGCCGAGTCAACTAACTTGATGTCCATGGTTTGGAGAGTTTGCCCCCCCCCCCCCCCCCCCAAAATCAAGTTTTTTGCTTGGTTGACTCTCCAAAATAGGCATTGGACTTCCGATCGTTTGGCTAGGCGAGGTTGGCAAAATTGTGGTCATTGCCCGCTTTGCAAGAGAGTACCCGAGAATTTGGCTCACCTCCTCTTTGGGTGTCGGTACTCCATTCGTCTTTGGAACTCCATCAAGGATTGGCTTGGAGTGCATGCTTTGGACCCTAGTCTTTGGTCGGATCTCTCTCTCTACTCTTGGTGGCTTAAGATGACGGGGGAGATCACTCCGAACCGCAAAGCAATGGCGTCCATCACTTTGCTCACAACTTGGATCATTTGGAATGAAAGGAACGCGAGAGTCTTCCGCAACAAGCACACGCCCCCCTCGGTTCTCCTTGAAAAGATCAAAACCGAAGCTCGTCTTTGGGTTCTTGCGGGTGCAAGGCGTTGTTACCTTGGGAGTAGTCGGTGTGTTTTGTAATGTCCGTGGGTGCGGCCGGGGTGACCTCTTCGTCTCGCCCGGCCGTGATGTGTAAAACTCCTTCTTAATAAATCGATAGGGGCAAAGCTTTTGCCCCCCTTTCGGAAAAAAAAGCGCATACAGGCACTGTTTCAACAACCTGCAACGTCCACCGAGGCAGCGTCCGGAGATACTTTCTCCCCAAACCATTTCCCTACTCAGTGGGGGTTTGGCAGGACAAACAAATGGCGCCACTAGTTCAGATTGCTTGAAGGCTTCTTAGGAAAGCTCTTCTTACTGGTAAGACGGTGACTAAATTCTCTAAACACGTTCATGGAAACTGCTCAAGGTGTAGCAGTACCTGAAGATGAAATGCATATGCTTTTCCTTTGCCGTTTATCTAAAGCTTCATGGTTCTGCTCCCCTCGGTATGTTAAAACTGAGTTCGTAGCTCCCCTTGGTATATTAGCTGGTGTGGCCCCCACTGAAGATCACAGTATCGCTCGAACTGGGGATCACACACTGGGTCGGTGATGCAGAACCCTGACTTCTTCACAGGCAACACAATCTTCTGTGATGCAGCTTGGGAATTTCAACTGAACCCATCCACGAAACAAGCGGGTTTTGGTGTCTACATACAAGTTTGGAACAACCAACACTTTCAGCGGCAGCATATCTCGGCAATGTCTCAACCGGTTTTCTATACCGCTTCAGGCCGAGGCATTTGGTCAGCAGCTTGCAACCAAGTTGGCGGATGTTGTTCATGTCCAGGATAGTAGGATACCGATTTTTACACTGATTGTTCAGCGCGAGTGTCTGCGGCAGTGGCGGCAAATATCTTCTTTGCTCCAGGTCATTGGGAAAACAGGCCACTTTTTGCTCAGATCCAAGCCGGGCCTTCAAACGCAGATACATCTCACAAATCAATAGGAGTAGTATTGTAAAGCTCATCATCTAGCACAACTAGCTTTAAGAATTCGGTCTAGATCTGTAGCCATTCACTGCTTATGTTCAGATGCAGGCTGGACAATGTCCAGGCAGAGAAGTTCACTCTGTATCCAGCGTGTCCCCTTTCATGACCATTTTTATTTTTCTTGTGTTAAAAAAAGTGTCATCTTCAGGGTTGATTGGTTCTTTGATCCGAAGTGGCCGATGCGAGCATGAATATACCACCATCTCAGTCAAACAAATCAACATTAAGTCATGAATAACACGATGGGGCTGCAGCAGTAAGAAGAAACCAGCGCACAAGCTACATACATTAACATTAATGAAACAATGAGTCTCTTCATTGAATCGAAAGCACAATGAATGGAACGTGCTATGCTAGAACAAAAGCAAAACAACAACAAAAACAGCCAGTATCTCCTCCAAATCGCTACTCTATACACACTGCCAGCAACTCAACTAGACTAAAGTTTCACACACCAAAGAACGAGAAGAAGCCGAGCTTCTTCTTGGGACGCTCCTGCTCCTCGACCATGACAGCCGTCATCGCGTCGCGCTCCACCAGCCGCCACGTTGCCCGCTCCAGGCGAGGCCCGCTGGCGTCGGCGGGTCTGTCAGCACCAGCGGCATGCCCCGGTTCGTGCTGCGGATCACCTCCGAGTCCTCCGGCACCACGCCCAGCAGGGGCAACCCGAGCATCTCTTGCACGTCGAGCGCAGACATCATGTCCTCCCCCCTCACCAGGTCCGGCCGCACTCGGTTCACGATGATCTTGATGTCCTTGATGCCATCGCACTCCAGCAACCCCGCGACGCGGTCGGCATCACGGAGAGCCGTGATGTCGGGAGTGGTCACGAGCACCGCCTCTTCTGCTGGGGCAATGGCAGTGACGAACCCGGCATCAACACCTACAAGACGTAACCAAGTTAAGCAGCATGAAACTGGAAGGCAAAAGTTACAGTTGCACTAGAGGTACATGATAGTACTATGCAGTCAGTTGGACGTTGGTCTCTGACGAATACACGCAGTGAAACTGGAATGCTTGCACACAGCAGTAAGCTAATGCAACTAAGGTACACTAATCGAAGAATAACTCTACAGATGGCTTTAAATGACATCGAAGAAACAAAAATACACACAAACGGCTAAAATTTGACATCCTGGCTCTGAAATCCTTATAATCTAGGGCAATCCAATATCACATACATGGTGCAAATCAAGAGTAGCGTCAGTATCACAATCGCTAGTTGCATTCCTCAAGTAAATCAAGCGGCACGTGGCAGTAACAAACAGCAGAACAAGTGGTTCCCATCATCTATGATTCTCTTATTAGCTACTCCCTCCGTTTTTAATATAAGATGTTTTAGCTTTTGTCCACATTCACATGCACACAAATGTATGTAGACACATTTTAGTTTGTATGTTCACTCATTTTAGTATGCATATAGACAACATGTGTAACACCTTAAACATCTTATATTAAAAACGGAGGGAGTAGTATACAGTATGGCAAGTCCAAGCACTGCACCATCATACAAGCAGCTGATGGGAGAAAGATATAGGTATTGTGGATTAGATCTCGTACTGCAGAGGCTGGCAATAGAACTTCTCATATAACTGTTAGTCTGTTGCCGACTATGCAAATTATACAGGAACATGCAAAAGTTCACGGTTGCATTACAGGTACATGATAGTACTGTGCAGCCAGTTAGACGTCTGTATCTGAGTACTACAAGCAACGACACTGGAATGCTTCGAAACAGCAGTAAGAAATGCAAACTAACGGACAGTGCTCTAAGAACAACTCGATTAATGGCTACACATGACATCAAAAGAACAACAATACACATAAACGGAACAAAGTCAGAATAATTTTCCTAAGTGTGCACTTTTTTTTTCTTCGAGAAAACGCAAAAGCTTTGCGTTTCTTTTCATTGAATAGAAAGGAGTTTTTGGTTACATCCTCCTAGGAGGTGAAGGCGGGGGGAGGAATACATCAGTGTACATCCCATGTCTGGGTAAAATGGCCCTAAGCCCTAGCACTCCTGCTCTAGCCCAAAGTCTTGCCTCCTCCTTGATTTGCGAGGTGCAGGATAGGACTGAAGCCTGCGCTCCATCGAAGACGCAGGAATTTCTCTGCTTCCAGATCATCCATGGCACAAGCAAGGCCGCCGTGGCCAGGCCCTTGCGCATTGCCATGGGGGTGCCCTGCCTCGCTGCCTCCCACCATGAGTCCAACGACGTGGTGTTGTCATCAGGCGTGGCACAGGGAATGCGTAGCCAGGCAAAGATGTCGTGCCATGTCTGTCTCGAGAAGGGGCAACCGAAGAGGAGATGGTGTATCGTCTCAGGTTCTTGGTCGCACAGCAGGCAGACGGCGTGGTGTTGAAGACCTCGACGGGCAAGGCGGTCGGCCGTCCAGCAGCGGTCTAGGTCCGCGAGTCAATGGAAGAACTTAACCCGTGGAGGGGCCCAGGTCTTCCATGTGAGCTTCCAGGAGGCGGAGGCTACCGATCCTTGGAAGGTGGCGAGGTAGCACGATTGTGTTGAGTATGTGCCCGTCGTGGTCCATCTCCAAAGCAGCTGGTCAGGCGTGTCGAGCAGTGTGATCCCGGCAAATTTGCTCGCTGGTTCCACCGGTCTTCCCAGAAGCAAGCCGTGTTGCCGTTGCCCAGCAGCATCGTGGTCGAGGCGAAGAAGAGCTGCCGCTCAGCAGTGGAGAACTGCAGGTCGAGGTTGCTCCATGCTCTGTTCGGGTCCGTACGCGAGAGCCATAGCCATCGTGTGCGCAGTGCCAGGCCGGCGCGCTCCAAGTCATGCACGCCGAGGCCGCCCAGGGAGATTGGGCGGCAGACGCGGCGCCAATTGATGTGGCAATTGCCGCCATTGGCCTCGGCAATCTCGAGAACAATAAGAGTACATCCTAGTTCTAAAATCTGTATAATCTAGGGAGGTATGAAAATCAATAACAGCATCAGCACCCCAATGACCGGTTGCATTCCTCAAGCAAATTCTAGGTGGTTCCTTTCACCTATATTTCTCTAGTCCGCTATTAGCCTATTACACGATAGCAAGTCAAAGCACCGCTGTTCAATCCACACGAGAGTAATCCTATCATGGTTGAAGCATTTTGAGATGAGCCAATTGCAATTTGGATTCGTTGGCAGCGGAATGCGGTTATGCCTGACCTGCGGGGCAGTCGATGAGGATGAATGCGGGCGGGTTGGCGGATCGGCGTAGGGCGTCGGCGACCCAGGTGAGGGTCTTGGAGCCGAAGGCGAGGGGCAGCTTGGAGCGGGGCTTGGAGAGGCAGAGCAGGTGGAGGCCCTGGAGGGTGCGGTGTCGGATGAGGGCCTGGTCGAGGCGGCAGTCCCCGGCGAGCACGTCGGCGGCGGTGAGGTGGACGCGGTTCTCGAGGCCCAGCAGCAGGTCGAGGTTCCGCAGCCCGGCATCGGCGTCGATCGCCACGACGGGGAAGTTGAGCCGCGCGAGGGAGGCGGCCAGGTTGGCCGTGGTGGTGGTCTTCCCCACGCCGCCCTTGCCCGAGGTCACCACCACCACCCGCGGGGTCGGGCCCGACAGCTCTGGCGCCGTGCGCCCGCCGTTGGGGCGCGCGGACGCCGACGGCGGCGCGGGGGGCCTCGGCGGCAGGACGAGCCGCGGCGCGAACGCCATTGGTGCGGCTAGGGCTAGGGTTTTGAGAAGATCTCTCTCAGGAGGTGGTGGCGAACGCGACCATGGCTGAAACCACTGATACAGTGACACTAGTGAACAGTGATCTCATTACCCCAGATATTCAGACTTCCAGAAACTGTCTATTTTTTCTTCACAGAACAAGGGAAAAAATTACTCTTATGTTTTATTTGTTGAGCAAAAAAAATTGTGCAAGATGATTTTATATTGTCAGAAGTGAATTGCAGTTTACTGTGTGACACAGAATTTGACCCCAGCTTATGTGAATGGTTAATACAAGCGAGCATTTTATCGCAACCAGCGAAAACATCAGCAAGTTCAGTATGAGGAACTGGGGCAGGGAGGAAAAATGCAAATATGTTAATCTGGTTCTATTTTTTTTTAGCAAGATAGTGTTTATACAAAACTGGAAAACAAATAGTCAGACACAGACACAAAGTACAGATGTGGCTGCTACAATGACAGCACCCAATATATCCTCCGTCCCTCCTTTCACTCCGGATCATCATCAACCCATTCAACCATTTCAGACAGACAGTACTACATACATGGTACACCAGCACCGGTGAAACTCTCCCCAGCAAGCTATCTTGTAGCAACCACGCGACTCCGGCGGGGCGACACAAACGCGAACACAAGTTCATGAACACAGAACATGGTGGTTTGGGTAACGGTATGGCCACAAGGACAACAGTCATTCTTCTTTCATCATCTGTATCTCAAGTTCATGTCCAGGTCAGGCCCGTACATGCCACCACCACCAGGTACAGGGCCGGCCATGGCTGGATGTATCTGTTTGGATCTGGCTGCAAGCTCCATCTGCACCATCCTCTCAAAGGCCTCAGGGTGATTGCCTCGCACCGCTGGACCTGATGGACCTACATAATGGAAGACAAATATGACAGTGAGTGACTCACATGTACTCAGAATCAGAGTGGGTCATGAATAAATTCTCGGAGAAATTTGAGCTATTTTATCACATGTCTTATAATGTCAAAATGGAAAATTAGGAAACCATTTTCCTGTAATCAGGGAGAAACAAGAAGTATCCACCACCGAAATGACGCAGAATTCGACTTCAATCAACAAGCATGTGTGCCATCAAAATTCAGATTGGTAACATTTCAGGCGCGACTTGAATAAGTGAATTTTGTGTAATGTAATAAGATATAATTCCTCTATTTAAAATTAACTGAAGTATAGCTTTGTCCCAAGTCAAACTTCTCTAAGTTTGACCAAATCGATAGAAAAATATGCTAATATCTACAACATCAAATATATCGGATTTTTTTTTTTTGGTGAATCTAATTCAAGATAAACTAATTTGGTGTTGTAGATGTTGATATATTTTTCCTACAGACTTGGTTAAATGTAAAAAAGTTTGTCTTAGGACAAAGCTATAACTTCAACTAATTTAGAATGGAGGGAGTATCAGATGTTGGAAGTAAACAATTTGATCAAAATTCTAGTCTAGTCACCCATAGCAGGCCAGCTTCTCTGCCCATCAAAACTTTGCAATGAACCAAACAGTGACAGGTTAAATTGCAAGTAAACACAAAGTACAAAATGACTTTGCACAGGCTCTCACCTGGGGCATCAATCCAAAGTCTCCATAGCTGGGCTGGCGAGGGTGCATATGGAAATTATTTACATTGTTCATCTCAGGTCTATAACCAGCCACCTGATGTAGGTTGGGATGGCAGACCACCTCTCGGCAAGCCTTCTGCTGGAAAATTCCCAGGCATGCGATGAAGCATAGGATGATGCAGCAGGATCTACATGAGGGACCCCTGCAGCATTTAGAGTATGTTGCATAGGATTCATATTAGCTGGGAATGAACGGCGGGGATCATGTCGCATTGCTTGTGGCATGTCAAATGGCGCTTGCTGACTCCTATTACCAACGTGATCCAGCATAGGACGAGGAGCCAGTGCAGGTGGCCTACCCTGTAGAAGGTGATACAGATTCTGAGACTCAGCCTGGAAACGCTGTTCACGGGAGTGGGACCCCAGAGAATCAGGACCAAGTACTTCTACATCACCAGATACAAGGCTTTGGAGCTTATAGTTCAGATCATCGACTGCCCTCTCCGGCAACTGCACCTCAACCCTACTGGATCTCAGTGACGGCAACATATCAGGCTTTCGAGCACTGAAAGAGTCATTCATTGTAAACAAACTATCTTCTTCAGGCAGATGAAGTTCCAAGCCTTTCTTGTCAAAACTAGTACCCTGACTTGGACCAGTGAATGATGAATTCCTGTAATCTATTCCGGTTCCTGGTTCTCTAAGGGCAGCTCCATCTTCATTGTTGTTGAAGGGCAGAGCTCCTTCACCAGGGTAATATCCTTCATGACTAGATGTAGATCCCCGGATAGAAACTGGTGCATCCTTCGAATGGAGCTCACTCATAAATGCAGCCCCGAATAATGCTTCCAATGTCACGTTCTTCCCTGAAGCAGGATCGGTTTCAGTTTTGTTAATTGAACAGTTCCAGATATCCTGCCATTGGTCATGACATTAGAACTCTGTGATTCATCAGCTGATCCTATGTGGAAACCAAACGGAGATGATCCCTTGTCATCTGTTCCCTTCTGTAGTAATGAAAGAAGATGATGTGATGCATGACTGTCTACAGTTACTTTTTTTGGCGGTTGGCTCCTCCAAAACAGCCCGATGCCTCTGTACAGCATTCTTCTGAGTAGAACTGCTATTGCTAGCAACCTGTGCCAGCATTGCCTGCTCAAGATCCTCACATGTCATCATGACTGGAGCTGGCTCTGGGATACCAGCATGGCTGTGCTGTTCCCTGATACCGCCAGCAGGTGCAGGAGATGTAAATGATAGGAGCTTTGATGAAGCATCGAATTTATTACTAGGTAGTTTTGATGATATATTCTGAATAGCGCCATCAGAGAAAGATGGACCAGGAGCTATGCTTTGTGGCCCTGGAGTTTCATTTTTGACAATCATGGAGAGCAGGCTCTTTGATGATAAATCCTCTGAAGGTTTTGAATCTACAGGGCATACAAAAACAAAACCATCAATAATAGATAATCAAGTGAACAATCTAGAATAAAGGACAAGTGTAAACATGCCTTTTAACCTCACATGCATTTTGCTACTGGAAAGATGGGTATGCCCAGAATTTATTTCTGTTATAAAATTTCCCGGCATGATGACTCTAGATCCTAGAACTGACATATAACATAGAAATGATACATAGAACATGGCACAAATTCTGAAATAGGATACCTTCATCGCGAAACCAGCGAGCAAATTTGGATGATTCTGGTACAGACGAGACCATCATATCGGCATCTGTATTCAGCTGCTGACTCTGCAAAAGGCGGCAAAGCCAGAATAAACAAACGGCGATTAATAGATATTTGAATGCCCAACAAAGTTGTAACTTCTGTCTTTCTGGAGCAACTTGCAGCAACAATGCAACATGGCAAGAACCAGAAACATTTTCACTTCTGCACTGTGACCACGAATGGTACTTTTAAGCATAAGTGCATAACAGGTTAAGATGTGAGTACAATGCCATCTAAAGTAAAAGGTCTAGAAAGTTTATAAATACCATGGCTATCAACATGCAACACTACATGTAGATGACTTACATAATTTAACAACGAAAAATTCTCAACAGCCATCCATCACTTTTTTTTAATTGGCACAGGAAAAGATATCATTTTTAGCTAGACCATTGGCATTTTTATGACAAACGAACAGCATAATACGGTCATAAAATCAAATATAGAATGCAGAGGTACACGTTTAATCAACATCACAGTTATATTCAGAGGATGATGTTGGTTCATGCCGCAGGTCATAAGTATACAAAATGGTCCTTAATAATAATATGAGAGTATCTGATGCCTATATACAGAGATAACAAAGATCCACATGAGGCATCTGCAGATGTAGAAAAGTAAAGAGTGAGCACAGGAAAACAAGGATTCGTTGTCATACCTCAATGTATGTCGGTAGATTGCCACCACTTTTGGACAATGTGTTGCCAAAGAACTCTTCCAAGATTGAGATCGAATTGTCATTCCTAACTGAACCGCTATTTTTTGACATGCTTTGTTTCTCAATCGAGTACTTCTATTCATCAGCTTCCCAATCTTCAGTCCCTTTTGGAACTTTAGAAGCAAATTCAGTTGAAGAGCTAATGCCTCCAGATGGAAGAGTGTACTTTCGATGTACACCAATGTCAGAAATGCCCTTTCATTTCTGTTGCTTGCGGTGGTCTCTGTTGCTGACTGGTTTCTCTCTAATGGCCATCGAATTGTGTAATACTTGGCATCTTATCCTCTCTAGCAGCAACGTGAGCCTACAAAGTGAAAACACAATTAATGAACAGTATGACATTGGCGTATAGCAGTGTCCTATCATGGTTTGCTACAGAGATGGCCACTACAGTACAAAGAGTGTTATTCCTTATCCTTTATCCTGATTCCTGATGAACACATCAATTAGTGATGGTGAAACTTGGAACAATATGTCATCAGTACATGAGTATCATAAATTGGAAAGAAACTGTTTTTGGACTGGTGTCACACACTCAATTTCATTTTGTTGCACTCATGTCAACAACAGATTTTCAAAAGATGAAATCCATTAGAGACGAGTAAAAATGTCAGCAGCAATTCATTCCATACTTCACTGCACCATGATCAATTTAAGATAATATATAGAAATCTGTAACTGATTTTAGACCAACAAATTTGATCAGCGAGAAGATGAATATGCGATGGTACAATAAACTATTTTTTCCTAACAAAACCGTTAGCAACTATATGGTACAGTGTGATACTTACATAGAAACTGCATGCATTTGCTGGCATCTACTTATATTACTGAAACAATGTCAAGATGTGCACCTTTGGTTCAAGTGCAATGTTGGACGACTGGGACTGGACCTTCTTCTCCACAAATGCATTTGAGAAACCAGGTGGGACAAGTGGCCTTGCCGCTGGAGCTGGTAGAATTGAAGGTGTTTTAGTGGTATCTTCTTGATAAACTGAGGACACTACATATCCATCTGGCTTCCCACTATTGGTTGTAGGACCTAAGTTTTCAGTAGAATTCTGTAACAGCGACATTATATCAGGACCACTCTTCTTTTCTTGCAGGGATTTGTGTTGCTCTTTCCTCATCAATTCAAAAGATGCTGCACAGAAGGGCAGTGTCAGACATTGCAGGACTACAGCGGAAACACCATATCTATTATATGTAGCAGTAAGAGACACTGACCCCGTCGTTTCTTTTCTTCTTCTGCTCTATCATCAGTTGAGCATTCTAAAGACCCAAATGTTTCATCGTTCATTGAGTCAACATCTTTCCTTGTAAGAGGTCCAGCCTATCATAGTGTAACGTATTCGCTAAGCAATATTCCATAGGTTATGGATCTATAGATAAAAGGATGGAGAGATGCATGCAAGCTCAAACCTTGTAAGGGCGTGGTGGCTGATAGCGTTCAGATGTCCTGTTTGGCTGAGGCACATTGCCACGATCCTTTGGTGCCAGCTGCCCAGCATATCCTGGCGGTCTAGGAAACCACCGCTTCCCAGTAGGCCATCATGTTCTGTATTTTGCCAATTGCGTTTGTATTGGTTTCCATTACGCCTATCTGCAGTAGGAAAAATAATGCAGCTCACATGTCTATTATGCACATAAATTATTATTTTCTAACAGGCAATGTGCACATAAATTAGGATGCACAGAGCAAAATCATTATGGCTAATTAATAAATAGTGGGTGACCCATGCGATTAATTGACTTTCAGCTGCTTACTATTATTTAGTTAAATAGACACACACACAAGTGCAAACTGGCAAATTTCTTTTTAGAGACGCAAAGTAAAGCTCCTGAGACACAACAAATACCATTTCACCAACACAGAATGCTCATATAAAAAAGGGCATATCAAACAATTTATCAGCAATCTTTCACACACTCCCAACACTAAAAGGAAAGTAACACTCACACAAAAACTGCCCCGAAAAGAACATGTGCTTACCCTGCTGCGCTAAAAACTCACGGTCAGGCAAGTCCCCTTCCCGGTCACTCGACCCCGTGGAGCGAGTATCCCACCTTCCTCCGGAGCCCCCGCCACGCGACGAATAAGAGTAGCCCCCTGACCCGTCAGACCTTCCCAGGGGCGTCGCATACTGACCCTTGTTAGTCCTCTCAAATGCAACCGACGACGCCTCCTGCAGCTCACTGTTCCACAAAAGACAGAGATAAACACTATCAACGCACAAACCCCGCAGACAAACAAAAAGCAGTTAACACGATCAAAGGAGGCAAAGCGACGACCGTACTTGAGGAGCGACAGATCAACGCCGGGGGGCAGGTGCTTGCATCCCTCGGACTCACCAATCGAGATGAGGAAGTCCCTCGAGTACACCACCCTCATCTTCCTGCTTGCCACACGCAATCGCACAGCAAATCAAACGAGCGTTCACACCACAGAGGCAGAAGCAGCCTCTAGCACACCAGCAGCGACAGACAACATGAGGTATGATGTACTCACTTAGGGGCTCGGAGCTCATCCCCACGGCTGGGCGTGCACCTCTATGCTACGCTAAAATCTCTAGTAGTACACGAGCAAAGGGCGGAGGCGCGGGGCTCAAATCGCGGCCGCCACGAACATCATCCTAGGTTGAAATCTAGCTCATCACACCGAACTGAACCCAGCAGCTCCCTCCAGCGCCAGGCGAGGACGAGTAAATCCAGCTAGCGGCAGAACCCCGAGAGCCTGCACGCGCGCGCACCTCCTCCTGCACCACAGGAAATCGCGAGCGAGAACCCGCATCAGAACAGAAGTCGCGGCCGCGAACTGGTCGGCGAATCTGAGGGAGCTCGGGGCGGGGAGAACCGGTCCGTACCGTACCTGGAGCGGCGCGGGGATCGGCGGGGCCGGCGGCTGGGCAGTCCGAGGGCGGGCGCGGCGTATTCGGTGGCGGGGATGGGCGGATTTCGCAACTCCGATTGGCGAAGACGAGTCTGTCGAGAGAGAGATCGAACGGGGATGATGATGGTGAGAGAGAAGGAGAAGAGAGAGAAATCGTTTTTGGATTTCACGTTTCCCCCTCCACGTTCCAAGTATTCGCGCTCCGTCCACGGTGGTGGGCCCACCGCGTCAGTGTCACGGGGAACTCGTGGACAGGAGGAGCCGAGCGCCGCCACGTCATCGGCCTTCTCCTCTCGTCTTGCTTGCTTCACCACGCGGACTCTGCTTCCTCCACAACTCCAGAGAGAGAGAGAGACTGAGATCGGAGGGAGGATTTGTGTGTGTTTGCGCTGACGACTGTGTCGGCGATGGTGACGGTGGGCTTGTCGGTGGCGGGCGTGGGCGGCGGAGGGGGCGAGGAGGAGGTGCGGGTGAGGAAGCCCTACACCATCACCAAGCTGCGCGAGAGCTGGACCGACCCGGAGCACGACAAGTTCCTCGAGGCGCTCGACATGTGAGTGATGTGCCCGGCCTTATTACTCGGCTTCAGTTCGTCGGACTTAGGTGGAGCACTCTCCGATCGAAGCACGATCTCTGTCTAAACTATAGGTTCACCTTGTCTGCTTGTTTTCGGGATCGAGCTCGGTACACCGCCGTTGATATGTGATCTGCGTCGATCGTCGTGTTGGATCAGCGAGTTCAGGATCCATTCTCATCATACTGTCCACTAGAGTAGACTAGTTGCCCAGTTCGGAGTCTCGATCATAACTCATAAGTTGCGAACTCTGTTTGTAGACTTGTCAGGTGGGCGACGAGGAGGGTGGGTGCCTGCTCTCTCCTCCTGGTTCAGGGTGTTGCTCGGAAGTAGAATCTCTTCTCGTGGGAGTAGTGATTAACTGCTTATGCTGTTGGTGGGATGCTCGATACGATACCACAGTGTCGTCTTAAAGTATCAGTTACGGGCAACCATGGATTATTTACATCTGATTGTCAGCTACCATCTGGCCAGTGTTGCTTTGTATTATCTCACTTTGTGAAGTTGTGCTGAATGGCGTGGATGTTGGATCGCCATTGTCGGCTTGTGTTAACATTAAGATTCGGGTAGACATTATCTAATAAGTTCAGATAATGTATGTACGTGCAGCAAATGAGTGCTGTGATACATTAAGGATGCTCCTCGAGCAGCTCGTGCCTGAACTGAAATGTATCTATAGTCTATCTTCATTAGTTATATTTCTTCATTTTTTTCGATGACAGGTTCGATCGTGACTGGAGAAAGATTGAAGCATTTGTTGGCTCCAAGACAGTAATACAGGTATATATGTATGCTCTGTTCTGCCCTCGACTTTTGCTTCACTTGGCTGTTTAGTTGGTTACCATCTGAAAAAATATGTTTATTTGGTAATCATCTGAAAATATGTTCCAGTAACTTGATGGACTTGCTCCTTTGTTGATTGTTTGCATCTGACAAACTAAACTAAACTAAACGATGATCTAAAAAAACAGTTGTTTTAACAGATCAGGAGCCATGCACAGAAGCACTTTTTGAAGGTTCAAAAGAATGGAACAGGTGAACATCTGCCCCCGCCTAGGCCAAAGAGGAAGGCGGCACATCCGTACCCACATAAAGCATCAAAAAAGGGCAAGTATTTTCATCCTGCATCTGACTAGCATGAACATTTTTTGTAATGAAAAATTAGCCCTAACTAGATATCTTGGAGCCTGCAGCCGATATACCTCTCTTACCACAACAAGCTTCTCATATCATTGAGCAAGGATGTGTTATACCTACGGATGCATCTGTTGTTGCTACAAACTCAAGTGCAAACGATGCATTTCCTTCCTGCGACAATGTTATTACACAATGTTTTAGCCCAAGACATCCACAAGGTTTACAATTCTGTTAATTACTGTAAATTCCATCTATGCTCAAATTTTGAAGGGCGCTACTAAATTTTTAGGATGCACAGATTCAGGTGTGGAAAATAATTGCTCTAGTAGCATACAGAGCCAATCTGGAATTTGGCCAACTTCTGACGCGGTTGAGCAAGAAATTGTACTTCCAGCACTGCGTGGTGAGCTTCTTTTTGTACAGCATACGGTCATACAGTTCACAACCCTATGGTGGCAACTCTTGCGGCAATGCTTAGATTCATTTAGTTATCTTAGATGTTATGGGAATGAATGATGTGTGCAAATTATGTTCCACATGTTAAACTGCTGTTCAGTCAGGCATATTCTAATTTGATGACCCATGCAAGGCAACCTAATTTAACTAATACTTCCAAAATGAATGAATTGTAGTTAAACTTTCCATAATTAACTCATAGCCTCATATTTTCTTACATACATATTTTGCTGGCTACATTTGAAATCACAAAATAAAAAATGGATGGAATTAGCTCAAGCGATTTCTTCATGACTTACTGACTCTGCCGTCTTATTTCAGCATTTTTTGCAGTTATCCTTTTTATGTTGCTGTTTTAGTAACCTCATAAATGTATCTGTTGCACTACTGATTCTTGCCAACTATAGAGGCAGTGGCACTTGCGCATGCTGTCAAACTTGCTCACGGCATCAGGGTACTTAAATGCTGGACACTTGATACTTTGTTAGGACTGCAGGATCCTCCCATATCACATACAGACTTAAGTGTCTATTGTCCTTGGAATGAAAAGCAGCTTATCTTTAAATTTTAATATAAAATTTTAAGAAGTTTAACACGAGGGATAAATATTTGATTAGGTGCAAAGATCTCTGAGGATACAAATCAGAATGTCATTGGTAAAACTGAAAGCCTATTGTGAGCTTAAGTTTTAAACCCTCAAAAGTATAGCTCCTCGGCTCCTCAAGTTGATCTGCTCTTACCTCTTAGGTGGCCTTTACGAGACATGTAATGTCCGTGACTAACAAGCTCGAGTCAGTTCAATCCTGTTTTGGGTAAAACGCAATCAAATGGATCTTCTTTGCTAACTCTACTTTCTATTTTTGCTATTTAAACTCTAGTAGCTCTTGAATGGGCTTTATATCTCGCGATTTCAGTATGATTTCACCTGCTTAATTCCGTCAGTGCCTTCTTTTTTTCGAAATGGGGAGCATAGCCCCAGCCGCTGCATCAATCGATGCACACTGCTGTCCATTAGCGCCTTCTGCATCTGGTTTACCTTCGTTCTGTCCTTCAGATTCTGAAAGATGCCATGATGCTCTTTATGTATGGATGATAAGTGCTGTTATTACCTTGTTAAATTATTAAAATGGAATGGTTGATATTATTTCGTATCACCCTTTGATGGCCTTTATATTAATCACTGTATCTTCCTATTTGGTTCATCCGTGAATTCTGACATGTATTTATTCTGGTGACCTTGCAGCCATGCCAGACTTTGCTCAAGTATACAACTTTCTTGGAAACATATTTGATCCAGAGACTAGTGGACATTTGCAGAAGTTGAGAGAGATGGATCCTATTGATACTGAAACAGTATGTCATTTGCTAATCTCCCCTTTAGAATTGATTTGTCTGTCCTGTTATAAACTATTATTACTGTCTGCAAGCATGAATGCCAGGCAATTTTGTTTGCATGTTTAGAGTCTCACAAGTGTCAGTGTGAACATGAAAACCTAGGAAGCTATTTCAGACAGGTGGATTCTGTGGGGTGATTTAAATTTCATTCTTGCTCATTGCTCCTTACTCTGTGGGATATTTAGTTGTTGCAATTATCATAAATGATATTATGATTAATATATTTGGCTTCTTACTCTGTGGGGTATTTAGTTGTTGCAGTTACTATAAATGATATTATGATTAATAGCTTTGGCTTCTATGGGCTTGTCCCAAACATGTTTTTTTTTCACTTTCGGCACAACATTTTCGGATGCTAACTTCATTGATTGTGTTGACAGTTGATACATGTGGTTAGCGATTTTACTTTTGCTAGCTAATAATAGCTTTGGCTTCTATGGGCTTGTCCCAAACATGTTTTTTTTTTTCACTTTCGGCACAACATTTTTGGATGCTAACTTCATTGATTGTGTTGACAGTTGATACATGTGGTTTGCGATTTTACTTTTGCTAGCTAATAATGGCTTTGGCTTCTATGGGCTTGTCCCAAACATGTTTTTTTTTTCACTTTCGGCACAACATTTTCGGATGCTAACTTCATTGATTGTGTTGACAGTTGATACATGTGGTTAGCGATTTTGCTTTTGCTAGCTAACTATTATATTTCAGACTTTTAGTTATAGTGATCTCTGTATGACCTAATCTCCAGGCACTATTACTGATGAAAAATCTGTCAGTGAACATGTCTAGCCCAGACTTTGAGGCACATGTAAGTACTCAAACCTTTTTCTTCCATCTCGTTTGCTTTTAGCATTTATCCTGTCAGACAATGTAGCTGTCTCGATATATTGTAAAAAAAGTAACTGATGGTACTGCTGTCTATCTATTTTGTGTACCACTGTTGCGACGCACCTCGTGTTCCATGGAATCCGACTGAGCATATATATTCCCCAACTGTTGCAGAGGAGGTTGCTCTTGTCGCATGGTGCCGGCATGGACGAAGTCAAGCATGAAAGCATAGGAGATGTGGGGTCAACTCACACTCTTCACCTTCCACTCATGTAATTTCTATTCACTCATTCTGAATATGCAGTGTCGATCCGAGCTCGAAATATTGCTTATTTCGCTAAGTGCATGAATCGCTCTACAGAGTAACGAGCTAATGAGGAAAGAAGTACATTGTTGCCGCCTTGACGGCACGGAGATTGTCGGAATGGAAATGGGGCTCTGGACTGCAGTGCCATGGCATGCTTGAGTGTGGAGCGGTAGTGACGTGCCGTAGTGCTGCCTATGTTTGTACATACTACTACAGTTTTTAGTAGTGCTCTCGACTGTAACTTTGGATTTGTTTTGTTCCAACTATGTGTTCATCAGTCTGGCATGTCGGGTATGGTATCATATTGTGGTGATCTTGTTGGCTTCATCTTTCCTCTTTTGTGTATGTGAGAAAAGAGAGAGAGTCGGTGATATGGTAGGTATATATTTGTACCGTTCTATAATTGACTCATTATATGACACGTGTCTATTATTTGTTGTATTCATTTCCGTTCCAAATTGAGAAAACTTTTGATCCACATCAATATTGGAGTAACATCCGCCCTGAATCCGAATTCGTATTTGACAATATCTATTTGTGTATGTATTTGTTTTAGAAATATGAAAATGGATTTGTGTATGTATTTGTTTTAGAAATATGAAAATGGATGTGGGAAGGGCTCTATACAATGTGCATCCGTTTCCACCCATATGTTGAAGGTGATTAATTACAAAGGAGGAAGAATGGCGACATGCCGGAGATGTGGCACTGGCACCGGCCCTATGGTGGGGCAGTGGTGCGGTTGATGTTGGTGGAAGGTTTTGGAGCTGAGATAGAGGTGGTGCGCGGTATGAGATCCGTAGGTGATATCTACAAATTCACCTTCTAGATAATCCATTAAGCCCTAAGTGCAAGCTAGCGTTTGTAGATAGCAGCAAAGTTTTTTAAGTGAGTGACCTAAGGTTATTGTGAAGCAAAGTTTTTCAAGCCATTGACCTAAGGTTATTGTCAAGGGATAAAAATATCAGGGTTGTCACAGGCTCACAGCCTCGCCAGCCTACTCGTGAGAGAGCGTGAAATTTGCAATTGTAGGGATGTTCGGACCGTCGCAGTGCAAAGATATTTGCCAGGTTCGGACCCCTTGATGATGGGTAACAACTTACTCCCACCTTGCTCTTGTATGATATGATGTACAACCTTACAATTTGTAGAGGACTCTCCGAGATTGAGACGGTGATCTCGACAAGGTTATGATGGACAAACTAGGATTTAAGATCCTAGATCTTTTTGTCTCGAGAATTCGAGGATGTTGTCCACGATGGCGGCAGCGCTTCTCTGCAGTGGCGGAGCTTGGGCTGAATGCTTGGGGGAGCAAATGGGATATATATGCATATTGGGCCAGATTGGGGAGGGGGGGGGGGGCAAATAGGCTAAAAACTGATAAATTTGTGTGAAAATGGGCCAAATAGTAGTAGTTTTTTGCTAAAATCTTCTTGGGCTAGGGGGTGGCGCCCCCCCCCCCCCCCTGACTTACACGTAGATCCGCCCGTGCTTCTCTGGGTCTTGGATTGCCTCGTCCGTCGGATAGCGCTGGGTCCCCTTCATCTAGGTCGTCATACTTGTGGGGCCTTCCATCTAATCATGAGTTGTCCTATGACACGATTAAGAGCCACGCGTGCTTACGGGGAGGTTGTGTTCTCTTTCCTCTACTTTAAAGTCGATAGTTTGAACTTGTGGCTTGCCTTTTGGAGGGGTATCATAGGATGCTTCTAGATGATCTTTGAGGTTTCACTTTCACCATTCTGACACCTCTAGATGGCTTATAGGTAGAGTGTCGGGTACGTATCGCATATATGAGTCGACAATACCCTTATCTACATTTGTAATGTAGCCGCAACGAAAAACTCGTGGGGTAACTCATGGGAGAACTCGTGGGTCAGACCGTCAGATACACTTGGGAATACAACCACAGATGAGCCTAAATAGTGCTAGTGCCCCTCTTTTGTTTCTGAATACTGCAGCTACAACTCCTCTCCCCAGCTCAACTGATTCTGCACCATCTACGTTAGCTTTCACATGATCCCCCAGGGTGGTATCCACTTGCGATTGACAGGCGGCACAGTAGGAGGTCGCCTTGCTTGGTGGTTTGGCCTAGGTATGCGAGCCAAATCGTCCAAGAAGTTTCTGATAAAATGATGCGTTGTAGAGTGGTTTAAAACTCTCTTTCATGCACCTTCCTCCTCGCCGTCCAAATAGCCCAAAGAGTTACTAGGATTTTTTTTACATGAAGAGTTACTAGGATTTTGATGAAATCTTCATGCGAGAGAGTATCCATCATTGCGAAAATCCATTTTTTTAGCATTGGATTCGTTAGGAGTAGACATTTCTTGCTCTCGGACTCCCGTGCTCCCTCTAATTAAAATCTATTTCTAAGTTTCATAAAAATCTGGAAAAAATCTGCATGTTTTTAATGATAAATCCCACTAACGTGTAAAATCTCAGTTTGAAATACTTTCTATTCGGATATACACAAAAATGTAAAATGTGTGGATTGAAATGTACACTTTCAAATCTCCAAAATACATAATATTTTTCATTTTTGTGTAGCCAGAATCTATATTATTTCAAATGGAGATTTTGCATGTTTATGGGATAATCATTGACGAGATGTAGGATTTTTTCAGCTTTCTAAAACTTACAAATATGATTTTTTTTTTAAATAAGTAGAGGGAGCACTCGAAATGGGAGGCAAAAGTGTTTTCCGGTTCATTAGTCTCAGTCATATGCTCCACCATCTGCTCGTCGTCTAGAGCCAAACACCTCTGGCCATTGGAGAAAAAAATATGAAATGGAGACGTAGTCACGTAGTCCACTCCAGGCCTCTAACCTTCTTTTTTTTTTGACATTCAGGCCTCTAACCTTGAGTCCAGGAAGATTCGTGCGGCCCAGGAAGAGCAGACTGTCGTACAGTACAGAGGACCCCGCTGCCCAACGCTAAAGTCTAAACCCTGTGTCTTTTCTATATATAAAAAAAAACCAACCCCTGGCCTTTTCGTGTCTCGTCCAGATCGATCTCGCCGGGCGATCCCATGGCGGTGCGCAACCTGGTCGCGAAGTTGCGGGACCCCGTCGCTGTTGCTCTCCGTCTGCAGCCGTCGGCACCCCGCGCCGGCGCTCGCCGAAACTTCTACAGCTTCTTTCAGGTCCGTGCTTCCCTGCCGCTCCATGGATTCGCTAATCGGACAGAACTTTTGTCTCCCCACTGTGATGCATGCATGACGATATCCAATTCCCTCCAATCTATCGTTCATGATCTGGCTTGTCTTTACAATTCTCTTGGAAAGAAAAAATCGGACATCAACTACATTCCTTTGTTTCTGCCCTGCTAATTAAGTACTGTGCCTAGATTTCATGAGGGCAAACTGATGATCTTCATCAGGTCTGCACTACATACATAGCACTCTGTATGCACTTGCACGTCTCGGTACTAAATCAAAGATTGGATTTCTGAATACAGTGACCTCATGTAGGGATGGCTTTTGATTCTTGCCTTTTGCTTGAGATGATAGACGTATCTGCATTGACAGGGAGAATGGCCGGATTGTTAGAAAAACTGAAACATGAGTAGCTCTTGGGGTGGCTTTGCACAACACACGCCTTATTTACCATTCATTGCTAGCTGAATTAGCAGTTAGTGAAATCACATATTGGGGATGATATTGTTTTAATTTGGATGTATATGATGAAACAAATATTCGCTTGTATTTTTGGGCTACTATGGTGTGATGATGATTTTGGTATATATGCAGGTTGGAGAAGGTAGGTTACTTAGTTTCTTCCTAGCACAACTGAATTCTTCCTTCTTACTTACACCAGGAGTGGGTGGGACTGTTTGCATGCATATCCAGTGCAATGCCATTGCCGTCTAAGCTTTTTGTGCTTTTCCCTATGGTATTTTGCAGGGTGAAGAACCGTACCGCCCGAAAATCGACTTACAATCAGCTAGTCGAGAGGAGCTCCAACGTGAGGCAGACTACATTATGAGCCAGATAAATGAAGTTTGGGAACGTGTGAGGTATGGTCGTTGCAGTTTGTTATGTCTACACGCATGCCGACAATTCCCTTTTTGGGAGGCCATGTTACCGGCTAAACGATTTTTCCTACGAACTTTTCTTTGTGAAGCAAGGAGAAGGAGAAGATACCGATGGTTTGGGAGGATATGATTTTCACTGGGAAGCTGGTTATTGGTTTTGGCGTTCTGGGAAAGGTCATTACATATGCTACTTACGAGGATTAAACTACAGCTGAATCTGAGGAGTGACTTGAGCGCCATATTGTTGCATGTCCCGGCAATGGTGAACGATGTCTACTGCATATATAACAGTCATCTATTGTGCGCGTTTACGTTAGCACTTTGTTTAGAAAGGCTTGCGCTTGCGTTACATAATATTTCTCTTGTTTGGTGCAACTCCACGTATGGATGTCTATCTAGCTACAGTAGTGAAGGACAGAAAAAAATTAGGTCAGGCAAACTCTAAAACGGAAAAAATCCGGTCCCTCCTTCCGCCTCTTGCTTTTGCTCTTACTCTTGATGTGCCATAGCATTTGCACTCTCACGAGTGTTTATGAGAGCTACTGTCACTAATAACTGAAACAAAATATGTTTTCAAATCTGCAATTCAAACATTAAAAGACATTAGTTTGTAATTTTACCTAGCTCACAATTCACAATTACAAAACTTCATCCGATTCACCACAAATTAAAGAAATTATACCTCCCATTTGCAGCTCCAGTCTCGTCTCCTTCTTGTCCATCTCCACCAGGAAACCGCCGCGGGGAAGGCCGGTAGTTCGCTAGCCGGGAAACCCTAGTTCGCTCGCACCCTTGCGGGCGCGGTGGCGCTCCTTTTTGTTGCTGCTGCTCGTCGCAGTTTAGGGAGGAGGCGAGCAGGGGAGGCTAGCGGTTGGGGAGTCGAAGGCGATCGAGCTCGGTATCTCGAATCGAGCAAGCAGGGAGAAGCAAAGGAAATGACCTAATGCTCGTGCGGTCGTACCCAGGAGCCCAGGAGGGCCTCCTCAGGCTCCCTCGAGATCGGCCCAGTAAGGCCTAGCTCGGCTGAGGCCCTCCCAAGTTTTTTTTTTAATCCCCTCCCCAAGTGGATTGGAGGGGATTTTGACTTATATGCGATTTAATCCATCTCAATCCTTATCAATCTCCTTCCAAATGCAGCAAACAGAACAAGCCCTAAACAACCCAATTGGCCTCTTTTCCCTTTGTTTTCTCAGAAACAGAACATACCTACATATAACCGTTTTTTTGGCCAAAAATCAAGGTGGGACGGACGCCCTACCTTGCCCTAAGGGGAGCTTCGCCGCTGTCTAGCTACTACTCTGACTGGGTTGACTACTAAATTTCGAATCTGGACCTGTTACTACCTTGTGGGTCCATGTTCGTCTCGGTCAATCGTTTGAGCATTTTCTGTATTTGTTGTTGTGATAGTGCTAAGTTATGAATGCAAATATGATTTGTAGTGTTATCTAATTTACATATGGTCTTGTACTATCACTAGCAAACATACCCGTGCGTTGCAACGTGAGAGAAAAATCGATGTCACGCAGCTATAGACAACTATACAAATTTGCATTTCAAATACGCAGTTTGAATCCAAAGTTATATCTTTACTATTAAAGTTAGATCAGTGGTTCTCACACCTAACATCGTGTCACACTTATCTCTAATTACATACCAAATACCACCGCACACACAACTAACCATCTCACGTGGAGTTTGTTATATCTCGGCAACAGTGACTCCTATATCTGATTTTGTCTCTTTCTTTCCCGAAAACACGTACTCCTATGTGTGTACCTAACCTTGACTAACACATATCACAACCGAACATCGGCCAATTTCCATTGTAAACTGGCCAACTCTTTTCTTCTATATCCTTTAAAAGGCAAAATCTTTTACCTCATTTCAAAAATAATAATATCTCAACTGAACTTAATTGAAGAAATCTTATCTAAACGGAAAGCCTCCTTATGGCCCCGGCTGACCCGCTTGACAAAACTTTATTTTATCCTTATGTGGATTCCTCACGTTATTCCACTGGAAAATTCCTGTTCATTATTTACGCTGTGTACTCCTGCAGGACATGAATCGTATTCCTCCGTATCCACACACCTCAACAACGTAGCGGACAATACTTGCAAATTTCAACTGCAATGATATGCGTAGAGTAGCCAAACACAGAATCTTGGCTGCAAAAACATGGTTTCCAATTAATCAGTCATATATACTACTGCCTTACATTTATCATCCAATCTAAGCTAGGATGAGTGGGGTTCTCCATTACGTACATGAATCAGTCCAATATACGAATGCCACAGTAGTTTCTTTCTTTCTTTCTTTCTTGCGCTACTGGTTACCAGAATCATGTGCCCCTTCCTCCATTTACTTTTGTTAATGTTCATGTTGCTGCAAATGCCGCATGAGATTCTCCACACAGAATAAAAAATGAAAAGAAAGGCATAGGAATGTCTAGCTGCTGAAATCAATCCTTAATAAAACGGTACTACTACTTACGAAAGGCATAGGAATGTAGCTCTATAAATCGGGCATGGAGCTTGGGAGGAGGGGACACAGATCGAGCAACGCAGCTGGCCATGGGATGCGACCAATGCAACCTCGCCGTTGCCGGTCGCATCAGTTGCGGCGACTGTGTAGTTGAACTCGCAGTTAATTTTTGTGGGTTATTCAATGGGGGAGACACCGGAGGCGGCGGCAGGGCGGCAGTCGTGCCCCGGAGGCTGGCTGACCGGAGCAACAAGCGCGCACTGCTGGTGGGCATCAAGTAGAGGGGCAGGCGTAAGCTGGACGGACCCATAAACGATGTCAGGTTCATGAAGATGCTTCTGTGCGAGAAATTCAAATTCCCATTCGATCGACTCCATGCTCGTCCTCACCGGTAAATCAATACTACTAGGATATACTATATGTTTCTTGCATGTGTATGTATGATATACTACTCCGTACTATTAGTTTCAACCTTCCGGGATCTAACGTACGTAACCATGGGGTTGGGTGCTAGACGATGATGACGAGCGTGACCCCAGAATGCGGCCAACAAAGGCCAACATCCTGCGTGGCATGCGGTGGCTGGTGGAGGGATGCTGCTCCGGGGACTCCCTCGTGTTCCACTTCTCCGGCCACGGCGACAAGGTCATTCTCGAGGAGACTGATGAGGAGGAGGAGAGCTACTACGAGACCATCTGCGCACTCGACGGCGATATCACCGACGACGAGATCAACAAGACCGTCGTCCGTCCGCTACTGAAGGGCGTCAAGCTCCACGCCATCGTCGACTCCTGCCACAGCGACACCGTCCTCGATCTCACAAACATTTGCCACATCAGAAGGTAGTCTGTCTCACAACACGTATGTACTACATATTTCCCTACCAAGAGATCGAAGAGACTCGGATTAATTGGTTTCTGCATTTTCTGGTTTTGGAGGAGCGGGCGTCATGAATGGGAGGATGACGTTGGCAGAAGGAGCCCGAAGGGCGGCCGCGCGATCATGATCAGTGGCGGCTCCGACCGCGAGGACGCCTACGAGTATGGAAGCTACGGCGGTTTGGTCATGGGAGCCCTGATAACCGCCTTCTTCGCGGCGGCGATGACCGAGCCTCGGCCCCTCACCTACGGCCGCCTCCTCACGGTGGTGAAGGCAAACGTCTACAACATCAGCCGCGGCCGCTGTAGCCTGCCCGCGTCCGTCACCAAGGTCAACAACTACAGCGGCGTGCTGGCGCCTCAGCTGCCTTCTTCGTACCAGTTCGACATCAACGAGAGAAACTTTACGCTCCAAGTAAATATGTCTAAGCGCGAGTCTGCGAGCAACGATGCCAACGAGCGCGCGGGAGTGACTAGGCCTCGCTCCAGCGAGAATTAAAGTTAATTCTCACCCAAATGACTCTTATCTAGTTACATGTGCAACTTTTTTTAAGATAAAGGAAGATTTTATTACTTAAAAGGTTTAAGTATTACACTCAGGTTCTGCATAACCAAGATGCACACACCCGCAACGAGTTCGAAGGTTCTAGGAAACGTAAAAGGCGAATTACATATCATCATGAGAAATTGTAAGCATGCCTATGCAGGTGGAAGGCAAGACGCAAATTATGCTGCCATCCATGTTGGGATAAAAAGTCCCTCGCCGTATCTTCCAGTCTTGTACACACCTCCATAAATAGGTCTCGATGCACCACTCGTTGCAACTGAGACCACGAACGGAGCGTAGCAGTAGTCTTGTAGATTAGCTGCATAAGAGAGCAATTTTTATCATTAAAAACTTTGTCATTTCTATAAAGCCATAGCGACCATAAAAGGCAAGCGCTGCCACCCTAATAAGTTGTTTAAACCTATTATCCACCCCATTTAGCCAATTGCCAAAAATATTGTCAATGCTTGTGGGGGGTAAATAGTAGAACCTATCTGGATGATTGACCATATAGAACTAGCAAATTGACACTCGAAGAATAAGTGTTTTATAGTCTCGTCCTTGTGACAGAAGACACACTGTTTACTTCCATGTCAATTGCGTTTTGCAAGGTTGTCTTTAGTAAGAATAACCTCTCAACGAAGATACCAAGCAAAAACTTTGTTTTTAAGTGGGATCTTCATCTTTCAGATTTTCTTATTATTATCTACCGGCACATCTGGTTGGATTAAGGCTGTATACATGGAGTCCACAGAGAATTTACCATTGGTTTGTAAATTCCACCGAAACACATCGCGACCCTGTGTCAAATTGACATTAGCTAGACGTTATAGCAGTTCTTGCCAAGCGGCCAGTCTAGATCCAATGAGGTCTCTTCTGAACGTCACACTTGGAGGACTTTCCTCCATCACTTGAGCGAGTACATCGCTTGCATGTGCAACTATGTGTAATCCATGTGCAACTGAGAAATTTTAGTTGTAACTCATGTGTAACTGGAAAAATTCTAATTGCAACTAATGTGCAACTCATATCCCGCACGAATCACGATGTAAATCTAACGGGATTAGAGTTGAGTGAGATCTAACTTAATTATCACTCGAGTGAGAAATAGCAAAACCGTATAAATAAACTGCAACAGCAAAACAGATACAAATTGATGAGAAAAACCCTTACAAAACATACTAAAGGTAGGAAAAAGAACAAGTAGAGCCAAATTTGCCACCAAAGGAGATACCAAAGCTTCACAACGATGCCCGCAAGAAGGTAACGACTTAGCGCATCGTCGTCGAGACCGTGACGGTCAAGGTTTTCACCCGGAGGCCCAACGCAGAAAGGTACCCGCAACAGCGGCCCCAAGAGGGTTACGATACCCGCATGCATCACCGTCATTGGCGTCGGAGCGCTGAGCTTTTGATCGGAAAAACCTTCTCAGCACGTCCGATATATCGGACCGCCCACTATCACTAAATCTGGCCTCCAGAACGCGATATGGGAACTGTCTTCGCCAAAATGACACCAACACATGAACCCCGCCGCCCTCTCCTCACCATCCATACAACCAAAGAGAAAAGGCCATCACCACGCCACGTCGCTCGTCTTAGAGACGCCCGCGCAATCCACCTTACAGAGCCGCCGCCCCGACGTACACGAACTCAAACCTCATATGTGAACAACACATCGTAAGGCTAGCGAATCGAACGAGGTAGAACGACGACATAACCAAACCCGTGTGAGCGGCACAATTACAGTAAACAGACGGCCACTTGCAACCCGCCGGTCACATAGCCCCCGTGCAGTAGCCAATCGGAGGAGATTCGCTGTCCTCAACCGCCAAAGGCAGTCACCGCTCGGACGCAACAAGCCTGCTAGCCCAAATCAGCCATTTCGGCCTAAATCCAACCCATATCAAACACAACTAGTCACGCCGTCGGCCGTAGTCCCATGGCCGCCGCCCCTACCATCGCCATCCCAGTCGGGCGCCCGCCGCCAGCTGCCCTGGGCCGAACCCGCCTCTCGGACCAACATACACGTCAGTCGTCACGTAGGGAAGGAGCACACGGTCTCTGGCTGCCGTACTAGACGTACTCGTCCCAACCAGCTCCCGCTTGGCCCAGATCAAGCCCATACGGGCCTAGATCTAGCCAGCATGACACGCGCCATGGAACCCTCATTGCTGGAAGCCACCACCGCCCTTTACTGCATCTAGCGCCGCCGAATCCCACCACCGTTGCACCGCGTGAACTTTGCCACGTACGATGGTCGCCGCCGGCAGCGGGGGAAGCAGGAGGGGGAGAAGCAGGAGGCCGAAACTGCGGGTCGACGTCTCCATAATTTTTCTCAAAAATATACTTGCATCCATTTTTTGTGTTTATCAGTACATAAAAAGAAAAGGCAGGAAACCTACCTGTCAATTAAACAATCTTAAACCTCAACTCTTTTTTTAGCTTCTGGTTATCCGGCAAATTGTTACATCCACTAGCATTACATCAAAAAACACTTGAACCTTCATGTTCATGGTACTTGACTATTGCTACTAACGATAACCTAGAAATTTCTTTACATCATCTTAATCTTACTTTCTTACACCTGTCCGTTGTTTGGATCTTACAGTACAACCTTACAACGCAGTAATGAAGATAAAGCAGTTAATTTACGCCCATGGAATCTTTTCATCCATACATATTGTACATCCATTTTTTTTATCCAGCAGATGAACAAACATCTATTTACATGCTTAGAATACTTTTACTCTCAAGATTTTACATGCAACTTGATTAATGTGGGATGTAAGAAAAGTAGACTCTGGTATCAGCAGTTATTATAACATGCAACTTGATTTTAGATGCTTACAACCTAGGATCAACACCAATTTTAACATGAATTGAAATTCTATTTTTAACATGCACATAAATGAAGCAGAAGAACCTGGGAAACTTACATCTCCTGTAAGAATTAATGAAAGATTTCTCCACCCCGTCTCCATGTGGCAACGGGGACACTAACCACCGGTTATTGCCTAACCATAACCATCCACATACAATAAAAGTTTTCCCATCCCCATCCCCATCCCCATCCCCATTAACTACCATGGGGACAAGTATTCTCTCATCCCCATCCCCATCGGGTTATCGGATAACCATAACCAAGAACCTCCTGTGTAGCCAACAACATTGTCTACCAAAATTTGGACAGCACCTACCGAGCGACTCAAGTAAATAAATGACAACCATACAAATAGAGCAAAAAGGGCACACCGTCACAAATAATATACAAACAAATGATCACACACAACAAAATAAGATGATCTAGGTACATAGCAACACATATGCGGGAGGTCGTCGTTGTTGCTGTGGGCATGCGGCTAGAGATTTAGGGTTTTCTGGTGTATATATACATGTCTCTCACTCTCTAGTATTCTGACCCCACATGTCACGTGCTTTAGCGGATACCGGTATGTCGGGTATGGATAGTGGTGTTCCATACCTGGCCCGCATTAACCGCTGAGGAGTACTAATAGGTGAATTAACCATTGGTTATCGGGTAATGATCCCCTTGCCAAATTGAACCCCGTCTTGTTTAGATCAGCTATATGGGCCGCGTCCTAGATATGGTGTGCAGGCTGTTGCTTTATCTGTGTTGGGTCGGGCTGGGCTTTTACCTTTTTTAGTGAACAGCTGGGCTTTTATCTGGTTACGTGTCACGCTGATAGTTCCATGGACCAGGTCAACCCATCGCTGCCGTCCACGGCCACACGGACGGCCGCCGATTTATTGCGTGACCATCCGTGCGCCCCTCCCACCGGTCCACGCGCACGCCAGCCTCTGACCCGTCCAACCCCTCCCTTCTCGCCGATCGCCTACCTCGGCTCCGGCGACCGGCCGCCGGCGGGCGCGCGTCTCCTTCCAGGTGATAAGATCGATCTCCCTCCCACCTTATCCTTGAAATCCGTCGGTTCTTTCCGTCTCGTCCGCTGCGCTAGATCTGTTCACGTGCTCGGGTTGGCCCGATCGATGGATCGCCTCCGCCCCGCGTCCTCGCTGGCGACGCGGAGCCTCGTGCTCCTTCGTCCCGGAGCACGGAAAAACTAGGGTGTAATTTCGCCCCAGTGCCTCTTCCTGCAAATCGATGTCGTCTCTCAACTCTCTGTGAGCTGAACATCATGGTTATTATGCACGCACGCACGCTTTGTGGGTAGTGGCAAATCGATGCTGTCTCTTTGAACTGAAAATTATTTTTATGATGAATGGTGTGCACACCTTTTATGTATAGTGGAATTTTTGGATATGTACATGGCATGAGATAAAATTGAGTGTTAAGTGCCGAAAACAATTTATTGCTGTAGTAAGGACGACTTGCACTGTTTGTTTACTCTCAACCACGGTTTTACAAGCCAAATTGGTTGGTGACGAAAGAATTAATTAGCTGCCTCCAGCTCTCTCTTATTTGGGTCAGCAGAGTAGGAGCAGGAACTATAAAATCAATCCTGGAGCAGGATCAGGGCCAGATGGAGCCTTACAAAACCTAGCATCAAGTTTGCATGAATGAATCATATAATAATTAGAAGGTTAATTATGTAGATGTTGGTTGTATACGCTGAGTCCAGTGTTCATTCATAATGTACTGTATGCAGTACATTTACGTCGGGCCTTCCTGCAGTATTAGATGAACCTTGCAGCAACGATGGAAATACTCATGATATCCAAATTTTCTTGCTGCCATATATTCTCGCTTAGTTTTGTTTTTGTTTATGCCCTGCAGGTTCTTGTACAATAATTTCTGATATCTCGATTATGGTGGTTAACAGGCATGCTTTTCTGTTTTCTGCTTGTAGGTGCTCGAGAAAAGTAATTTGAATGGCTTCATCAAAGCTTCAAGCCTTCTGGAACCATCCTGCTGGCCCCAAAACCAGTTAGTGGCATTCATATTCGCACTATTTTTTGTAGTTCTTATATCTTTCCTTGTTTTCACGTTTGATATTTTATTGTGCACAACTAGCAACCTCGATAATGATTCCCAGAGACATCAGGATAGCTTGTGCTCCTATTTGAACAGTAAGCTATTAGCCAATTACCAGACTTCATGGGTTGTGAATCCCATCTGACATTTCAGAATAGTACTCCGTATTATAGAACAGGCAGCAGTTTACCCTTGCCGACCACAAAATCCTCTTGGTATGACCAACCATACTAGGAGAAAAGTACAAAACAGTTTACCTACGAGAAAATGTCTTTTGCCAGTTTCAGATTATGATGAAGTGGTTGCCGTAAGAAGGTCAATGTTGGCTTTGTTCCCCTGTCACTGGATTTTATGTATTTTCCTTGTGTGTCCTTTTAGCTTCAACTAGCACAAAGCCCGTGCGTTGCAACAGTGCCACACTAATTTGGTGTTAAGCAAGGTTTCTCGAATATCGGCTTCTTATCGATTTGGCTTTGGCATATGTGATGTCTGATTTTGGGTGTATATTATCTAGTCAATTCTAGCAATCAACCGCTAGCTGCGGAACTCTACTTTCCGCCATCAACAATAGGGGGATTGTCACGGAACCACCGATTCCTCCAACCGCATGACCGCACGCTCCGCTTATTTCTGAAATCCTTTGCTGCTGCTCCCTCTGCTCCTGCCAGTTCGATACCAACTCCACGTCTTCCTCGTCTACGACAACTACATCGATCTCCAAACCCAGCTCCCAATTTGTCGACGTCTTCGTTGCCGCCACCCTCGTCACGCCCATCTAGATTTATGATGATTTTGAATCACGTTACGTTTTTTACTGCAAACAAAATGAAAGGGGTAAAATTATGATTTTTTTTAATACCAAACGAAAAGCACTAACTGAAATTTGGAATCTTGGATAAAAAATGACCAAAATTTCGCAAGAATTTGAAATCAAGCAGCACAAGAAATCTGAGTCAGAAATGACACTTCTGTATGCATTCCATTAAAAAAAATAGTAGCATGGACCATTGAGTCATCGGAAGGAACAAATACACATTGTCTCCAATTCCCAGTTTATATAATATGTTGCGCATGAATTGCTAAACGCTGATGTTTAATTAGGCCACGCTCCTTGCTCCTGCTGCCTTGGAGTATGGGAAAGGTGGCCGTGCGTGCTCCTTGCCTAGCTACTGCCCCCATGGAGTAGGAAAAATGGAGGCGTAAAATGGGCTAGTGGTATGGAGAAGCCCAAAAGGGAGATGGGAGCGCCCCAGATTGGAAAGAGCGGGACTAACTCCACCTGCGTGAGTTGTATTCGGTTTTCTCTTACGGAGCTGGTTTGTTGGTTTTTTCCAGTTTTGGTCGCGTGCGCAGGAGACGTTGGGCCCATGCCAACGATCCAACCTACATCCAGCCCACACGGAGCCATCTATCCTACACCCAGCAATCCAGCAAGGTCCCCGCAAAAAATATATCCAGCGAGACATATACAAAACGGAACAGTTTTTCACTTACGGGTGGCAAAGGTGGGTAATTATTTACAACTTTAGGGGCAAATCCGATGACCTACCAAATCAAACGGCGGAATCCTTAGTGCTTTTATTATTAGGTATAGATTTTTTTTATTGTGTTAGGATTGCCAGGTTGTTGGAATCCTTTAAATGTGAAAAATACTTTGTGCTTTTACTCTGGTTTCAGTATACGAGACCAGGTGGATGTTATTTGTGAAAATAATAGTATGCAGATAACAGTACCGCCACTGAGAATTAAAATAAGAGTCAAAGTGTCAAACTAGGGACATCACACAATAGAACCTTAAACCAACAGCACCTAGAGCTGACAACCATTCAGACCCCTCCTACAAACAGCTACTGTGCTTAACTCTTCAGTTCTCCTATGATTCTGGTTGTTGCAAGTTCCACTTTGTCCTCCCTTTTGAGGAGCTGGCACCTTCGCGCTGCCATTCTTGCAGGATTTCTAAAACTCTGCAATGTGTTAGTTGGATCAGTCAAGAACATTTTCCATTATGTTACTAAATATCTACGGTGGCCAGGAGGCAACCTGCTGGCCAGGTATCTTTAGCAAGTTTGACAGTTAGGCTTTCAAAATCCTTACATTATTTTGACCCTCAACAAAGTGCAATAGTGACAGGGAACTTCCTTCCTGCCATACCAAGGCATCTCTCTCGTGTGTGCCCAAACAAACCTAGTTTACAGGGGCACTAAAAGAGTATATCAGCAGTGTCTAGTTCACCATAGAGCTTAAATGCTCACCCCGTTTGGCAGTCACGTCTCATGTCTGAAATTTTCCTGGTAAACTTGGCATAGGAAAATATTGAATTGTCATGGAAGGTTAGACTCTTAGATATAATGCCTTTGTACAATAATAATGTGATCTAGTGGTAAAACTGCAATTTTCTTAAGCCTCCAAAAGACTACTCCCTCGGGAAGTTGCATATCTTCAGCCTTTGCCAACTTTGCGCTTATCCGTGACATGCTTGAGCTGTATTTTTGGCTGTTTGACATCTAACTTAGCATTAGACTAGTTTATATTATCGAAAATGTATCCTTGTTTTGTATTATGAATCATGACCAATTCTAATGGCCAGTACTTGAAGTTCTTTTGCACTAAACTGTTATGTGTGTCTGAGATAATAATCGGACCTTCATTGCAGTTCATTTTTGGGCTCCAACATTTAAATGGGGGATCAGCATTGCGAATGTCGCCGACTTTGCCAAGCCGCCTGAAAAGATATCCTATCCTCAGCAAGTTGGTATGTTCAAGTTATCCGGTCAAAATTCTGCACCAGCATTTCAGATAACATGCCATTAGATTACCGTTTATTTATTCTTGTGTGCTGGTCACATATGCTTATTCTGTTATATGGTGTGCAGCTGTTGCTTGCACTGGAATCGTATGGTCACGTTACAGCATGGTTATCACACCGGTAAGGCATACATACTTGTTACGTCACTATCTTTTTTCATTATAATATGTGCACTGAAACTTATAAGGTGATGTGGATTGTATATATCTCTTAACTGTAATATATGCTTTAATTGTTGCTCATCTCATTGCTTTGCAACGCTATAATCTTTTTCCAGAAAAACTGGAACCTTTTGAGTGTTAACGTTGCGATGGCCGGTACAGGCTTGTATCAGCTTTCACGTAAAATAAGGTTTGTTACAAAGTGAATCCATGTTATCCCATTTGTTACTTGAGACAAGTCAGGGAAGAGTAAGCTAACATGGATTATGTTGGTGGTTGATCACCACCGCATCGCAGGAAAGACTACTTCTCTGATGAAAAGGATGCAACTGCTGCTGCACTGGAAGCATAGTGATGGCTGACCGGAATAATCGATCGAACAGCCTGCTGCTGAATTGAGTCGGTTTTGGATATCCTCTGGGCTATATGTCTGAGACAGGAACCTCCTTTTATCTTTCCTTGTAAAAAATTGTTTGGTTTGTCCGGATGCAAAATTTTCACTCGGACAAGTGAATAATTGCTTATGCGGCATTGTGTGCAGAAAGAAAGACATACAGATCAAATACACCAACTGCCCCCTTGTATCCTGTCTTGCTCTTGTCCAGTCAGTTTGAAAATTCATCTGGCTAATATCGAAATAGTTACTCCGTGTTTTCAAGCTATACCTGCTCCGGCTTTCTTGATCCCTGCCTGCATTTGTACTCTGTTGTACGGCGTCAGAATACTTTCTGTCATGGACATGGGATTTGACTGTCCTACATCTTGTTCGTAACTGGATGATGTTTTTTTCAAAATTGAGGATTACCCGATTACATCTGGCCTTTGCTTCAGTTGATGCACACAACAATATATTATTAATTACTAAATGATGCCAACCATTGATGCCAACAAATTGATGAACAAAAAAAGTGACAAAATCCAAAAAAAAAAAAATTATCACGAACCTTATGACAAATGACCGAACCTACACGAAGCCTTCAAAAAGGGATCTTCATATTTGCATCCTTGCTGACGAGTCCGAGTGGTCGAACTCAGAATTTTCATCCCAAAGCAGAGCTTTGCATCAATGCCTTCAACAAAAGGACACGACACACACACATGTTTGGCAGCAGACATGAGCAATAGCCTTGGTTTGTGGCGCGGGTTGGGTCGGCAGAGACCTATGGTTGCTCGGCTCGGCCGGCAGGTGGAGTCAGTGGTGTGGCGTCAATGCTTCCTTCCCTATCCTCAGTGGTGTGGCGGCGATGCTCTCTTCCCTATCCTCTTCTTCCTTCCCTCCGCACGGCGTTGTCTCTTTTTTTGGGGTGCACGGAAAATGCAACACCACACCTAGTTGGATATCCCCCGCTTTCTGTGATGTCCAATTGCTTTGCGATCCGTGCACAAATTATTATTAATTTTTCAAATATCAATGTATTATCAATAATTTTCGGATTTACCTAATTTATTTTTTGGATTCATGTACTAACAAGAAATTTTTGGACATGCATTAACAAAAAAATAAAACCAAGCATTAACATGATTTTTTGTTTTCTCAATACATCTTTTAGTAGGAATCATATCGTTCGATAGATGCAAATTTAACGGTAATGATAGTTGATGAATATGGTATCGCCGCGTTGTGGGTGCACTCAGCTCTTTGGTATACGAACCTAGCTGGCTTCTTTGATCCCATCGCGGTCGCTCGCCAGCTCCTCCTGTGGGAATGACTGGTACATCCGTGACCGTGGACGAGGAAAACTGCGCGGATATGTTCTACTACTTCAGTTACCCTACAAGCCAGGTTGACAGGCTTCAGTTTATTATGATGTACGTCAGTGACTGGATCAATAGCATGTTTTTCTCTTTGCTACTAAACAGGGTATATGTTCTTGGTGGGTAATGCTGCCATTTTTAACCGCAAAATTGAAGCATAGTTATTTTTTTTGAGGAATCTACGGCAGGCACAAAGGCTGGCCTAAACCATTATCAGCGAGAAACCATACAAAGTCGTACTCCCTCCGTTCCTAAATACTTTACTTGTATTTGTCCAAATTCGGATATATCTAGACGTGTTTTAGTGTGTAGATACATCTAAATTTTGATAAATACAAGTCAAGTATTTTGGAACAGAGGGAGTACAAGGCAAGCCAAAAGAGAAAGGAAAAAAAACCTACTAGCTTACAAAGGATAGAAAAAATCTGAGAAAAAAGGAAGACAAGAAAAGGCATAACAGCACTTTACAAATTACACTTTACAAAAAACCTATATACAGGTGAGCCAAGATGGGCAAACAAGACGGCCCAATCCTGAAGACGAGATTTTTTGCTGTCAGAGTTGCATCTATGGGACCAAAGCACCAGATCTTCAGCACATCTTGAGAAGACAGCTTGTGGTGGCTCGATGTAGTTCCTGAACACCTTGGCGTTGCGACGTTTCCAAAGGTTCCAAAGAGAGCATATGAGAACAGAGGAGCGGACCTTGCAAGTCGAAGAACCGTCCCAAAAGTCGCGGAGGAGGCGAGAGCAATCAGCCACAATGACCTGAAGATCCGGGACTGCCATCCAAAAGAACTGGATAGAGGGGCAGTGTAACAGCATGTGCTCCGTAGACTCCGCCATGGGGCAGAAAGGGCATGCATCCGAGTTTGTCAGTCCACGCCGGAAGCATTGTGTTCAATTTTTGGTTCAACTAGATGACCCGTTGCGCGACTGCGCAACCGCCGGATGCAACTACCACACTATTTCAACATCATTTGATTTTGAAAGTTTTGGACCTAATTTATTTCCATGCATGAATTAACAGTGGAAATTTGAACACTGCACTTGCACTACGCAACAGCTGAAAGCAAGACCACATTGTTATCATAGGCTATGAGAATAAAAAGGATTCCATATTTGTCTATTACACAGAACATAGTCGCACAGACATTTTACTACGGCTTACTCTAAGGATAAATAGAAAAGCATATTTGTTGGTGAAAAGTAATTAATTTTATTTGCATTCATTTAGCTTACACCATATAGAAACCTCGAAGAAATAACCAAGATAAGAGAATCAGTGAGGCATTGAAAAATATTGCTACAGCAAGGCACTTGTATTAACAATTTTCACAAGTAAAAGCCGGAAATAAATTGCGTTGAGTTGACTGCATGTTTTCCCTAAGAAATGAAAACTTACAAGTATTATACCTTAAAGGTGCTAAAACCTGGAGTTCTCCATTTATTCTTTCACAGAGGGAAAGATATGAGGTCATTGTTGCTTGCTCTAGAATTAATCATGCATTCCAGAGATCGGTAGACCTGGAACGTCTTCCTCGCCCAAGGACATGGACAGAACAGCTGACATCGGAAGGAGACACTCAAGAAGGAAAAACAAATATTATTTACCGCACCGGAAACTAACAACCGAGTAACCCGAGCTCAAGAAGGAAAAAAAGAAGAAAAATGCAGAACAATGTGATAATGAAAGCTCGAATGGACAAGTTCTAGAAGGAAAAATGTTAAAGATAGCGCAAAACTCTATGACGCCCAATTCAGGTGTAGGCATATTTCATCATCATATAGGGAGTGAGAGAATCTCACCATGGCGTCTCGACATCACAGTCACTCAATGTGTGTGCTGCTCCTCAAGCCAAGCCCGTGTTCTTCACCGCCGTGCCCACGCCTGTTGCATCACGCCATGGTCCTCATCTCTGGTGCAACAAGGCTCTATGCGAACCAAAACTCAATCAACACAGGAGTGGTGCAGATTTCTCTGAACAGGTAATAATTTCTAATACAGAATAAGTAAACACTTTAAACAGATAGACCAGTGCAAAGAAGATGATATTATCTTTGTAATTGAACATTTCTTATCCAATAATACTTCAAAAAATGATAACTAACCGGAGTTTATCAAACATTGTAAAGAAAATCTTAAGGAAATACCGAGTATATAAGCATTAAGAGCTTCATAGCAACATGAAAAAAAAGCACCTGGATTTGGCAACAGTCTCGGTAGTTCCCAGAAGACCCTGAGGAGATTCTGCAGCCAGCTTTGCTGCTTCCTTGTATTTTGTCTGCGCGAACAGTTCCTGAACTTAGTTAGGTTATGTTGCAAACCTGAAAATGCCAACAAAATATTGCGTACATATATGACCTATTATACATAGTAACAAAGCCATGCGTCAAATGTTTTCTGAAGGCTGGGTAATCTGGAAACTTTCATGGATGAAATGGACATACCTTTCTGAGATGATATCCACTATTTTGCATGGCATTAACCACACCTCTTCTGTAGCCTTCCCAGATAAAGTTTCCTAGCTTCTCATTAAGCTCTTGCAAGTCATCAACTCTATTAAAAGTGATGGCCCATGCAAGTGGTGACTTTAGCTCACTCACAGCAAAGTATAAATCAATAGTGTCACTGATATGTTTCAAGGGGGCCCAATATACTTTAGCTGCATAGCAACATAAACCTAGGCTTGAGCAACCAGATTTGAAACCTAGCTCACTCACAGCAAAGAATAAATCAATAGTGTCACTGATATGTTTCAAGGGGGCCCAATATATTTTAGCTGCATAGCAAGATAAACCTACGCTTGACAATCCAGATTTGAAAAATACATTTTTAATAAACACGGCTGCCAAGTATTCAAAAATCAGTTTAGAAAGACAGATGTAGTACAATAACATTCGGAAGAACAGGAAATTCTAAAAAAAATGGAGCCTTCCATGTGTTAAAATGCAAGTAATAATTTAAAATCTCTTGTATACTTGAGAAGTCAAACTGATGTCAGCATCTATCATCAAAGCCCAAAAATATTCGAGAAGCTAAAGTTATAATAATATGCATTACTAATGTATCAGCTGCAAACTATAGTGGTGCCTGAAATTAAATGCAGACAAACTACAATCTTGTTGGGGTGGGAAGGGGAACAGGTATTTGTTACCAAATATACAAACTTAAGCTCATCCAAGTATACACGCAATAAACAGACCAGGGTATTTGCAATAATTCGTCTATACACCAAGTCAGTAGAATGGGACAATGGGTAATGTGATAAAATCCAAGTAGATAGAAATGTAATGATGCACTCAAGGAAAATAACTGGCTTTGGGCATAAAAGCATCAGAAACTCGATTTTGCATCATACAATTGATGTCCTGAAGGGGAATCTGAGTAAGCTCATCATCTGCTAAGCCCCAATTTAGCCAGAGAGAGGAAAATATTGCACACCAAAAGCAGCAGATTGGTGTATACACGAGTTATTGCAAACGACTGAAATGGGAACCAATTGATAAACCACCTGATATGCTACTGGATTCAAGTGTTGATATAAAATCAAATACGGAAAATACAGGAAAGCAGGGCGATCAAAAATCTGCATTGATTTGTTTGTTGTTTTACCTTTTATTAGCATGGGGTAGCGTACCCCGTACACATACTACAAACAAAATTGGAGTTTCATGCCTGGAGCCTCCAAATCAGCGTTTTTCGGATCAACTGGACAACCTGAGGTTTGTCGATCAGCTCGGTTAAAATCAAAGATCATGTAAAGACCGAATCCCCTTAGAGAGCAACAATGAAAAATAATATGCTATACTGAAGCATACCAGTGAAGGAACAACATGTGTTGGATATAGAACTAAATCGAGCACTAAGAGCTAATTCATTTATGGACAATTTACATCAGCCATCAGTATAAGAATCTTACAAGACAAATCAATTCTAATATTTATTTAGTTTTGATTTACCCAAACTTGTTCTGATCGAAAAAACTCAGGTTAATCATCTTGTGAGAGACAAGCTGTCCCAGCACTGTAAAGAAGACAAATATACTACGGAAGCCCTGCCCTGTTTGGATTGCTAGCTATTTATGTAGTAGTAATTATCACCAAATTGGCAGGTGCAATTAAATAATCAACTTGTGATCGTTGACAACTCCAAGGTAAGAGGTATACTACTTATGCGATGCAACATTCTCAATCAATACTAAGATTCTAAAAAGAAAACTCTGAAGTCTAAACCAGGTAGAAATCATTAGCAGAGGAAGAAATCGATGTCGTACCAGACAATTCTGACCTAATTCACTCAACGCACATAAACCATTTCTGCCCGCTTGCTTGGTCACAATATTCAGCAAGAATCATGTTTAAAAAACAAGTATAGATCTAAGGACTGACCCAACAAAGGAAATGTCCCCTCTGTTCAGAAACGTAAGTTCAACAAGCAGCAGCAGAAAAGTTCAGTCGAAGAGTCAAAAAGCTAAATATCTCTCTCAGTGACACAATGGTTCTAGCACCTTCTCAGTGACACAACAGCCACACTTAGCAAGAATGCTAGACCTGGTGCATAAAAAATCATTGATGAATGGGTGATGTTTTAGTACGTGCTCTTATGTCTTGGCAGGACATACAGAATTGGTCATTCTAACCTGATGGGAAAAAATGCTAACTCTCAGTTTGGTCATTTGCCCGGACAAAATCCTTCTTGCAATAGCTCTAAAGTAATTCCAACATTCATCAGACCTGTACCAATCAGAAGTTCAGAACTCACTTGAGAACAAATACAACTACATGGTGCTGAAACTATCAGGCTCATGGCGAGACCATATTTCATGACAAAACAAATGCACTTGTTCCAAACCAGAAGTTGAAGGAGATGTGGATCATACCATTCCCTGATTTCTGTTGCTATCAACATCAGAGCTTCAAAAGAGATAAATCTACACACAGAATCAGCAAATGATGCATTGACAGTGTAAGACTGTTAAGCGAACCTGAACTAACAATGGGACCCATTCTTCCAATCTTCCTAGTATCAAGCTGCTCCTCAGAAACGATCCTCTGACAGGGTGATTTTGTGTTCCATATCCTGACATTGGACAAACGATAATTAGATTTAACATGGCAGTTTGTTTATCATACTAAAGAGAAAAAATACAATGGCTCAATAACCTACTCGCTGACCCGAGCAATTATCCAGTAGCATTATCATAGCTATTAAATTTAGGGGAGAATGAAGTACCTTGAACAGGGATCACTAACGTGTGCAAAGAGTTTCTTCAAATCTTCTGCATAAAATGAAATGAGCATGAGAATGGCATATTCAAGTTAATGAGAGCATAGCAACATATCTGACCTATGAGACCAAAGGCACGCAGATCTTAAGAAAAATAAATTATAAGGTTAATATGTGCCAATTTGTTTGAGAACAATATATAGCTGTATTCTATCTAGAGAGACTACAACCCTGATTAGTGATTACACCATTTAATCAGAAACCTATAAATTTCAATCAAATGGAGGTAGGATACACAAAATTTTGCTGCTTGACAAGTTTGGAAATACATTATGCCAGGACCATAAACCATGGTAAGGAAATACATTGTTTGAGATTACAAAACCAAATATGTTTGAGAGAGACAAGGATAAGAGGGGAATAAATATGGGGAGAAACTCACATCACAGTTCATCGGGCCGCACCTCCTGCTCAGCTCCGCCACGTTGTGCCTCGCCGCCGAGCAGTGGCGCCTCTCCCATCTGGCACAAAATATTATACCTTGTTCAAATTAAACTGCATATGTAAGGAACGGCAATGAAATTCTTTTTAGAGAAACAATTATTATTAGCTAATGTAGAAATATAATAGTTAAGCCTGGAATCTTGTAACATTGACAAATTCATGCAGACTCCATACAACTCGTATTTATTTTGCACACAAGATATGAAATAAGCTAGGCAGTTTGAAATTTACAATAAATAGCTAGTTGAATTATTCAACTCACTGATGATGGAATGGAAGAAACTGGTGCCATCGACCAGCTAAACGCATTCGTTTCCCAGGTTTGAAAAGGAACAGATCAAAGCCAAGCCAATTCGATCCCAAAGCGAAGCTATCCACTATGGCCTTCGCCATTCAGTCATAAGTCACAAAAAATTCTCATCTAATATAAAACCTGAAACTATAAAAAAAGACCAAAAAAATCAAATTGATAACGAAGTAGATCTACCAGGATGCAGGTGATACATAACTAAACAATTATTGGGAAAACATTAAGTACCAAGAACTGAAAATAGCATAATCGTCATAATAACCTAAATCACATGCACCAATGTGAAGAAAATCTGAAAAAAAAGGTTAAGATTAGGACAACATCTTACCTGCTGGAGATGGTTGTGGGGCTCGCTGGTCCAGCTCTTCATCCTGTTGATTCCACTACACGCTGAGCAGAAGAAATTAATTAGAAACCTATGGAAAATTGTATCAAAAAAAGGTCAATCGGAAAAGGAAAAACCTCACAACGGCACATGGAGAAAAGGTAAAAATAATCAAGGGACATAATCCACCAGATAGGCTAAATTCACAAGTTCCCACTTCTATCAGCCATTTACTCACTACCAGAGCAAATCAACAAGTAATTATTCGTTGGACTGAAACCAGATGCAGCAACCTAATTATGTGGCAAATCTAGAGATAAAGAGATGGAGAAGGACAGCGAGGAGCTCACGTCAGGTCGTCAGCTACTAAATCCAGATTCGTGTCAAAGCCTAAGACAGATCAGGAGCAGGTGGAAATATGGATTGGGAGATGCTCACTGCAGCTCTGGCCTCGCTGGGTGTCCCTATCCCCGCTGCTGGTACTATCCCTCACCGTCCTCCTCGCCGCCAGGTTGCCTGGTCCTCCGCGCCGCCGCCCTCCTCCGGGACGCGGTCCTGCAGCGCCTCCAGCGCCCCGCAACCGCTCCGTCCGGTCGCCCGCGTAGGGAGTCGAGCTCGTCCATGCACCGCCTACCTTGTTGCTCCTTCTCCACGAGCTCCTATGGGGCGGAGCAGAGGTGAGGGCACGGGGAGAGAGCAAGAGGAAGATGCGGAGAGGCGGCTGAGTGGGGGAGGAGAGCGAGCATGGATTGGGGCTAGGGTTTCACCCGGGCTGGAGTTTTGTGTGGCTGCGGGGAAAAGGCAAAAGAGAGCGACGCAGGGAGCAGGTCTCGCCCACTGACGTGTGGACCATTGGACCCATCGGTCATGGACTACTGAGATGTTACTATTCATTGAAACGGGTGAAAAAAGTTTTGACCTTATCCAACGGCCACAGGTGAAACAGCAGCACGTTTTTACGGATCTAACGCACGAAAATGATCGGGAGGGGCAACTGGGGGCAGGAGGCGGGTAGACCTTGAGCTTTTATAGAAGTAATATCGGAGCTAAGAGCATCTCCAACCGAGGCCCAAAGGCCGCCCAAACCCCCGGGCGGCCACCCAACGGAGGCCCCTATAGTCTTTCCAAACGATTGGGCGGTCCGGCACACCCCAAACCCAGCCCATATCTGGGGCGGATTTGGGGCCGCCCGGACGCGCCGGCCGGCTGTCGCTGACAGGTCGGGCCCAGCCGAAGAGAAGGCTGACCGGCGGCGTCCACGCGTCGGGTGACTCGCCGGCGTTAAAATGTCGCATCCGTTCCCCTCCAAACCCTTATTTCCCCTCCTCTCGTCTCCACCTCCTCGTCTCCACAATGGCGGACAGCTCCGGGAGCAAGAACTGGGAGGATGCGGAGAGCAAGGCGCCGGCGGCGAATCCGGTGGAGGAAGTCGCCGATGAGGACGAGATTGCCTTCCGCCTCGGCATCCTCCGGTCGCTGGAGGACACAGGCGGCTCGAGCTCGGCCGCGCCGCGAGCGGCCAGTGGCGAATGCAGCCGCTGGTCAGCTCCGGTGCGTAGATCGGCGCTGCCGCCGCACCTCCGCAGGAGGGGTTCCCCTCGAGCCGCAGGTCAGCTCCGTCGTCTGCCCCGCCGCGGCTGGGTCGTGTCCCGCCGGTCCAGGCTCCTCCAGGGTGGAGGATACTACCGGATGGGGACGGCTGGAGACTGGTGGAGGTTCCGCCGCCGCGGGCGCCGGAGACGATGGGAAAAGTGTTCCGCCAGGCGATGCGGGCCGGCAGATCCATCAGCGTGGCGGCTGCCGTCGCTGGGGCTGACGAAGGCCTCCCCCTCTAGGTGGTGACCAAGTCCTTCACCTCCGCCGAGTCTGACGCCCGCCGCCGCCGCAAGGACTAAGAAGCTCTGTAGGCGGCCATCGAGCTATCGAAGAAGGAGGCGGAGCAGAACAAGATGGTGGCAGCCAATGCGAGCCGCCATGCGGAGGAGCAGGCTCGCGCCGTGCGGATCCTCGCCGGCCAAGTCGACGACATCGATGAGGAAGAGGAAGATCCGTACTTCGCCTTCCACAAGCGCTACAAGGGCGACGCCGCCGGCGGCTCCGGCAAGGGCAAGTCTCTGATGTGAGATTTGTCCTTTTTATGTACTAGTTGGTATGTACGTGCAACGCACGCTTTTCACAATTAAAGGGGCGATTTACAAGTAAGAAAACGTATCGACTAATACATATACAAAATTAGTCTGGTTTTAATAAATATTGATGTACACAAATAATTCTTAAGACAAAAAATAATCAATTACTCGCACAATCTTTTCATCTAGAATGGCTGATTGTCAACTTTCCTAGTACTATTTTGTACATTATTGAAAAAAAATTTGTTGTGTTCATAAAATTCATGTGTAACAGTTGACATTATTTATGTCCCTTTTAGAAGAATTAAAATTCTACAATATACTACAACAACATTAAGGTAAAATTCAAATTTTGAATATATTACTATAACATCAATCATCACTCTCTGCGGCTCACAAAATGTCCGGTAAATAAGTCCACCACCCGAGTAGAGCTTGCATTAAGCGCCACCATATTGTCTTGTCCTTCAATTAACCAAGAAAACAGATCATCAAGAAGGTGTCAATATAAACTTACTTGACCATGCATTGCAAAATTTGAGCAAAGTATAACAAAACATGTGTTCCAAGCAGTAGGTTCTACAAGGAAAAAATTCTTCTTCTTGGTGCCAATGTTCCGAGATATATGTATATATGATAGGAAATTATTTAAAATCACATCTCATAATACTAGAAGAATACCCGCGCGTTGCAGCGGGAATCTCTTTAGAAAAAAATATGAAAATGAAACGGGTAAAAGACACATGAAATATCTAATTGTCAAGATTCACTTGATCACAATAGCGGAGACACTAAATTTAAATCGTGTGAAATTGTTAAATATCCGAGGACTAAATATTAGTGACATGGACAATTATATGGCTGAAAAAACATGGATAGGTTGCATGAAAACTATTATTAATTATTGTTAGTGGAGATGACATGGACAATTGATTGGTCAAAATAGTGGGTGATGTGGATAGCTTGCATGTTGAGATAGAAAAATAATTAATGCACTTAGTGGGGTTTTGCTTTATAAGAGGTGTAGATTTGGTAGAGGTTTGTGTTGTTTATTATTTAAATTTCTACCATGATAATCAGAAGTACAACAGGCAGCAAACATTATTAACGAAAGAGTGCAAACGAAGTAGTCTTTAGCCAAAGAGAAGCATCCATCAAGTAGTGTTCAGGTACATAAATAAATTGGATATGCGGGCCGGCCCGCATGTAGCCGCAAATCCCACTTATTCCCGCATAGCAGTGAGCCACTCACGGGACGGAGGGGAGGAAAGGTGTGCTGTCGCACTGCCGCCGCCGCCACCATGGCTGCCGCTCCTCCTCCGGCTCCGGGGAAAGATCTCCTATCGCGTCACTCCCGTCCGGTTCTTCTCCGACTCCTCGGCCCCCGACACCGACACAGCGGCTGCCTCGAGGCTCCTGTTGCTTTGCTGCAGCGTGGCCATCTCCAGCTTGGCTCCGTTGATGCCGGGGCCCCCTGTTGATGCCGTGGCCGCCTCGCTGAGGTCGTGTACATGGCGCTGGGCATCCTGTTGTTCCTCGGCTGGGCTCCCGTTTTGATGCGAAGCTCGCGTGGATGCATATGGTGCTGTCCGCGGCGTTCATCCGGAAGAAGGCCAAGAGCTGGCTCTGCTATCGCCTCCAGTTTGATGTCACTCTGCTGGCTCTGCCGACCAAGAGCTTGCTCTGTAGAACACGTGAAATCCAGCTGCACCACGCCACGAAGGGATTCAGCTAGCTGCTAGTACACTACAAGAAATATGCTAATTTGTGACCCTCAATATTAGTCACAAAAATGGTCATGAACTGTCATTTATGACCTTTTTGTGACCAAAAACGATTGGTCAAAAGATGAGCGTCACTAATGGCCGTTTGCGACCTTTTTTGGGGATTGGTCATAGACGATTGTGACCAAAAACAAAGGTCACAAATTTTATGACCAATTAGTTTGGTCACTACCAGTCTGGCCAGTCCACGTCAGATCCAACGTGGCAGAGCTGACGTGGCGGTGCTGACTTGGCAAGTCCCAGTCAGGTCCAACGTGGCAGAGCTGACGTGGCAAAATTGTGACCAAATGAAATGGTCGTAAAGCACAATCAGCCCAGTCCAGTTCAGCCCTCTAAATGGGCCTGGCCCAATAGTTCAGCCCCCTAAATGGGCCTGGCCCAATAGTTCGGCCCATTTAACATATTTTTTCGTTGGAATTTTGGCATTTATATGGGCCGAGCCCAGCAATTTGGCCTTTTGCAGCCCATTTCTTAGTTGGGCCTCGGCCATTTAGCGGTCCACAGTTTGGCCTTTTTGCGGTCCATTTTCTAATATTCGACAATATAATAAATTTCTATTTTATTAAACTGGGTCCAGCTAAGTTTGGCCCATGGCCCATTTAAGATCCATTAGTGTTTGGGCCAAGGCCTTTATGAGTATTCTATATACATCCCAGCGCAAATTCAAACTCAAATTCAAATTCAAACCGGAATACAAATTCATATTCAGAATAGAATTTATCTTTGCAACAGTAGAGATTCATATTCATTTCAGCTCATCAAGTTCACAGAAGCACATGTTCACATAACTTAGAGAAACTAAACTTAGTAGAATAACACCACAGGTTCATCTAGTGAAATGCCCAGGTTCTGTAACTTAGAACCAGCAGGTTCAATGACATGCCAAAATGCAGAGCCAAAATGCATGAAAATGGACCAAAAGGTTCACAGCTCAGCTAGCTCAGCTACTTAGCAGTAGCTCCAAGAAGAGCAAACAGCTGAGCATACTTAGCATCTTGTTCTTCTGTCTTCTTGCGCAGCATCTCATACTCTTTGTCCCTGGTAGCTTGCTCAGCTTCAGATTTCTGCTTCATCGCCGCCATCTCTTCTTGCATTGCTTCAGCTTGTAGTCGAGATCTTTCCAGCTTCTCCTCAAGATCACGCACATGAGCAGCAACGACAGCGCTGGGTTTGCTGGTCTTCTTAGATGACTGCAGTCCAATGTTCATCAAGAAGGTACTTTGCTTCACTTGCTCACTGAGGACTTCATGCACAATCTCAACGTCAGATTTTGGCTCTTCACCATCTGCTACTGGCAAGTCCTTCCTTCTTTCCATTTCAGCCTGGCATATCATTGCACATTAGTAGCAGCAATGATCAATTTCACAACTTACAGACATACAAGATGGAACAATTATGAATGTTCATTAATCTGAATCAAGCAAAAAGCACTAGAAAAGCAACAAAAAATAGTCAGTTCAGTCAGTTCTAGTTCTAGTTGCTGTCAAGAATGCAAGCAGGTACCATAAAGTAACAAAAACCTATGTAGTTCAGTCAGTTCTAGTTAAGCAATGTCATCAAGTAACAAAAACCATATGCTGTCAAGCATGCAAGCAGATACCATCAAGGCTTGCAAATATATGTATTTCAGCACAAGCCAATATATCACCCAAAGGAGCACATCACTGAATTTTCATACAGCAGCAGCAAAGCAAGTAACATATGAGACATTAGGCCCCAGCAGGAGTGACTTACTATGGCAATGCGAGCTGGCTCCGAAAACCCATCTTTCCTGCTGAGCTGAGTGACCTTGAACTTGTCAATCGCGGTGAGCTCCTCACCATTCCGTTCTTCCTTCTGGAATGTTTTTCAAGGAGAATAAAAATGGTATTCAGGCCAATAAAAAATGTAACTCAACTACAATTAAACCAGAAGCTCTCCAGGCAGAAGTAACTTACTTTAGCATAAATGTGTGCCACGTATGACCTCGAACCAGTTTTCTGTTGGAACTTGACCTTTTTTCGATTCTCCACATTGGACAGACAGGTTTTCTACAATAAAGACAGATTTTCAGCATTTTCTAGCACTAGCATATCATGTGCATAAGATAAACCAGGAACTTGATGCCACAAATATGCATCAAAGAAGAATGCACACCTTGTGTTTTGGGGTAGACCATAGCTTCACCAGTTCTTGCCATTCAGTATCCTCCATATTTGGCACAGGGGACTTGATACTGACTTGATTAGCTGGTACATTGTCAAAATAGTTCTTCTTGATGTAGTGCCGTCTGTTCTTGGATACTTTCTGCAGCATGTCAAGGCATGAATCCTGATTGACCTTCTTATCCATGTCCATGTTAAAATTAGCCTACAATGAGAAGCAGATAAATTCATCATCAGCAAAGCAACAATGACAAATGTAATTAAGATATGGTGATGTGCTAACAAGTACTTACAGCAACTTTCCCAAGATAATCCTTCACAAGAGCAGTGTCCTTTTTGTATTCCTTGAAGTGTGGCAGCACTGGTGTAAATTTCCTTGCATTGAGTCCACACTCAGTAGCAAGTTTGGCAGCCACGACAGGCAGCTCTGGGCGCTTCATCCCTTCAGCAATTTGGACAGACACCTTACCCTGCCCCTTGGTCATCCTTTCAAGACCGGCTCCCCTTCTATCTTTATGCTTGACCAAGGGACCTATCTCTGAAAATGAAATTGCCATCATAAGTAAGAACTAAAACCTCTGCATAGATGAATTGCCAACATTTATAAAATGCAGTAGTAGAAAAGAGCATTACTAGATGAACTTGCCTTCATCACGCAAATGCAGCTCTGGTTGTTCAGAAAAGACATCATTCCTGTCCACACGGCAGATGTTCATGCTGACAGTGCTTCCTTCAGCCATGTGGACTGGAGTCCCTTCATCCATGGATTGCAACTCAACATCCACTTGCAACTCCTTGTGCAGCAAGCTCTCTTGCTGGTTGGTCACTTCAGGCATCTTCGATTTTTGTCTTGTGACTCTTGCAAGGGCAGGTTCCATGACTTCCAATGGTCTCTTTGAACTGGCTGGAGGATCAGCCATCACCCTTCCAGGAGGCATTGTGGTAGATGAGTCTGAGCTCTTCCTCCTCTTGCTGGTCTTCTTAACAGCAGCGCTCTTCCTCCTAGAAGTCTGTGTGAGCACAACATATAAACAGCAAGGATAGCAGCATTAGAACAAAAGTAAGAAAATTGTGTGAGCACAACATGAAGTTAAACAACAAGGAAACAAGCATACAAAGTACTCCCACACATTCCAAACAAGAAAGAATTTGCACACCTTAACAACAGGCTTGTCCACTACACTGTCCTCCCCATCATTATCTTCATCTTCTTTAGGGTTATAGTCTGAGCTTGCAGTGTCATTGTTGGTCACTCCACTAACTTCATCACCTTCACTTCTCATTCTAAGAAATGACCCTAATGCTGTGAGGCCCATAGACTGTAACCTGTGGTTGTTTCTCATCATGTTTCTAGCCCTAAGCTTCTCGTACTCGGTGAGAGGTGCCTCTTTAGATAATAAAATAATTACCATTAGATGTATGTTGAAATGCATGGAAAAGCAAGACAACAATAGCAACTAAGGTGGACTAACAGCCAAGATATGCTACCATGTTTTATTTTCATTTAAACCTAGTTATTTATGTAAGGTGGACTAACAGCAGACACAAAAACTAAATCAAGTTATTAAGCTTATTCAAACCACATAAACAACCGTACTGCACATGAGTCATCAAGTTTAATATCACAACAATCTAGTTGAATTAAGCCATTACATTTCAACTACCAGATAGCAAAGCAAAAAGAGGCAAGGTATGGTACCATGATTCAATATTAGTTATTTATGCAAGGTGGACTAATAGCAGACACAAAACTGAGTAGATCAACAACTATCAGAATAGAGGCAACATAGATCAACAACTCAAACTGCCCCATAGATCAACATAGATCAACAACAGAAAATAGAGGCAAGGTATGGTACCATAGTTATTTATGTAAGCCCATAGATCAACATAGATCATCAACACAAAATAGAGGCAAGGTATGGTACCATAGTTATTTATGTAAGCCCATAGATCAACAACTCAAACTGACAGAAAAGCAACATGTCTACACACAGGCAAAGGCATCAATATATTTTACTTACCAACAAATTGGCTCTTCTTTGCCATCCTTGTCGTGGTTGGACTGATGGTGATGTCTGGTTGATGTAATACCTTGCAGGATAGAACAAAAAGTAATTAGATAAACAGGAAGAAGCTTCTGCCGTAAACAAGCATCATGTATACACATGGGCAAAGGCTTGAACCCACCTCTGCATCATGTATACACATGGGCAAACAAGCATCATGTATAAAGTCATGTATAAACAGTAACAAGTATTGAATCATAACATCCAAATACACCAGTTGCTATATCCTAGAATTAAAGAGCAACCATGTATTACTCCACAACAACCATGTCAACAACAACCCTGCAGCAAGTACTAGACAATTAATCACATGATGAGTTTAAGAAGGAGCACTGCAGAACATCACACATGATGTTGATGAGAAATTCGTTCACGTTGAGGCATTACTAGAACATGTATGTGGATGAATTTCATAGCCAATTGCTATGCAAATCCATGAAGCCTAGCTATGCAAATCCAAGCTGAATTTTAACAAGTCCTAGCTATGCAAACCATAGCTATGCAAACCCTAGACACGTGAAGCAAGCAGTGGACGCAAACCCTAGCTATGCAAGCCCTAGACACGTGAAGCAAGTCATGGCACGCAAACCCTAGACACGTGAAGCAACTAAGCAAGCAGTGAATGCAAACCCTAGGTATGCAAGCCCTGGATGAAGCAAGCAAGCAGTGACACGCGAGCATAGGAATGAACAAGCAAGCAAGCAAGATTCGGAGATGGGAGATCGACCGAGACCTGGTTCTAGTGATGTCCGTCGCCGAGCACGTGGTCGTCGTTCGCCGAGCGAGTGCCTCCCGCGTGTGGGCGTCCGTCGTCGCGAGCGCCTCCCGCGTGCGACCGTCCTTGCGGCGCCTCCGGCGTGCGGCCGTCGTCGCCGGTGGAGAGCGGAGGGGAGGAGAGCGGAGCGGATGTGGAGGTGGGGATTGGATCTGAGCGGAGCGGATGTGGAGGTGGGTGGATATTTCGAAGCCCCTGGCTTTAATTTTTTGTAGGAGGTGAGGACAGAAAAGCCCCTGGCTTTAATTCTTTTGGTGGGTGTTTCGGACATTTCGTGTCCAAAGGAGCGGCCCAGGCGGGATGGTTTTGGGTGGGGGTGAAATTTTGGAGGGAACATTTTGGAGGGAAATTTTGGGATTCTATTGTCTACAACAAATATAATTAAACAAACAGCACTATACATGTATAGAACACTTTACCAAAAAAACAACTGCAATGCAAGTATATATTTTTTTTCTGGTAACTATGTCACATATGATGACGCTACGCGAAGGTTTTCCATTTTTTTGATTTTTTTGAATTTCGTGTGGTCGTTTGAAAATCTAGTCGAATTCGTGGCCGTGACCGTTCGTGTCTAGTGTTTGAATCATGTTGATATTTTGATGTATCTCTGATGAAATTGATAGTTGTGAACCTAGAAATGAAATTCCGGAAAAATAACAGGCAATCTATGCGGCAGCTGCAGTTCAAAATCTGGCGGTTTCCAGCTGAATCGGCGGGAAGCCGTTTAAATGCCTGAAAATAGGCAGAGAGCTCGGAAATGGATTCTTTTTGGTGAATGTACATGGAATGATGTCTACTATTTGACAAACATGTGTCGGTGCCATTTTGGACGACGCTCTCGGTAGCCGCTTCACAAAAAACACTGTTTTAAGCAGTTGAAAAATGAAAAGTGATTTTTTTTGTGAAACATGTCGAAAACTTTGTTCGGCAACATTGGTTGCCATCCCAAAATGAACACATGTGCCAAATTTGAGCACATTTCGACAAACTATGTTGTGAATGTGGCCAAAACATTACTCCTTCAACTTGAAAGCTATGAATGTTCGTTCATGATAGCAAGTTTCTGAGAACACTTTTTCTATAAAACTTTCTTATTGCAAGTATATTTTTTTTCTGGTAACTATGTCACATATGATGACGCTACGCGAAGGTTTTCCATTTTTTTGATTTTTTTTGAATTTCGTGTGGTCGTTTGAAAATCTAGTCGAATTCGTGGCCGTGACCGTTCGTGTCTAGTGTTTGAATCATGTTGATATTTTGATGTATCTCTGATGAAATTGATAGTTGTGAACCTAGAAATGAAATTCCGGAAAAATAACAGGCAATCTATGCGGCAGCTGCAGTTCAAAATCTGGCGGTTTCCAGCTGAATCGGCGGGAAGCCGTTTAAATGCCTGAAAATAGGCAGAGAGCTCGGAAATGGATTCTTTTTGGTGAATGTACATGGAATGATGTCTACTATTTGACAAACATGTGTCGGTGCCATTTTGGACGACGCTCTCGGTAGCCGCTTCACAAAAAACACTGTTTTAAGCAGTTGAAAAATGAAAAGTGATTTTTTTTGTGAAACATGTCGAAAACTTTGTTCGGCAACATTGGTTGCCATCCCAAAATGAACACATGTGCCAAATTTGAGCACATTTCGACAAACTATGTTGTGAATGTGGCCAAAACATTACTCCTTCAACTTGAAAGCTATGAATGTTCGTTCATGATAGCAAGTTTCTGAGAACACTTTTTCTATAAAACTTTCTTATTGCAAGTATATATTTTTTCTGGTAACTATGTCACATATGATGACGCTACGCGAAGGTTTTCCATTTTTTTGATTTTTTTTGAATTTCGTGTGGTCGTTTGAAAATCTAGTCGAATTCGTGGCCGTGACCGTTCGTGTCTAGTGTTTGAATCATGTTGATATTTTGATGTATCTCTGATGAAATTGATAGTTGTGAACCTAGAAATGAAATTCCGGAAAAATAACAGGCAATCTATGCGGCAGCTGCAGTTCAAAATCTGGCGGTTTCCAGCTGAATCGGCGGGAAGCCGTTTAAATGCCTGAAAATAGGCAGAGAGCTCGGAAATGGATTCTTTTTGGTGAATGTACATGGAATGATGTCTACTATTTGACAAACATGTGTCGGTGCCATTTTGGACGACGCTCTCGGTAGCCGCTTCACAAAAAACACTGTTTTAAGCAGTTGAAAAATGAAAAGTGATTTTTTTTGTGAAACATGTCGAAAACTTTGTTCGGCAACATTGGTTGCCATCCCAAAATGAACACATGTGCCAAATTTGAGCACATTTCGACAAACTATGTTGTGAATGTGGCCAAAACATTACTCCTTCAACTTGAAAGCTATGAATGTTCGTTCATGATAGCAAGTTTCTGAGAACACTTTTTCTATAAAACTTTCTTATTGCAAGTATATATTTTTTTCTGGTAACTATGTCACATATGATGACGCTATGCGAAGGTTTTCCATTTTTTGATTTTTTTTTAATTTCGTGTGGTCGTTTGAAAATCTAGTCGAATTCGTGGCCGTGACCGTTCGTGTCTAGTGTTTGAATCATGTTGATATCTTGATGTATCTCTGATGAAATTGATAGTTGTGAACCTAGAAATGAAATTCCGGAAAAATAACAGGCAATCTATGCGGCAGCTGCAGTTCAAAATCTGGCGGATTCCAACTGAATCGGCGGGAAGCCGTTTAAATGCCTGAAAATAGGCAGAGAGCTCGGAAATGGATTCTTTTTGGTGAATGTACATGGAATGATGTCTACTATTTGACAAACATGTGTCGGTGCCATTTTGGACGACGCTCTCGGTAGCCGCTTCACAAAAAACACTGTTTTAAGCAGTTGAAAAATGAAAAGTGATTTTTTTTGTGAAACATGTCGAAAACTTTGTTCGGCAACATTGTTTGTCATCCCAAAATGAACACATGTGCCAAATTTGAGCACATTTCGACAAACTATGTCGTGGCCAAAAAAACTCTGTTTTCTAGCAGTTCAAAACACAAATTATAATTTTTACTCTGGTCCAACATGTGTGTTTCTAGAACCTGGTCCCACATGTAAGCGATGGAACCTGGTTCCTTTGGACACGAAGAGCCCCATTTACCCTGTCCGTCTCCCCCATTTACCCTGTCCGTCCCCCCATTTCCTTCACTCCCTCTCCCCACTGATTCACGCCGCCTCGAAGTCCGACGGCCACGCCGGCGCCGCCCCCGCCGCCGTTTTCTCCTCAAGGTACGCCAATCTCCTATCCTCCTTTTCCTCTTGTTCCGTTGTCGTCGTCGATTCGGCGCCGCCCCCGCCGCCGTTTTCTCCTCAAATGCGATTGATGTCAATTATGTTCATCTATCTAGGTTTAGCTGGTTGATTCCGGCAGATTCCTGCTAGTTATGCTATGACTCGAATCTGCTCACGATGTCCTACTCTTTATACGGGGAAAAATCTTTACTAGTCGTCGGGCCTCATCTAGTTGCTTGTAGATCCGTACGTGTGCATCGGTTCTCCTCAAGATGCATTTTGTTTCTGACATCTGAAGCATTTCCTTTGATGTAGGATGGGTAACAAGGAGCATCTCATTCTCGTTCATGATAGCGACGATGATGAAGATGAGCGCAAGAAGAATTTTCAGCAAACTATCCAGATGCTGAAGAACAAAGACAGTGAACCTGCTCTTGCTGTAATGATACTTGTGAACCTGCTCTTGATGTAGGTGACTGAAGCTGCAGGTGACTGAACCTGCTCCTGATTTTGTGTTGTAGGTGACTGAAGCTGCAAAGCAGGAAGAGGAGGTCATCTTGCTTAGCTCGGACAGTGAAGGAACTGATACTGCTAACGACAGTGAAGAGGGTGACGTTGCCCATCCTAGGAGGCTGACAATTAGAGGTACTGTGATTCTTGCAAAATAATGCAGCTTTGATAACTACTGACAGTCACCTTGGCTAGCTGTTTCCAATATACATGTCCTCCAAAATACATGTCCTCCAAAATAATACATGTCACATGCTTCAGCTCACCTTGGCTGTTTCCAATATACATGTTTTTCTAATTGTAGGCCCCGGAATGGTGGGATTTGCCAGCTTTGATAAGTACTGCCATTTTGCCAACCGGGTCGAAATGGATCATGTGCAAGTCGAATTTCTGAGGGATATTGCTCAAATGTATCGACGCCCACTATATGTTTGCACCATGCAAACATCACAGGTCCTTCAGCAGAAAGGAAAGATGGTAAATCCCTAGCTTCTTTGAGTTTCTGGCAGTCATTTATATGGAACCATAGAAGCTATATGTCATTTATAAATAACTAGTACACTGCTGCTTCTTATGTCATTTATCTGCTGCTTCTTATCGCAGTACTTCAGCAAGCACTTCACAGACACCTGCCTCAAGAATTACATCTCAACAGAGCCCAAAAACATACGTGTTTATTGTAGTGAGGGGTGGTCAGAGAGAGTGAAAATCAAGATGGGAGTGGCCAACCAGGCCTTGCTAACAACCAAGTGGCCATCCGTAGCAGCACATCTAGCACTAGGGCAGGGCGATATTGTTATATTTCGCTTTCGCAAGCGCTCAAATGGCCGTCTGAAGCTATATGTTCAAGAAATCTACCCGTGCCCAGTATGTGCAGCCAACCCCTGAAGCTAGATGTTGAAGCAGGACATGAAGCACTAGAGAAGAAGGACATGAAGTATCATGTAGTGGACCAAATTATGTAGTTGCTTTTGGTTCAGTTATGTAAATTAAGCTACCTGTTGCTATGTGGTTTGCTTTTGGTTGAACTTATGTGAACTAAGCTACCTGTTGCTATGTGGTTGCTTTTGGTTGAACTTATGTAAATTAAGCTACCTGGAGAAATGAAGTATTAAGCTATGTGGTTGCTTTTGCTTTGTTGGTATTAAGCTATCTTGTTTATTTTGGGGAAATGATTTTGTATTAAGCTATCTGGTTGAACTCAAGCTACCTGGACAAATTAAGCTACCTGGACAAATGAACTTATGTAAATTAAGCTATCTGTTTGACATTTCTCTTGTTTTTGTTTTTAAAAGACACAGAGAAAGTTATATATAAAAACAGTTAGCCAGCAGTGACAATCACTATTACTCCTCTATCCCAATGGCAATACACTGAACTTGCGAACCAGATGTCCTGGGTTCGAGTCCCAGGCCTCAACATTTTTTGAACCCTTTTTGCAAAGGCACACAAAACTGTTATATACAAAAGGTCTGAACATCATAGTCTAACAAAATCACTACTCTATCTCAATGGCAATGCACTGAATTTGCGAACCAGAGGTCCTGGGTTCGACGCCCAGGTCTCAACTTTTTTTGAACCCTTTTTGCAAAGGCACACAAATATGTTATATACAAAAGTTCTGAACATCATAGTCTAGCAAAATCAGGTAAATTAATACAGGTAATTCTAAATTCAGTCAAATTCCAAATCATACTGCATTACATGCATAAACACATCCACAGTGAATTTCCAAATGCAGTGAAGTTCCAAATCATACAAAAATCCATTACAAGTTGGACACACATCCACTACTATAACTACCAGCAGCACCATCCACTACTGTAACTAGGTACAAGCAGCAACCTGCAGTGACAAAGCAAGCTTCCAAGCTACCAGGCTACCAGCAGCACCATCCACTACTGTAACTAGGTACAAGCATCCATGCAGCAACCTGCAGGTATAAGCATTTTCAGATACAAGCAGCAAAAATGTGGTAGCAGTGACAATATCTGAAATTAAACAGTGACAAAAAGACATATGCATTTTCAGATATAAGTTACCTTCTCATGTCCATCCACTACTCATCATTGTGGTCTTCCCCAACATCACTGTCATATTGCAGCGTTGTATCATCAGCCCCATCTTGCTCATCCTCACTTTCATGTCCATCCACAAGCACCTTTCTTTTCTTCTTAATGCCTTCAACGACAGCAGCAGCAACACGCACATGGTCGTTGTGGTCCCTTCGCACTCTCGTTTGCACCGTGGCTTCACGTGCTTGCACCGGAATTTCTGTGCCATTTTTTTCATCCTGATATGTTAGTCCGCCACCACCAGGGCCATTTTCCCCATCAGCTTCGGTCACACGCCACAAGTGCCTATGCATGAATTTTTGCACAACTCGCCAATTTCCATGGAAACGAGTGTCTGGCACATAGAAAACCTTGGTTGCTTGTGAGGTTAGAATAAATGGATGATTTTTATACCAGCACCTTCCAGTGTTGACACTTGTGAAGTGTCCATCATCTCTCAATCCCGTCTTCTTCTTGCCACCAAGATCAAACCAGTCACAACGAAAGAGGACAACCGAACGGTCGACGCCTCCGCTAGAGTTGTATTGCAGCTCGATGATGCTTCTCAGCTGACCATAGAAGTCAATGGCCTCACCATCATGATCTCCCTCGGTGAGGATTCCACTGTTCTGTGTCTTTCTATTATGCTCCCGGTCAATGGTGTGGTACCGAACACCGTCAACAATACAAACTGAATACAATCTCACTCGTGTATCCGGTTGGCAGGCCAAAGCAAAAAGATCATCACTAACCTTCTTCTCCTCATGCAATTTACCAATCTGCACATATAAACCAGGGTTAGTAACACACAAGAACAAAAATGCTATGGTAATGGATTACATGACTAAAGATCCCACCTTTTTTTTAAACCAGCAGCAAATTCTTTGGCAAGCCTCTTTTCAACAGGGATGCGGCTTTCTTGCCGCTTCAACTCTTCTTTGTAAATCCTGCCATGACAAAAAAAATAGTGAGTGGAAACATCAGCATATGAAAGACGAGTGCACAAGAAAAATAGTGAGTGGAAACAATAACAAGTGTACAAGATATGACATACTCTATGTATGGTAAAGCCTCACGACAACTGCTGAGAACAAACCAGACCATTTTGTCATAGTCATCACCAGCTTCCAAGTATGTTGACCCTCCGAGAAACTTCACACCATGCTTGAAAACTGACACATCACCACGGTGCGAATCAGCCTCCGAGAAATTTCTGCCTTGCCGGTTCCATCTTGTGTCAATATCGTCAAAGTACCTCGAGCAAAAAGTGAGGCACTCATCGACAACATACGCCTCGGCAATCGATCCTTCAGGCCTGGCTGTGTTCCGCACGGAGCGCTTACATGTAAGCAACCTTCTTTCGACCGGGTACATCCAACCATACTGCACAGGGCCTCTAAGCATTGCCTCCTTTGGTAAATGGACACACAAATGGACCATAATGGTGAAGAAAGCTGGAGGAAAGATCTTCTCTAGCTTGCAAAGGATTATTGGGATTTCTTTTTCAAGTCTTTTCAGAACCGATAACTTGAGTGTCTGGCAGCACAGTTCTCGAAAGAAATTTCCCAGCTCGGCAACCGCTTCATATATATCGTTATGCATAATTCCTCGGAGCCCCGCAGGTAACATTCTTTGAAGGAGAATGTGGCAATCATGTGTTTTCAGCCCTTGCAGCTTGCATCCATCAGGAGAGATACACTTCTCTAGGTCAGCAGCATAACCATCTGGAAACCTCACCGCCCTAATGAACTCACAGAAAGCAATCTTTTCTTCTTTACTCATTGTGTACCAGGCAGGTGGCATATCATAGGAGTCACTGTCTTCATTAGGCTTGAGGTGCAATTCTTCTCTTATTCCCATATCTTCCAAGTCAAGCCTTGAATTCACCGTGTCCTTGGACTTCCCTTCAATTCTCATGAATGTTCCAAGGAGATTCTCCAAGATATTTTTCTCAATGTGCATTACATCCAGATTGTGCCTCAGCTTTAGTCCAGGCCAGTATGGCAGGTCCCACAAAGAGCATCTTCGGTCCCAACATTGATCTTTCTCAAGCTTTCTCTTCCTCTCCAGCTTTCCTGGTCTCACATCTTTGACATTTTCAAGTTGTTGCTGAAGCTCTTCTTTGGTGAATTCCGCTGGCTCTTTGCGGGTTTCAGTCTCACCATCAAACTCTCTGCTTCTTCGCCACCGATGGTTCTCGGGAAGGAAACGGCGGTGCCCAATAAAGCAGATCTTGCCCCTTATCCTCCTCGACAAGGGGTCTTTGTCACACCGCACACAAGCCTTATACCCTGCCGTAACCCTCCCCGACAAAGTGTGCAACGCCGGGAAGTCATGGATGCACCATATGACTGCAGCACGTAGATAGAACTTCTTCTTGGGAGTCAAGGCATCGTGCGTAAGTACACCAGTCCAGAGCTCGAGCAACTCTTCCACGAGAGGCTCCATGAAGACGTCGAAATCTTTTTTCGGAGCATCTGGACCCGGGATAAGCAACGACATCATAAAGTTAGTCTGGTCCATGCATGCCCATGGTGGCAAGTTGTAAGGCACCACAAAGACGGGCCACATGCTATATGACGCGTTCTGTTGCCCAAACGGATTAAAGCCATCCGTTGCCAGGCCGAGCCTTATATTTCTTGGATCTGCGGCAAAATCTTTGTGGTCCTTGTCAAATTCTTTCCATGCTTGTCCATCCGCTGGATGGCTCAGCTCATCCTCCACAGGCTGCCGCTCGAGCTTATGCCACTGTACCTCCTCTGATGATTTCTTCGAGATGAACATCCGCTGCAGCCTCTTTTTCAACGGAAAATGCCTCAACACCTTCTCCGGTATCGACTTCTTCCCATCAGCATCTTTCCATCGAGACAGATTGCATTTGGGGCAATTGTCATACTTAGCATACTGCTTTCGATACAGCACACAATTATTTGGGCAGACATGTATAGAGACATATCCAAGCCCTAGCTTGCGGATAACGCGCAATGCATCCTCGTAATCCTTGGGAACACTGCTACCAGGGAACTGCAAGGTCAGCAAGCTGACTATTGCATTGAATGCAGCATTGCTAATCCGGTAGAATGACTTGATGTGAAGTAGCTTCACGGTGAAGGTAAATCTTGAAAATTTACCCCCTTCAACAGCTGCGCGCTTGGCCTCCTCGAACAACTCGGCAAACATTGACCTCTGTCCATCAACATGGTCCTCAGAGTTGTACAGATCCTTCAACAAGTCAGGTATCCTATCATCCTCATTCCCATCCTCTTCCTCCAAATTATCATTCCCTCCCAGAACACTTTCCATAAAAGCAATGCCTTCATCACTACCATGTTGTGGCTCTGAATCAGCTTCAGCATGTTGAGCTCCTGCCTGCATTGGCTCTCCATGATGGATCCACCTATCATAGGTGCTGGCCATCCCATAAAGAAGCAAATGGTCTTGCACCCTTCCTTGATCAGCTTCAGCCATACGGTTCAAGCATTGGGTGCATGGGCAAAGAATGCGCTCATTATTTGCGAAATTTCTGCGAACACAGTGCATGAACTCTTCCACTCCCTGAATGTGCTCACTGGAAAGCTTTCTACAACCATTTGTAATCCATCTTCTGTCCATCTGCAAAAGACAACAGAGATTAAGTAGTTTGCTGAAAAAGACAACAAAGATGAACCTAAAATATCCTAAAAAAGCTTGCAATAAAGTGCACACATTTAGCTACTGATTGTGTTCATGTCACAGTAGAGAGTAAACTACATGATGAACTAACTCTACATAAGCTAAATTTTTCTCTAAATCAGGCTACATCTAGATCATGCTCATCTAAAACGGAAGACTACTCTTCTACATCAGGCTACGAGCTCATCTACATCAGGCTACGAGGTCCTCAACGAGCTGTTCTTGCTCGACTGCTGTACCGAGGACAGGGATGGCGCTGACGGCAAGTAGGAGAAGAAGGGAAGTAGGAGAAGAAGGGAAGGGATTTCATACCTTCGATGGCGCTGACGGCGCTCCTCGCCTCTGCCGGTCTACTGCCGGTCCACTCGTGCCCGAGGCGCGGCCCACTCTGCCTGAGGCGCTCCCGCCGATGTCCACAAGGCCGCCGCCCAGCCCCGTCGCCGCCCGCACCGCGCTCCGCCGGCGAACGCCGCCCGCACCGCGCTCCGCCGGAGAACGCCGCCCGCACCCCGCTCCGCCGGCGAACGCCGCCACCAACCCTTCCGTTGCAGCCTAACTGAATCTGGGAAATATCTGCAAGTCTCGAAGTCAATTTCTGAACCTAGTGGTTGAGGGTGTATGCGGGATGCGCAGAAACTATACATACACTGAACTTCCTGAAACTTACAACAATGCTACACTGTCCTAGTGGTTGAGGGTGTATGCGGGGTGCGCTGGGTCGTGGGTTCGAGCCCCCCCCCCCCCGCTGCACTATTTTTTTCCAAATATTGGTGGAATATTGCTGTGGTGTGGGCTAGACCCATATGTCGGCCGGGTGGGACCCATATGTCAGGCTGAGTGGAGTGGGGGTAAGGGTGGGCCCATGTGTCAGGCTGGGTGGGGTAGGACCCATATTTCAGACCGGTAGGACCCACATGTCATCGTGGGTCCCACTTGTCAGACGTGGTGGAGTGTGGGTGGGACCCACATGTCATGACGCTGGTCCACCGGTCAGACTAGTCAACAACTTCTCCTACTGTTAAGTCCCACCTGTCATTCAGATCAACACCATGGCTGAGTAGTGACACGTAAGCACTGACATGTAGGCGAGACTGCTGAGTTGGCGGTCAATTCACTTGAATGACCATTTAAATTGGTCGTAATAGGCTATAAATAATATATTTAATTAGTGTTATTTGCTTTATGACCAATCCATAGAAGGAGATTATGACCTTTCTGACAGATTTGGTCGTTATCTCTTCGAGTTTACACCCTACAAATCAGTAAGTGACCAAGTGGTACAAAATGGTCATAGATTTATGACCAATATTTTCAGGGTCACTGTCAAAAGGTCATAGGATAGCATATTTCTTGTAGTGGTAGTACACGGCGCTCTCTCTTGTAAAACCAACCGCGGCATCGATCGATTGAAAGTTATCGCGTCAAACCAGAATCAAATCAGAGAAAGCGAGGCGCACAAACCTGGACCTCCACACACGATTAGCCGTCCGCCGTCTGGACAGCCGTGGCCAAAAATTGGATCTTCTGCCCCCGCCGGAGGAGACTATGCGGCAGCAGCGGCTCCGGGCGGGTTCGTCGTCCAGGCGAGAGGGCCGCGACTAGAGGAGGCAGGGGTCAGGCACGGCAAGGCGCGCCTCTTGGCCACCCACGTCACGGCTGCCGGCGACGGTGGAGCTGTCGTGTTGGAATCAGTCACGCGGAGGAGACCGCTCGAGGGAGGAGCCGTGGAGTAGCTCTCTCGCGTCGCCGTTGACCGGGAGCAATCCATGGTCGGGCCACGAGCGGTACGGGGAGGCGTGTTGGTTTGTGGCTGCACGTGGCCGTCAACAGGCACGGTGGCGCTGGCCCGGCCGTGGTCGAGGCAGTGGCAAATCTTGTAATTACCATGAAAACGAAAAGGTGTGTTGAGTTGTCAAACATTGGAGCGATCTGGAGCGTTGATCAGATATTGAACGGATTAAATTTGATGTATCCCGAACATGTTTGCCCTTTTAATAGTAGTATAGATATATATTATTTTTGCTTATGTATGTCAATCTGGCAAGATTCTGTACGATGAATCAATGAACCATCTATCTAGTAGGATAAATGTTGATCTACCTTGCATGGGTTTGCATGGTTTTGGGGGTTTGCTTTGAGGGGGATGGCTAGAGTGGCACTCTTTTGTGGGGCGTCCGGTCGCTGTCCACGGACAGTTTGGGAGCCAAATTAGACAACCGTGGTTGGAGATGCTCTAATGCTGCCATATTTTAAACAAAACTGGAGCATCATGTTTAGCTATGTTGCCGATGTTTTGCCAATCATTTCGGCGGTCTTAATACTTAGCGTAAGTATACTCCCTCCCTTCCTATATCTAAGGCTTGTGCCAATGCATCGTCTCTTAGCACGAAATCATAGAAGTAATAAATATTTAAGATACAACTTGTACAATGCATTGTATACTATGTGTTGTATCTACATTTAATAATTTTGGACTCATGCATACATATGATTGGGGTAGAACCATTTTTTGCCTATGGCCACGTGTAAAGGTTGTATCTTACCTAAGCTACAACCTCACCCTCTCTCTTCATTAACTAGTATGCCACGTAAGTAAAATGTCTATGAAACTGTGCTAAGAAACTTGCATTGGCATAGGCCTAGGGCGTATAGTTGTTTTGCACGGAAATTAGTGCAACTGTCTGAGTGGAGAAAAAAAGGTGACTTTCCCTTAGAGGAGATGTTGGGCTAGAGAGAAAATAGAGAATCAATATCTCCTCTCTCTCCAGATGGGATTAGTATCGGCAAAAAATTCTCTGGGAACGGGCCGCACCATCCCCATCCAGAGGCCCATCCTAGGATTGCAACACGTCATCCTCAGCGCACCTCCTCAATTGCGACCTAACAACAGGGTATTATATCTATAAAAAAGGCTATTATTAGGGAGGTTTGAGATGAGCGCTGAGGATGACGTGTTGCAATCCTAGGAGGGGTCTCATGATGGGATGGTGCGGTCCGTTTCCAGAGAATTTTTTGCCATTAGGTATCCCAACAAATCCCACAATTTTCTCAGCCTTTTTTAGGGGGAAATGATAAATCCATTAACCAATGTGCACAGATAATTTTCTCAGCCTTGATCGATAAGATATGTGCAGTTGGGAGAGAAACAAAAAATCCCTAAATCTAAGGTACGTGCAGCCAGAGCGAAAGGAAAAAAAAGAAAGGCCAATGCTAGCCGTCAGTCGGTTGTAAATAATCAAAAGATCAGCCGCCTCCAGAACCGTCCGATCCATTTAAGTGAATCGATCCCGCGCGTCCGATCCATATAACAAAAATGTTTCGTATGTAGCATGTTTTTCTGAGCATGTAACATCCCATGTAGCAAAATATATTTCAGAAAATGTTCTGTGTGAACAATGTAGCAAAAAAATCCGTCTGCAACAAAGTACAAATACGCATGTAGCACGGTGTGTAGGAAAAAATTTAAGATTTGTAAAACTTGCGAGGTGTAGCAAAAACAATTGTAGCACTTTCAACACATCCATGTAGCAAAAACCAATAACATGTGTAACAAATCCCAATTTGATTGTAGCAAAACTGCAGTCACTTTTGTGAAATCATGTAGCATTTTGCTCGTGCTTACACAACAAAGTCAATATGCACATGTAGCAAAATCATATATCGCATGCAACATCGATAAACTCCACCAAAAAACTAACATGCGCCATTAACCATGGAGCGTGGATGGGCCCGGGCGGAGGAGGTCGCCGGCTACGCCGCCAAGACGGGCGCGCGAGGAGGAGGTCGCTGGCGCGTGGCAGAGGGAGCAGGGGGATGGTGGCTGGCAGAGACAGGCGGAGGCGCACGAGGCCGAAGGAGCCGGACGCGTCAATTAGCGACAACACGGAGGCGCACCAGTGCATGAACGACACCGGCTGTAGCTACAACCGGTTGTCAATTACAGCTCGTTTGGCACCCATCATTTCATTTCATTTGGAAAGTAAAATGACAAGGTTAGGGATAGGAATTGGCATAACATATAATAGGTATTTGCTGAAATTCCAAATAAAATGACATAACAAATTACATCACAGCAAAACAGGTTGAGTATGGAATCACAAATGAATTCCATGATTCCAGCTTCAAATGATGGGTGCCAACAAATGAGCCCTTAGCGTTTTCCAAAAAGAAAGCAGTACGTACGTTTCTTTTCTTTTTCTTTTGACATGGTACGTGTGGCCTGGATGGACGTAGTGCGTGTTTTTTTAAGAAAAAAAAATCCACGCTAGGCGGTTAGCTCAGCTATAATTAGCAATCAAACAACTTCCGTGGGATTTCAGTCTATTCTGCGCGCGGGGAGCCAGCAAGAACAGCGATAGACCATACATTTTGAAACTGTTACAAAAAAAAAAACTATGCGCCTTGGATACAGGAACGGATGGAGTATTTTACAAGTTTTCTAGAGATATCGTGGTTTCTGAAAATCCTAGAGTTTAGAATATTTTGAAATGTTCGGATCTATTGAAGCCTTGAAAACCATAGGAGAACGAGGAACGCATATGAACATCAGCGCGAGGAAGAAGAAATCTGTCACGGTGTCACCCATATGAACATGCACCTGCAGCACTCGGTGGGCTCTGCCTCCACCACCACGCTGCCATCGGGATCCTCGAGCTTGCCGGCAGCCGCCGCGGGCGTAGTTTTGCTCCCGACTGATAGATAGACCGCGTCGTAGTATTAGGTGTTTGCAGGCATGAATTGGCGCTGAATTAGTGGAGCTAGATCAACTGCAGGTTGTAGTAGAGGTGCAGGAGCCGGCGGTGGCCGGCGGTGGAGATAAGGCTTTCCCACCGTTGCAGCAGGTAGATCGAGATTCTTAGGCTAGAAAATGGGACTGAGATCCAGTGATCCAGTGCCTTGCCTAAGGCGAGTCACGCCTTGCCTTGCCCCTAAGCTACCGTCCAAGCACATCGCACGGCCAGCAGCACTTCAGAGCCGTCCAACCTCACGCTGCTGTCAGAAGAGCAGGAAACACGATAGCCAGAGAAGAGGACGGGCAGTTCTGGGGCGGAGCTTAGTCTGGGCCGCACACGACCAGTCCGGCAAAAAGCCCGATGAGGAGTAGCGTGTCCATAGTCCACACCTGCTTGCAAATGGAAGACGGCGGACGAATAAACATTATTAAAATATTAACAGACAGACGGAATGAGATGTAGATTAGAAATTGCTTATAAGCATTTATCATCACCGGTAAACAAAGAAAGGAGGATTATTATGCGAGCAAAGCAGCACATGCATAAGAGCATCTCCACTCGTGACGCCCAAACGGCTGCCCAAACGCCTTTGGGGCGTGCCGGACACAAAATCGTCCCCACTCGCGACGCCCAAACGCGAATTCGGTCCGGCGCGGCCCAGTTTTGTGTCCGGCATGCCCAGCCCACGCCCTCAACTTGGGAGGCTTGGGGCGGCCCCGGACGGAAAGAAACGCGACGCCACGTCAACCTCCGACGCGCGGGCCACGCCTGGCAGTGAGATGGCGATCGCAATAAGTGCCGGTTTCCCCCAATTCGTCCACAAAATTCGCATTTCCCCCATCATCTCTCCCGCCAAAAGAAAAACCCTCGCGCCGCAGCGGCTCCATGGCGCCGCCGGCACCCAAGGGGGCAGCGAAGATGAAGGCGGCGGGGAAGACGCTGGCCGTCAAGCGCAAGATCCCCCCCCCCCCCGCCCAGGGAGAAGCCGGAGGAGATGAGGCAGGAGGATTGGGACCTCGACGTGCTCCGGCGCCGATTGGACACGCAGAGCCGTGCCGGGCGCCGCGTGAAGCAGAATGAGAGGAAATGGCTCGGCACGGCGGCGCCATTGACGGCAAGGAAGATCGCCGCCATGAACAAGACCGTCGCCGCCTTGAACCAAGCATTCGCCTTGGGAGGAAGCCCAGAGAGCAGCGCCACTCTACGATGCAAGATCGGCGGCTCGCCGCCGAATTCCTCCTTCTTCGCCGACAGCGTCGCCGCCACGCCTTGCACCAGGTTCTCCCCCGAGTACGGCGACAGCCAGCATCACGGCGGCTTCGACCCCAACGTCATCTTCCCTTCTTGTGGCCTGGATCTAAACCACCCTGTCGATCTGAATTCGCCAGTGATGCGGAGAGATCCCGCCGTCCAAACGGCCGCCGGTCGGAGCCTTTCATTCGACGCGGGCGCCTCCCATGTGATCGACGGAATGACTCCCGACGCCCCGGAGCTTATGCAGGTATGAACCCGCGTGCTTGTAGCCATGGCATGTACAATAGACGTGTGCATAGGCGAGTCGTGGCTACCGGCCTTGCTCCTTGTGTGTAGGAGACCGCCCATATCATGGACGACATCATCAACGACAACGTCCGGGCGGAGGATGACGACGACGGGTTCGACGAGGATGAGGAGTACTACGAGGACGACGACGAGGACGGCGCCGAGGTCGAGGAGGAGGGGGTGGTGACCGACGTTGTGGTCGGCGAGCAGGCGGTGAAGAAGAAGAAGGGCAGCCGCGGCACAATCTGGACGACCAAGAAAGACGAGTGCATGGTCGAATCATGGAAGGCCATTACTACCGACGAGATCACCGACACAAACCTGTCGAGCACCGCCTACTGGTCCCGGATCAAGGACGAGTTCGACGAGCGCCGGTTCACCAAGGACTTTTACAAGGTGAGCATGGTGCGCGGCCAAGGCGCCATCGAGCATAGGTGGCGCATCGTCCAACGCCTCGTCAACAAGTTTCACGGCTGCCACGAGAACATCATCGACCGGAAGGAGAGCGGGAAGGGCCCGGCGGATCAGGTGACCGCCGGCTTGCGATCCCCTTGTTGTTTTGTTGCTTAAGTACAATTGTGATCGTCGTCGGCTTGCTTTGTTGTAGGTCATCGACGCCCTTGTGTTGTACAAATCCATCAACAAGGAGAAAGACTTCAAGTTGATACATTGCTACAAGCTTCTCCAAAGTTGTGAGAAATGGAAGGCGCACCGGCGGACTTTGAACAAGAACGGCGGCGCCGACCTCAACGCCGATCCTCAAAAATCGGAGGGGCGGCCAATTGGGAACAAGAAGGCGAAAGCGGCCTTGGCAGCGGCGGCAAAGACGGACAGAGTGCAGTCGTCCATCGACAAGGTCCTCGCCGATGTTTGCTCCAACTCGAGCTTGAGACGCGAGGAGAACAACGCAAGGTGGGTGACCTTGATGCAGAAGGCCGGCGTCAAGATCATTCTCGAGCAGAAGAAAGCCGTCATCAAGAAGAGGAGTTAGGACTTCATGATCTTGACGGCCGACGTCTCCAACTTGGACCCGCTGGCGAGGGCGGCGCACAACATGTATCGCGCCGCGATCCTGCAAGAGCTTGGGCTCGTTCCGCCCGAGAACGGCCACGGCGCGGACGGCCAGGTCGACGATGACCCCGACATGATCGCCGATGACCCCGACATAACTCAGCCCGGCTATGGCTACGTGCCCCAGCCCGGTGATAACATCTAGATCGGCGACGACGACGGCGGCGGCGACAAGCAGACGCCGGGCAACGACATCTCCCGGCGTATTTTGGCGACATATTTTGGCATAGTGTATTTTGGCGAAAAAAAACCTTTGGCCCGGGCGATTTGGGCGCCGCGAGTGGGGAGCGAGGTCGTCTAAATGGGCAAGGTAGTCCGGACGGCGCCCAAACGGCTTGTCCGGAAGACGTTTGGGTGCCGCGAGTGGAGATGCTCTAAGTAGATCAAAATGGATCGCTGTTATATATGCGAGCAACCCGTAGCAAGTTTAAGAAGGCGGACCAATATGCATTAGAATAGTTCAATAGAGGGACAGACAGAATAAAATGTAGATTACAAATTACTACTCTCGGCACATCGAACAAAAATTACTAATCGATTAGTAATAGCAAAAGCATCATCGAGCAACAGTAGATGCATATAACATATGTGTGGCCGAGTAGATCTAGATATATATATGGAACGTACGTAGCTAGCTGCACTACTGGAAAACTCATCGATCCGTTGTACTTGAACAGGAAAAACAATTATCGATCAGAAACAATAACTTACGGCCAGAACGCGTGCACACTAACCGTACCTGTTGAAGGATCAAGCAGGTAGAACTTGAGCTCGTCGATAGATCGGTTAACTTTAACAGGACAAAACAATTTTATGGCAAGAGAAGAAGAAGACTGAATCGATCTGTATTGAGTGCCGCCCGTGAGAGGCCTGCCGATCGAAATGAAAGTTTGAACAAAACCATCCGCGGCCTTGCGCTCGAGAGATACAAATCAATATATATATATATTTTTTTTAGAGAGTACGTAAATTGCATACCTTTATTTCATAGAAGAGAGAGTTTGCATTACAAGAACTTGACAGAGACGAGTCTGTCAAACACCTTACACACCACACACCACACCACCCACAACCTAGTGAACTACTCTCAATATATCAGATCCATTTACGCACGCACGGCGCGCGGCTTGACGAGTATATATGCATGATGCGCTAGCGGAACACGGATTAAAGAAATCGGAAGGAAAAGCATATATATGCATGGTTGTGGTACTAGTAAACAAAGACTGGCCGATCGAAAAGCGAAGATCCAAGAACGACATATTAAAGAAATCAGATCGAGGTGGCAAGTACGCATGGGTGGGTTTGAGTATACAACGACTGGCCGAAGCCAAGATCCAAGAGCGAAGCGAAAAGAAGCAGCAACAACAACAGGTAGCAGCAAATCAAGTACTCGTAGAAGAAAAGCAAAACGGAAGCGGCGGCGTCCATCGGATCCCTCCGATCCCATTGATGATTCTGATGCGGGTAGGTTTCGATTTTCACGGATTTGGACGGATGGAAAGATGAACACGAAGAACACGCGAAGAACGATGAACACAAAAGAGGGGAAATCAATACACAAGGATAAATAGCAAGTAGCAACCCGGCAAGACTCGATTGGTAACAAATCTCCGTGGGTAGCCCCCAATCATCCTCTCCCAAGCACACCTTACTCTTAGAATTGTTTGTCCAATTGATCAATCCAACCAACCCAATCTAGCCACTTAAAGAGGGAAGATTAGCAAGTAATCGCAACTACAAGCGGAGCCTTGGTATCCACGCAGGGATCTTCTCCTCAAGAGAAGGCCTTGGTTCATCTCCACATGTGGAGGCCTTGATTCATCTCCATAGGAGGAAAGAGACACTTTGAGAAGAATGAGTCTAGCTCTACTTTAGTTCTCAAATCATAGTCTAACTCTAGATCTAGTCCAAGGAGTGCTATTTATAGTCTAGATCCAAAACGAGGCGAACGGATAAGGTTACACGGGTCTGCTACCCGAACTGCTCCCGCACTGGCGGTAGTACCGCTGGCTCAGCCGGTGGTACCGCCGGTGCGGGCAGCCTTCGCTGCTTCCCACGCCCCCGGTACCAACTGGTACCGCGGCGGCGGTAGCTGGAGGTACCGGATGGAGGCCCCGAAGTGCCGTTTCGGCGGTAGCAGGGGCGGTAGCACCGCCAGCGTGAAACGCGTCCATCCCACGTCCCCGGTACCGGTCGGTACCATTGCCGGTGCCGCTGCCGGTACCGCCGGCGTGGGTGGTGTACGTGCTGACTGGTCCAGGGGCGGTAGTACCGCTTGACCCGGCGGTAGTACCGCCACCTGGGGTTTCTTCTTCCTTCTTGTCTTCTTCTTCATCGTCTTGGCTCGACTCTTGTCCATCTTCTTGCGTCGCCTCTTGGCCATCTTCATAGGGGTCTTCAGGTCCACCATAGCTGAGCACACACAAGGTATCGGAATGAAGTAGCAAGCCATTCAAGGAAGTGTCAATGTCACATATAGATAGGGGTGAATTCACCTTATCATGGATAGCTTTGACTCTTGCTCTTGTCATTGGTCCACTTGTTGTAGGAGCCGTAGGGCGCACTACATCAACTTCCTAAGGACACATGCTCAACACGCTCTCCTCCAAACTTTGGAGCTTCGGTTTAAAACAAAAAGGTGGCATGCAGAGTGTACGTTCAGGAATTTTTTAAAAGAGGTACCCCTCCGCGTCGTCTCCTCTAGGCGACGGGAGGGGCGATCCCCAGCCCACCGCCGCCGCCTCCCCTCCCCGCCTCTCTCCCTCGCCGTCCCCCGAGGTGGCTGCCGGACTAAGGCCGGGCGCCGCCGGTGAAGGGGGCGGCGGGGACCAACCTGCTGCGATCTCGCGCCACCGTTTGGAGGACGCGGCTGCGCTGGATCGAGATCGGATCTTGGGGCGGCGGCCCCGGATAGGTGGTGGCGGCGCATCACCTCTAGTGGTGGTGGGTCGTCTTCCTCGGCCACGTCTACCCCGGATCGCTGCTGCGTGGTGGGGGCGGTACATGGTGACGCCGGGCATGTGGGACGGCGATCGACGTCGGTCTTCAACGAAGTTCGGCACGGCTGTTGGGTTGTGCTCCCTAGTCGACGATGGCGACGTCCGTGGGCGCCGTTCACCTCGGTGGAGGCATCGTTCGAGGGATTGCACTTCCTCACATAGGCTGTGAATCTCCGGGGGAAACCCAGATCTTCGGATCAGTCGATGGCGGCGCGATGAGCGTCTTTCCCCTCCATGGAGGCATCGTCTTGGAGATCCTTTTTTGTTGCAGCTGATGTTTATTGTGTCTCCTAGCTTGGGATGCTCCTGGGGAAACCCTAGATTCGGGTTCCCGGATCGGACGACAACGGCACTCGACGCCGTCATCCCTCTTGGGGGGGTCGTTTTCGGAGCAGCTGCTGGCCGGAGGGTTTAGGTGGTGGTGCAGCGTGCATCGACCGCATCAATGGCATCGGCCCTTGGCAGCGAGGGGCTGTAGAGTATCGACGTCAGGTGCATGAGGATGGACGAGAGCAGGGAGGTGGCGCTGTTTGGCATCATGGTGATGTCGATAGCAGACCTGGCAAGGGTCTTCGCTTCGTTCTACAAGCTGGAGGTGGGTTGATGGAAGATGGAGGATGCGATGGCCGGAGCGTGTGCACAAGGCGCTATCTCTGGAGTCGTCGGGAGCCGGCGATGGCTGAGGACGAGGAACAAGTCCCCGTTTTTGTGTATCGTTTGTGCTAGTTGTGGTGTTTTCACTGTTTGGTGGCTTCGTCTTGTATATTCGTTCGTTGTAAGGCTTTTGCCAGCTATGTTGAATAAAAGAAATAAAAGGGCCGTATGCATCATTTTGATGCAGAGGCTGGGACTACCCCTTTTCTAAAAAAAAAAAGAGTGTACGTGCAACCTTTTTTTTCTTTGGACATGTTGTACGTGCAACTTTTGGAATAGCAAAAAGTTTTGTGGTAAAACTGGGTGATACCTATCGGCCACACAAGAGAGAAGAATATATGCATGATGTATGTACGCATATACATTTTCTCCACTTAATATTTTCTTCACACACCACGGATCGAAATGCCAACTCTCACACGTGGAGATGTAGCAATTACTCCACCAGCAACATCATTTTCGTCATCATTACTTGAGGAGTCTGAGCCGGTCTCGGCGGCCGGAGGTCGATTCACCGACGTTTGCACGGGGCGCTTATCTTGACTAGTGCTTCACACTAATTCCCTTCTTCCCGCTCTTATAGTTATTCACATCCCGAGTGCGGTGATTTGGAGGACGAGCTAGCTTCATGGAGCTCATTTCTAAATAAATAAAAAACACATTTCTAAGTTATAAAAAAATGTGAAAAAAATTATACAAGTAGAACATGATCATTTCTACGTGTGAAAAACATCCATGCGAAATATTATATAGTTTTGCCTGTGTAAAAATGACAAATTTCTGGATCTGAAATGTGAACGGTGCAAAATTCGTCTGATTTGTCATTTTTGTGTAGGCCAGTATACAAACTATTTTGGGTTGAAAATTTGTAGAATCATAGAATACATCATTGGCAACATCTAAGATTTTGTTCAGAACTTTTTGAAACTTTACAATGTCGAATTAAAAAAAAACAAAAAAGGGCTCCATGTAATCTGTGCTCTAAAAGTACTTTCTGTTCACGTCCCTCCTACACTTCTTCTCCTTCTTGTCCCTCTTCTATTTGATTGGTTGGGGTTCTTACGAAGTGTCCTGAGTCACCACAATTATAGCATGTGTGCTTCGTGAGTTTGTACTTGGTGGAATCATTTGACTTTGACTTGTAGCCTCTTTAATTCAACTTGAAGTTGCTGTGCTCTCCCTTTATCTTCCCATACATCTTGTTGAAGTTGCGAGGCACGAGTCATTGTGGAATTGATCCTTGTCTTCTCCTCCTTCATCACTTGAGACTTCTTGAGGATGGGCAGTATTCTTCCTTTGAGGACAATTGATGACATGACATGAAGCTCTCATTTATCTTCGAGTCCCATCTCTCTATCAACAATCCTTCTTAAGAATTTGGTGATTAGGCATCATTTAAGTAGACTGTACACGATGTCATACATGGGAGAGAGACTGGAGTATCTTCTTCACGGTGAAGTGATATGTTATTTCCTTACTCCCAAGATCATCGATCTCATTGGTGAGAAGGCTTAGCCTTGATTACGTCTCGTTTGCTCCTTCACCTTTGACCATCTTTAATTTTTCCAATTGAGTGGTCAAGATATCAAGCTTTGATTCATTACGGAAGAAATTACTTCATGTATCTTATGCCGAGTGTCTCAAATCATCTTGGCGTTGTCAAGGCAGCTAATTTTGTTGACTTATTTGATTCGGCTCAAATGTCTCTATAATTTTTGATTCAACCATGTTATTATTAGATCATTGCTACATGGTTTTGTTATGTTTGTATATCAATTTACATCATTTTTATTGTACTAACTTATTAACAATGTGTGCCAGTTGCTTTTCTACATGTTTTTGCATCACAGAAAAACCCCAGGTACGTGTCAGACAAACTTCGAAAAAATAGGAATCTGCTTAATTTTTTGACACAGATAAAGAACAATGGAGGCTAGTCAGTTTGTTACCCTATATAACTAAGTAGGTCATCCCCACTAACTTATTTCTCTAAACATGCAAGCTATCCAGCTCATCAAATGGCCATGTCAGCAAGTTCAGTTTCCACGTCATCCCACTTAGGTTCAATGTGCATCTTCTCCGGCTCCTACGGTTAAATTTGTCGTGTCTATTCCTCTTCTCCATGGATGTTGAACTGAGGGAGCCCACCGAACTGACTCTCTCCCAACGTGTTACATTCATATGTCCCAGCTCTCTCCACCTTGCACACCATGAATGGTGTGTCCCCTCCTCACCTCCACGTGTGCCAGCTGGGTCTCTGGACGGTGGGGGTGTGCTCTGGTGTCAGAGAAAGAAGCAAGGACATTGGGGGGGTGCAAAAAGGGAGAGAGAGCTAAGACAGAAAGAGAGGGGCATTGGCTTCGGCCTTGTCCAAGAATCTCAAAGATATACTGGCCCACTACAGGATTTTGACAGAGAAAGGGACAGAGGTAGAGAGAAAAGAAGCAAGGTTCTACTATTTTACCTAGTGGTTTTGACCAAGTTTCAAATATTTGAATACATGCACATAAGGTGTTTGTTAAAATGCAGAATTAGCCTTTTTGGGTAAATTTCAACGGCACTCCAAATGTTTGAAAATCTGAATCTAAAGTCATAGGAATTTTCTCTAAAAATTTATGGAGAAAGAAATTAATAGTTTTGGTTTCCTCTAATATGGGGTTTATTACAAATAGGAAAAAAGGTTTATGATTATATTTCAGTAATTTTATTTTTAATAGAAATGAGATGATAAATCTTATTTACCTCTCTTCATGTTATTTAGTAAAATAGAGCTTTGAATTTTTTGCCAACATAGGTGATTTTTGCTTTCAGAAAGAAAGTATTGGAAAATTAGGGTTTTATAAGAATTGGTAATTTAGTAAATGTTTTTTAGTTTCAAAATTGGGGTGACATAAGACCTTAGTCCATCTAATCTCTTGGGTTTTAGTAACATAAACATTTGGAAACCTCTTGTCAAAAGAATACAAATAGTAATGATAATCAAAGATCTATGCTGTGATACCCCTTCAAATTACAACCAAAGATCTTATCCATTTTTTACGAGACGATGATTATGACATCCAGCTCTCTTCCCTCTATGTGTCCATGGCCATCAGCCGCGGCCTCTGCTCCATCGCCATTACACAGAGCATAGCTCCTCTTGCATCAGTTCGAGCACGATTGCATGTATCTGTTGGGCATATATCCTCCTTTTTTGAAAAAATAATATAAATTGGAGAGCATATTATTCTGTTTTGTTGCATAGAGGTTTAGACGGCCTAGAAAAGGGTTGAAGACTTGAAGTGCTTGTGACTTGTGAGTCAATACTTTGCTATAAGAAGGTTGTATATGATTTATTTCTTCCCATTGCCTGAAAAACTATATAAACTTATTTGGTAACTATGCATTATTATCATTGTAACTGCTCATTATTAGTTTGACAACCACGGTACTAGAACGACCTATGAAACAAAATAAAGCATCAAAACATAGCGGAATGAAATCAAGTCTAAAGCCTTCGTCAAGATAAACATAGAGGTGAAAATAGACCGCTAAAAGTGTTATAAAGATTTAGGATACAAGCCATTTTATTTGTTTGGCAACTGCACTTGGGAATCAAGTTTCTTGGGTGTGTAGATCAATCTTGATTTATTTGATGCGCTATCATATTTATTTTATTTCTTCCATGTGCAGTTGGTGCTTGCGATATTTACCTTTTCAAAAATCACAATGACATACCGACTACATTTCGCCAGTTTTTCAACTAGATGGAAAAATAAAATTATTCTTCTTGGGTTGATCGATTTTGGGTTCATCGATGTTTTTACCACACACTGATTTCCTCCACTGTCATTGCAACGCACGGGGCATATTTGTCCTCGCCATATGTGGCACCGTCCTCATTGTTGATAAAAGGCTCATTGTGACCAGGCGGCGGGGTGGGTGGCTCTAGAATCAGAACCCGTCATGCATCCCAAGTTGTACCAGCGCGTGGAAGGCTGCAAAGTCGCTGTCGATCTAGAAACAAAAATGACATACTTAGTTTATTTGGTAGATCAAACAGATCAATGTCGTGAGAAAAGACGTTCCTATCACAAGATGTTATCCATATCCTTCCCATCTCCCAAATTGGCATGGCATCCATACTCTTCTCCTAAAGCACCCTCGGCTAATGAAAGTAATAATACAAAAAGGAAAGCAGACGATAACAAGATCGAGCAAGCGGGTGCAAAATTTGGGTATGGGGAGAACCAAAATACACACAATTTGTACCAAACTTTTATACATAGATGGATCTTATTTTTAGCATGTTACAATATTATGAATAAGTTTTCTATTTGTTGGCATAGTTTAACCACATTACGGACAATGCTACTAAATATTAGTGGGTGTCTTGTATGTTTCTACTAAAAAGAACTCAAATATAGTAAACTATATTTTGTTATAGAAGTATGCTTAGACTTATTTTTTTACAACATATGATCTATATATTTTATACGTATGGTACAGATCTTCAAATATTATGATTTTTAAATACATCAATAGTTGTTTCTAGATTTAAAAAGCATTTTATAACGACATCTAGAGTATAAAGTGAATCAATGAAAAAAATCAATCTTTTTCGTGATCATAATTGCCTAGCAAGTCAAAATTAAACAAAGTGTGCATGCTGCCATGCTCTATGCTCCGGTACAGAGACAAGATTGATTAGAGTAATCACCAATGAATATAAAATGGGGTTGTGGACTGTACTATATTTGCACAAACAATTTATTATTACTAGAAATATACCCCGCGCGTTGAAGCGGGATTTTTTTTTAAATTGTATCATAATATTTGAAGCATGAAATCAATTTTTTGAGTAATATGGAGGATTTGATTTGCCACAGTGAATCTAAATTTAATCACCGTGAAATGCTCGTATATACATTTAACCGCCAAAAATTGATTACGTGCAACTGTATGGCTAAAGATGCGAATAGATTTATATTAATAAATGTGGGATGAAATGGATAAATGAATGAGTCAAATAGTGGATGATGTGGACACCTTTCATGTAGAGATAAACTAATTTAATGCATGTTAGTGGGGTTTGTCTTATAAGAAGTATAGATAGTTTGATAGATATGATATGCTCTTATTCATTATGCTTGTTATCATCTGGTGTATACAAGTTCCCTGCCAGTTTATGAAATAAATATGCATTTCACGGAAATTAACATGTAAATGGCATCGTTGCTTTTTTATTTTAAAACATTTTTCATATGTATTTATAATATTTTTAGAAATATTAATCAAAGTTGTGAATTGTTGTCCAGGAAAATCCATTCATGTTTTAGACTCTATTTGTAATCTCAATATTTTCAAAGCTAAAGTATATCAATATCATATTACAACACCAAGCAAACAATAATTCAGTTTTTCTTCTTTCTCATCTTAAAAAGAAGAAGGAGTTGGCCACCTTTTGAGGGATCCATGGTTTTCAAAAGTGTAATACTTTTTTTTAGAGATAAACACTTCAAAATATGGTAAACGGTAATATTTCTACAAATATTAAAGTTCTGAAAAGACTTTAGAAATACTTTGCTGCCATACCAAACACACGCTTAATTATTTTTACATGGAGTACTAAATATTTAATGGGTTTAATGAATAGTACCATAGTGATTAATATATACTTTACCATGGTGTCTTCTGGTGGCCCTGGGCGGTCGCCCTTCTTCCCGGCCTATGGGCCGGACCTGGTAGTGAACGACCCTCAGTTACACTTACACCTTAGTTAACCCACATCGCTTATTTGCTTTGCTACCTACGCCGACTGTGAGCCACTGGGACTCGCACAAAAGATTTCCGATTGCACCCTCTCTCCGTGCCCTACAATACAATCCGTTAACTTGCGCAAGGAAGTCGGTTGTTACAAAACGACGAGAGAGCCTTTTTCTTATTCGTGAACAATAGAGCATTTTCTTTATTAATAACCTGATATCCGTTTATGAGAACACTTATTAGGGAGCATGCTGAACTTATATACTCGCGCACCCACACTCACATAATCTTCCATGAAAACTTACAAGGGCACCAAAGGTTGGACTTCAACATGGTCATTCTTATACCAATATGATATCGGAAAAGAATTTTCACCGTTCTTCTCTCTAACACTCCTTTAAATTATCACCAAAGATCTAATCCAATCTTTACGAGACGATGATCATGACATCGAACTCTCGTCCCTCTACGTGTTCAAGGCCATCTATCGCGGCCTCTGCTCCATCGTCATTAGACAAAGCATATGGCTCCCCTTGCATCCGGTCGACAACGATTGCATATATGCGTCAGGTGTATATCCTCCTTTTGGAAAAGAAAACACAAATCAGATAGCATCTTATCCGGCTTTGTTGCATAGAGGGTTAGACACGATCTACAAAAGGGTTGAAGTGCTTGTGATCCAACACTTTGCTATAAGTAGGTTAGATCCACTCTCCCTTTCCCTGCTAAAGATGTGCATCATATAAGTTCACATCAAGAAAAAATGGTAAATGTACTGTATGAATAACACAAGACAAAAATAAATCCAAAACATACTAGAGATGACGAGGAAGAAGAGACGAGTGACGCGACGTCGGCTGTTCCACGCACGCACGCACGCGAAATCTCCCCTCGCCAAAATCCAACTCCACCCGAGAGTCGAAGTCGAGATCCAAATCCAGTCCCCCGCCGCCCCCCGATCCGATCCGCCTCCTCCCCGATCCGGCGCGGCGAGGCGAGGTTCGGGATCTGCGCCGGCCCTCTGGGCAAACCCTAGCCCGCCCTCTCCCCCGAGATCAGCGGATGGCGTCCGACTCCGACGACGCCGACTTCTTCGACAAGCTCGTCGACGACGACGATGACCAGGTCCCCGCGGCGGCTGCTGCGGCGGCGGCGGACATGTCGGCCCTCACCCTGGCTGACGACGACGACGAGGACGGCGGCATGGGAGCGGCGCCCGAGCCGGTCCCCACGGCGATCGTGTCGCCCCTTCCAGAACCGCAGGCTGACACTGCCCCTCCTCCTACTCCTCAGGCCGAGGTTGAGGCGCCCCATGATGCTGGGGTTCTGACCGCGCCGGCGCCCACTGATGCCGAGGTTCTGGCCGCGCCGGCGCCCCATGATGCTGATGTTCTGACCTCGGCGGCGCCCACTGATGCCGAGGTTCTGGCCCCGGCGGCGCCCACCGATGCTGAGGTTCTGCCTGAGTTACCCGAGGCGGAGGCCACCGCGTCAGCGCCCTCTGAAGCTGAGGTTCTGGCTGCCGAGGCGAAGGCCACGGTGTCGGCGCCCACTGAAGCTGAGGTTCAGGCTGGGTTGCCGGAGGTGAAGGCCACAGCGTCGGCACCTGAGGCGGAGGCTACTGTGACGCCGGAGGGTGGGTCGCCCGGGTCGGGGAAGCCGTCCGTACCACCACGGTCAAGCAGGTGCAGTGGAGCGACTTCGGCGCTGACAGCAGCAGCGCGGGGGCAGATCCGTTCGGGGACTTCCTGGCGGGCGGTGAAGAGGACATGTTTCTCGGAGCTGGTGTGGCCGGGGTCCAGGGAATGCAGGGTTCAGCTGTTACCGGTGTTGGAGCTGACGATCACAGCTTCTTCAATGGAGTGAGCAGCGATGCTAATTCACAGTTGGACTGGGGGACTAGTGCAGGGGACTTCATGGCGGGTGGCAGCGCTAGCGAAGAGGCCTTTTTTGGAGTGCAGGGTTCGGCTGTGGGGACTGGTAGTGTTGGAGTGGCGAATCAGAGCTTCTTCAGTGGAGTGGATGGCAATGCCACTTCGCAGTCGTATATGACTGCTACTGCAGTGGAGTCTGCGGATCAGAACACCAATGCACATTCGGACTGGACCGGTGGGACTGTGGACTACTCGGATCCCAACTATCTGGATAACCTCTACCCTGGTTTTAAGTACGATGGGGCAACAGGGCAGTGGTATCAGGTGGCTACTGTCGATGCTCAAGGTGGTATTGCTGATAATGGCGGTGCTGGGACGGTCGTTGGGAACGATAATGTTCAGCAGCAGCAGCAGCTTAGTGCTTCATACCTGCAGAACTCTTCACAGGCAGGGTTGGAGACCATCGCAGAGGAGGGCAGCACCACTGCCGTGAACTGGGGCCAGGATCAGAGCAATGCAGCGGCAGCAGAGTACCCACCAAACATGCTGTTCTATGCTGAGTACCCTGGATATTACTATGACACCAATACTCAGGAGTGGCTCACGCTCGAGTCGTACCAGCAAAGTGTCATGCAAGCTGCAACTGCGGCATCATCTTTAGATGCATTTGCTGGGGCAGGTCACAATGCAGTCCATGATGGGAATACTCAGGTAAGTAACTATGATCAGCAGAGCCAATGGCAGCATAATTCGTTGGTTAACAGCATGCATTCTGGGAGTTCCTATGGTTCCGTTCAGCATGTTGAGAATCAGATTAGTCAGCAGGCTTATACCGAGCCTTTGAAACCCTCTACAGATTATCGTGCCGCTATCAACACATTCATGCCTTCGTTGGAACCCTCTATAGATTATCAGACTAATATCAACACATTTGTGCCTTCTACAAGTCAAGACGGTAATGGTGGTTGGGGCCACCAGGTTAGTAACAAGAGTTTGGAACCTACTAGTTATCAGAATGCTCACAAGGGTTTTGAACCGCAGAAAAGCAATCAAAGTACTATCAAGACATTTATGCCTTCTACGGGTCAATACAGTAGTGTTGGTGGGGACCACCAGGTTACTAACAAGGGGTTCAACCCTGTCAGTTATCAGAGTGCTCACAAGGGTTTTGAACCGCATAAAAGCAATCAAAGTACTTCTACTAGCCATGACAGTTGGAATAACGGATCTGAAGCTACAATAGTAGGTCATCAGGGGTTCAAACCTTTCAGTAACAACCAGCTAAGCACAGGATTGGTACCTTCTACAGGTTACCAGAATTCCCAGAAGGAATTTGAACCTCCTAAAGATAATCAAGCTCATCATGTAGCACACGAACTTTCAGCAAGCCATGGTTATGCAAATTTGAATGGCTTTGCCGAGCCACAAAAAAGTGTTCCTGTAGCAAGCATTTACCAGATGCAGACATACGCTGATCCTGCCACAAACATGCATTTACCAAACAATTATTTGAGCAGTGAGAGCTCCATGAACTTTTCTCAGCAGCAAGCTTCACCTGAACAATATGGTTACTCCCCTCATGTGGAGAGGTCGTCAGCTGGACGTCCACCGCATGCTCTTGTTGCATTTGGATTTGGTGGGAAGCTAGTAGTTATGAAAGAGACCAGCTCAATGACTACAAGCTTTGACAACGGAAATCAGGTATCTTTATCACATTCTTTGTAAATCCTTTTCTGTAATGAAGTTGTAGCTAAATGCTTTTAACATTTAATTTAAGGTCAATTCTTGGGGCACGCTGTCACTTCTTAATATATCAGAGATTGTTGCTGATAAAATTGATCAACCGAGCATCATGAATGGTAGCGCACTTAGCTATTTCTATGCTTTGTGTCGTCGACCTATTCCTGGCCCCCTTGCTGGCGGAAGTGCTGCAGCAAAGGATGTGAATAAATGGCTCGATGATATTATTGGAAGCTATGAGTCTTCTGTCAGAGAATTCCAAGGAGGGGATGTTCAGAACTGCTAATTTCTTTGCTGAAAATATCGTATCAACACTATGGAAAACTCCGTTCACCCTTTGGCCCCGATCCGTCGCGTGAGGTATTTTATGTTACGTCATGTTATATTCCATTTGGATGTATCCATGCTTTTCATTGAGCAGCATTCTTGATTTTACTGTACTGTAAAATCTTTGTGAGACAATTAATGAACACCACTGTTACATCTGTTCATCTCACTGCTGCGCTGCTACCATATATCCATATACTCTTTTGAATACTTTGTAAGAGCCTGTGATAATAGATTTTGGACAACATGAATAACTTGCCGATCTTAAAAATATTTATGGTCTAGTCTTGTATTCAATCACTTTTGGGTCCTAATGTTGGATGTAAACTTACATTGACATCTGCGGATTTGTTCTTTGCATAAACCACGTTGAAAGAGAAATGAATCTTGATGCTGGAAAGCATTGACATGTGACATGTCGGAGTTATGTGGCTGCTGTCTACTGTTCTGATAGAGACACCCTACGTTAGTCACCAGCTTTGTAGCAATCACGGTTTAACCCTGGTCCTGATTGTTGGGGGGGTGGCAATTTCGTTGATTTCTACCTTATGGCAAGGGCCATGAGACATCCGTGGCGCTCTCCGCCTATATCCTCAGGAGAGCCACACCCTTGTATTCTGGATGAGTTTTGGGGGATGGGTAGTTGGAGAGGATGGTTGCATGAGAGGACTGGGGGAGAGAAGTGAGTGAGGGGAGGACGATCAGTAGAGAGGTATGGCAGTGTGGGTGTGAGAGCGACCGAGAGATTTTTTTTTTGAGATTTAGAGAATGTTATTGGAGCAAGAGGAATAGTAGTGCTTCAGAGGGAGAGGCGAACACAGGGAGTCAGGGACTAGAGGTTTCCTTCCCATTCAAGAGGCACTGACTGGGTTGATGTGGGCATCTGGCCCATTTGGTCCTTTATATTTTCTTTTCCATTCCTATCACGCGGTATCTTCTGTGTTGGAAACTCTTCGTTTGCTTGGTGTTTTGATTTCAAGTATAGATGAATATCTGCACATTAGAGCCTTGACACTGAAAGCGTCCGGCTTAAATGAAGAGGTATTCTCCCTGTGAGCTTCATTTTGAAGCGGTGTACCACAAACTGCGGATGTAGCAAATATTATCAATGAAACAAAATATGTTAGACTTGTCATTAATCACCTAGATTCCATGTTTATATAATTTTGGTACACAATCCTGGGATGTGGATCGTTTCTCGGCATTGTGTTTATTAGCTAGCCATAAAGCATATGTTTCCTCTAGGCTCTTTGGAGAATCCCAAATTAATGATATCCTTGGTTCCATTTTTTGTTCTGCTTAAATGTCTTCAAGATCCAACCCTACTAGCCACCCATAAGAGGTTCGTGGGCTCTTGGCTCATGCGGCATGTTCCACATGCATTTTAGTCTTGCCAAGTAACTTGGCCCATCCTATATATAACCATGCATCACTTTAAGACATTGTGAACATCTACAAGTAACTCAACTCAGCTTTATCATTTATCATCACGTGCCTGACTATCTATATCTTTAATAGCATAAGATGATAAAATTATTCCATGTGGCCCCTGCTCCCAGGTGGAATAATGGTTTTGTTTTGATTGGTAACAGGGTATGGATGGCCACATATGCCCCATGGTTTATCCCCTTTGAGAGGATATGATATTAAAATCCATGTTGACCCCCAATGCCAGGTGGAATAACTAATTTGTTTTTGAATTACTGGTAACAGGGTATGGATGGCCCGGACACTGCTGTAACAGCGCTTTTTTCATCATGTGTTAGTAGTAGCACCCGTATGAGAGAATATGGAGCCATGGCCCATTGCATGAAAAACATTCCCCTGGAAAACCAGATACAGGTAATTCTGTTTTCTTGGTTGTCTGTTGCTGTGTCATCTAGCAAAAGTGGCCCTGGTTGAACCAACTATTTTAATGCAGGCTACTGCTCAAGAAGTTCAAAATCTTTTAGTTTCTGGTAGAAGGAAAGATGCACTTCAGTACGCTCAGGAAGGTCAGCTCTGGGGACCTGCACTGATCCTTGCTTTACAACTGGTGATAAGGTATGCTTCACTCTGTAGATTTACAGTCCATAGATTGGTCGGTGGCTTTGCCCTTTTCTCTGAACAATTACTGATCGTTTCAGTGACTGATCATTGCAGTTTTATGCGGATACTGTGAAGAAAATGGCTTACTGTCATTTCGTATCTGGATCACCTTTGAGGACATTGTGCCTTCTTATCGCTGGACAACAGGCCGATGTTTTTAACGCTGAGGACCCTGTTGATAGCAATTATGGCACTTTACATAGACCGCAACAGCCTGCAGGGGTAATGCATGAGTACTTGTTTATTGCATTCTTACCCATGATTGGAAGGAACAACATGATGTATGTTTAATAGAACCAGTACATTAATTACTCGTGAGTTAACTAACCAACCGGAAGGAATTGAAAGAGCCACCCTGCCCATAGTTTTTGTGTTCTAGCTTGTTGCCACAAAGAACAGAACTCTGGATCTTCTTTAGCCTGCACAATGATTTTGTTTGCCATCTCATAAACTGTAATTGTTTTTCTCATCCTGACATGCATTTTACTTGAGTTCTGTCGACTTCTAATGTCATGATTTCCAGACATTGCATCTGGAGTACCCTTTTTTTCCCTCTTAGTTATTTGTTTAAAGTTGATGCAATGTAGCTTTTCTATCTGGTAGGGTACTCCTGTGGGCATGCTGGATGACTGGCAACAAAATTTGGCTATTATAATTGCAAACAGGACAAAAGGAGACGACCTTGTAATTACTCACCTTGGTGATTGCCTTTGGAAAGAGAAAAATGAGGTTTGCATCTGTTGAGTGTATGGTTTTTTTATATGTTTGATCCAAACACGTCACTTATATTAATATATATCTATATGCAGGTTGCAGCTGCTCATTCATGCTATTTAGTTGCTGAACGAAATATTGATCCATACTCTGAAAGTGCAAGAATATGTTTACTTGGAGCAGACCATCTGAGATGTCCTCGCACATTTACAAGTCCTGAAGCTATCCAGGTCTTATAAATCTGTACGCTTTAGTTCCTTTATGTGTGTTTGTGGTTGTGCACATGCGTGCAAGGTTCATTTGATCTTTTTAGGGTATTAATTGCTCAGATATCTTGTGCTCATTTTTTTGTCATTCCATTTACTGCTCTTGAACAAATACCCTTGTGATGAACTTACAGAGAACAGAGCTGTATGAATATGCGAAAGTTCTTGGTAATTCTCAGTATATCCTCCTGCCGTTTCAACCATATAAGCTGATATACGCATACATGCTTGCGGAGGTTGGGAAGGTCTCTGATTCACTAAGGTAAGTTGCTGGGTTATTACATACACCCCTGTATCTTAGTTACTTAAGCTCACTTTAAAATTCGAGTTGCTTTCTTAAGGTACTGTCAAGCATCTTTGAAGCTGCTGAAAGCTTCTGGCCGCGCGCCTGAACTAGAAACATGGAAGCAATTGTTTTCATCCCTGGAGGAGCGGATACGCACCCACCAGCAGGTGTGACTTATGTTTATTTAATGTTATTTATTTCTACTGTAGCAGAACCATTTTTTTTCCTGTTAACTCAGAATCGACTCTTGATATGTAGGGTGGATATGGCACAAATCTTGCTCCTTCAAAGATTGTTGGAAAGATTTTCTCATCATTTGATAAATCGTTGTCCCGCATGATGGGTACACAACCTGCACCAGTGCCGCCATTTCCACAGGGCTCTTCTAGTGACAGAGATGTCTATTCTGCTCCAGCCACAAATTTTGTAAATAGTCAGTCAGCAATGTCTATGTCATCTTCTGCTTCGGAGCAGTTTGTGAGTGCAATGGCAAAAATAGTGACCCTGACAAGATAGGCACACATAACAGAAGTGTCTCTGAACCAGACTTTAAGAGACAACAGGTAGTCTTACTTTTCTGTTATATGGCATATAATTTTCTCTATCTTGTTACATAATATAACATGTGCATTTGAATTTATTGGTGTTTACCTTGCTCGCCCTCGTTCATCACATATTCTCTGTCCTGTATTGATAATTAACACTTGTGCAAATAGTTTTTCTTCCATTTCAAGATTCAAGATCTGGCATGACATCCGTTGTCTCTTGATTTTATCACTTTCGTAATGCTTATGCCCACTCAAACTATATCTTGCGTGTAACTTGCAAAGAAAGGAGCCTAGTTACATTGGTTTGATTTCTCATCTTACTATCTGTGCGTTGATATTCTAACAGGGTGGTGGATCAGATAGTGCACAAAGCACATCAAGTTCAGGCAGTTCACGTTTTGGATGGTTGCTGCAGAAAACAGTGGGGCTTGTTTCGAAATCTTCCAACCAGGTGCTTGTTGATACACTATGTACTTCTGTCTACCTTCCGCTCTGTGCAGTTAACTCAAATAAATTTTCTCATGGTGTGAAGGCAAAATTGGGGGAACAGAACAGTTTCTACTATGACGAGAATCTGAAGCGGTGGGTGGAGCGAGGGGCTAAGATCCCCGCTGAGGAGCCTCCCCTTGCCCCACCTCCAACAGCAGCATCATTCCAGAACAATATTCCAAATTACAATCTGACTGCCCCTAGCAGTGGAGGTTATACTCCTAATGGGTTTGCAGAAACGAAGCCTCCAAATCCTTCCGAGCCTACTTCTGGGATGCCACGATACCACCTGGCCAGAATCAGTTCTCAGCACGTGCGAGAGCGGGTGTTAGATCAAGGTAACTTGTTTAGTTTCACTGCTCCGTTTTACGTCTTTACCAGGTGAGCTATAACATATCCTTGTTTGTGTAGATATGTTGACACATTCAACAAGGGTGGTGGTACAAGTTCCTTTGGAGCACCATCATACAACAAACCGGCCATGCCGTCTGTGAACCAGCTGCCTGGCGCTAGTTTCTTTGTCCCAACTCCAGCTGGCGACGCATCAATGCAGATGACTCCCGAGTCAACAGCTGATGCGCACAGTGAAACCGCACATCAAGACGGGCCATCATCCTCGCCGGCAGTGAAGTCGTCCTACGGTTCCCCGCCACCACCAATGCAACTGCAGTCAAGCTTCCAGCGGCACCCGAGCATGGACAACATCTTGACTCCCTCAGGCAGCGGCAACAGCTCATTCTCGAGGTCACGGGCAGCATCCTGGAGCGGGACATACCCGGAGCAGCCGAGTAGCACTGCTGCCTCAAGATCGCCGGATGGACGGACCATGCAGTCGCCACCACAGTCAATGCCTGGGATGAGACCCTCCCATAGCCGTTCCAACAGCAACTCGTCCCTTCAGCTCAATGGTTTTGGAGAGGATCTTCAGGAGGTAGAGCTCTGATAACGGGGATGGAAGACGAGGTGCGTTGTTCGTCGTGTAATCAGTCACGCAGCCTTGCCATATTTTTCTTTCTTTCTGATAGGTCTGTATTTAATACCATGATATATATCTAGAGAGGTACAAAAAAGAAGAGTGGCGTCCCTTTTTCTTTTCTTTTTTGCATGGGAAGCAGTGCGGATGCCATTGTACAGATAGTTGACTCATTCAAAGCCAGAAGATGGAGAAAGAAATAAGTGAGTACCCAGGGAGGAGAGTTGTAGTAGTAACTTGTTAAGATAGCAAGAAAAAGAAGTGTGCACAAGCTAGGTACATTTCGCCCCACCTTTTAGAGCCTTGATTCATTATGTACTACCAAACTTCCTATGTTATCTTATGTTTTGTATCTACTTTGTTTGCCATGCTTATGTGTTTGAAATGGTCTGTGTCGATACTTACATCGTTTGCCTACTTATAGTTTGGTTTGGCATGGTTGTGTATTTTGAAATGGATTAACGTGACACTAACGTGTTGTTACAAGAAAAGAAAAAAAGAAACACATAGAGAACTCTGAGAAGCTGAGAAAAGAGACGCAACAAGGATAGTGGGCCATGAACGCGAGGCTTAGTCGTCTGATCAGTTAACAGTCAAGCACACCGGCCCATTATAGACTGCTCGCGAATTGGCACAATGATCTCAAGCAAAACAAATTAAGCAGCGAACGTCGCCTTGCCTCATCGTCATGCTATACACGAATTTGTCAGTAACTATATCGCTTTGCTATCGAAGTCAAATGCTGGCGAAGTTAGCAAGCAGTAAAGGGTCGATTTCTTGTCCGAGCCAAGTGCTGAACAAGGTTCACATCAACAGAACAAGGAGCTAAAACTGAGGTCGCCAGAGGCAGGATCGAAGGATGCCTCGACATCCACGGTGGAATCGGCTGGATTCACCTCCACAGGCTTGCTGAGGAGCTGCACTCCTTGTTTCCAGTATCGGCTGTCTGAGGTCAATATCAAACAGCACCGTCAGCATCAGGGTACATCAATAACCATGAGTTGTCACCAGTACCAGTCACAGAGGTAGGTATAGATGTCAACATATACATGATTGAGATAATGCTCTCTTTACCTGGTCCTGTGCTTAGCACGATGGAGCTTTTCTCATCCAGTACCCAATCAATCCAAACCGCGAAACCGTGGCACGTTCCAGCATCAGCAAACTCAATCTACATGACCGTGTGGAAAAAAAAAACAGTCAGGAAATACACGGCGTATCTGGGCATTACATTTTCGTCACGAAACTACATGCATATTTTAACCAGCAGGCTGTCAGTGTATTTTAGTGTGCATGATATACTGAAAAATGGTGTGGACGGTATCACTCCTAACGGACACCTAGCAAACAACGTTGGTGTTACGATATACGCTAGCGAGATCTCACATGCATTCTCCCAGCTTCTGAAAAATTCAGTCAGAACCAGTGACAGCATGGACCTAATAAAACTTATAATCAATTGAAGTGCCTGCTACAGTAAAAAAAAACCCCGATGACTTCCATTCCACCAGAAAGATGACAAAATGTACCTTTGCTTTCCCAAAGCAGGAGTGGATAGGCTGAGAAAAGTTGAAGTCCATGAGAGAGTATACTTTGCTTAATTTCTGCTCAAATTTTGATGTATCGTTAGCCACTTTTAAGTGAAATGATATCAGTGCATTTTACCTCGAGACAGTAAATGATTTTACCTTCGTATAACCACATTGCCATACATAATATGGCAGACAAGGACCTTGCTGCTCTCCCGGAAGATCACCACAGGCCCCTAAAGTCTCATTAACAACCGAGTGGTCAAAACCCTCTACATCTCTGAGGCTGCAACGACTCCTCCACAAGTCCTGCAGTACCTCAGCTATTAGAAAAGGCCATGTTCTTTTGCGCAAAAGGAAAATAATAGTAATATGGTGGGAACATAAACAAAAAGATTTCTACACGGCAGACTAACCGGAAGAGACATGGCACACAACTTCAATACTCCTTTCCAAGGCATTATCAATGCATCCTTGGATAACATCGGATCAAGCAGAGTTCTTGCATTCCTAAAACCACAATAATAGGAACATAGTTTCGCATCTTCACTCAGTAATACAACATAAGAGAATATAATATTTCAGACCAAAAGTAATTCATATTAAAACAAGTCATTGTTCACTTGGCCCTCCCCTGTGGATTCCATAGTTTTCTCATAAATATGGATGAGTAATACTTGGTGAAATTAATGAAAACTAGGTGAATAGGCGTAACACCCCACACTCAGCCCGAACGAGCACTTAGCACATATGCCCTTGCTTAGCCTACAATGTTTAACTTGGTTGGCACATATAGTTCTCCATGATTCACATGCTACTGAGCTACTCAAAACAACCATGTGAAGTTTCCAGCCTATACTTCGGTCAGCTAAATCGTGGAAACATTTCGAACATAAGGCCCTTTTCCTAGTGAAGAGACTATAAATTTTGTTCCTCAGCTTGTTAGTTAGGACATCTTTGTGAGCAGATGCATACTCTAGCCAGACGCATGTCTGCGAGCAAACATTTGCCTCTTTTTATAAAACTGAGGGTGCATTATTTATTTTTACAAAACTATGTTGCCACATCTGTAGTTCTGTACTATACTAAATAGAAGGAAATGTTTTATAGGACACGGTTTCTTTAAAATTTGGGCTTGAGAATACTGAAACTATATTATAGATGTGAGGTTTAACTATCAGTTACTACTGCATCAACTTTTTCCAGGCCAGAACAAACCAATGAGGAACATACAAATGAAGAGTCAAAATGTACTAAAAAGTACAAAGAATAGCACAATATGGCTGTAGATTTCTGGACATATGACAATATTTTTCAGTGTATGAACTTATATGTGCAAGTGCAACATCTACTAGCATACTGATGTATTAGTAACGATGCAAAGATTAATTTGATGGACAAGAATACTGGGACTTCGAAGTAACAAACCAGAAACGTAGGTTTTGCCACGGAAGCATCCCTTCACCACCATAATAAAACGGTTCGCCCACTAATAGATTAACCTATAGAGATAAAATGATAAGATCAAGAGGCATTGGTAGAAAACAACAGTATGCATCTTTGAACTACTTTTGAAGTCAGACTATAGACTAGTAGCATTTACCTTCTTTTGTTTCAGATCATCCGCTGTAACAGATGCCGCTCTTTTACCAATCACTTGAATTTGGTCCATGGAGAAATTGTTTGCATCTGCAACAGCTTGAAGATACGTTGCACCCTTGTCCCGCAGACCAGGAAACATAGCAATTACTTTTGAAGTTGGTGAGAGAGAAGAAACTAAGAGAGCTAAGAATATACTGTCATCAGCCACAATACATGTTTGGCAAGATCTGTCACTCAGCTGGACAGAAAAACATTGAAAATGAATAAGAGGATGTTAGAATAATGTAGCTACTTTGTATCAAAAAGAGAATGGTATGTAGCATAAATCATGGAACTGGTCATGCACTCCAACTGAAAGATACTAGTTTTCAATGAAACTGACTAGGCAATAATACAGCTTTCAGATTCTTGGAGAAAGCAAAAATCATTTCAGTCCATGATCGGAGGGACCATCAAAGATCATGAATTGAGAACTTGAATATGAGTATGCAAGCATAGGTTTTCCTTAGATTTTTAAATGGACATACTGCACCAAAAACAATTGAGATCTCAAATATGTTTTCAACTGTTGGCAGATCGTCGCAACTTTTTTGTATTAGCAGATCTGTGAAATTCTTTAAGAAGTCATACACTCAAGCTAAAATTAACATCCTGACCCATTTCTAGCAGCGGAAAACAGAAGTTTGTGGAAATCAAGTGCGCAATGCGACAGCATAATATTAGAACCCAATGAACTGGAATACTTACAGCATTTTTAATTACAGTTATCAAAGCTGATCTCCAATATCTATCACCATAAAGTGCTACCCTTTCCGGCAACAATGTTAGATGGTCACCTTTCATGCTTCTGTTGCATGCTTCAGAATTGGCATTTAGCAGCTGATAAGAGATGCTAGTTAGGTTATGACTAGCCCTTAGAGAAAGACTTTGATCTTTCATAACCGGAGCACCTCTCCCTTGTGTAAACCAAACACAATGCTTCCAGTGATCACACCAATCCTTCGTGTCTGTAAATAGATACATGAAGTTGTTGTAAGTAGCTTCAGAATACAAATTGGGTGGGTCCTTAAAGGTCAACATATCGAACATGCTAGGCTAACCAAGTGGCTTCAAATACTAGTGAACACAAGGAGTCAAGATGTTCTAACGACACTACAATTATGTTCATAATGCCCAAATCACTTCCACAGGAAGCTCAGTAAATAACAGTGTACTTGCACGGTTGCACCTATGCTATTAACATCACTAGCATAACAACGTGCAGACACAGTAGTACACTGTATTTCTATTACTGCGGACATAGATAAACAACTTAAATGTGCATTAGGAAACTATATCCCCAAGTTTCATGCCACACTGTACCAGAAAAAAAAACTGATTTCACTGAACACTTAACACTGCAGTTTATTTAACTCATAGTACATGATAAGTAGTTCCATAACCCAAATGCAATGATCCAATTTTAAATTTGAATTTTGTGTTGACTCTGAGAATTGTATTTTCATGTAATTCAATGCTATCAGCTGCAATATAAAAATTCTTTGTGTTGCACTAATTGTCGTGTCAGTACTATAGCGTCGTAGTGCTGATGAAAGTCATTTTCTCTTAAATAGCAGTAACAGACAGTCAATTCCCCATAACATTCCAGATAACCCGCATGGCCCAAGTGCAACATTACTCCAAAACATCAGGGAAATGCAGACACATATCGACTATTATAAATGTTAGTCAACATGCCGACTATATAAGATCTTGGGAAATAGAAAATGGTACTGAACAATGAATAAAAAAACTTAAGATGACAAAGGTCATGATTCTTTAACCAACCATTGACACACTGTGGTAGCTCCTCAATACTCGATTGTCTCGCCCATCTAGGAGCAGTTGAGTAGAAGATTGACCCATCAGAATCTAACTGAAGCACCCACCTGCATTATAAGACAATATTTATTCAGAGTAGATGTAACTTTAAAGTGACTAAAAGAGACTACAAGATGCTACACTTACCATGAAATAATAGCATGAACACATCCATCACCAGTTATTTTTGTCGTGATCTTGGTTTCTCGATGACTATCTGGCCGTTCCCAAAAGTTAAATTCAAAAACTTTGAAGGGTTCTGACAGCTGAAGCAAAAACATTAGGGCATGTGACAAACATATTTTCGTACCAAAGCATGCAAAATGATAGTCCATACCAATCGTATCTCGTCTTGTAATGGGTCACACTGCATTGCATGTTGCTGTAGCTTCACAGAAACAATATTTTCCATTCCATCAGGAGCAAGCCAGACACCATCTGCAGCATTTGCTTCATTGTTGTGCAAATCATGCATCTTCCACAAGAATGTACTTTCAACTAACTGTGAAGCACAAGGAAAACAAAAATTCCAGTATAAACTAATCAACCATTGGTTTCTTAGAAACTATCCAGGTGAAATCCATATTAAACAAAGCAGAGGAAACAGACCTGCCCGTATGTAGTGGCTCGATATGGAACTGTCTTTGGATTTTTCACTAATAACATATCGTGAGCTTGCTGTAGACTAGGTATGAGACCCTCACCCAACAGCTCAGAATCAAGAATTTCACTCACCTGCAAAACATAGTATGCTTTATTAAAACAACTATAATTAAAATTATATGCAATAGAAGCAGAGGTCTAATGCAACGAATGTAGATGGTGTGCATAAATTCCTAACTGCATGAGTGAATAACAAACGAATATTATAAAACAAAATCAAATAACAAATAAAATTGAAGAAGCCAATCAATATAAAGTTGCCCAACACAGAAAGTGCATACTACGTTCTTGCTAGGTGAGACCAGTCAACTGAAATAACCAAATATGAATAAGACTGTAATTCCGATTTAGTATATGGGGAGACAATTGAAGAGGCGTATTAAAGAGCATCAATATCACGCTAGGTCAATTGACTGGATAAATATGGGTAGTATCAGAGAAGCATCCAATAGTAGAACAAGGGTACAAGTTAAGCTAAAACAAAGTCCTACCAGTATATCAGCTGGTGAATCAAGCTCAACTCCAACTTCGAGCTCATCTGAGCGCTTATGAAAAACTTTCACCTTATTTTCCATCCCGTTGGCTCTCAGTACCTTCCGCAACAACTTTCCCATGGGAAGATAGGATTCACATGCTGACACACTACCCCTACCTTCACCTCTCACAGTTCCCAAAGCTCGCGCAGACATCATGGAGAGCAACCCGGTCCCAGCCCTGAACCATCAAAAACATCAGTGTGCATTCTGTTTTTTTTTGCTGTGATAAATTATGTAGCCAGCCAGCGTTTTTTTTTTCCGAAAGTAACATGGCTTTAACACCAATAAATAAAAAGTTTGATCAATCATCCCCTAATATAGGAAACGATAGAGAAGGAGGACCCACTACGTGTCCACCAATCCATCGCAGTCACGGGATGCCAAGCCATGGTTGCAGAATGCACCGATTGTATTTGAAGCAGAGAATTAGGCTAATTAGTACACTTGGCTAAGGCTAGGGGAGGGTGTTTACGGATCCTTGGAGGTATCTTCTGTCGAAGATATTTCTAAATTATAACAGATAAAATGTGATCATGTTCGTTGATTGAAAATGATCCCACACCCCGCACTAGGGTCAATCAGCTGAATAACATGTTGTTCATTTCTGTTATTACTATGGAAACTTGTGCTGGAACCCGAAGGACGCTCACCCGATGTCGAGGACGCGGGCGGAAGGGTCGGTGATGGTGGCCTCGATGGCGCGACGGTAGGCACGGTTGCGGGCGGCGTCATTGAGCATGTCGAGGTAGGAGGTGGCGGCGAGGAGCTGTCTCTGCGAGGCCGGCGTAGGCCGAGGAGGCGCCTCCCCCTCCCCGTCAACTTCCTCGTCGACGACGAGCCACTCGGAGTCGCCGGTGAGCGGGTTGAGGCGGAGCTGGAAGGCGCGGGACGGCCCGCCCGCGGTGGAGGCCATTCTTCGGCGGCCCAGGAGGACGAGGAGGTTACGGGCGGCGGGCGGCGGCGGGGCCAGGCCGACGAGGCAGCTCGGCATGAACGAGGGGATTCCGCCGCCACCGCCACCGCCACCGCCGTCTAGGGTTTTGCAGTACGAGGGAGCAGATGGCGCTTTCGCGCAATGGTCCTTGAGTACGCGCGTATTTTTGCGTCCAGGGCCTGTTTCGAATACCAGTCTTTCTTTGAGGGAGGTTTTTGATAAATCTTTTTTTTAAACCAATCTTCGTTTTTTCATTACACCAATAACAGGAAAAAGGAAACCATGGCACGAGATATGATTTTGTACTCTAAGAACAAATATGCGCATTTAAACTGACCAACTAAGGTGCAAAATAACGGAGAGGTCACTGAAAATTAGGCGTTGTCTTGTGCACAATATTATACTAGGTGACAATGACATGTTTTTATGTCCACTTGTTATGTTTGTAGAAGCTATGTTTCTTTTTTCTTTCCATGAGTTTACTATTCTTAACTTAGATGCCAAATGGAAATGGTGTGCTTACCATGAGTACCAGGAGAAGCCCAATTCGAGTTCTCTTGGGTCGTTTTCGACAAGAGAATTCAAAGAGAGATGTATGTTGTCATTTGGGACTACAACCAGAAACAATGCAAACAATAGGTTAGTTCGCTGACTTGTAAGATAATTATGACTTTGTATAAGAAATGGTATGATTGTGCTGTCACAATCGTTCTGTCTAGTGTAATAGGCCACACACACAAAAAGTGCCACGTGTGCCACACTTTTTAAAGTATATAACTCTCATTTGAACTCTCATGTTGGAAGGGAGCACGAAGAAAATATTCAGGTTTTCGCATTTCGACACGAGTTTGCACAACAAACTAGCTCTGCGATGCAAATGGAGCTTCACACTTAAAACGGTCTAAAATAATGTAGTGTTCCCTTCGTTCGAATTAATAAGATATATAAATTTATTTCAAAGTCAAACCTTACTAGGGTTGACCAAATATACGGAAGGAAATATTAATATCTAAAATAGTAAATGAATATATTTTATGGTAAACCTATTGGTATTGATTTGGTATGGTAAATGTTCATACTTGTATTTTTAAATTGGTCAAACTTAGATGTTGTTGACTAAATTTATACGTCTTACTAATTGGAACGGGGAAATAATTTATGCGCATTGTACACCTTTTGTTTTTTTTTTAGAAAAGACTCCCAAACATCTTATAACTTATACTCCCAGACACCTTTTGTTTTTTGATAAATATTTTCTGTGTAGTTTTGTTTTTTGAGAAAAGACTCCCAGATAAATAATTGGAACGGAGTATTTATCAAGAAAAATAACAGCTGGTATACAAAATAGATACAACTCGACGCAACACGGCCAGTAGAAAAATAAGAATACACTGAAAATCATACTTGTTGTTGAGGTGGCAACACGGCGAGTATTTTTATTTTGATGAAGTGGCGACTAACCAAATATACCCCTTAAAAATCACGCACAAACATCACGAGCTGAGCCGCGCACCAACCGCTTCCACCTCACATCCTCGCGGTTCATTCCCTTTTCTCCATCGGAAAGGCTTCCGATCTCCGCCAATTCCGCCGCCGTCGCCGGCGCCCACCATGGCGCTCCTCCTCCGCCACTCCCGCAAGGTACCTCCCCCTCCCCTCTCTGTCGTTGCGGCGGCGCCTCCCACTATGCTGGAATCGCTCTGGTGATCTGGTGCCGCGTACCCCCAATCCGTCGCTGGCGGCTCTCGTCTCGTACGATCCGATCTATGGTTTGAAATAGAACCCAGCGAAGAGCCACGGCCTAGCAGCAGCGTTACGGCAGATTGATCGGACAAGCCTTACGCCTTCTTGGTGACGAATTTGCGTGGAGAGGTCCTTGTACTGAAATTTAAGTCCTCGCGGAGGACCAGAAGATGTGTACCAATAGGTTGCGGCGAGCAATGCAAATCATGTGGTTTTGTTTGTTTGTTTGTTCGGAACCGCAATTAAATCTCTAGTTGGGTTGGAAAACGCCGCGCAAGGCCACCCGTTGCTTCTGATAACCTGTAGCACCCAACAGAATGTCTACCTGCTACCCCATGCAAAGCCAACGAACCCTGCAGCGAAATTACACCGCAGCGCCCGTGTGGATCGCTTGGCGATGTTCGATGGCTGGTGTGGTTTGTAACTTGCTGATTACTCTCCGTTACTTTCAGCTATGAAATCGCCCCCGTCACATGTATTGTTTGTTTTCATATGCTCATATATTGTTGCACGTCTCTCACTTATGCAGTTGCAAAGAGTGCACGGTGTCCTGGATTGCGAGCGTGGGAGCATCGCTCGGCACTTCTCTGCCACTGCCTGCTCCACTGCTGTGAAGGAAGACAGTAAGTGCTTCTCTCTCTATATATATCTGTATTCCTGTGGCATCTTGATAAACTGTTCTTGTGGGAAAAAAATGAAACTCTTTTGTTAAACCTAGCTTTGATATGCTGCCCGAGTTCAAATGGACGTTTTATCAGTTCAGTGCTCATGGTATCCCAACGTTAATTACACCTCACTACCTAGTCGTAGTATTGTACAAGAAAGAATGCAACTGTTTTGTGCTTATGGTTCAGTGCCTCACCAGCCTACTGTCGTCAATGGTGGTGGAATAGGCTCAGAGTTTCAGTATCCTGCTACGGTATAACAGCCATAACAAACAGTTACCCACTTGCCATAGGAGAGCTCTACGTCTGACAGTAATGGCGGATCTTGAAGGAGAACATGGAGGGGTGCAATCTGATGAAATTTGCTGTCTAAGCATTATAAAAGGGGGCTAGTTTACTGTTGACTTATCACCTGTAAAACGGAGTAGTTGCTTAAAAAATCTTCTGCCCTTTTAAATGTGATATGAACTGAATATCCATTTCGTCTTTTGTTCAAACAAGTGGGATGTTGGCAATAGAAATACAATTAGTTACCTTACTATTGGCCTCACTAGCTCTTCTAAAAGGGAAGCCCACTCTCACTAGTTATAATCCAGTGTATACAGATTTGCCTTTTTTATGAACCTTCCATAGAGTGCAACACATTATTTTGGTTTTAGGGTGTGAAACGATAATTTCCTCTCTTAGTGGCTTTCTTATCGTTAAAATGAAAATGTATTGGTCTTGCCCTGCTGTAGCTGTCTCAAGTTCTAGTGTTCATGGGGAGTACGGGAGAAAAGTTGGAAGCTCAAGCATGTTCCAAGACGGGCAGTCTGGAAAAGGTCTTCATACCTTCAAGGTCATGCAGTTGTAATTAAAATCCTAATTCTTTAATTGGACGCCTAGTTCTTTATTCTGACTTCAGTTAGCTGTCCCATCTATTGTTTTCGTAGGTATCACCACGAGATGCAAGGGGAAGCTACAGTTCCAAGCGAATGCCAATCGCTGCTACTGGGGTCAATAGCTTGTTCTCATGGTATGCACTTTTGTCTGTGTTTTCCCCTAAGTTTCCATGTCCATATATTATGTGCTAGTTCATTATAGTTGTAACCTGTTTGACTGTTTGTTGCTATTTATCAGTGGGCAGGTAGTTTTGGCAAGACCGTTTTCGAGTGGTGCAGGTATCTTCCCCTCTTAGTCATGCTACCTATGTTATCCAACTTTGAGTTATGAGATGGTAGAGACAAGTTGATATCTTTATAAAGCGCTTAACAAAGTTATACACTGTTGCAGATTTGCCAGCGCATGAGGAAATCGGGATGCCTTCTCTCTCACCTACTATGACTGAGGTGATTTACTCAAAATTGGAAATAAAAAATAATGACAGAGAAAATAAAGCACGACAAGCGTGCACGTGTTCCTTCGATTGTCTATATGGTATAAAAAACTTTTAATTGCTGTAGGGAAATATTGCAAGGTGGGTGAAGAAGGAAGGAGACAAAGTTTCACCTGGTGAAGTTCTTTGCGAAGTGGAGACCGTAAGTTTTGTTTCTTTCCATGTACACCCAGGACACGACTTGTGCAGCGAGATAATTGTCAAGCACATATGTGGTGACTAGGATAAAGCTACCGTGGAGATGGAATGCATGGAGGAAGGCTATCTTGCTAAAATTGTTTGTGGAGATGGCGCAAAAGAGATCAAAGTTGGCGAGGTACATATATGATATATCCTCTGATGTATAGGAGACACTTCTTTTTACCACCTTTCATGACATACTTATTGGCTTGTTACTAATGCCCATATGTTTATCTGTGAACTAGATTATTTGCATAACTGTGGAAGAGGAGGGGGACATTGAGAAATTTAAGGATTACAAGGCTTCGTCTTCTGCTTCAGCTGCAGCTCCAGCTGAATCGAAACCCCAATCAGAGCCCGCAGAACCAAAAGAGAAGAAGAAAGAACTGTCCAAGGCTCCCGAGCCGAAGGCTACAAAGACTGAAGAGTCAGGGATCGCTTATTCTCCAGTCCCGTTGCCAGAAAATTGGCAGAAGACAACAACGTAAGTAACTTACTTTTCAGCTATCCAGGCAGTTTATGAGGGAATGCAGTTTTTGACCTTCAAATTTGTGAACAGGTACCGCTTTCAAGCTTAAAAGGTACTGGTCCAGATGGGCGTATTTTGAAGGCAGACATTGAGGATTACTTGTGTATGCTCTCTTCTGTTTATTTTAGTCCTGCAATGAAAAATAAAATCACTCCCGATTGTGTGCTGACACTGGTCTAGGACAAAAACAGAGCATGATTAGTCATGATGATGTTAACTTAGGGGGTGGGGTTGTGGTTATGGCACACACAACTTTTGATTCATGAAAATTTAGCACTTATTCTCCATCCTCATTTTTTCACTCACCACACTCATTTCTAGGAAAATTAGTGGATGGTCGAAAGAAGTATTTAAAGTGTTTAATTTACAAAAAGATTTATCAGTTTAGTTATGCAAGTAGAACTTAGGTGAAATCGACTAATGAACTTATACTTATGCTTGACGAAGCTTCTGTAGACAAGGGTGCGAAGAAAGAAGCTGCAGCAGCTCCAGGACTAGGCTACGTTGATCTTCCGAATACACAAATAAGGAAGGTAAGATCAGTGCCACGGGATTCTTCGAACTTGGAGGTTTTCGAACATACTTGTTGCTTATGGTGCGCTCTACTTCTATTGACAGCTTCTAATTTTTATTTTCCTCAGGTCACTGCAAACCGCTTGCTGCAATCTAAGCAGACCATTCCTCACTACTATCTGACAGTTGAGAGTCGTGTTGACAATCTTATTAAGTATGTAATTCTTCAAACATTTACTCTTTTATCTTACACATACCCATTTTTGTGTGAATTAGATAGATTTTGCTCAACCATTTTTGGATAATTAGCCCTATATTGTATTTGCGCCATTATTCTGCTGGAAGGCTTCTTAGATGGAAGATCCATTAATTATATTTTTCTTTCAGATTGCGGAGTGAGTTGAACCCTCTGCAGGAGGCCTCTGGTGGGAAGAAGATATCTATAAATGATCTTGTTATTAAGGTAATTTTGATTTTGATGTATGGTGGTTTCTGAGGCTCCTTTTCCAGTAATAATCGAGTGCTGACTTGGGGAATGTACAGGCAATGTGTTCATAGTTTACCTGAGCTATAGGAAATGTATTCCGGATAAGTTTATCTTGGGTTCTTCATGCAATTCTCAGTTGCTTGTATGCCTCCATGCTACAGTGTTGAATTGATTGTTGCTCAATATGCAGGCTGCAGCATTGTCTCTTCGGAAGGTTCCCGCGTGTAACAGTTCCTGGATGAATGATTATATTCGCAAGTAAGATATGGAAAATAGACCAATTAAACTGGGAGGTTCATTCCTTAGTCAGAACGTGATGCATTTTCATCTATTTTTCACGCAGGTATCACAATGTGAACATTAACGTTGCTGTACAAACTGAACACGGTTTGTTTGTTCCAGTATTAGGGTGGGTTGTTTGATTCGGTACTGAATTGATCATGCTATTTTCATGCCGTCTGCTCCTTTAACTTGTATATTATTTGTACAGGACGCAGACAAGAAAGGATTGGCTACTATTACCGATGAGGTGAAGCAGTTGGCTCTAAGAGCAAGGGATAACCGTCTAAAACCAGCAGATCAGGAGGTATAGAGTATCGACTGAATTATATTTTGGCTGTATTCAATAGTATTTGTCGTTGACAGTTTTGATGATGCTGTGGTTTGCAGGGCGGCACTTTCACTGTCTCAAATTTGGGAGGCCCTTTCGGGATTAAGCAATTCTGTGCCATCGTAAATCCTCCCCAATCAGCAATTTTGGCGATTGGCTCTGGTAATATGTCGCCGAATAGTTGATAGTCCTTATCGGAACCACTCTGTTACTTACCAAGCTAACATATGGCTGGAAATTTCTTTGGAGCAGCTGAGAAGAGGGTGATCCCTGGAGCCGAGGGCCAGTTCGAAGTCGGGTCCTTCATGTCAGCCACACTAAGCTGTGACCACCGGGTTATCGATGGTACTTTTCTTTCCTGTCAACTCTGAATCAGTGGATGATGCTTCTCATTCATATGCAAGGCGAAGGTTTTTCTCTAATTACCGCTCTTCCGTTTCTCAGGCGCTGTTGGCGCGGAATGGCTGAAAACATTCAAGGGCTACCTCGAGAACCCGAAGACCATGTTGCTGTAGGCGCTATTTTCTTTCTGTTGTAAATGAGGACGATGGGAGCGATTTTTTCTTTATAGGGCTCTCATTAATAAAGATCACAGAATAACCACGTCTCGTTTTTTTCCCCGCAATTTGGTTTGGCGGTGTTTAACCTCGGGGACGAGGGATGGAGACCAAGAGCAGACAGAGCAGGGTCAGCACAGACTGTTTAACTCATTCTTGGCAAACAGCAAATGCAATTCTTTTCCGATATTACATGGCTGGTGGAAAATTCGTTGCCTTGTGTGCCTGTTTCTGCCAAATCTGAGTTATGAAGTATGGTGCACCGTGTTATTGCAAGGTGCCACGGTTTTGTATTCTGACCATGTGGATTATTTTTTCAATGGTAGGTGAAGTATCTGTCTACAGTGAGACAGTTGGTAAGTGTCTGCCTGTTTATATTTGTACTGTTATTTTCAAAATTTGACAATGTGAAGATGAATATGGAGAGAACCAAGAGTTTGCCAACACGAATCTCCTCCCAGCTTCTTGCTCGTTTTGCTTATGTCACAATCTGATTACCCAACATTCTCCAATTTACCGTAAGTTCAGAGAAGATGGAGACACACACACACACAAAAAAACACATAGAGGAAAACAGTGAGACGTGTGTATTTATAACCGGCCTGTCATACTCATTTTCCTATGCGAGGACCCGGTATTTCAGCTCACACTTGAGCGCTTGCCTGTTTTTTCCTTCAATTCTTATTATTCGTAAAAGTGGCACCCCCGTTTCCATTCCGTGTGTTAGCTGGTTCGGTTGACACACCGGAAGCATTATCTAATGGCTGGGTTCGCCGTCCCTGTGTACTAACTTTGCCGTGTGCAGCACATTGCGGAAACTATGTTCCTTGTGTAATAACTTTGCCGTGTACCTATTCCGGTGCACTTGTAGAAATAGTTTTCCCGTGTAATTTAAGGAAGGTAACCACCAAGCCTACCGGCTACGGCTACCGAGTTACTAAGAGCATCTCCACTCGCGGTGCCCAAATGGGCGCCCAAAGGCCATCCGGACAGGCCTTTTGGGCGCCGTCCGGACTACCTTGCCCAGTTGGGCGGCCTCGCTCCCCACTCGCGACGCCCAAATCTTATTCAAATATGAAATTTTGATACGAAAATGCATATATCTCATTGAAATTTCATTCAAACTAACATAATTCATTCAAATTTAAATCTAGACCTAAACTAGATCTAGTAAGTAGGGTGGCACGCCGGGCGCCGGCCCTTGCGGCGGCGAGCACAGGACCCCGGCGGCAGCTCGAGCAGAGGCAGTAGAGGTAGCCGGTGGTGGCAGCGGAGCTGGAGGTGGTGGCGGTGGCGGTGGCGGTGGCGGAGGCAGAGGCTATGTCGGCCTCGATGGCGAGCTGCATGTGGCCGGGATCCCACTCCGGCGTCGGCGGCCAGTCCTCCAAGCCGTCATCATCACCGTCAACCTCCTCCGCCTCTTGTTGAGGTTGCGGCGGAGGAGGTTGCACGCGGCCTCCTTCCGATCTTGCGCGACGAGCCTGCTCCACCGCCTCGTAGCGAACCCTCTCCCGTTCCATGCCCGCTGCGAAGTCCTCGTCGGTGGTGTTGGTGAGGCCGTCGTCGTCGGTGTCGCCGTCGTCGTCGGAGTCTTCGAGCCAGTCCGCAGGCGGCTTGGGGGCGAAGGAGTGGAGGCGGTAGGCGTGCTCGAGCTCGACCTGCTTGTCCCAGTACGCCGAGTTCGACTCGAACCTGGGGTCGTCGTGCAGCTCCGGCGCCATCGTCCCCATGCACGAGGCGACGTAGTCTGAGCAACTTAAGTGCCTCGAAAAAATTCGTCATTCCAGACTGTTCTGTTTTTGACAGATTCTGCCTTTTGTTTTGCATTCGCTCTTTTACTGTGTGTGTGGATTTCTTTGCTCCACAAAGCATTGGTGGCTGTAGCTAATGTCCAGAAGCTTTGGGATTGATTGTATCATTACAGAATATGAGAATTTTTGATTATGCTCTAACCCTCTAATGAGAACTGTCTTGAGTTTGGTGTGAAGGAAGTTTTCAAGAATTAAGCGAGAAGGGTGATATTATGTGATCAAGAAGAGTGAAAAGCCTAAGCTTGGGGATGCCCAAGGCATCCCCTTCTTCATCAACAAACTTATCAGGTCATCTCTAGTGAAACTATATTTTAATTCTTTCACATCTTATGCGCTTTACTTGGAGCGTCTGTGTGTTTTATTTTTTTTTTTGTTTGTGTTTGAATAAATTCGGATCCTAGCAATCCTTGTGTGGGAGAGAGACACGCTCCGCTTTTTCATGTGAATACTCATGTTCTTCACTTATATTTGTTGAGTATTCTTAACTAGCTACTGCAGTGCTTTTAGCTCCTGTTTTTCATGCATCTCTTCGAGCTGTTAGCACTTGTTTATAAATACTCTCTTGCTGCATTATATTATCATTTGGAGAGTTTATGTTTAAATAAATTGATTGGTGTTTGTTTGGAAGAAAGAAAATGCTACATGTAGTAGTTGGTATTGGAAAAGACATATGCATTCTTGTAGATCATTGTCTTGTTTCGATTTGATACTTTGCAATTGTTTTGAGCTCTCAAGTAGATCATGTTTAAGCTCTTGCATCATGTAGTTAAAGCCTAGTAGTGGAGAACTACCGTAGAGCTTGTTGAGACTTGGGATGCATATTTGTTCTCTCTAAGGTCTAGATATTTTCTGGTAAAATGTTTGAGCAACAAGGAAGACAGTGTAGAGTCTTATAATACTTGCAATATGTTTTTATGTGATTCTTGCTGTACCGGTTTATACTTGTGTTTGCTTCAAACAACCTTGCTAGCCTAAACTCTGTACTGAGAGGGAATGCTTCTCGTGCATCCAAACTTGAGCCAAAACCCATGCCATTTGTGTCCACCATACCTACCTACTATGTGGTATTTCCTGCCATTCCAAGTAAATACTTCATGTGCTACCTTTAAACTATTCAAAACTTTATTACTCCTTATTTGTGTCAATGTTTTATAGCTCATGAGGAAGTATGTGGTGTTTTATCTTTCAATCTTGTCATTTACTTCTGACAGACTTTCAACCAATGGACTAGTGGCATATACATCCGCTTATCCAATAATTTGCAAAAAGAGCTGGCAACGGGGTGCCCAGCCCCAATTAATTACAACTTTCATTAATAATTCTCTTCACATGTTTTGCCCTGATTTATCAGTAAGCAACTTAATTTGCAAATAGACACTCCTCCATGGTATGTGAATGTTGGAAGGCACCCGAGGATTCGGTTAGCCATGGCTTGTGTAAGCAAAAGGTTGGGAGGAGTGTCAACTATAAAGAAACTAAAATACATGTGTAAACAAAAGAGAAGAGGGATGATCTACCTTGCTGGTAGAGATAACGTCCTTCATGGGAGCCGCTCTTGAAAGTCTGGTTGACAAGGGGGTTAGAGTGCCCACTACCATTCGTTGACAACAACAAACACCTCTCAAATACTTATTTTGTGCTCTCTATATGCTTTCGAAAACTTAAAAAGCTCTAGCACATGATTTAATCCCTGCTTCCCTCTGCGAAGGGCCTATCTTTTACTTTATGTTGAGTCAGTTTACCTACTCCTTTCTATCTTAGAAGCAAACACTTGTGTCAACTTTGTGTGCATTGATTCTTACATGTTTACTTATTGCACTTGTTATATTGCTTTATGTTGACAACTATCCATGAGATATACATGTTACAAGTTGAAAGCAATTGCTGAAACTTTATCATCCTTTGTGTTGCTTCAATGCCTTTTACTTTGAATCTATTGCTTTATGAGTTACCTCTTATGCAAAACTTTTTGATGCTTGTCTTGAAAGTACTATTCATGAAAAGTTTTTGCTTATATGATTCATTGTTTACTCTTTATCTATTGTTAGCAAACTATAGACCATTGCTTTGAGTCACTTCATTCATGACATGAGCCTTGCAATATATTGATCAAGATTGTGTGAAAGCATGTCTCCTCAGAAATTATTTGTTGTTATCGTTTTACCTACTCGAGGACGAGTAGAACTAAGCTTGGGGATGCTTGATACGTCTCCAACGTATCCATAATTTCTGATGTTCCATGCTTATATTATACCATTTGCTACATGTTTTATATACACTTCATATCACTTTTATGCATTTTCTGGGACTAACCTATTAACAAGATGCCGAAGTGCCAGTTCCTGTTTTCTGCTGTTTTTTTCCAGAAAAGTACTTCTGCGAATATTCTCGGAATTGCACGAAACAAAAGGCCAAGTCCCTATTTTTCCAACACGTACACGGAGTCCGAAGGAGAGACGAAGGGGAGCCACGAGGTGGCCAAACCACCTGGCGGCGCGGCCCCCTTCTGCCGCGCCAGCTGGTGAGGGGCCCCCTCGGGCTCCACCGACGTGCCCCTTCGCCTATTTATTCCCCCGAGCGAAAACCCTAAAAAAAACAATTTCCACGAAGAGTTCCGCAGCGCCGCCGCCATCGACGACAAGTTTCGGGGGACAGAATCTCTGTTCCGGCACGCCGTCGGGACGGGGAAGTGCCCCCGGAGCCATCTCCATCGACTCCATCGCCATCTCCAGCGCCGCCGCCGCGCCGTGGCTGCAGCGGGCCGCCGTCTCCTCTCCGGGCTGCACCTCTTCATCAACCTCTCCATCAAGTGTGCTCACCATGACCATGTGTGAGTAGTCTCCCCCGAGGCTGAGGGCTCTACCGGTAGCTATGTGGTTTATCTCTCTCTCCCATGGTGTGATCTTTATGTGATCATGAGTATTGCTAGTATCGCTGAATTCATATGTAATGTTTATGCTACTCAAGTGATTGTATCTAGTTTCCGGAGTCATTGTGACAACACGGTATCAAGGTGACAGTGTGGGTACTTGTGTGTGACTCTATGAATAATTTAGATATTTATCATGGCTTGTTCTTGGGAATTGTGGTGTTTGTTTACTCAGACTTTGAGGAGTGCTTTTGCAGCCCTACACATAGTACTCTTGTGTTATCAAGAAGGAGAATAATCCCGAGTATCATTTACTTGCATTCAGTTGTGCTAACATGTTGAGAGGTACCACTAGTGAAAGTATGATCCCTAGGCCTTGTTTCTAAGCATTGAAACACCGTTTACAACAAGTTCTGCTACATGTTTGCTTGCTGCCATTTTTATTCCAGATTGCAATTACCACTTATAATCATCCATATTACTTGTATTTCACTATCTCTTCGCCGAACTAGTGCACCTATACATCTGACAAGTGTATTGGGTGTGTTGGGGACACAAGAGACTTCTTGTATACTAATTGCAGGGTTGCTTGAGAGGGATATCTTTGACCTCTACCTCCCTGAGTTCGATAAACCTTGGGTGATTCACTTAAGGAAACTTGCTGTTTCTACAAACCTCTGCTCTTGGAGGCCCAACACTGTCTACAAGAATAGAAGCGTGCGTAGACATCAGTCGCCTTAACTCCGGCCTTCCAATGGCTCGCCTGGCACACCATTAACGGCTCGCCGCCGTGGCGCAGACGCTTCCTCGCCGCAGAGCAAAGCGACGCGTCGCTGCGCCCGACTAGGAAACCGAGACGCCGCCCGACATTAATTCAACCTCTTGTCTCACTGCCAGGCGTGGCCCGCGCGTCGGGAGCCGACGTGGCATCGCGTTTCCTTCCGTCCGGGGCCGCCCCAAACCTCGCCAAGTTGAGGGCGTGGGCTGGGCGTGCCGGATACAAAACTGGGCCGCGCCGGACCGAATTCGCGTCTGGACGCCGCGAGTGGGGGCGATTTTGTGTCCGGCACGCCCCAAAAGCGTTTGGGCGGCCGTTTGGGCGCCGCGAGTGGAGATGCTCTAATTGTTTCCATTTTTTCTCGATTATTTTCCTTCTTGAGAACCGATAACACGGTTTAGCAATCAGCATTAATCTCTCCTATGTAAAAGAAAGATTTCGTTCCTCTCGTACGTCGTCCGTTTCTTCCTTCGTCCAACTTCGTCCGTCGTCCCGCCGTGCGTTTTGCATTTTCGTCCCCAGCAAATAGGAAACTAACCCGCAGTCCACCACCCCCACCCCGGACCCCGCACCCTCTCTCTCTCCTCACACGCAGACGGACCGGGGCGACAAGCCCAGGCCTCCGAGCGCCGCCATGGCCTGTCGGCCGGACACAGATCAGGTGACATGCACCTTTTGCATGTCACACGGTGACATGCGGCCTAAATTCAAATTTAAACATTGCGAAAAAATCTGAAAAAAATCATGCATGTTCACAGCACATATTAAGATAACCCCCTAAAATTTCAGATCAAATTTCGAAACATACATCGAGAAACAAAAAAGAGAAATCTGTCATGAATAGTTCCCGAATTCAAATCTGAGTTTCTCTGTAGACTATTCACATCTGAGTTTCTCTTTTTTGTTTCTCGGTGTATGTTTCGAATTTTGATCTGAAATTTTAGGGGGTTATCTTAATATGTGCTGTGAACATGCATGATTTTTTCCAGATTTTTTCGCAATGTTTAAATTTGAATTTAGGCCGCATGTCACACGGTGACATGCAAAAGGTGCATGTCAGCTGATCTGTGTCCCGGCCGACAGGCCATGGCGGCGCTCGGAGGCCTGGGCTATCGGCCTGGGTCTCCTCCACCCAAAATCCCCCGCTCAGGACATGTTCCTCGCGCACCTCGTTCGCTCGCTACCGTGTGTCCCATGAGGAGCACATCCCCCTGCCGCCGCCACCTAGGGTTGGGGCGCCGCCGCCTCATCTTTTCCCACCGCAGCAGCCATCCTGCCGCCCGCCTTGAGTTCCCTGCCACCAGCCCACCTCCCTCCTTGGTTCCCTTCCTCTATCATGCGGAGCCACAAGTGGCTAGGGTTCCGGCCCGTGGCATGGCTGCCGGTTCGAAGGCGCCATTGCCGCTCCCGGTGCCCACCACATCTGCTCTGCTCCCCAATGCACCCCCGCTGCCACCTTTCACTGCTTCCGGCGCATCCCGCCGCACGCTCCTGCTGCTATTCCCCGGGCAGGAACCCTAGCCACTCCTTGATGCGGCAGACGCTGCACTACTCCTGGACGCGGACATCGGCCAGGAATCCCTTGACGGCCGGCCACACCACCTGGTGCATGCGCCGACGCCGCGCGTTGGTGCTGGTCTGCTGTCCAGCTCGTCGAGCACAATGTGCTAGCCTTCTACCACTCGTATGTGTATCGCTTCTCTCTTTTGTGATTGCATCTCTATCCTATCTGCCTCAACCAATCCAATTACTGTGCCAATGGTAGCTGCCGGATGTGTCAATTTTGGCTAGATTTGCTCTCGTAGTATTATCTACTGTTGATGATCTATATGTCCCCGGCAATGTCAAAATTATATCTTGCATCAGCAACTTTATCTACTGTTGGTAATCTGTATGCTTTAAGAATATCCAAACAACTAGAAAATAAAAAAAGACCAGTCGTTAGCAATTTATTTCTGGACTTTGGTCGATTTATGGCCATCATATATCCATATGAATGAATGTACAAAAGAACTTAAGTAACTTCTTATTCAACATCATGACGAGGTATATGCCGAACTAATTCCTTTTCATCCTATGTATAAACATATAGCAGCACTTCAGTTACTTCTTATGTAAATTGTAGTTTCATGTCTTGCGGTACAATGGGCTCTCTGCGCCACTGGCCATGGCACATGCAAAAGTTCTCAGAGACGCTCATTCTCACGAAGCACATTTTAATCTGTACCTACTTGCTAAGTTGAGGTACGAGTTTACGAATTGGATATTTCCTGTGCTGAATTGTGCAAATAGAAGTGGATGGACTAGCCAACGACGAGCTTTGTTCTGTATGCAACTATTGTGCCGAAAGTGTACGAGTTTGCACATCCTATTGGTTCCCCAATCTTTGTTCTGCTATCTACTTATATGACAATGCCAAACGGCTTAGGTTTATCTCGCTTGTGCAAACAATCCAGTTTATATTATGAACTATGGCATAATATTTCTAACTTTCATTAGATTTGTTTAATCTTATGCTTTTTGTGTAACTGGAGCTGTGGGTGAATGTTTTTATCCTCTGAAAATAATTTTCTCATGTTCAATGCTTTAGTGGATGGATGACTTAAATTTGCCGTCTTCATTTAGTGAACGTGATTTCGGACATGCTACATAGATAACACACGCCTCGGATATTTGGAAGGAGTGGTATAGCTTTGTGCTTTTTGTTCTGTTTCTTATGGGATTTCAGCTATGTGCATCGCCAAGGTTGAATCACAAGGAATTTATAGTGAAGATTTGGAAGAGATGAACTGCCTGAATTAAACCGTTGTAGTGTACAGAAGAGACTAACCGTATATTTTTTACTTTTAGGTTGAATGCCTTTTTTTGACCTCATTAGCAGAATTATGGTATGTTGTCTTGCATTGTGGAAGTCATATACTTATTCTGAAATAATATATTTCATATGTATCTAGGAAGTATCCTTCTTTAGCCTGACTGTATGTTGGTCATCTTGATGAGGAGGGTCCTCTAAGCTTAAGAAAAAGAAGGCTCTTTGCAAATTATGTTTGTGCGGTTACATTATATTTTCTGAACATTTGGTAACACTGCATGCAGGGGGTCTTAGTGCAGGATGTGCATCTTATACCGAGAGCTCTTTGCAAAAGCTCGCTGACATTACGACCACAGGCTGGTCTATTGCCACCGACGTATATGAAGTCCGATGCTTTTCATTTCCTTCTTACATATCTCAAACAAGTAGATGAGGATTTTAAAATTCGAACACTATTGGGTCTAATCGAAGGGATCTCAATTTTGATGACCGGCAGTGAGATCCATGTCCGTGTACGGTGAACTTAAAAGGGAAGATGTGTATAAAAAAGCTTTTTGTTTCTTAATTTTACTATACGGGTCTTCAGTTTTGTCTACAGCTGATTTTGTAATTGAGTTGAACAATTGTGTGTATAGCCAGTGTGAAATTCAAGGTGTTAGCCTCATAGGTTCCAGGCATATCATAGCATTGTTTTTCTTATGTTTGTCTTTTGATTGCACAGATATATATGTTGCTTCAATCTAATTAGGAAAACCCAAAAGGATAAGTTGGTATAGGAAGACTGTATGCTAACAAGTAACTGCTGCGGCAGGTCTGCAGCTGATGCATGTGAGCCTGATGTTGGACTGTTGGAGTGAGGTTTTTGATTTGCCGGAACTGTCACAATGAAGCAAATGCATTATTTTAGAGTTGTCGTGAAGAAAGCAATTTGGTCATTTTATTTTGTCTTGGACTGTATAGTCTATTTTTTGTACGGTTTCAACACGTAACATAGGAGTTTACAAGTCGGTTATTGGTGTGTCTTATTGATGAGAATGGTGTGATACAATTTGCGAGATGTGGAGGAGGGGAGCAGAGCGGCATGCCGTGGTGCCAGCGACCAGAGGATGCGAAGAGGTCGACGGAGGGTGGTGTTGGGGTCCATAGGGGCGGCGCAAGAAGCGAAGGGCTACCATATCAAAACATATCGGCTTAGTCTTATTTTGACCCCAAAGCTGTTCTAGGACTAGGAGCTGAAAATGACTGGCGGCATTAGGAGCAATTTGCAAAAATATCAAATTTCGGCTGCATGTGTGTTTTACTATTAATTGTGTTGTTTCTTGCTCTCATAATTCAGTTGCACACTCTTTAGCGGTGCATGGTGTTAGCTTTAGGAGCTGTTATCTGTTAGGATGGCCACACTGTGTAGTGTGTACTAAATATTATTGTTGCCCCGCGATATTATGTAGTATAATTCTCTCTGTTGTTTTACAAACAAAATGAGTTTCACTAAGCACATTGTGGCTCGGCCTTTAATTTTACCTACAATTACGGATCCATCTCAACATTGAAATATTAAGCAATTTCTGGATTAGTTAGTTTAATGAAAAACAAAATCAAAATGCACTAGCAATGTATATGAAAGTTATTATTTTAATGTGTGACTAAAGTGGAATATTAGTTAATAAAAAACTAGCTATGCATATGATGTCGAATTATAGTTTACAATATAAATTTCTAAGCAAGGTAGAGTCTTATTGTTGTGGAACACTCTGTGGACATCTTTCTTTATATGTGTGAATTTTCATGTGTACTACATATACACGTACAACAACAAAAAGTCTTAAAAAGGCCGTGTCAACACAAGAGCACTTAGCTAGATATCTAACGAAATTGCATGTTGACAAAATTAGTATGAAATTTTTAGAATATTTAGATCCCGTTGCAACGCACGGGCAATTAGCTAGTCTTCTAAAGAACTAAGCTCCCTGGAATAGATCTTCCTTGTTGATACACATGTCAACCTTTCATTGGTTTAGGCAAAGGTAAAAATAATATTATTTCTTATCAAAGTACTAAGCTCTCTCCACATGTGAACCTTCCGTTGGGTTTAGACAAAGGTAAAAAATAATATTATTTGTATATAAAACTTGTTTTCTATCTACTGCATATAAAACTACGGTATTTTCAAGTGCAGTGTTTTGTAGCACGGACTAAATGTAGTCCTTTTATTTTGAAGATTCAATATATAACTTTAAAAGTGTCAAAAAATCTTTAAAAATATGTGCATATAGCCACGGATATATTTTACAAGTGTGCAAAATCTTAATCCGAAATACGCTGTATTCTACGCTACACAAAAAAGACAATATATAACCCAAAATATGAAGAATTTTGGATTGAAAATTTGCACAATTGTAGGATAAGATATAAGCTACATCCAGATTTATTTTTAGAATCTTTTTAAACTTTAAAATATTGTTTGAAAAATTAAAATATAGTGATACATGTAACCCGGGCTACAAATGCCTTTTTCGTGGTGTTTCCCCTCCGCTAGAGCATATTCAATAGATGCCCTATTTTAGGTCATAAATTTTTAGAATCTTTTTTAACTTTAAAATATGTTTGAAAAATTAAAATATAGTGATACATGTAGCCCGGGCTACAAATGCCTTTTTCGTGGTGTTTCCCCTCCGTTAGAGCATATTCAATAGCTGCTCTATTTTAGGTCATAACTATTTTAGGTCATTTGAGGACAAAATCTTGCTCCAACAGCTGCACTTACTGTAAATTTTATCATTTTTTTAAAATAAAAACACCAATTGTTACGGATATAAAACACTTGGGCTGATGCTATATAACAAAAAGGTCAGCACGCGCATGCTAAATGTCAATCAGACGTTTCATGTCCCCCACAACTCTCTTACGATGACCACCGCCGTCTCTTCTCATGTTGATTTGGTCTCAAATCTGGTAGTTCGGCCACAACTGATCGATTCGGCTGCGAATCCACCATCACTGTACAGGGGCACCACAGATCGGGAGGGATTCGGCATCGAGGATGTCGGCTGTCGCTCTCCCCTCCGCACGCGGCCACCATCGACTCTTGCCTGTATTAGGTCATTTGGGACTAAAACTCTTGGTCCAGCAGCTCTCCTTCATGTAAATTTTCCGAGTTTTTTTTGTCAAACAAAAAAAGACAACAAGTGCTGTAAAATTAAACATTTGGGTCGGGGTTATAAAATAGAAAGGTCAAGGCGTGCAGGACAACTGCCAATCGGATTTTTTGCCCTCACGCCTCTCCTCCAGTGACTGCTGCTAGCTCTTCTCCCATCGATTCAGGTTCGAATCTAGCAGCTCGGCCACAACCCTGCCGATTCGACCGTGAATTCACCACCGCTGCTCAAGGGCACTACAGATCGGGAGGATTCAGCCTCAAGTGTTGACCTTGCTCTCCTCCCATGTGCGGCCACCAATGAAGCCTTTTTGTAGCTTTGGCAAACGAGCCACCCGAGGGGACCTCCTCCCCTCCAGTTTTTAACTGTGCCTCCTCCTTCCCTGCCAACACGAGCACGAGTGACACACAACAGCTCTTCCTCCCGCTGCACCTCGACTATCTCCGCCTTGTGCGGCTCCTCCGCCTCTACACACCACTCGTCGGGCTCGCCTCGTTAAGTGATTAACAAATCTAAAGTTGTTACTTTTGTAGTATACAGTTTATATTGCAGGTGCTATACCAATAAATTCAATATTTTCCTAAGAAGGATATGAATTCGTACCCGATCATGTATGAGACACTAATCTTTACTCAGACCAGTATGTCATCTATTGATAAACGCAATATACCAACGAGCGCAGCAAAGCGCGCCAACTCCTTCTAGTTTAGGATATGCTTGTCTGGTGGTAGCAATCATAGTGTTTTTTTGGGCAATCATAGCGGTCGATTCTAACTGTATACGTCGAGAGAACCTGCCTGTGATAGGATGATTAGCATGGTGGTTGTACCCTTAACCCACCAGATTTCGAATCCCAGATTTGACATTGGTGTTACTCATTTAGATGGAATATTGTTCAGTGCGAGGCGACGTTCCCGTAGACAGTGAGGAGCCTCTAGTCACTTCGTCAATCTCAAGACTCGACCGCCGGCTCAGTCTTTCGGAGGTGCTCATAGGGGTAGGGTGTGCGTGCGTGCGTTCATATGAGAGAGTGTGTGCACGTGTATGTGAATGTCTGTGTTGTACTATGTTTCGCAAAAAAAAACTATACACGTCGGGTCTTTCTTGAAGAATAAAACACACCGGAAAAAAACTTGCATTCAATAGCAAATTAGTCCATCAATTCTCCGGACGAATAACACTATTAACTTGGCACATAAGAGCATATATGGTCCTGAATTCGGTGTTTGAGTAACTACAAAACGAATATCACACAGCAAACAAAAAAAAAGTTCATTGGCGATAAAAAAAAGATATACAACCATTTTTATTCCATGTCATTGTCTCCATCTCTATATTTTGCAGCTCGCAATTCACATCTCGTGGTTGTTCATACCAAGCCTGTGTACGGAAAATGCCTTTTCAAAGTTCTCGTGAAAAGTCATTTTGTGGCACGGAACATTGGTTTTTTGCAAAGAATCCTTTTTACGTGAAACTTTATATGCCTGCATAGAATATGTAGATGTACACTCAATTTTTTATTTTTATTCTGTATTTTAAAATATCTTTTAGCATGCAATTCTATGGGCAACAAAGTGGATTTCCGTAAATGACAGGCTGAAAGAATCTCCAAAGATTCATACCACACATCCGTTTTAAAACGGACCGACGAGTAAGAATCAAAGGTGGTAAGCAATTTGTGACTAGCTAGCTAGAGATACACCCATCTATACAATATATCAAAGCTGACCTCCTCAGCGAGTCAGCGAGCTGGAGGCGCCCACATCATCGGGTACTGCAGGTGCTACAGTAACGCGCATCTACGGTACCGCGTGCACTGTAGTTTTTTTTCCTGTTTTTCCTAGAAAAATGCTTTCCCAAAAATCATTTTGATGAAAACATATACACGAAATATATGCGCGTCGACAATTAGGTTCCATTCCCGTGATCGGTTTCGAGTTTTGTCGACTCTAGCTCCTTAATTTTGGATTCAGATTCGCAAAAACATTTGGCACATTTTGTCAAATTCGTCGCACTTAGTCGTCCGTTCGAATTTTCCTCTCGCGAGTAGATGTATATCGCCCTACCAAACAACTTCCATGTTCTAACCTTTTTATTTCGACGGACATATAGATGTACCGCTTCTTTGTAGTAAAGTCCTCACGTTTTCCAAAAAATTGTTAATCGGTCCTCCGGAATAAAACATTTTTTCAGAAAAGTCCCCACGTCCCATTTTTTTTGCAGAAAAGTCCTCACGCTTTCCAAAAAATGTGAGCCGGCCTCCCGGAATAAAACACTTTTCCAGCAAAGTCCCCGCATTTTCCCAAATTGCACATCGGTTCTCCGGTACAAGTGAACAAATTTTCCCCTCCTAATATATTTGTCCCCTTATAGTTTAAACCTTTTTTTTTTCCCGCACTTCTTTTCACGAACATTATCTATTTTTCCAGTCATGTGTGACCAGTCCCTGTCCCTTATGAATAGATTTTTTTTTGGCTTCTAATAGATTTCTCTCCGTTTTAATTTTCTCCTATTATTTATTTTTCCACGTTTCTTCTTACGAACATTGCGCACAAATAGCGACTTCAAAATGACTTATTTATTTCTACTCCCTAATTATCCCCTACTATATCTTTTTTTCTACTTTTACCTCACTTACATATTTATTTTTATTACTCTAAGACTGCTCGCTTACTTCCTATTTTCCCATTTTCTCCTACTCTATTTTTTTTAACTTCTTATTTATTTCCCTCATAAATTTATTTTTGCAAACTTAAAATTTATTACTCATTTATTTGCAGATCCTGTTATCTTAATTCCCCACTTCTCTATATTCAAATTACCACTACTTTAAAAAAAACTTTTACTTCCCGTATATTTTTTAACTACTTCTTAACGGTTTACCACTACTTTTTAAAAAAAAATTTTACTTCCTGTATATTTTTTAACTACTTCTTAACGGTCTACATTGCGCACAAATAGCGATTTCAAAATTACTTATTTATTTTTACTCCCTAATTATCCCCTACTATATCTTTTTTTTCTACTTTTACTCCCTTACATATTTATTTTTCATATTGTTGTAAATTTATTTCTTTCGGTCAACATTGGATAAAAACTAAGCAAATCTCTTTTCCCGGAATACGCAAAAGGCAAGATAGTTAGACTTTGTATATAGATAGACAATTGGCATTTATGATTTAGAGCGCTTTCAACTTTCTGCTATATACCTCCACTATATGTTTTGTTTGGTTATAACACCACATAATTTCATATGTGTTTAGTGCAATGGTTGTTCTTTAAATGTATAAATGTATTTTCCTGACCTCAGCCTTGCCACGTCTATCATTGTGTGCGATTGTCCGTATATTTTTTGACGATATTCTTATGTCAAGAGGACCCAGAAATGAGCATGTGAATTTCAACTTTGGGCATATTTTTACAGTTATTGCAGCAGTTCTATTCAAAAAGTGCAGTTGTTCTCACAATACATTCATGTTGCTTCTTTTGCATAAGAAAAGCAGAGTGTATCTAGCTGATTTAGAGATTCAGCCATAAGATTCTTCATTTTTTGATCTCCTCTGGGTGAGGTCACGTTCATTTGGATTTTTATCTTCCACCACCACCAAATATATCAACGGAGCAACATTAGAAGAACATCACGGATGTAGACATTAAGCTGCAGTACTCCTGCCACTTGATGTTGCCCTTTTAGTATTTGGTTCTCCTTTTATAATAAGGAAGTTATCGGTAGCAGTTTTACCATCCAGAGCTATATTTTATATTTTATCTTCCTGTAATGTGCCACTATATATGAGATACTTCTACATGTATCATTTTTAATAATGCAACCACATTTATCTATGTAATCCTATGTATACATTCCATCCCTGCATGTATTACTACCTAAGCATAGAAACACTCCATACTAAGGAAACCAATTGCAAGGCATCGATGCATCTAATACCACTACACAAAGCAATGCAACGGGCGCGGCGGTGTCGCCGCGCGAAATTTTCCTAGTTATTACAAAAGAAAAGTTGGATAGGAAATTGTAGGACTCGGGGTCGACTGTTCTTCTTCCTCCCCGCCCGTGGCCGGCGCACTACCGCGATGCCTCGCCGCCTGCCCTGCCCTGCCCTGCCCAAGCTCCTCCTCACAGCTGGTCCACTGTACCACCACTCGGCCATCTCCGTGGTCCTGACTGAGGATTCCAGGAAGTCGATCAGGTGCGGTGTACCGCACGTACGGACGCCGGCTGGACAGTGGTGTGAACGCTCTTGCGCCGGAACCACCATCCATGACATGTGCCTTTCTCGACATGCCTCAATCCTCATCAATGTACCACGCCAAATCCTTTTTTTTTTTGCACTTAGACTTTTTTTTTGTTTGGAAGTGGCACTATTGTTTGGCATGGCCAGATGCATCTTTGCACAAAAAATGGGCACATTATTATACTACAATAATATGCTATATATAGAAAATTCGCATGAAAAGAATAAAATGTATGTGAGTGCCTTGTTATGGGACACTCGGCATACAGGATAGCGTCACCCCCCTTTCATCAATCGCGGTTGTTTGGGACACATGTACAGTTCCTTTACAGAATCTGACATATTTGCCAATTGTTACATACCTTACTTGTCGAATGTCGTCTATTTTGCCGAGTATTTTATGAAACACGCGACATATGGCAGTCTTTGTCGGGGCCAGATGAAAGACCCTCGGCAAATAATTAGATACTCGATAAACAACCACATTTCGGTAGTGCCTCATGTAAATATTTGCACCAAACAATGAAACACTTACTCCCCCAAAAAAAACTATGAAACACTTTCTATTTTTGGAGAAACCGATCTTACGTTAGGGCCAGGTTTTGTGCATTAAAATGATCTCTAGGAAGGGAGAGGAGAAAACTGAAGATTTAACACGGGTGACCGATTATCGCAGGTGACCGCACTAGTTGACAAAAGCAATGCGATAAAACAGCCTATTCAATCAGGTTGTCATGGTAGAAAAGTCAAGTTCCTCCTCCGACCGCGATCACTCTTGAGCCTAGTCAACAAATTTCATGAAACTTTTGTGTGTTCTCAATTCACGTTTACACCCCAAACAAGTTGAGCTTTTCTTTACCATTGTATGTATAAAAGAAAAAATCTATGAAGATTTTGTGTGTCTTAATCCAGGTTTACTCAACATAGAGTCGAAGAACAAACATAGGGCCGAGCTAAAATTTGACGACAGTTTAAATAATAATAATGTACGATTTCATCCTAAGATAAACATGGATACTCTTTTTTTCCTGAAACTAACTAAACATCCTCCCTTTTTTTACATGAACTAAACATCGTTTAAGTTACACGTGATTTGGACATGCAAGTCTGACAGAAGCTGTTACCAACCGCGTGCTTTCTGTCGGTAAAGTGGATATTCCGGCGCCGACTAGCCGCAGTGCCGTACAGTTTGAAACAATCTACAGGTCATTATCCAAACAACCACGCTAAATAAATTAGTATCACGCCAGGAAGAAAAGAAAAAGGACAGCACACACGTGCTCCACGAGTTGGTGGTGGTACGAGGTACATTGAACCTTTTCTCCAAAGCATGGTGCACCGGATCTCAGCAGTAGTACTTCACCGAAACAAGCTGTGCCCTGAACCTACCCGGTTTTAGGGTATCTCCACTCGTGTGGCTCGCCAGGCGCTATTTTTTTTGGGCTTTTGGGGTGCCGGCGCTATTTCGGTTTTTGGGGTCGACGAATCCCCAACCGTGCACCCACCTAAGAGTGGCAGCGGGACGCGTGGGAGCGGCTGGTGATTCTTCTCCAGCGAGATCGAGGAGAAGAGCGCGGGCGCGAGGAAGATCACGGCGTGCTCGAGGAAGAGCACGGCCGCGAGCCGCGAGCGCTCTGTCCCGGACGCCGGCGGTGTTGGCCTCCGCCTCCACCTCTCCTCCCACACCTCGCCGCCCCCTCACCCCAGCCTCGACGAGCTAGCCAAGCCATGGCCGTCCTCCTCCGCACCACCACCTGTGCCACCGCCACGACCGTCGGCACCTCCTCCTCGACCCTCGTCGCCACGACCTTCCGCCGCCTCTCGGCCCGCGCTTCGCCGGCGCGGCGCCTCGTCTTCGCTGGCCAGCGCCTCGGTCGAGCCGCTGCAGGTCTGTGGCAAGGACTCATCACCGACCCAGGTAGTGTGCGGGCGCCTTCAGCAGGTGGAGGCGCGAGGGGAGAAGAGAGAAAGGGGCGGCGGCGGCGCGAGCTGGAGCGGTGGAGACGGCCGGCGGTGGAGATGGCCGGCTCGGCCCTGCCTTCTTCCATGGATTCTTCCGTGGGTGGGTGGGGAAAAGTGGGAAAGTGAGAAGAGGAGAGAGGAAAGTGGGGCAGGAGAGAGGAGAGAGAAAAGGGGCGCACGCGTGGAGGCACTTGATTGGGCAATCGCTTCATCCGGCGCCCCCAGGCGCAACCCAATGCGCTGGGTTTGGCTGGGTGCGCCGGCGCTAATTTGGCCCAAAACGGCGCTATTTGACGTCCTGAGGGCACGGCTGGGAGATTTTGACGCTATTTTGGCCAAAAAGTGGCCTGGAGACGAGTGGAGATACCCTTACTACCAAAATCAGCAGCAGTACTTCAGGGTGCAAGCGCGACGACTCGCGGGAGGCCGCGCGTATGCCACTATTCATACGCGGTATGCCGCGGAGTAGCGTGTATGCGTCGCGGCTCTTTGCGGCGCCGCGCGCCGCGTACGATCGCTAGCCTAGCTAGCTTACTCGCGGCCGCGTACCATCGCTAGGCTAGCTAGCTCGCTCACGTCGCGTACGATTGCTAGCTGCTATGTACACATCGCTAGCAGCTAGCTGATTGCGCCGTTTATTATACCAGATAATTAAGCAATATAAGAGAGAGCATGCAAACTTACAAAAATTCCAAAGATACAACAAAATCAGTGAGATTCCTGGAGCGGATGGATCCTCAACAATTTCATACAAACAACATAATTCCATACAAAGTTCATTGTCATCTCCAGCAAACTCCTTAATCACCAAGTGATATGCATGCCGAATTTATGTCCACAGCCAAATGAATCAACTCGTAGTTTAGGCAGAGAATCAACTCGTAGTCCTCAACTTGCACATGATCAACTCAGGTTCCTTCTTGAAATACTCATCTGTAGAAGAAAAGCAAATAGCTTTAAATGAATCATTTGGAGGGTTGTCCATAAAGTAACAAACAGTAGCACCAAGAAGGATAAAGTGAACATCCCTGCAATGCTGAAACCACAATTGTGCATACTCTAATAAACTGAACATCAGGCCCAAACAAACGAACCAAGTTAACTACTTGCATTGAGCTTTCAAATATATGTAAATTCGAATTATGAACATATGAAGGTGGTACTGCAAGGTAAACATGTCAAATTCTTAACATAGTAGTTGATCGGCAGTGTTTACAGATGCATTGTCCAAAGTAAAGCTAAACGGCGGCACGGCGGCATGGACTCGACAATGATTCGGGAGAACAGTGCAATCATGCGGTCCACGTACTACGTCCTGACCGGGAAGTCGATCGGGTGCACGGACGCCGGTCGGCCTGTGGTGTGAGCGCTCTTGCGCCGGAACTGCCCCGCGCGCATCCACGCCTGCATTTAAACACGTGGCAGGTACAATTTACAAAAAGGTCCTTTTCGTCTATCGCCCTAAGAGACCTACTATTTGAAAAAGGGACCTTCGATTTTACAAAAAAACACCTTAGAGCTAAAAAATAAAATGCAATCGAGCCCTTCAGTGCCTCTGCCACACCTCGCCGGCGATCTCCAGGCGCCGACGCCGAGATCATTAGAGCACCTTTCGCTCGGACTCTCTCTTCCGACGAGCAATCGTAGCCACCAGCAAGCTAAACCCAGCCGGGGACGAACCACTTGGCTGGATCGAGCCGCCGAGCACTGGCGCTGGATTGAGAGGGCCTCCGACTTGGAGGTTGAAGATCGGCCACCTTCTTGGCCAAAGAACGCGATGGCGAGCTTGTCCACCGCGTGATGAGCTCCTTCCTGCAGCACGAACCACTTCACAGCACATCAGCGCCTCTTCCTCCCCTCGCCTCCACGGCCGGCCGGAGGAGTACAGCTCCACATAGAAGCGAAGCAGGAGATACGGCGTGCGGATTTGAAGAAACGACCTTGATCTTCGCCAGCCCTGCAAGCGATCCACCATGGATCCGACCTGCAGAATAGAGAAGCTCCACTTTCGGCGCCGCTGCGAGTCACCAGAAAGCAGTCGAGAAAGGGGAAGAACCAAAGCAAACAAAAGAAGGGGAAGACGGCTTTATTTGAGGAGATGCCTCGCTCAAGAAATCCCTGCGTCCACCAAAGCAGAGCAACATGAATCAAGCAAAGGGCGCACCGGATCCAGCCGATGAGATCCAGCAACCTACTCCAACACGCCACAACAGGACAAAATCTAAGCCTACTATGCACAGAACGGAAGCCGGCACCTCTCCTCCACCATCTCCAAGCGGCCGCACCGCCGGAGATAGTTTTGGATCGGCCCGGGGCGTCGGTGGAGACTCTCAAGAGAGGGGAGGAAGGAGAGAGAAGAAAGAGGGGAAAGTGAGAGCCCCACGCCTGCATTATCGATCGAGCCTTTCCCGACATGCCCCGCATCAATTTATCGAAAAAAAATGCCCCGCATCAATGTCCCAGGCAAAACAATTCGACGTTGAGCTAGCTAGGTCCCAGAGTGAGTCTAGGACGATATCGGAGATTCAGCTGTGAGCACGTACGGGAGCGACATGCATGCCAAGGGGATTTATTTTTGCTGCAAACGGATTTCATAGGAATTTTGAAGCATTTCATTTCTTAGAGAATGTTCTTCTAATGCTTATTAATTGGTCTGTGGGATCACGCTACTACAAACAAAACTAGTGTATTTCATAAGAACTTACGACACTACCCGGCCAGTTTAGGATCACACTCAACCTAGACATCTTTTCCTCAATGCAGAAAATAGAATATATGGAACTCTTGGCCATGTTGTTGCTCAACCCCAGACCATAATAAAACCCACAAATTTTGGAGCTTTGGTTTGAAAATATTACACTTGGGTGTTTAATAAACCATAAACAATTTTAACAAAGTGATTTAAATCTTTCAAAATCAAGCTCTATTCCATAAAAGGATTTTGATTCAACTATTTGATTCTAAAAATGAGTATTCAACACATAAAAAATTGAGGATTATCTCATCCTTAATGTTTTTTCAAGCTTTAGAACATAGAATGGTTCCAACAATGAGTATTTAACCGGTAAAATCATCCTTAATATTTGATTCTAAAAATGAGTACTTAACAGGTAAACGATTTATCAAGCTTTAAGACAAAAAATGATTTTAATTAATTAATTCAATATGAAAATGAGTTTAATATAGTTTATATGCAAAATTAATAATGGTGGTCTAGATTTTATTAAGGCTCAAATGAATCTATTAAAATCCTATTTTAAAATTGACGTAGCGTGTCAATTAGTACATTTTGTTTTCGGCCAAACCGACATCGCAATTATATGAAGATAAATATGTTCGCGCAATATTAGTGAATTTTAAAATAATAGTAAGAAAATCCTTGATATTACATTGTAAAGAAAGGGTACAAAAGCATATTTATTCCGAATCAGACGGCGAAATGATATTATAGCTACTAACCTATACTATTTCTTCTGTCTAGCCGAGCTGATAATTATCAATTTTGTGTAGTGAGTTGGGAAGTAGGGCACGTGGAAGATCATCTGCTATGCTGAGACTCAGGAGACATAAGCACGGAAAAAGTTCCCCCTGGTTGCGCAGCGAGAATAGCATCCTAACCAAGATTCTGATCATTTTGCTTCTTATGTCATCATGCTCGCCATATAGACGACATTTGTCCCACAGCTATATGTTGGTCATTTTGGCCATGTTATCCTGAAAATTAAATTCTATAACAGCATACCATGTGGACGAACAAGTGGTACATGACAGATCTCTTCTACCATGACTCACCGTCAACATTATCTCCGTCATTGGTGGAGCTACGTGAGAGCTAGGGGGCCAATGCCCCCCCCCCCCCCCCCCCCCCCAAGGTTTAGGAAAAGAAACTTATGTTGCCTTTTTCAACCTTGTTTCAGGTAATTTCCCTCAAGCCAAACTACTGAAGACCTTTTACCTCATTTTCAAAGGAGTAAAATTCATCTATAGTCACTAAACTTGAGTCGGTGTCTCACTTTGGTCATCGGATTTCAGAATACCCGAAATACGGTCACTAAAATTGTTCATGTGGTTCACTACGGTCACTGACGGGAATTTGTGTACCGTATTTTGCTGACTTGGCATACGGCGGACTCGTTTGACCGCCACGTGGACAACCAATTGACTACTCAAATTGCAGAGGTGGCAAACTACACGCGGGTCCCACCTGTCAGCGGGTGAGGCAAATAGAAAATAAGGAAACTAAAATTACTCGATGTAGAGGAAAACTGACAAGCTCATAATATCGTTGAGACAGAGTTGTCTTTCTCCCATGGTCATTTCTTTGCCAACTCTCCGTCCCTACAAACCATACTTGGTCAGGTTCACATCCTATTGAGCATTCTATATGTTACTTTCATATATCCTTTTGCAACAATTAATATTGTCCGTGATCGATTTACACTCCCATAAGGTCGTACCTATGTTGCCTATAACTGTAAGCTCCCCTATGGATATTCCATGGGGGCTAGTCAGCATACTTATCAAGGAGTAATCATCGTACTTAGTTTAGCGCTGGAGCTGCTATAGTTTTATGTTCATCTTTCATCTGACTGAGCTAAGATAGAATTTGTTGCGCTCGAAACGCGTCACACAAACACGTCCTCGTGTACCCGCGGTGCCGGGGGAGATACTCCGCAACTCGCCCCACGGGAGACCGGCTTCCAGCGCGATACGCAAGATAGTAAGCCGGCGCTTTTGATACCAGACGCCCCAGCCCCTCGGGAAGCCCCGTCTGAGGAAGCCAGCGATGATTGGCTGAACTAAGCCGGACTTGGCCGCTCTTAGCTCAGTTTTCGATCTCCGGCGAAATCTAGGCGAAATTGCCGGACAACGGAAGCATAAACAAGGGTTTGAGGGGAAAAAAGTAGGTTGTATTGATAGGTTGTCGATTGTTTGCTTAATTTCAATCGGTCATCACCTCTCACATATATATGAGGCGGCTGGACTTGCCGTACAAGTATTGGACTTTTACAAGGCTTACTGTTGACACACGAACACGTCACGTGTACCCGCGGCACCGAGGGAGATGCTCCGCAACTCACTCCGCGAGAGGCTCGCCGGAAGCGTGATACGCAAGACAATCCGGCGGGCGCTTTTGTAGACCCGAAACCCCGCTTGCCCGGGAGGGACCCCGTCAGGTCTCGCGGCGGCTATGGGCTGCCCTAGGTCGGCCTGACCGCCCCTAGATTTTCGTGGATTCACATCCTCCAATCTTGAAGAACGGCGAAGAACGAGAAGAAAGATACAAGGGAGAGAGATAAAAGTAGATGAACACAAAAAAGTAGTAGATGTGTTTGTTCGATTGGTGTTTGATCAATCGGCCATCACCCCTCATGTATATAAGAGGCGGCTGGACTTCCCGTGCAAGAAAAACGACTTGGATCCACGTCCAAAACCCTAATTTGGGTCCAATTTGGATGGCTGACCCGAACTTTTCAAAACTGTTTGGTCTAAAATCGGGCTGCACATTACGGGTCGTTTTTGAGTCAGTTACCGACATCGGATCGAATCTTGTAAAAAGCGAAGTTGTTCGTCTCGAAAAAACGAAGAACTTTCCTTTTATACGTTTTTCCATTTGACTTCATCTAGACCCTTTAAATTCAGTCGGAAGCAATTCGATTCGTTTTTAGTCTTTCCGGGTTGTTCGCACCCGAGGGCAGACAGTGTCTATGGTGGGGCGACCTGCCTGCACCCTTGCATGCGCGCCCGAGGGCAGACCATGTCTAGGGTAAGGCGACCTCAGTATTTTGGCTCCACAAGTTTCATACGACCTCGGATGAAGACGACTCCAAAACCAGTTTTGTACGTCGTGAGAATACGCAAAACTTCCGTGTTAGACACTTTTTCATACGAGGTCATCTTCATGGTGATATCGTGCAATTCTCTGTATGTTGTCATTCGGCTCATCTTTGAGTCATTTTGGCGTACCGCACCGCTGCCCTGCTGCACCGCATTGCCGGCGCGTCGTCTTGTTCGTCGCTCTCGTTGTTACCGAGCTGCCACGGCAACGTTCTTGCCCATTCTCATGCCGTGACTCCGATCCGGGTCCTTGCCATGTACCTGTTGCCATTAGCCGCTGCCGCGGCAGCGTTTTCCTTGATTTCTCTGCCACGAACCTGAAGGAACGAGGTTCTCCGCCATGCGCTCGGCGCTGCCACGACTACCACTCGACCGTTTTCTCTGTCGTGGCTTGCCCATGCACCCGATGCTGCCGAGTTGTCATGGCACCGTTTCAATCCATTCTTCCGCTTCGATACATTTGCATCCTAGGACCGAAACTCCGACAATGAGCCAAATTTGACCGTCAACACATGCCCCCCAGTTTTTTGGTAAAACTTGCGTGCCAAAAAATAACTCACACCATCACGCTGCTAAGGACGATGCCAACACTCCATCGGCCATGTGTTCTCAGGGCGATAATACTTTATTGTATGCTCGGGCTGTACGTCACCTAAACTTTTGACTCGGATCCTGCAGATAAGAAAAACATATTTGTTCCAGCCAGTCATCCGGCTTGCACTAGATCTTCCGTCAGTGGCCGACTCAATAAACAAGTCGTCCTTATAGGTGTTGGCAAAACTGAGCACCGGCTTCCAGGAATCAAATAAACCATGAAAAATGCTCCTAGCCAGATGCCGGCTTCGCCAACACAATGCATTCTTAGGGCGATATGCAAATATCGGCCGTGTGTCCTTATATTAAAGGACCTAGAGAACCTGTCCACCAAAGTGTGAATAGCCGAAATAAATCAGATGTTTCGGCTGGGGATAAATCACAAGGTGCCGGCTTTGATGGTACGGTTGAAGAACATGAATGACACACCGTATGAGGCCTCCTATAGAGAGATGAAGATCGCCGGCTTCGCCTGTCGACTTCTTTCTTGTCCTCTTTCCCTCTTGCCGTCTTTGCAACAGTGGGTAGTGCATCCTTCTTGATTTGAGGGCTTCCTTTAGGAACCCACGCCATGTTCCTCTTCTCCAACTCGTCGGCTCTAAGCCGCTTGAGCTGCCACTCTTGCCAATGTGATAAGCCGAGTGGGCATCCTCATGGCTTTGGGCACTTCTCGCTTGGCCCGTCCAGATTCGACGACTGGGTCTTTGAAAGTTACTCGCTTCACTTCCTTGCCCTTTGCAGCCAACATTGACTCAGCTGGCTTTTGGTTACTTGGAGTCGGGTCTGAAACAGCATCCTTGCGGCCATCTCATTTTACTTGATAGACCTGCTTAATTACCTCCTTCCTCCTCCACGCGCTCCTGGCCGACTCTTGATTAAGTCGGTTCTTGACATATGGTTGCCGGCTTGATTCCCTTGGAGCTACGTAAACTTGGCGAGGTGATTTAGCATAAGATGAATGGTGTGCCCGTGAATCATACCTATCCCGTGATTGATATGAATGGATGCCGGCATGGGAAGGCATGGAAAACTTCGGCATTGGCGGCCCAAAAGAAGTTTGTGTAGTTGGCACGTCGGGCTTCTTCTTTTGCCAATACTGGTCCTCAAATTTATGCCTCGGGGGTGACTTGAATGCCTTTGCTTTAGTTGGCCGATAAGCACTTTTCGCTTCGCTCATCTTCTGATACTTCTCCAATAATTGAGCGAAGGTCACTTTAGATTTCCTCCTTCTATGCTTATCGTTGCCTTTGTCCCTTCTACCATTGCAGGCATCGGTCTTTGAATATGCTTGTTGCCCCCCAGTGTTAGGCGTCCTTGCTGGAGCTTTGATGGAACGTTCATCTTCAGGATTGCCGTCTTGGGAAATTTCTTTGCTTGACGAATCGATCCCATCATCTTCAACATATACCCGTCCGTCTTGGGATGAACCGGCTTGAGGCAGCCGAGTCAACACGTGATCGCCGTCAAGATTAATATTAGCCGGCTGGCTATCAGCTTGTCCTTAACAAATTCCAATCGTCCTTCGAAGGCCGATTGTGCATCATGAAACACATCGCAGTCTTTGATGTTCTGCGCAAACGAATTAAGCATTCGCTCTTGTCTTGACGGCTCGACATGGTCATCTTCTATGATAATTGGATTAGTCGGCGATGCACCGACACTGTGATCACCCATGCCCGGACTGGAGGTACATTGTTCATCCTTTAGCCGATATTGGAATACCGGCTTTGAAATTAGGCAACCGAGTGGTGCCGGCTTATCGTGGTCCAACTCGGCTATGTATTGTCTTCTGCCCTCCATTCCCGATTCTTCCGAATCGGCTATCTCGAAGGACTTTGAACCTGGCTTTATATTTCTGCAACCAAAATGATTACAAAATATACGTCTCATCTGAGACCAAATGTTAGCCAGGCGTGAAACAAGCGACGTTGCCCATATGAATATAAAGCTTAGCCGGCATAATGGGAACAACATTGGTTGCGACAAATTGTCACTATTAGCCTCTACGAATGATACGATATGTTGACCGGCATAATTAGTGACAAGACTATTCCTAGCTAACAAGTTACTCATCCCGATTGGTCTTTCAACATTAATTAAAATCGTGTTGGAAAATGCATCAACAATATGATTATGACTAAATCTAAAGATAAGTAAATTGCCGGCTAGGCGTACCTCTCCGAAGACGCTGGGAGAATGTGATGCTGGCACAACAGGAACAATGCTTTGCTCCACCTCTGAATAACTCTCCAATGCCTCGTCTTCCTCTTCTGGATCTCGTGCCGCGTCTCCTGGACGCTCCTTGCCAACCGAATATTGTTCGGCTTTGCTTTCTGGCTCTTGATGTTCATCATTAACCGAACTTTGTTCGGCTGTGTCTTCTTGTTCTTGATGCTCATCATCTTTGGCATGGAACCTGCTGGGTAGTATGTAAAATCCTTTACACCCAGAAAAACCAATCACGGCTGTTTTGCTAGCCATGACATGCTCTCGATCAATGAAGCTTGCTTCTTTTGATTCAGTAGATTTGGCACATGTACTGTCTATTTCGGCTTCAACAGCCGAAGTAACCATACTTTCCGAATCATTCATCTTTTCTCCATGGCTTTCATCAACTTGCAAAGCTTCTTCTTACCTTGGTTTAACATGGGGCTTGACTTGATTGCAGCACATAAGAGAGGATTTAATTTCTCCTATTGGAGTAATATTTTCTTGAGGGTCCTTCTTGAGCTTTGCATGGAACATGTGCAGACCTTCCTCTTCAAGCTTTCTCCTGTATGCTTCATGTTCCTCCTTGAGTTTCTTTTCAAGCGCCTCAAATTCCTAAGCACGCTTTTTCTTGAGTGCTTCATAAGCTTGTCGATACTCGGTCGGTAATTCTTCAAGAGTCGACGTAGTGAAGTCATCGGTGCTATCCTCTACAGGGCATGATTGCCCCCGATACTTTTGGTTTCTTTCGGCAGTGTGTTGCAAAAACTTTGTAATTGTGAGGGATAAAACTTGATCTTGAATTGTTCACGCTCCTCTTCACGCCTCTTCTGATACGCCTCATAAGCTTGTATTGCAGCGGGGTTATGCAGATTTTCTTTTAATGCCAGATAAACATCACCGGCCCTTTTGAGTTTCGCTGCAAATTTTTCCTTCCAACCATCTAATCCATATGCATCGGTAGAAGATGAAGGCACATGTGCCCTGTTAAATTTTCACTTATTCGACCGTGAACACCGTGAAAGTGCAAAGCCGAATTATGTGTCTCACTAGGTCCACATGAAGCTGAAACGTTAGTAACATAAGGTGCCGATTGAGTAATCATATAAGGCGCAGTATATGTCGGTTGGGAGTAACCGGCCAAGTCGCTGGTGCCAGCATAGCTGATTCCCTCATCCATCGGCCTGTTTGGGGACGACCCCGCATATTGCGAGTCGGCAGCCGATGGATAAAACCGTGAGACATCCTCATGCCCATGAGGTGTCTCATACTGATCTATCGAATAACCCACGTTACTCATCGGCCTAAGATATGGGGCAGCCGATGCATGAGAATTCGAATATATGTTGCACGTTGCTAATATTATAAGGATCTGAAGCATCAAAATTATTTTGCATCGGCTTTTGCACATAGTAAGAACTAGGGCTAGACGATACAGTGCTCATATCAAAGGATCTAGCAACATCAACATAAGAGTAATTAGCATCTACATAAGGAGATTGAGGATTCATGTTACCGACGTAGATTGCAATCTTGACGGCACTCTCTTCGCAGCAAGAACGGGCTAGAGACCGTTCGCTTCGTCCCCAGCGGAGTCGCCAAAAAAGTGTTTTGACACACGAACACGTCACGTGTACCCGCGGCGCCGAGGGAGATGCTCCGCAACTCACTCCGTGGGAGGCTCGCCGGAAACGCGATACACAAGACAATCCGGTGGGTGCTTTTGTAGACCCGAAACCCCGCTTGCCCGGGAGGGACCCCGTCAGGGCTCGCGGCGGCTATGGGCTGCCCTAGGTCGGCCTGACCGCCCCTAGAGCCTCGTGGATTCGCAGTCTCCAATCTTGAAGAACGGCGAAGAACGAGAAGAAAGATACAAGGGAGAGAGATAAAAGTAGATGAACACGAAAAATTAGTAGATGTCTTTGTTCGATTGGTGTTTGATCAATCGGCCGTCACCCCTCATGTATATAAGAGGCGGCTGGACTTCCCGTGCAAGAAAACGACTTGGATCCACATCCAAAACCCTAATTTGGGTCCAATTCGGATGGCTGACCCGAACTTTCCAAAACTGTTCGGTCTAAGATCGGGCTGCACCTTGCAGGTCGTTTTTGAGTCAGTTACTGACCCCGGATCGAAATCTTGTAAAAAGAGAAGTTGTTCGTCTCGAAAAAACGAAGAACTTTCCTTTTATGAGTTTTTCCATTTGACTTCATATAGACCCTTTAATTTCAGTCGGAAGCAATTCGATTCGTTTTTAGGCTTTCCGGGTTGTTCGCACCCGAGGGCAGACAGTGTCTATGGTGGGGCGACTTGCCTGCACCCTTGCATGTGCTCCCGAGGGCAGACCATGTCTAGGGTAAGTCGACCTCAGTATTTTGGCTCCACAAGTTGCATACGACCTCGGATGAAGACGACTCCAAAACCAATCTTTGTACGTCGAGAGAATACGCAAAACTTCCGTGTTAGACACTTTTTCATATGAGGTCATCTTCGCGGTGATATCATACAATTCTCTGTATGTTGTCATCCGGCTCATCTTTGAGTCGTTTTGGCGCACCGCACCGCTGCCCTGCTGCACCGCATTGCCGTCGCGCCTTCTTGTTCGTCGCTCTCCTTGTTACCGAGCTGCCACGACAGCGTTCTTGCCGATTCTCATGTCGCGACTCCGATCCGGGTCCTTACTGTGTACCTGCTGCCGTTAGCCGCTGCCGCGGCAGCGTTTTCCTTGATTTCTCTGCCGCGAACCTGAAGGAACGTGGTTCTCCGCGATGCGCTCGCCACTGCCACGACAACCACTCCACCGTTTTCTCTGTTGTGGCTTGTCCATGCACCCGATGCTGCCGAGTTGTCGTGGCACCGTTTCAATCCATTTTTCCGCTTCGATACATTTGCATCCCAGGACTGAAACTCCAACAATGAGCCAAATTTGACCGTCAACACTTACAAATCATAGTCTAAATCGAATCCATATCCAAAAACAGACAACTTCTTGGCCGGCAACGTTGGCTTCAAACTTTCTGGCTACTTTGGAAAGTTGCCTTTTGTCCTTCCGTGTTGGTTTCAAACTTGCTGGCTACTTTGGAAAGTTGCCATCTGTCTTCCATATTGGTTTCAAACTTGTCTTCTTCCTTAGAGATGTGATATCTTGATCGGCTTCGTATTGGACCCGGAATTCAGCATCCGTCCGGCTTCTTTTTAGAAAGTTGCCTTCCATTTTCCAGCCTTGATCTTGGAAAGTTGTCTTCTCTTTTTCCGCCTTGATCTTGACCTTGAAAGTTGTCTTCTATTTGCTGCCTTGATCGGTGGAAAGTTGTCTTCTTTCTTACCGGATTGTATTGACAAAGTTGGTTTCTCCTCTGCCGGCTTGTTTTGAAAAAGATGGCTTCTTTTCCGCCTTGTCTTGACGAAGTTGCCGTTTCCGCCTTGTCTTGACAAGTTGGCTTCTTTTTTGCCGCCTTTATTGCCTTCCTTTGACTTGGCTTGTTAGGTCCTTTTTGGCAACTTTGCACTCCCGAATCCAGTTTCCGCCTTGTTCCAGTTGCTGGATTATTGGCTGCTTTCTTCCGGCCGTCTTTTCCTGGAAACTTTCCCAGATCATCATTTTAGCCTTCTTTGCCGCCTTCTTCGAGCCGCCAAATCTTCCTTCAACCTGAAACTGACAATCTGCCAAAAACGGGTGCTAACATGCTCTATCCTCTAGGAATTTGTGCAAACATGTGTCTACCAACCTAGTTGGATTTGTCACTAGACATTCGTTGAAGATTCGCCAACCATTTGGACACTGGCATAATAAGATTAACTTGCAGTCGCTAATTAAGGATCTGCACAGCAGATCACTGACACTATTTGTTTTTTAAAGAGTATATATTAATATCACGGAGATACCAATTACACCCAGCTTCTGCAACAACTCAATATCCTAATGGCATTACGGATGTACACTGCCAAAAAAGGAAGAAGAAGCTAAAAAAATGTCCCGCTACAGAGTTCCAGTCCTTACAGCAGCAGCACAACCACCACCAAGACAATACCTCATGTCTAAGTTCTCCAAAAGCAACGCTTTTAAGAAGGAAACAGTGCACAAGCGCCGTCATCGCCCTAGTGGAAAACGACCTGAAGTTATGAAAGGACAAGAATGTCACATAGAGGAGGGGTGGATAGGTGATTTAGAACAATTACGGTTTTGACCAAAAAGATCAAGCACGTCCTTATAAGCCGCAACATCTGAATCAGCTCTTGTTCAACTTTATCAAACAACCGGGTTAAAGCGTCCATCACAATTAGGTCGGAACCAGCAAACGTCAAGAAACTATGCTGCAATGATTATAAAAAAGACTCATAATTTCTAGCTTTTGACAAACGGTATTTCGAAGAGGTTCAACATTTAGGTGTTGTACATTTACGATTGAGAAGCATACCTCACGCACAAGATCATTATTTTGGAACACATGCAGATACTAACATATAACCGTATAGAATCACTCATATAAACACACACATGAACTCCTTAGCCTATGAGTACCTCGCTATGGATGGGAACGTCAGCTCCCACTAAAATATATTTCGCCTTTATAAGACACACATATATCAAACCTGAGATTTGGACTTTGAAAGGCTCGGGTACAACCACCCTTATAACCATCCAACTACATATTGATTCTCCGACAGACTCATTCAATCGTGGTGTAACCGCATTACATGAGCTGATACCACCATGTTCCCATGTATTTGCATGTCTTGCATTCAAAATATTTACATTGTGGCTACATTTATGTCTTGCATTCAAAAGTTGAGTTTTTGTCCAGTGTCTGCATAAAAGAAACCAATGAAGATTGTGTCTTTATCCAAGGTTACTCTCCACCATAGAGTCAACTAACGAACATAGGCGGGCTAAGAATTTGACGACAATCCTAATAATAACAGAACTTAATTAACAATGTACGATTTTATCTGAAGCTAAACATGGATACTGCGTGCGTGTGTGTGTGTAACATCGTCTAGGTTACACATGATCTAGACATGCAAGTCTTACGGAAGCATGTTACCAAACACGTGCTTTCTATCGGTCAAGTGATATTCCGGCGCCGATTAGCCGTAGTGCCATATAATTTGAGACAATCTTGTCGGGGAAAACGAGCTTTTCTATAATCCTACAGGTCTTTGTCCAAACAACCACGCTAAACAAATTAGTACCACGCCAGGAAGAAAAGAAAAAGGACAACACACTCGTGCTCCACGAGTTGGTGGTGGTACGAGGTACACTGAACCTTTTCTCGAGAGCAAGGTGCACCGAATCTCAGCAGCGAAACAAGGTGTGCACTGAACCTACCCGGTTTTACTACCCGGTAGAGTGATAGTAGCATGCGTTGTCATGAAGGAAGCATTTATCTCGTCCAGTCCATCTTATCCTTCTGTTAAATGTTCACTCGCATATATGTTTGCCGGCGACAAGAATCAACTAATCTAAACTAGTGATAGCGATTCTCCACGAGATTTCTCTCTGCCGAGAGAGAGAGACTGAGAGAGCCAGCGATGGAAGAAATGACGTACCCGATGCCGATGGCGCAGGCTGACTTTGGCGGCCTGGCGGCGCTCTCCGGCGGCCTCGCGAGGTGCCTAGCCGAGGACAACGCGTACAGCAGCAACCTGGTGTTCTCGCCGCTGTCCATCTACGCCGCGCTCGCGCTCCTGGCCGCCGGCGCCCGCGGCGCAGCCCTCGACGAGATCCTGCGCGTCGTCGGCGTGCGGTCACACGGCGAGCTCGAGGAGCTCGTCGCCCGCGTGGCAGGGGAGGCGTTCAAGGACCGCTCCGACTCCGGCGGTCCGCGCGTCGCGTTCACGAACGGCATATGGAGCGACCACAAGTGCCCACTGAAACCGGCCTTCCGCGACACCGTCGTGGGCAAGTACAAGGCCGAGGCCAGCGCCGTCGACTTCCTACACAACCCCGAGAAAGCACGGGGCCAGATCAACGCGTGGGTCGCAGAGGCCACGAACAATCTGATCGACTCCGTCTTTGCTCCGGGATCCATCACGTCGGACACCCTCGTCGTGCTCGGCAACGCCATATACTTCAAGGGCAAGTGGGACAAGCCCTTCAACGAGAAACGCACCAAGAACAAGCTTTTCCACCGGCTCGACGGCGGCACCGTCGACGTGCCCTTCATGCAGAGCTCGGATCGCCAGTTCATCGCCGTGCACGACGGGTTCAAGGTGCTCAAACTCCGGTACCAGATGGCGAAAGCGCCGCAAGGTAATCCATCCGGCCACCATTGTACGTTTCAATCTTGCTGGCCGGCCTGTCTTAATTGCTCGATCCTCCCGGCCACAGTAACGTATTCCAGTAATTATGATGACCTCCCTTGACAGGCTACGTGGATCGTAACAACGAGCGTACACAGTTCTCTATGTGCATCTTCCTCCCAGATGCCCGCGACGGCTTGCCGAACCTGGTTGACATGATAGCATCCCGGCATGGCTTCCTCCAAGAGCACCTGCCCAAGAAGATGATCGATGTCAACAAGTTTCAGGTGCCCAGGTTCAAGCTGTCCTTCCAAAGCAGCTTAGTCGCCGTTCTCAAGAAGCTGGGCCTTCGATTGCCGTTCAGTGATCAAGCCGACCTGTCTGGCATTGTTGAATCTGACTCACCAATGGAATTGGATGTGATCCACAAGGCGGTCATCGAGGTGAACGAGGAGGGCACCGAAGCCGCGGCTGTCACCATGGTTACTTGCAGACCTACTTCCTGGACACCGACCCTGCCACCTCCTCCAGTGGATTTTGTAGCTGATCATCCGTTTGCCTATTTCGTTGTGGAAGAGGCGACCGGCGCAATCGTCTTTGCGGGGCACGTCGTTGATCCGTCTATCTAGAGATAAATGGGACGTACTATCCAACTTTGTGTTTGATGATTTGCATTTTGAATCCCCTTCGAAAGAAATAGTCGCCATAATTCCTATATCGAAGACATTATTTCCGTTGTGCCTTTTTAAGTATTTAAGAGAAGTTGTGCATGCATGATTGTAACAGCCCCCGAAATTTGTGAACCTAAAAACATGAATAAAATTTTCACTTTTATGTTTCATTGCATCATGGCATCCATATTAATTTGCTAAACAATAAAACAATTGATTTGGCACCATTTTAAAACAAATTGCTAGAAATGCCATAACTCAATTCAACTGAGTTTGAGAAATTTTTTGACAATTAAAAATTATTTGAAGTTAATATATTTGTCAAGAAAGTTCCAAGAGTTCAAAAATAATATTTTGCACTTGCTTTAAAATTACTAAAGGAATATCAATTTGTAATTAACCAAAAATACCATAATCCAACCTTATGAACAAATGTGGTTTAAAACATTTTATTTTGCAACACCAGTTTTTGTGGAAGCTCTAGGGGAGCCTACTCAGATAATTTCATAATTTTTGAAATAGTTTAAATGCCTCAATTAAATCCCTAAAAGCTACTGGTTTTAAAAAAAGGAAGTAAAAGAAACAGAAAAGGAGGAAAAAGGCAGGGGGCTTCTTGCAAAACTGTCATCTTCTCCCTGTAGCGACCGAACGGCGAGCGGCCAAGCCGCACCAGCTCGCTCGCCGCCATGTTGTGCCCGCTGGATGAGAACGCCAGAGACGCCGTCCCTCTGCTCACTCTCACCTCACTTATTCCCAGATATTTTCGCTCCCTCTCCTCTCTGTTTTTTCCCACGAAACTAGCCCTAGCCGCCATGGCCGCCGAGCTCGCCGCCGTCGATTGAAGCATCCCCGAGCAGATCGAAGAAGTCCACCGTCTCCGCCTCGTCTTCCTCTTCCTCCGCGTACAAGGAATCGAGAAGGGGAGCCCAAAATCGTCGCCGCCGTCCGCGTCTTCGCCGACTCCGGCCGACGCCCGTCGAGCAAGCTCGCCGACGATTCTGACCTCCTCCGTCTTCGCCGAGCACACCCACGCGTCAAGGGTGAGCAACCCGTCCTACTGGACATGCTATTCTTCCTCCTCTGCATTTAACTCACCGAAGCCGTGCTCGCCGCCGTCGGCAGTCACCGCTATCCACGGCCGAACGACACTGAACTTTCAGGTTCAGTTTCGTCAGTTAAACAAGAGATTTTATAACGTCAAAACAAAAACGGATCTGTAGTCTAACACCAACACCGCACCAGCCCAGTTGCTAGCAGCCACGCCGCATCGCCGCGCGCGGCGCGGGTTCGAATCCGCGCCCGGCCGATGTTTCACCCCCCCCCTTGTTGTTTTTTTTTCTAGAGACACTGACAGGATGGCCCCACTGGTCAGTGACTGTGGCGGCCAGCTAGGCCCCCAGCTGCCCCGTCAGATCCAGCGTAGCCACGGGTGCCACCCGTCAGTGGCACTGGGTAGCCCGGGGCTAAGTGAAAAACGTTTCGGTGAAATTCCTGGAAATATTAAAAGAAAGGCAGAAATTTGGTTAAACTTGTAAATTCCATAACTTTTTGAATACTTGTCCAAAAATTACAAACAAGATACCAAAATGTTCAGAAAAATAAAGTCTGTCTGGTGGTATAACTCACCTATCCAACTAAATCAGTTTATTTGCTGTTTTATTGAAATAATGAAAATGGCAGAAAAGAAATGCTTTTGGAAAATTCGTAACTTTAAAAATAATGATCCAAAAATTAAGTGTGACCTATCAAAATGTTCAGCAATTAATATAATTCATGTTTCACCATCTCTCCAAGCATGGATAAATAGTTTGATTGTTGTTTAAGAGAATTGAACAAAAGGGCAGATTTAAAAAGGGATTTTATAAATTCAATAACTTTTTATTGGTGTATCAGAAAAATGTGTTTAATATATCAAAATGCTCAGAAAAATGTGAACTATCCAGTAGCATCACCATCATGCATATTTGATCACAATTACAGTACTGCACTTTTTAGAAGTTAGGGAAATCATTAAGTTAAATGTGAGGTTATAATTTTCTCTTGTTGAAATAATTATTTCTGAACCCCATTTAAATTGCTAGGTATTGTATGGTAATTTCAGTGCATAAAAATGTCATGCCATCATGTGTCTGCGCATTGCACTTGTTATGCATGTGTGGTTATTGATCGTTACTTTCCGGTGTTCTAATGCATCGATAGATCAAGCAGGCGGGGTTCCACCGCAATACCTTGACGACCTGTATTACCAGCCCCCTGAGCAAGGCAAGCGTAACCCCCCCCCCCCTCTGAGCATATCTCCTCCTATGTTTTCGGCAAATATTTTCTCCACTATAATATTGCATGCGGTTCCAAATGTCAATTTGGTTGGATTAGAGTATCCTATTAGTTGCATTATGTCTCCGATGCCATTACCTGTTTCCCTCCTAATATCCATAGGTTTGTATTGTTAGCCTGAGTTACTTAACTATGTTATGTTTATGCTTAGCCATGCTTAGCTAAATGCTTAGTCGTCCGGTCGATATTTCATGGTTGGAACAATTGATGAGATGTTCGGATAATGGTGGAGATTTGTGGTGACATATAATTAACATGCTTAAAGGTGGGGATGAGAGGCCACTGTGGTTTGGTGGTGCCTTGTATCGTTTTCGCCGCCTAGATGCGAGTTCTCGCCTTCGAGCCAAGACCGAGCGTGCACCCATGCGTGGCCCTAGTGAACCCCCATCGACGAGATAACTTGTGAGGGACTAGCCGAGGGTCCTCTAGTTTGAGCTTCCATTTGCGCGTGCGTGAAGATGGTGGCCAGGACTGGGAAGAGGATGGTGGTGTTTAGGAAAATGTGTGGCCGCGGGGCAGGGTGTTGGAGGCACTGAACCTGTTCTACTGCCACTGATGATCCTGGGTTAGTCTCAAGCGAGGGAGAAGTCGTAACCGCTCCCACTCAGCCGGCTTTCCCCGGAAGAGAGCTAATGTACAAGCAATGGGCCGGACGGTACGTGTGGCAAACATTGTACTGATGGGGTTCGTAGCAGAAAACAATAATTTTTCTAACTATCGCAACACCGAAAACTAGCCAGGATCTATCTATCTAGTAATGTTGTAACAGAGAAGTTATCGGACACGTACCCTCATAGACCGATAAGCGGGAAATACGCTCCCGCACAAGCATTGCCGATGAAGATGTACGTAGCCGACCTCAAGGTCGCGAGAACTTGGCGCGACGAAGAAGGAGGCGGCGCGACGACGATGCTCCGGTGCCGAGCCTGAGTGAATAGCACCTCGGAGTACTCGCACACGTATGGATCTTGACGATGACTTCCGGGCTCCCCGATCCAGCCGAGATAGCGGAAGCGAGAACTTGGGTGGAATCCCGCAGCACAACGGCGTACTGCGGTATATAGGTCTCACGTATACGCAATCCAAACGTGCGATCGCATACGCCGAGAGACGGGAGGGTGGAAGTGGACAAAGGGAGAAGCCTTGGCCAACCGGGATTAAATCCTGGATTTATTATGTATTTTCTCAATTAATCGGCCTCCTATTTATTGGAGGAGAGGGGTTGCACCTCTCCTCCAATTGTCCATGTGGGACTAAACAAAAAGGAGGAGGAGGGGGGTGGTGCGCCGGCCACCATGGGCCAGCCGCACCCCATGCTGGTCGGGTGGCCCCATGGCCCAGCCGCACCACCTCCTGGGGGAAGTCCCCTCTTGGGCCTTTTCCTCCGGGGTTTGGCCCATTTAGGTGGGCTGCCCATTTTTTCTCCTTTTTATTTAATATTAAATTAATATAAATATATATAATTCTATAATTAATATATTTACATTATATAATCTCCCGTGACTCCGAAACAATTTCCTAATCACTCCGAACTCACTTCGGTCTTCCCCGGAACACTTCCGTTCTTGCCGGAACCTTTCCGGAACCTCTTTTCTCTATACCTAAATTATTCCGATGTTTCCAAAACGTTTCCTAGCGTCGTCAAGACCTTAAGTGTGTTACCCTACGGTTCGGGAATACTCCAGACATGGCCGAGACCCTTCGCTCGCCAATGACCGTCAGGGAGCCCTGGATGACTATGACGCCCCTGTGCATTCCAGAATAAATCGTCGTTGAACCGTTAACATAATATGTTCATTCCCTTTTTCCATCGATACTACCTTTGTCCGAGATACGATCGTCAACATCCTATGTTGTGTTTTATCTCGTTACCGACAAGGTTGCTTTAACTCGTTCCGTGATATTATATCTCCAATGACCTAGTCATACGCTGCGCAGCTTTATAGATATAATCTCACCGAGTGGGCCCAGAGTATCTTTCCATCACACGGATGAACAAATCCCGCTCTTGATCACTCGCCCCACTACTTCCTTCCAATACCCGAAAGTGTCACCTTTATTGTCACACTATATAAGATATGACGTTTGATGCGATCAAAGTATTTCCAGAAGCAGCGACTTGATATAATCTCACGGTCTAAGGAATAAGCTATCACGTTACTTTCCTATTGCAGTGTTGAACTTAGTGATACGATCCTTTTGCAATACTTTGGTGGGTAATGTCCATCAAATTATTCTACAATAAAATGACTCCATCATCAACTGTTATGAATCAATATGATCGGGAAATCACGATCATCCATTGACTGATGGACTAGTTTATATAGAGGCTTAACTAGGGACTCTGGTTTGTTTTACATACCACACGTGTATTAACAATTCCGATTAATACAGTTATAGCATGGTATAAAACTAATTATAAACTTAATGAGATAATGCAATAAATCCTTATTATTTATTTGCCTCTAGGGCATATCTCCAACAGTCTCCCACTTGCACTAGATTACAAATAAACCAGCTGCATTTCTATACCAATCATACAACCTTATCTTCTATAAGCGTTTATGATAATGCTGCTTGTGGAAGAGGTTTCCTTCGGCCAGAACCTTTCATAACCGTAAGTTCTTTGCGAATCATTGATATCACCTTGTTTGATATCATCAAGCTATCTTTATAACAAATATACATATTTGGCAACTAAGTGAGACTTTTGTTTCCCTGCGCTTACTCTGATCCTATATCAGTTAATTGCATTAAAACACACTCAGTTTAGAGAATACATTTTCTCTACCAATCCTATGTAATTTCGCAGTATCTATATACTTTTATATTTACCTAAGTAGATCCTGACATTCTATTGTCAGCCTAATGCCAATCCTATAACGACTTGATCCTTATTTCCTTCTGTCATCTAGGTTGATCCTTTTAACATAACACTTGTTAAACTCATCATCCTTACAGACTTGAAATAACCACATATCTTCAGTTTCTTTTAAACAATGAAGGATATTCTTGGTTTCACTAATAGTGAATAAATTCACCTCAGTACTTGTTCTTCTAGTCATATCATGTCGAGTATATAATATGGTTCCATACGCTGCCATCTTATCATGCAACATATTTTACAACCATGATTATTTTCTCTAGATTTACAAGGACCACCTCCTTGTCACGTCTCTTTCTGACTTCTCAGAATCTAATCCAGAAAAACACCTCGACTTCTATTTTAAACATTCTAATCTATTCAAATAGACACTGATGTTTTAAATCATATATGACTTTATTGTAATTCCACAATTACTCCTAGTACCATCTATATATGTCATTTACATATAAACACCTGACTTAGCTCCCACTCAAAATGTCAATCACATTTGAGATTGTGTAACTTATGATGCTCCCACTCAAAATGTCAATCACATCTCATATTGTGTAGCCCACAAGCTCCCACTTAATAATACATGACTTGCATATTAATATGGTGAGCTGTCCTACTCCCACTTAAATTATACAAATATAATTTCTTTCGATATTTCGGTCAATACCGAAATCCATTGATCATTCATCAATTCGAAAATTCCAAACACGATGTATTATACTTGTCTAATACAAATCCAAAAGACTTAGGCATGTCTACATCCAATGCAGTCAAACAATTTGATTTTGTCCAAGACATTCTTATGACAAAATTAGCTTCATGTCCTTCTCACAGTTCCATTCTTTTCACACAACCTGTCATGTGAAAAATCAAGTAATCCTTTTACTTAATAAGATTCAAGCAACATTTACTACCATAATCTTAAATGCAACCTCTTGGATTTATGACTCTTTAGTCATGATTCGAATTTGGTATCACCTTAATTTCTTTGTATTTCGTAGGTATCCCTTGTTCTAGTAACAAGATTATTAAATCATGAATATTAATCTGTGACCGGACAGAAAATATTCTTCAATGCCTACTATAAAAGCTCCTTATTTGAAAACATTATGATCTTTTATCATCATTTTTCATTTCCATCTGTAGAGTTTTTGTCACCGGAGCATATTCCGAAAACATTATCTCTCACATAATGCGAACAAGGTCAATTACCTCATATAAGCTTTTACTTTATTTCATATCCTTCTTGAAACTTGTTTTCAATAAATCACCAAGTTAGCAATACTAGTTTTGCCCTCGTCGGTGTTTGCCATATGAAACATATATTCACTCCTATGAATATTTTACAAAGAACTATTTCGTATATAGTTTCGTATTATCATATAATCCTATAAACCACGACATAACATATTGTCGTTTATACGAATTTTAGGTGAAGATTTCAAAATAAGGGAGTTTACTAATTTTAACAAAACATCTAATCTTTAAGAGATACCTTTTAAGACCATACTTTATTTAAAATAGAGTATGATTATAATATTCACATAAATCAACATGCTTGATAATATTATAATTTGTGAACCGAAATTTCACAAGTCTTCTATGATAAAATAAATCTTTAAAATCTTTATTATAATCCAATTATAATAGCCTGATTTTATATCCTCCTTTTCTCCGAAAAATCCTTTTGATCTAATCAAATGATTTCAGACAATTGTATCTTTTAGCAAATACTTTATTTACTTAGACATACAGTAAAAGGCTACAATAATAATTTTCACTACACAATTTAATTTAACAATCATCTTGCATGATTTCAAATTAAATTTCTTCTCATATTGATACATCAATATTTTCAATCATCATGTCGTATGCAAATACACAAGATCAAAACATCCAAAATATTTGCAACACTAATATGATTAAATTCGGTAGTGTATATAATTATTGACTTAGGATTTTATTTTAGCAATTATACCCACTTTGCTATCATTGAGATTAATACACGAATAACTTGTTCATAATCGAAATGTGACCATAAGAAACTTTATTCATAATAAAAACAACTTGCTTGTTCCCTTACAAATATGAATAACTTGTCTCACCGAATGCAAGACACACTTATTACAATCACTCTCAAAATCGATTACAAAAACTCTTATTCAAAAACTACTAATCAAAAACTGATAACTATGGGCTTGAAACTCCTTGGCCATCAACTCTTTTGCTTGCCATCATTCCGCAACATCATGTCGTACTCTGCAGCTATCCTGTTATATTCTGGTGCTGTTTCAAAAACAGAACATAAGCATCAAATACTTTAATATTAACAAGTGCAAGAAATAACAATTATAACTTGTATATCAAATATACCTTGCGTGTCATCAATTTCTCCTTCAATGGGTTCCACCTTCACATCTTTGATTTCAACCAGGAAATCAGTGAAGAGGAGTGACTCACTCTTAATCACATACTCATCGACAAGCTCCTTATAGCTAGGAGGTAGAGAACGCAACACTGCCTGTATCGCAAAAGTATCCGCCATCCAGTAGCCACATGTTTGTGAGATCATCGTGAATGTCAAACATCCTACACAAATGTGTCCAAGCAGGTATGTTCTTCCATCTTGAGTGAAAGAAAATTATCCAGCTGCTTGAACTGCTCAAGTTTCACTCGGTCTACAAACCAAGTTTTAAGAGCATTTATCATCACAAAAGGCTCCATGTGGCGAAACTCATTTTTCAACTCATGATCCATGCAGCCGAACATCGTGTACTGAACACTCATGAAGATGTCACGACGTTGACGAAAATCTTCTCTCGCCTCTGCACTTGCGGAGTTTCCTGGGTTATCTCCTAAGAATTCTTCTATCACGTAAGAAATGTCGTTTTGGTAGAGGACGCCTTTCAGGTTTCTGTACCACGTCATGAAGTTGGATCCATCGTTTCGGAGATTCCCTTTTCTAATAAAATGATTGAACTCAAGACTTTCTTCCTTAGGGTAAGGCATGATCTACAGAGATAATTTGCAAAGAACGGATAAGGCTAAGTTTATAATAATATGAGTTTATTTTTATAATCACATTATAAAACACACTCCACTAAGAAAATCATCCCTAAAAATCTTAGTGATTACACGATCCTAATCCACTACACTGCCCCCATCAACAAGGCCGACACATAATTTCAAAGGTAGGCAACTAAGTACCAATCGCAACAATCATGCGACTCATGCTCGATCTTTCGATCTCCCGTGTTCCGAGGCTATGTCTGTACATACTAGGCTCGCCAATCTGACCTTAGTGTATTTGCGTGTGCAACGTGGCTTACACCCACTGTATGCGAACGAAGAGACGAGTGTAACCGCAATGCGGCGTACCCCGTAACGTAGAACTTTATTGGTGGTGCACACTAAGGGAGAACACAATTTTGGTATTTAATTAGGGATCATCCTATTATTGCTACCGTTGTATATCTTAATATAAGCAATCAAATAGGATGCACACACAACAAACAATATCAAAATAATGTAATGAAGTGCGATATGACATGGCCTGCGCCTTGGTCTCCATGGCGCGCCGGCGGTGCTCCGAGTCTACGGCGCCACCTTTTGCCTCCGATAACATAAAACTTACCGTAACCATGTCATATTAAAATGCCCCACTGCAAAACAAAGTTAGACGCTCTCTACTTTAACTTTTGCATGTTTTACGTGGCTGCTAGGGCTTTCGTTAAAGAACCGTTTCTTACCTACGAACATACAACCACAACAGCGATTAAATAATTGTCTCTATTACACCCTTTTCAGGGCCCTCCATTGAAAATGCTAAGCCATCTAAAGAGAGAGAAACAGACACCCGCTAGCCGCATATATGGTACAAGCCATATGTCAGTTGCGGAACCAGTCTCGCGTAAGCGTACGCGTAAGGTCGGTCCGGGCCGCTTCATCAACTCGATGCCGACAACATTAGCAAGTGCACGCGAGAGGGTAACAATTATAGAATCGATGCCCACATTCAACATGTGTTCTAACCGTACCAGCAATACTACGCATAGATCGGCTCTGATACCACTGATGGGGTTCGTAGCAGAAAACAATAATTTTTCTAACTATCGCAACACCGAAAACTAGCCAGGATCTATCTATCTAGTAATGCTGTAACGGAGAAGTTATCGGACACGTACCCTCGTAGACCGATAAGCGGGAAATACGCTCCCGCACAAGCGTTGCCGATGAAGACGTACGTAGCCGACCTCAAGGTCGCGGAGAACTTGGCGCGACGAAGAAGGAGGCGGCGCGACGACGATGCTCCGGTGCCGAGCCTGAGTGAACAGCACCTCCGAGTACTCGCACACGTACGGACCTTGACGATGACTTCCGGGCTCCCCGATCCAGCCGAGATAGCGGAAGCGAGAACTTGGGTGGAATCCCGCAGCACAACGGCGTACTGCGGTATATAGGTCTCACGTATACGCAATCCAAACGTGGGATCGCATACCCGAGAGACGGGAGGGTGGAAGTGGACAAAGGGAGAAGCCTTGGCCAACCGGGATTAAATCCTGGATTTATTGTGTATTTTCTCAATTAATCCGGCCTCCTATTTATTGGAGGAGAGGGGTTGCACCTCTCCTCCAATTGTCCATGTGGGACTAAACAAAAAGGAGGAGGGGGGGGTGGTGCGCCGGCCACCATGGGCCAGCCGCACCCCATGTGGCGGGTGGGCCCCATGGCCCAGCCGCACCACCTCCTGGGGGGAAGTCCCCTCCTTGGGCCTTTCCTCCGGGGTTTGGCCCATTTAGGTGGGCTGCCCATTTTTTCTCCTTTTTATTTAATATTAAATTAATATAAATATATATTCTATAATTAATATATTTACATTTATTTAATCTCCCGTGACTCCGAAACAATTTCCTAATCACTCCGAACTCACTTCGGTCTTCCCCGGAACACTTCCGTTCTTGCCGGAACCTTTCCGGAACCTCTTTTCTCTATACCTAAATATTCCGATGTTTCCAAAACGTTCTCCTAGCGTCGTCAAGACCTTAAGTGTGTTACCCTACGGTTCGGGAATACTCCAGACATGGCCGAGACCCTTCGCTCGCCAATGACCGTCAGGGAGCCCTGGATGACTTGACGGCCCCTGCATTCCAGAATAAATCGTCGTTGAACCGTTAACATAATATGTTCATTCCCTTTGTTCCATCGATACTACCTTTGTCCGAGATATGATCGTCAACATCCTATGTTGTGTTTTATCTCGTTACCGACAAGGTTGCTTTAACTCGTTCCGTGATATTATATCTCCAATGACCTAGTCATACGCTGCGTAGCTTTATAGATATAATCTCACCGAGTGGGCCCAGAGTATCTTTCCATCACACGGATGAACAAATCCCGCTCTTGATCACTCGCCCCGATTACTTCCTTCCAATACCCGAAAGTGTCACCTTTATTGTCACACTATATAAGATATGACGTTTGATGCGATCAAAGTATTTTCCAGAAGCAGCGACTTGATATAATCTCACGGTCTAAGGAATAAGCTATCACGTTACTTTCCTATTGCAGTGTTGAACTTAGTGATACGATCCTTTTGCAATACTTTGGTGGGTAATGTCCATCAAATTATTCTACAATAAAATGACTCCATCATCAACTGTTATGAATCAATATGATCGGGAAATCACGATCATCCATTGACTGATGGACTAGTTTATATAGAGGCTTAACTAGGGACTCTGGTAAGGGTGGGCATAAAAACCGAAGACCGAAAACCGAAACCGAAAAGACCGAGACCGAAACCGAAAAGACCGAGACCAAAAAGACCGTTAGAAATTTGGGTAGCAAATTAGAAAAGACCGAAATTAAATCAGAAATTCGGTCATCACTTATAAATAACCCGAATAGACCGAAAGACCGATTTTATTTTATTTTAGAGAATTATGTATGAAAACAACCAAATTTGTGTGCCAGCATAGTTTATGTACATCTAGTCTATAGGCCCAACTACTGAATCAAGCGTACCATCTAGTCTCTATACGCAACAAGTGAGTATACAAGCCCAGTGTAATGTAGATTCTCCCGTGCCCGAGAGACCCAGTCGATCTCTTCCCGCTTTCCTAGTACCGGGCGTCGATTCCGCTTCTTGCGCACTAGATTTTGGTCTATTTGGTCATGACCGAAGACCGAACCGAATAGACCGAAGACCGAATAACAGAAAACTGGAAAGACCGAATTTATTACGGGTATCATTTTCTAGATGACCGAAATTGTTAAAGACCGAAAAGACCGAACCGAACTAACCGAAAGACCGAACGCCCACCCTTAGACTCGGGTTTGTTTTACATACCACACGTGTATTAACAATTCCGATTAATACAGTTATAGCATGGTATAACACTAATTATAAACTTAATGAGATAATGCAATAAATCCTTATTATTTATTTGCCTCTAGGGCATATCTCCAACATGTACACCCCTGCAGGGTAAATCTTTTCGAAAATCCGTGTCCGCGGTTATGGACGACTTGGTGCCGGATTCAGAGACCATAGGTACACTTGAACGTAATGATTAAAACTTGACTCAAGAATGGAAGGTTAACTTCCTCGAGGGTGATTCGGGGAGGTGCCTTTGTAGACAGGTGCAGTGATTGATGGTGGTTGTTGATAAAGATGATCAAAAGAAAAGAGTTTACTTCTTAACCCCTTTGAAAATATTTTGATTAGTCGATGCCATGGAGTTATGTCTTTTATAAAGAAACCAGCTTTATGCAAAACAGCCGTAAAACCTTTGTAAGCCAATCATCGAGCTAGTAGCTCTAGTAATCTTGCAGAGTTCGTCGAACTCAACCTTGTTTTGTTGATTCTTTTAGAGGAGGACTTCACCAACCTTGAAGGTGGGTTCTATGTGGACGTCGACGAGTAGTCTGGGGTTCCCAGGTGGCAGCTTGGAACATCCCGGAACAGCTGGCGCTGGAAATATTTATCTGTAGGCCTCTTAGGCCATAACTTGGATCTTGTTGTTAGAACAACTTAATTCGCTTCCGCATGATGCACTGTTGGGTCTGTGACCTCTGGTTGTAATATTTGCTATCTTTCTCTATTATAAGAGTTGAACTATAATGCTTTGAGTCGTAGAGTCTGTGATGTGCCAGTTGTTCCACAAGTCTTGATCTCTCTATTATGCATTGATAGTTGTGCCTATGTTATGGCATCAATCGGGGTGTTGCGTTGCCGATGATCCATTCGAGCAACGCCTGCCAAAGGTTTTGGCCTGGGAGTGGTAACCCAGTAACCTCCGGTTGTATCGCATGACCGGTGACACACTGCATCTCTGTATAGTTCCGCGGTCGGGGTACTACAATGATAATCCAGGTAATTTTTTTAACCAATCCATAGCCATAACTCACAATAGAACCAATCCATCGATCACACATTCATGTTAGTTCTCTTGGGTGTATAAGTGGATTGTCTGACCCTTTCCATCAGATCAGTCTTCTAGAATAATGGTCAGCGCATGAAGCTTGACATGGTATCAGAGCCAAGGTCTCGAGTTCGAGTCCTGTGTGGCGCAATTTTCCTAAAATTTGCTGATGCCTCCTCCGTCCACGTTCTCTTCATGCGCCTACCTCTGAGTTTACACATGTTGGCCTCTCTCTTCCCGTCACATGTGAGGAGGGGTGTTGAGTGTATAAGTGGATTGTCTAACCCTTTCCATCAGATCGGTCTTTTGAAATAGTGGTCAGCGCATGAAGCTTGACAAGTTCTCCATCCAGGTCTGGATTTGACAATTTGCAACACTTTATTTTATAGTTTGATCATTTGCCACGACCCGTGTCACTGACAATCCCTGCACCCAGTGTCGAAGATCTTAACTGCGACAGCTGCTGGCGATCAGCCCAGGACAAGGCATATGTATGAGCTACGGGGTAAACAACATTTTCATCATCTCTAGCATAGTTAGAATTAGTTGTCATGTGACATAATCTTTTTTCACATTCAGACAATTTATGCAGCATGGATGCTAAAGTTCCTTTCGGTAACCAGAAGCTGCTAGACTGGGAGCAGCAATTTGTAGTGCATTGCAGCAGATAATATATCGTGAATGTAACTAGATCTAAGAATTTGTTCGATCTGGTGAGTCCACTAAGCTTTGTGTGCTAAATAGTCTTGTTTTCCTTCTTGGATTGCACATATTATTTAGCCTTCGTGTGGTAAAAGGCGATGAATGGAGTCGGTTAATTACGTAAAGGTTGAGTAAATGCTGTCATGTAGATACTTGTATTCCTCAGTTTTTTTTTTTATTTTTAGGGAAGGATCCGTATCAAATACAAGACAGCACCCACACTTACAAACAAGGACCACAAAGACACAGAAAATACAACGAGGCCCCTGAAAAAGTGCAAGAACCACCTCCTGCAGTCGAAGAAAGCACGAACAGATCCTTCATCCGCTCCCAACCCTCCTAGCCGTCGCTGGAGATGCCGTACCTCGAACCGCCGGGAAGAAGCCACCGCCACGCTTTGTAGACGGCCGCAGAAGCTGTCCGCCGCAGGCGACGGAACCTAGCCTCGATGAACGAGCTCGACCACAGCACGCTTTGTATTCCTCAGTTTCTATTCAAGAAATAATACTATGGTTAGAGTTGTCATCATGAATGGTTGGAAGCACGTAAAGTATGAAAAGCTATCATCAATATAGTAAAAAAATCATCAACAATATATTTAAAAAGACAGTTTCAGTTTGGTATGCAAGTCTATGCACCATCTTACACTGAATTTTCTCCTGCCGATCTGACCAATGATATCTATATCTATATCTATATCTATACCACTATATAGTACACGAGTTTTTGAATTTGGATTGACCACTCAGCTCCACAACCTTCCCGCCGGTGCACACTGGAGCAATCCAAGCCGTTGATTTGCCTCTTAAAGTTTCTATGTCCGTTCATCAGACCAAAACTCAATTGATCTAACGGCCGGGAGCGCTTGGATTCGCCACCCATTCCCGCGCTCGTGGAATCCCGCTGGTGATTGTTGGATGCTTCGGGATAGGTCCAGTGCGCATGCAAAAAAAGCTGCACCTTCTGTCATTTGGTAGCCACTGGTTTGTGGTCCCATGCATGTGGCATACGTTCATTCAAAATCTTAATTTTGTTGTTATCGCTTCATAGTTTTTTTGAAACGGAGGCAAAAAATTTGCCTCGTGGATTTATTAAGCAGAGGATAATTACCCAGTTAATTAACGGGAAACCGGGCGAAAACCGTTACAACAAACACAAACCGAGCACTCTCAAAAAACTGCACAACCGCCTCGACACACCAACACGTGCATGTAACACACAACACCTCATAAACCTTCGGCATATGGATCAACTCCTCACAAAGTAACCCACTGAAAACACAAGTAAAAGCACGAGCGAGCCGCTGGCGCCTTTCCTACGGCGCGACCCTTCTTGGCTTTGGATCTGAGTGACTTCTCCTTCGAAATGCCGAGCCGAGGGCAGTCATTTATCTTCTTGTTTTTCCCCTTGATTGTTGACCCTGTTAGGAGGCAATCATTTTCCCTTCCACATCCAGGAATAGCAACCTCCACATTGGTGAGCAGCCTGCAAAGCTCCTTTGCGAAGAGAACATCGGCATCAAGCACTGGCGGGGTTGGAACGGGTGCCGAAACAACATCTGATTGCTCAGGCGAGCTCAAGGTCATCCGCGAGTCCACCTTCATATCCTCCACAGGTTGAGGCAAAGCACGGCTTGTGCACAACGCCTCAAGATCTGGCATGGTCTGCAACACAGGAGACAAATGGTTCTTCATCGGCCAGATCTGGAGACAAATGGTAAAATATATATATATATATATATATATATATATATATATATATATACCATAAAGGTTACTCGCTTCATAGTAGTATTGAAGCAAACTACGGCCATTAATGTGAGCATTTTACCAAGTCTGATAGTTAGCCTATATACGGAATCATCCATCCATCTACTCAGTTATTGTATAATCGAGTTGTTCAAGTCGTCTTACCTAACAAATGATTATTCAGACACCATCTAGAAAACTTCCTTAAAAAGAGGAGAGAACAGGAGATTAATCAGTCCACATATCAAAAATATATAGTCTCTACCACTTTTGATCGTTACTCTTAGTGTCAATAGTTAAGTAAAATAATGTAAAATTATAATAATACTAGTTGAATGCCCGTGCGTTGCTACAGCCTTCAAATTACTTTGTTCACCGCTATCGTGCTTAGTCACCTCATTCAACATCGTCGTCATTATACCAACTCCAACAACATTACTCATCACTGTGCGCCGATGTGCCAAAAAATTGTGCTTGTCCCATTTAATACAATAGCTAAATATTCATGCATTGCTATGCAGTAAGAAAATATATTGATCAAATAATCATTTTGTTTTGTGGGTACACATCATGAGATTTAATATTTTGCCCAGTATAATAAATGGTATGTGGTTACATCTTTCAAACGCTTCTCTCCTGGCTACAACTGTCATCGTGTATCTCTCGACTCCCTTCTCTAGGAGCTTGGCTCGTTGTTCCAAGTATGGAAGACGAAACTCTTCCTGATTCAGTTTTCCTTCTTTGCTTCCGTCCGGCTATGCATCAGTCACATCAGCGAGGCATTCACCCCGCCAGGCTCAAATATACATAACTACACTTGTGAAAAGTTCAACAAATATTGACACCATGGTGATCTTCCCAGTTGTCCTTGAGCTGCTTCGTCTGTCTCTCTCTCCCTTGAAGCAAGGAAGAGACCCCCTATTCAGTTGCGGAATAACGACCCACTATCCCTCACCTAATGTGGAATGCCGATTCAAAATGGCTATAATACTTCCTCCAATATGTATAGTGAGATATTAAATAAACTGCTTGCAGGACAGTTTCTAATTTAAGAAGAAAAAATTATCTATGTAAAACTAACTAAAATGTGGAATATTGAACTGAAAAGCCATGTCATTCTGAACAGAAATAGTAAAAGTGTGCATTTCTTTGCACATAAATAAAAAATTGCAATATATTGCTTCTATAAAGCAAACAACGGTTTTGTAGATGTCGATAATTAGCAACACACATGGCTTTGTGGAGGTACAAATATCCATATTTTATTCTTTTTACAGTACATAAAAAAATTGGTTTTCGTTTTTGAAATCTAGTAACAAGGCTGGTTATTACTTTACACGATAGTTACTAATGCACGTCAAAAAAAAAAGTTACTAATGCTCTAGCCTAAGCAATGCAAATCTGCTATGTGTGATATACATAAGGAACCAGAAACACACATTTGAGGTAAACAACACAAAAGGATCAATCTTAGGATCCAATGACGTCTAGCTCAAATTCGGCTTTGACAACCTGGAGCCCAGTTCATCCTAACAATAAATTTTCCATTGGATCCGGCCAACCGAAATAACACCAATGTGATAAAATTCGGAAGTTGATCTCCCCAACAGCAGGGGGATCAATGAGGTGGTGAGAAATTCTTGATTAACTACCATGAATCTGTACAACTTAACGCAAAGGAGTGATTACCTTGATAGCTCATATGCTCGGTGTAACCAGTGATGTTTTCAGTGAAATCGCCATATAAAGTCTATGTGAGAAACAGGGACATTGAGTATGCACAATCTTCAGAATCAAGGCTGAGCGCAAAACAGACTGGTTCAATTGGCAAAGTATTAGAAATTGCCAGGAACTGCCAAGTATGAATAATTCATACATCGTCCAGCTGAAAACAGCTTACCGCAGCGGACTAATATTCAGATAAGGCATAAAATGTGATATGGTGTGACGTGCGTGCCAGAGGACGGGGCACATCCTTTTCTAAGATACAAAGAAGTAAAAAAGATGTGAAGAGCTATGAATCTAAAGGATATACAATTATCCATATTGTGACCAACATAGAGACGTGGTGCATGTGATACTCGCTAAATAACCAGAAGCTCGATAGTGTCTCTATACTATGGTGATGGAAGAATTACAGGAACAAGATAGAAGTGGAGATGTCCAGGGCTGTCCGCGGTTGTGCCGCTGCAGCGAGTTGCTCAGCTCCATGCCTGCAAAAAAAGTAGATAGAAAAGCAACAATCAATTTATTGAATCTACAATATGGATATGGATATATGTAACCAATAAGACTACAGAAATACACTATGATCAATCAGCCAAAATAGCAGTGCTACACCAAGATCCCTAAACACCATTTCAACAAACTAATCACGTTAGCTAATTATCGAAATTGTCAGGGTTCCCATGCAAATAAATATGATAATTCCTGCCTCATGAATCATGATCCGCAAATTTCTCATAACCTTTCTGTACCGTATGAACAACATATTCCTGCCCAATTTAAACACAACCCTACCCAATTTGCAAAAACCAATGTCCTGAGAACCCCACCGATGGGCTTCAAACAATTCAACCAAAGAAAATTGCACCATCCATCATCTATGAGCACAAAGCAATCACATACTCCTTTACTTTGGGAATCAATAATGGTAACTCAGTGATGGGTGCTCCTCGTTTTTAGAGACGTCCAGAGAAAAATGACCTTTAGAGAGCGAATTTGACAAGAAGAAATGCATTAAGCAAGAAACATCAGATTTATACCTTTTTATTCTGGATCCTCATAGTTCTTCGGGTCCTTAAAGACCTCGACGATGTCGCTGTCCCTTTGCACGACCTTAGATCCGCATCCTCTCATGCAGATACTTGCCGTAGCTCTCTCTCTCCCATGCCGCGCCGCCGTTCCCCGTCGCCCGCTAAGAATGGCGATGGTTTAGCGGCAACACTCTGTAGAAATGGACGTACGCTCTCGGCTCTCGGCTCTGTATTGTACTGAACATTCAGATACTGAACAAAGATGCTTAAACCGAAAGTCTGAAACATACTTCAGTGCGTACTTCACCAGAATAGAGCGAACTCTAAACGACCGCTAATGATTCCTTCATACTACTCTGACCAGAATAGACCGCTAATGAAGAACCTCTGCCTTATCACAAACTTACAGTTGTGCCAATGACATGTCGCCATTCTTAGTGACCTGAGAAGCTATGTAAAAGAAGACTTCAGAATCATTCAGGTACAGAACTACAGAAGGTACCAGTGTCAAGTTCCGGTCTTCCAAAAGAGCTCTGGCTGCCAAAGCTCCATGCCACATAACCGTTTTTTCGGGAGCTTTGAATGCAGTTGTGACAGCATGCCCGTCACTATCAAGTTCTTGTACACGAATGGGATTTAGATCCGTGAGTGCAGCGACAAGCAGGCTCCTTCCTTTAGAGCTGTCTAAAACATCAAACGAAGAGTATCTAGAGTTCTGTCTCGAAGATGGATCAACCTGAAGAAAATGCTCTATCGGTAAACAAAAATAATCCGGTGCAGAGAGTGGAGAAAGGAAAGATCACGTCGCCATTAACGAAAATGCAATATATACTCGGCGATACAGAGAAACATATGTCACCAACAGATTGGGGCAGGTCGTTCGCAGTTTCGCACACAAAGCTTTGACTGATGTCATCTCGGAGTAGAGCACACATGAAGTTCTACTGCTGAGGAGGAGAGACTTACGGGTGTTAATTTGAAGTTGGTACGAACAACCGCCATGTTGGGGTCTCGCGGTGGTCACCGAGCTCGTTCACCTCCGGTCGCCCCTGACCTACCACTGTCGCTGCTTCCAGATCTTGCCGCCGCCCCTTCCTCCAAGCTCCCAGTCTACGGAGGGATGGAAGGAGGTAGCACGCCGTCTTATTTAGTCAACCACCCGTTGTTCCACCGCTGCCGTCCCCGTCCCCGCCGCTGCCCCCATCCACCGAAGACTGATCCAGAACAAAAAGAAGTAACGGGAAAGGGAAGATCAAGCGGGGAGGTCGGATCCGGTCCTCCATGCCCATATCTCGAGCTGCGCCTCCGTTTCTCTTGCTCTCGATCTAGGGAGGGCGTCGGGCCTCCATTGCCTGAGACGTGCGAAGGAGAACTGGGACAGTCGAGGGGAAGGCGGTGCGGCCGGATCCGGCGGCCGTGTATGGAGCGCGACGAAGGATGGGGCGCGAGCGCAATGAAGGATGGGCGGAACGCGTTGGAGTGCGACGAAGGATGCTGCGTGTGCGTGGGCGTGGTAACTGCGACTCTCCGTGCAAGGAAGCCGCCGCCGGGATTGGAGACAATAGACTGCGGGTTGATTTTCATATTCCATAAGGGGGTTTGTGTAAAACGACCGCGACGTACGACGAGGAAGGTTTCGTCGGTCCGGCAGGAGACAGGACACTCCATACTTTTATAGTAGAGATAAAAACCGTGGTTCTTTTATGGTATATATATATTATTTGTCATGACAACATTGCAATTCTTTTCGTAAAAAAACATTGCAATTCTACAAGATTAATTTTATCACATGCCTCCTAAGACAAATTGCACCCAACCATCGCAAATTAAAATTACTTGTTCCTTGCATGAAGTTCTCATTAAAGATTAGACTATCAATGAGGATAAGACATCAGGTTCTTGTACACCGTTGTTCTGATGGAAACCATTTTATGTGGCATAGATTATTGACGATGGAGACATTGTTTTAACGTATGATGGAAACGTTTTTCCAACAGGTGAAAACTTTTTTATGTCATGGAATATTCTGCGCGATGGTAAAAAAAACTTTAATTATATATTAACATGTGACTGAAATATTTTTAGACACCACAAAAATGGTCACTACTCTTTCTGGGTCGTGTCATGCGTCATTTGATATGATGGTAGCTTGATGTAATTTTTGGGAAGCAGAGGAAAAGAATGGACGAAACTTACACATACCGACAAAGGGAGGCTCAAATAGATGTTCATTGAGACGCATATGTGTATTGTCTTCTTCACGACAAATACAAAAACGAAATTGCAACGGTCGACAATCATGTGAAAGTAGATTTATTCAGAGCCGTTCCTACTTCTAAATACCTGAGAAATATTTATTTGTAAATCGACCAAGTATTGTAGCCAGCTTCTGGGTTCTGCAGCGGGTAAGATATTTTCGTGTGAAAAAAACACGTATTGACGTGCAAAGCACGTGCATTTTACTAGTTACTAAATGTACAAATTGATCTTTTTCTGCCATTCTTAATGTAGACCAGCTACGACTACAAACATATATAGTGGAAAATGGCCCCCTTGTCAGACACGGCGATTTGGCTCATGGGTGTATCTGCACCCATTATGTATTTATTTTTTAGTTTTTTTTCAGAATGTCAAAAAATTCCGGAAACAAATCCGGGAGTACATTACAACATGATGTGTTGGCACAAAAAAAAGGCAGGGTGAAAAAACTTTTTTTGTGATCTGTACAAAAAAGAGAAAAATCTGACGTGTATATATACGTTTCGGTGTGTCCGGATTTGTCTTTTTTTGCACAGGTTGCAAAAAAAACTTTTTTCTTCACGTAACTTTTTGTGTCAACATGAAATGTCATGAACTGCATGCAAAAAAAAAATTGGAATATTTTGACATTTCGAAAAATGTTTTCCGGGTAGTGGGTGCATCGGCACCCACTACCCGTATTGAATATCCGCCCCTTGTCGCACTGCATAATAACAAATCCGTGCATGTTCACTTCTCTCTACTTTATATTTTCTCTCATTTCTTCATTTAAGTATAAGTTTTAGTTTCATTTGCCGAAGGTAGCCGCAAGTTACACTTACAGTTCCTCACTTAGTGATATATAGGTCATCTGGGAGGAAATAATGCGGATTAAATGGAATAATTCCACATGGGAGATTGTTGACGACCAATTTTGGCTTAAAAAGAGGTGCCACCAAGATGAGCTCAGATGAAAATATAATATGAACGAAAGTTGTGCGTATCATCGAGACAACCAATTTTGGTTTTTGGATCATCTCAATCCGAGGTCATATGCAACTTGTGAATCCAAAATATTGTGGACACATAACCATAGACATGCTCTGTCCTCGGGCGAGCAGACAGGGGTGCTGAGCATAGGCGGGTCGCCCTACCATAGACACCCTCTGCCCTCGGGTGAGCGCAATTTGGAAAGGCTAAAAACGAGTCAAAATGCTCCCGACTGAATTTAAAAGGTCCAAATGAAGTCAAATGGAAAAACGCATAACATAAAAGTTCTTCGTCTTTTCGAGGCGAACAACTTCTCTTTTTACAAGATTTCGATCCGGAATCGTTTACTGCCTCAAAAACGTCCCGTAAGATGCAGACCGAACAGTTTTGAAAGGTTCGGTCCAGTCCATCCGAATTCGACCCAGATTAAGGTTTTGGACGTGAATCCAAGCCTTTTCTTTCACAGGAAGTCCAGCCACCTCTTATATACATGAGGGGTGACAGCCGATTGATCCAACACCAATCGAACAAACACATCTACTACTTTTTCATGTTCATCTACTTTTTATCCCTCTCCCTTGTATCTTTCTTCTCGTTCTTCCATATTGGAGGCTGCGAATCAACGAGACTCTAGGGGCGGTCAAGCCGACCTAGGGCAACCCATAGCCGCCGCGAGCCCTGATGGGGTCCCTCCCGGGCGAGCGGGCTTTCGGGTCTACAAAAGCGCCCGCCGGATTGTCTTGCGTATCGCGCTTCCGGCGAGCCTCCCGCGGAGTGAGTTGCGGAGCATCTCCCTCGGCGCCGCGGGTACACGTGACGTGTTCGTGTGTCTACACACTTTTTGGCGACTCCGCTGGGGACGAAGCGAACGGTTTCCAGCCCGTTCTTCCTACAAGGAGCGCATCAAGAAACTGCAATCTACATCGGTAACATGAATTCACGATCTCCTCGTGTAGATACAAATTACTCTTATGTTGACGTTAGTAGATCTTTTGATATGAGTGTTGTATCGGTTAACCCTAGTTTACACTATGCGCAAAAGCCGATGCAACATAATCTCTATGCTTCAAATCCTTATAATATTAGCAACCTGCAACATATATATTCGAATTCTCATGCATCGGCTGCCCCATATCTTAGGCCGATGAGTAACGTGGGTTATTCGATAGATCAGTATGAGACACCTCACGGGCAAGAGGATGTCTCACGGTTTTATCCATCGGCTGCCGACTCGCAATATGCGGGGTCATCACCAGACAGGCTGATGGATGGGGGAATCGGCTATGCTGGTACCAGCGACTTGGCTGGTTAGTCCCAACCGACATATACTGCGCCTTATTTATTACTCAATCGGCACCTTATGTTACTAACGTTTCAGCTTCATGTGGAACTAGTGAGTGATGCATGTAAAATGCATACGTGAATTTTGTATTATATTACTTATATTTCAATCGTATTTGCATCATATAAGGGTTATATCATTGATTTATATTGATTTGGGGAATATTTCATAGTTTACCTATTTTTCTGGAATTAACCCTGCACAGGCAGAAAACCCTATTTTCTATATTTTGATGTTTCAGGGACCCAAACGACGTCCAAATGACCTAAAATTTACGAGCATCAGTTTTTGGAAGGAAAAGCGTGGGAGCGAAGGAAGCGAACAAACGGAGCCCCGAGGGCCAGAAGAGGGGGCCCACGCGGCCAGATTACTTGGCCGCGTGGGACCCACCATCTTGGGCCTCGTGGCTCCGTTGCCGTCGATCTTTTTTCCCGAGCCTCGTCTTGACCTAAAAACGACTATAAAAATAGTCCCCGACGCTCTTCGGAAGGAGCGCCGCAGAAACACAGAAACCACGAAACAGAGACCTGGAGTTGCAGATTGGAGGGGGAAAACTCCGGCGGGGCGCTGCCGGCGTGGTCTCCATCTTCTCCAACGACTTCTCCACCGTCTCCATGATGAAGAGGGAGTAGTCCACCCCTGGACTATGGGTTTGTGGAAGTAACTTATGTATCTCTCCTCTCTTGAGCTTCACTAATTAGTACCGTATGAGCTGCTGAACATGATTACGGTCATCTATGTAATACCTTTGTGGTGGATCTTTTTATGAGTTAATATATGTTTGAGATTGCAATAGTTTTGTTTCAGTTATGAAAGTAGATGCATATTATGTACCCCGTTCTTGTTTACTTGTTTGATCAAGCATGTGTATGAGAGCGTGTGAGGGGGAACGTGTGCATTAGTTGGAGTAACGGGGGTGGCTAGTGCGGTGAACGTGAGAGAAAGTTCCGCGATCCACTTGGGTTTTACCTTACTTTGTTGCCTCACTAGGGATAAAGAAAAATACCTTGCTACCGGAGATGTGGGTGTGACCATTGCCACTACTCCATGACTAGATCTAGCATGTTCTTATTTTAACTTCATGTCATGATACTTAATGCTATGCTCTGATTTATCTTAATTACTAAGGTGTTATGATTTAGTTCGCATCTTGGTGGAGTATAAGAGAGATTAATAAACAAAAGATCTCTATGTTAGGACGTGATGCCCATATAATTAGTAACTTGTCATGAAACCTTTTTGTTGCAATCTCATATGTCAATTCTAGTGTTCCATTGTCTACCACTTTATTAAAGAGAGAGTGCATTTGTGAAACCATGAACCCGGTCCATTTTTAATCATAAGAAACACCTTTCCAACAACTTTTATCCACTTTACATTTTCTGCCATTTAAAAATCCGAAAATACAAAAACACTTTTACATCTTGCATTCACAATACAAAACCCAAAAATATCATCCATCATTGTTTCCACCATCCTTGCATATTTATTTATCATCATTGCATATTTATTTACTGTTTTGCATTCATTTTATTTTGATATCATTCTCACACCTTGTGCTTGACAACCACTTGGTGAGGTTGAGGGCACAAAACAATTTACTTTGTTTTGTAGGTTTTCAAGAGAAGGATAAGAAGATAAATCTTTCACTACTGATTCCCCGAGAGTTCGATATTAAACCCTCGAGTCACCCCTCGTGGGGAAAACCGTCTTTCCTATACTATACACTCTGCACTTGGAGTCTCAACCTAACCCATATTCTTTTGACGCAGGTAACTACGTCAAGGGCCATCAAGACAGTTTTCTGGCGCCGTTGCCGGGGAATCATTGCTGTAAAGGTTTATCCAAGGGTATCTCACAACAAAGTCAACTTCATCACCAACTTGTGCAAACACCTAAGCTTGGGGAGGTTGCACCTACGTGAGCATCATCTTATCCATCTTTACCTTCAAAGCATTTTATTTTGTTTTGTTATTGTCTTGCATATCATATTTATATTTCGGTTTGCATTTTTATTTTCAGTTTTGCATAAAAAATTAAAAAACACATAAAAACTTGCAAAAATGGGAGAAAGAACTAAGTTGTGTGATTACACAAACACTCCAAATGATCAATTTATTGCTAGGCCCATTGCCACACCTGAGATAAATGCTGATAGTTATGAAGTAAGTCCTAGTTTGTTGAACTTGATAACTAGGGAACAATTTGGCGGTAGTGCTATGGAGGATGCCTCTATGCATCTTCATGATTTTGTTGAAATATGTGACATGCAAAAGTTTAAAAATGTGGAAAGTGATATTCTAAAACTGAAGTTATTTCCTTTCTCACTTAGAGGAAAAGCTAAAGAGTGGTTGCATTCATTACCTACTGGTAGCATTAATTCTTGGGATGATCTAAAAGAAGCTTTCATTAAGAAATATTATCCTCCTGTTAAAATTTTGCAAAATAGAAACAATATTCTTTCTTTTAGGCAAAATGAAAATGAACATGTTGCCATGGCTTGGGATAGGATAAAACTTATGCTTAGAACTTGTCCATCACATGGGGTCAATGAATGGACCATATTACACTCTTTTTACAATGGTCTAAATTACATGTCTAGAAATATTCTTGATTCCGCTGCTGGAGGGGCTTTTATGGGAAAAACTATAGTAGAAGCTAAGAACATATTGGAAAGTATTTTGCAAAACTATAGTCAATGGCATACTGATAGAGCACCTAATCCATCTAAGAAAGTAAACTCCATAGAAGAAACAAATGATTTGTCATCTAAATGGACACTATTCTTGCTTTCATTAATAAACAAAATATTGAAAATGTGCCTTTGCAAGAACTAGTTGGTAATAATCCTGAAAATGTTGATGTTAACTTCATTAGGAACTATGGTAATAATGGGTATGGTAACAACAATTATAATTCCTATAATAAAGCCCCATATGTTCCCAACAACCGTCCTTCTATTCCATATCCTAATGCTAGTGATAATAATTGGAAGCCTATGCCACCACGTAATGATAATTTTGAGGCTAATAAAATTCTTATGGAACAAGTTGCTAGTCATAATACCATGATACAAGAGTTGAATAAGTCTGTTGCTTCTATTAGTTCTGATATTAAAGGCTTACAACTCCAAACTGCAGGACTAGACAAAGCCTTGTCAAAACTAGCTGATAACCAAGCCACTTTATTGAGTATGTCTGCAGGGAAACCACAAGCACCACCTATGGTTGGAATGAATTCTATTAATATTGCTGAAAATGTTCCTCTTACTTTGGAGGAAACTCTTAATGAATTATTGAACTATCCTGAATATTTGTTGCCATTTATGTCTCAACTTGTTGGATTAAAAGAAGAAGTTAACGAAACTGAATATGATGAATCTCTTCTGTTAATTGAGTTAGAGAAAAAAGTTGAGAAGTTAAAATGCTTAGTGAAGTCAAGGAACCATTGCTTGACTTAGAGAATTGTAGCTTGCATGAATTAATATCTATCTTACAAAAATTTGCAAGTGATCCTTCCATTAATGTTAACCAAGCAGGTTTTGGTTCTTATATTGCTAATCATGTTTTAAAAGAAAAGATTGCTAGGTACAACCAAGAAGCTATGATACCACCTAAGCTTGGGGATATATGGATTCCCAAAGTACTAGTAACCATTGGAAAAGAGACACACCATGCTATATTAGATCTAGGATCTAGTGTCTCTGTTTTATCTAAAGAATTATATGAAGTTCTTGAATTAAAGAATCTTGAAAAATGCTCTATTGAACTTGCACTTGCTGATGATTCCATTAAACATGCTTTAGGAAAAGTAAGTGATGTTATGGTAGAGTTGCATATGACATTTGTACCTGTTGATTTTCTAATCATGGATATGGGGAATAAAACCTCTAGTCCAATTATTCTTGGAAGACCTTTTCTTCGTACCACAGGTGCTATCATTGATTCAAAAGAAGGGAATGTGAAGTTTCAGTTTCCACACAAGAAGTGCATGGAACACTTCCCAAGGAAGAGGGACACATCAAAGTTCAAGCTCCCTCATGAGCTTCGTCCACAATAAATATCAAGTAAGAAGCCTAGCTACATGGCTATAAAGAAAGCGCTTTACGGGAGGCAACCCGGTTGTTTTTATTTTTGATTTTCTTTGTGTCCTCTTGCTGTAACAAGAGACTTAGTTTTTAGTTTTGTTTCTGGAATTTTTAATAAAGTGCCAAGTTTTACCTATTTTGGTTTGAAAAAGTTGCTATTTGCATTCGGAGATTTTATTCCAGCACGAATCTGTGCACGGTATGATTTTTAATTCCTATTCTGTAACTCCGAATGAGCTGATATTTGAACTGTAGTTGCAACTTTTCATCCTCTGTAAGCATGAATTTTTCAGAATTTTTCGACATATTTAAGTAGGGTAGAAAAATACGTTTTGCTGCTGCTGTTTTTCTGGACAGATTCTGTCCCATTTTGTTTGATGCATTCTTTGAACTTTTAACTTGAATCTTTTTGATCCAATTGAGTTTATAAGTAGGCATACAACATTATACACTTTCTGGACATTCATATGAATTTTTGTTTAAGGATTTTATGCAGCAAGAATTCGTTTGTCTATCACTACTAATGTCACCCCACAGAAAAGAAATGGGAGAAACGGTGTTTTGAAGTTTTTTCACAGGGATTAGAGGAGATGCACCAAGAGCTATCCAAGGATGGTGAAGACCATAAGCTTGGGGATGTGAAGACAACCCCACTGGACCAACACACTCTCGGTTTGCACACGTCTAACTTCTGTTTTTCGATCAATGCACTTTATCGCATAAACTTGGAGCGTCTTTTATTTGCTTTTTATTTCGGTTTGATTTTTGTTTGTCTTGAGACCACCACTATCATTTATATATGAGAGAGCTACTGGAAATTTGGGTTGAATTAAGTTGGATGCTATTAAAAAGATTGGGAAAGGGATGTTTGAGTTGATTCAAAAAGATACATATAGTTGCATGATTCATATGCTTTTAATGAATATTAATTTGCAAGTGTTTTATCAAGAGCTATCTTTTATTCATGTTTTGATGCTGAATGTTACTTTACTTTGTTTAACATGGATTGGTTAGTTCTATGGACACTTATGCATGCATTTAGACGGTCAACTTTCTCCCTCTTGCTAGCCCAAAAATTCCAACAAGTAAAAACTTGTTTTCCAACACCTTCAACCAAAGTTTTTCCAGTGAGTCCACCATATCTACCTATTAGCTTTATGCTATTCCGAGTATGTTTATCATGTTATTTTGTATTATCTATACTTCTGAATTAAAATGCTTATGTTATTGATTGTTATGGGAAAAGTTGGTTAAAGAGCTCTCACGAACTTGATGCACACCTTACTTTTATTGCACTTAATAAACATGACCCATTGTGATTAAAATTATGAAGTTGTGAGCTTGACAAGAGTCTTGGTTGGGAGTTAGCTCATATGTGCTGTCACATGGCAAGCTTTCAACGTGCTCTTTATATTTGTTGATATCATGTACTTTTGTTTATGGATGCTTATCATGGTGCCAAATAAATGTGGAAACTTAGTGAGTTTAATGAGTTTGTATAAATGGCTAGAGAGACGCCTGGGCCGCTAATCTAAGCCATGCATCATTCATGGTGGAAATTTACTTACATGCTATGGTGAACCTTCAGTGATGCACCCCACAATAAAAAGCTATACCAATAGTAAATAAAAAGGGTGTGGAGATTGTTCATTTTGTTTGTTTGTCTTGTCATTTTGACATGGGCTTGTTCCATGTCCTGGGACAAGAGGTACCCCAGTTGACGCTCTTGATGACGCTATTATATTACTTACAATGACCTTAACTTGAACTTGCTTTTGTGTCCCAAGTTGAGTAACACCGTGGTGTAGGTACTCGTATTCACGGGGCATGAGACATTCAACCCATACTTTGTCAAGCATACTACTCATATTTGCTTTCACTTTAAACTTTAACCATTCAAGATGCTATGATAGGGGTAATGAGAGCTTGACACCAATGAATACCACATTGCAAACATTAACTTAAGTAGAAGCATTTGGAAGTTAGATGAAACTTATTCATGTTTTACCTCTACTCATTTATATATCTTTCCAAAGTGTCCACCTTTTATATTCAGATTTACAAGAATACTCTATGACCATTATAGGATGTTTTTTATGCATACATTTGGTCCATAGTACTTTCTTCTATGTTACACTTTGTGAATTATCATTGAACATCCTTACATTGAATATTTGATATCACTTCATAATCTATCTTGTATATTGCTACTCCTTTGAAGAATGAATCATTTGACTCTATGTAGCAATAGTAATCATCTTTGATATCCTTTGATAGTATTAAATTGCAAAGTCCATGTTAGTTTTATCACCTTCATACTCGAGGACGAGTATAGGTTAAGCTTGGGGATGTTGATGCATGTAAAATGCATACATGAACTTTGCATTATATTACTTATATTTCAATCATATTTGCATCATATAAGGGTTATATCATTGTTTTATATTGATTTTGGGAATATTTCATGTTTCCCTATTTTTCTGGAATTAACCCTGCACAGGCAGAAAACCCTATTTTCTATATTTTGATGTTTCAGGGACCCAAACGACGTCCAAATGACCTAAAATTTACGAGCATCAGTTTTTGGAAGGAAAAGCGTGGGAGCGAAGGAAGCGAACAAACGGAGGCCCGAGGGCCAGAAGAGGGGGCCCACGCGGCCAGATTCCTTGGCCGCGTGGGACCCACCATCTGGGCCTCGTGGCTCCGTTGCCGTCGATCTTTTTTCCCGAGCCTCCGTCTTGACCTAAAAACGACTATAAAAATAGTCCCCGACGCCTTCGGAAAGGAGCGCCGCAGAAACACAGAAACCACGAAACAGAGACCTGGAGTTGCAGATTGGAGGGGGAAAACTCCGGCGGGGCGCTGCCGGCGTGGTCTCCATCTTCTCCAACGACTTCTCCACCGTCTCCATGATGAAGAGGGAGTAGTCCACCCTGGACTATGGGTTTGTGGAAGTAACTTATGTATCTCTCCTCTCTTGAGCTTCACTAATTAGTACCGTATGAGCTGCTGAACATGATTACGGTCATCTATGTAATACCTTTGTGGTGGATCTTTTTATGAGTTAATATATGTTTGAGATTGCAATAGTTTTGTTTCAGTTATGAAAGTAGATGCATATTATGTACCCCGTTCTTGTTTACTTGTTTGATCAAGCATGTGTATGAGAGCGTGTGAGGGGGAACGTGTGCATTAGTTGGAGTAACGGGGGGTGGCTAGTGCGGTGAACGTGAGAGAAAGTTCCGCGATCCACTTGGGTTTTACCTTACTTTGTTGCCTCACTAGGGATAAAGAAAAATACCTTGCTACCGGAGATGTGGGTGTGACCATTGCCACTACTCCATGACTAGATCTAGCATGTTCTTATTTTAACTTCATGTCATGATACTTAATGCTATGCTCTGATTTATCTTAATTACTAAGGTGTTATGATTTAGTTCGCATCTTGGTGGAGTATAAGAGAGATTAATAAACAAAAATCTCTATGTTAGGACGTGATGCCCATATAATTAGTAACTTGTCATGAAACCTTTTTGTTGCAATCTCATATGTCAATTCTAGTGTTCCATTGTCTACCACTTTATTAAAGAGAGAGTGCATTTGTGAAACCATGAACCCCGGTCCATTTTTAATCATAAGAAACACCTTTCCAACAACTTTTATCCACTTTACATTTTCTGCCATTTAAAAATCCAAAAATAAAAAACACTTTTACATCTTGCATTCACAATACAAAACCCAAAAATATCATCCATCATTGTTTCCACCATCCTTGCATATTTATTTATCATCATTGCATATTTATTTACTGTTTTGCATTCATTATATTTTCATATCATTCTCACACCTTGTGCTTGAAAACCACTTGATGAAGGGGGAGTAGTCCACCCCCTGGACTTTGGGTTTGTGGTGGTAACTTGATCTAATCTCTCTATGTATGATCATTGTTGGAGTCCATATGATGTGTTTTGCATAAGTATGGATCTATCTATGTAATTCTTATGGTGGATATTGTGGTATGAGATGATTTGTTATACATTTACCATTGTGTTGAAGCTTTTATGATTTGTCATACTTTTGAGATATTCTATGATACATGTGATGGTTTGATTTATGCATATGTCTTGTTTATCCTTATCATGAGGTGATTGACACCACCAAGTGTGGATAGATGAGAGAGATGTGGTCATGCACACGAAATATGAAGCATTGCACTAGTGTTTAGAATATTGTCCATTATGAAGTATGATGTATGTAGGTACGGGATGGCCGATGTGACAACGGCATATGTATTGAGTGACATGTGAAATACAGCCCAACATCCTTTATCTGGGGGTAAAAAGGAAGAGTATGATGTGGGAGTGAGAGAAACCACGCTAGCCTTACGAGGGTGACCTAGCAACACAAATGAGTACTTTTTTCAACTATGTGTTTTAGGACATATAGCCGTCATAAAAGCTACCATTAAAACATGACAATTGTGTGTACTTTATCTATAACATGATAATCACCGTAGATGAGAGAGAGAGGATTAAGTGAACCCATGAACCCATGTCCATTGTTCCTATAAGATAAAACCTTTGTCTTGTCCTCTTGCATTGAAGAGGATTGGGACATTTTTACATTCTTGTTTTGTTACATTAAACTTCCATCCATTAAATCAACCATCTTGTTCCTTAAACTTGTTTAGTGCATAATCAACTAAAACTTGTGACACTTTAGTTGTAGGGAATAGTTAACTTTTCCTTCTTGCTCCTGCGGATCGATACCCTACTTCCACATTGAGAGGTGCTACAGTGATCCCCTGCTCTTGAGGGTTATCACTGACGCATATGAATTTGATGATTGGAAGGAAAAACGTGTAGCATATTTCAAAGGGCCAATGCCATTTACGTGGAATACGAAAGAAATCCACATGATCCTGCTGCAATACAAGCTTATGAGGCGTATAAGAAGGAACGTGAAGAGGAGCGTGAACAATTCAAGATCAATTTTTATTCTTCACAGTCACAAAGTTTCGGCAATGCACCGCCGAAAGAAACAAAAAGTATTGGGGGGTAATCATGCCCTACAGAGGATAGCACCGAAGAATTCACTACGACGACTCTTGAGGAATTACCGACCGAGTATCGACAAGCTTATGAAGAACTCAGGAGGAATCGTACAAAAGAATTGGAGGCAGGAAGGAAAAAATAGGCGGAAGAAGATTTAAAGGCATTTGAGAATGATCTTCAAGACTTTATCAAGTCCACTCCTCCAAGCGATAACCAAGCTGAAACGGTGCTAAAGCAAGAAGAAGAAGCTTTGCAAATTGATGGAAGCCATGGAGAAAAGATGAATGATTCAGAAAGTATGGTTACTTCGGTTGTTGAAGCCGAATTAGCTAGTACATGTGCCGAATCTATTGAATCAAAAGAAGCAAGCTTCATTGATCAGGAGCATGGCATGGCTAGCAAAATAGCCGTGATTGATTTTTCTGGGTGTAATAGAGTTTATATGCTACCCTATGAATTTCGTGCCAAAGGAATTGATGAACATCAAGTAGAGAATATAGCCGAACAAAGTTCGGATGACATTGAACATCAGAGTAGTGGGGCGCGAGATCCAGAAAAGGAAGAAGACAAGGCATTGGAGAATCATCTAGAGGCCGAACAAGATATTGTTCAGGACATGCAACCATCATGCTCCACCGACGTCTTTAATAAGAAAGTTTGCGTACTACCTGACGAATTCTGTGCCAAAGACGATGAGCATCACGAACAAGAAGACACGACTGAACAAAGTTCGGTTAATGGTGAACATCAAGAACCAGAGAAAGAAGCCGAACAATGTTCGGTTGATGAGGAGCATCCGGGTGACGCTGCACGGGATCCAGAAGAGGAGGAAGAGGCGTTGAAGAGTTATCCAGAAACGGAGCAAAACAATATTGTTCCTGATGTGCCAGCATAGCAGTCTCTCAACGTCTTCGAAGAGGTACGCCCAGCCAAAAATTTACTTATCTTTCGATTTGGTCAAAATAATAATGTTGATGCATCCAATGATAAAACTCTTGTTAGCTTCAGAAGACCAATCGAGATAAGTAATTTGCTTGCTAGGAATAATCTTGTCACTAATCATGCTGGCCAACATATCATACCATTCATAGAGGCTGAAAGTGACAATTTATTGCAATCAAAGTTGTTCCCGTCATGTCGGCTAGGCTTTATATTCATATGGGCAACTTTGTTTGTTTCATGCCTCGCTAACATTTGGTCTCAGATGAAACATATATTTTGTAGCTATTTTGGTTGCAGAAACATGAAGCCGTGTTCAAAGTCCTTCAAGATAGCCGATTCAGAAAAATCGGAAAAAGAGGGCGAAAGACAATTCATAGCCGAGTTGGATGACTTTAAGCTGGCACCACTCGGTTTCATAATTCCAAAGTCGGTATTCCAATATCGGCTAAGGGGTGAACAGTGTACCATCAGTCCTGGCCTGGGGGATCACATTGTCGGTGCATCGCCGGCTAACCCAATCATAATAGAAGATCACCAGGTCCAGCCATCAAGACAAGAGCGAATGCAGAATTCGTTCGAGCAGAATAACAAAGACTGCGACGTGTTTTATGAAGCACAATCGGCCTTCGAAGGACGATTGGAATTTGTTGAAGCACAAGCTGATAGCCATCCCGTTGACATTAATCTTGATGGCGATCAAGTGTTGACTCGGCTGCCTCAAGCCGGATCATCCGAATACGAACGGGTACACACTGTAGGTGATGGGATTGATTCGTCAAGCAAAAAAATTATTCAAGCCAGAAATCCCGAGGACGGACATTCCATCAAAGCTACAAAGAGTACGCCTAACACTAGGGGGTAACAAGAAAATCCAATGACCGATGCCTGCAGTGATAAAGGGGACAAAGGCAGCTATAAGCACCGAAGGAGGAAATCTAAAGTTACCTTCACTCAATTGTTGGAGAAGTATCAGAAGATGAGTGAAGCAAAACGTGCTTATCGGCCAGCTGAAGCAAATGCATCGAAGTCACCCCCAGGGCGTAAATCTGATGACAGGGATTGGCAAAAGATGAAGCCCAATGTGCCGACTCCGCGAACTTCTTTTGGGCCGCCAATGCCGAAGTCGTCCATGCCTTCCTATGCTGGCTTATATTCATTTCAATCACGGGACAGGTATGATTCACGGGCACACCATCAGTCTTATGCGAAATCACCTCGCCAAGTTTATGCAGCTCGGAGAGAATCAACACGAGAACCACATGTCAAAGACCGGCTCAATCAAGGGTTGTCCAGGAGCTCATGGAGGAAGGAGGTGGTCAAGCATGTATACATAGTAAAAATAGATGGCCGCAAAGATGTTGTTTCAGACCCGACTCCAAGTAACCAAAAACCCGCTGAGATGATGTTGGCTACCAAAGGCAAGGGAGTGAAGCGAGTAACTTTCAAGGACCCAGTCGTCAAGTCTGAACAGGCCAAGTCGGAAGTGCCCAAAGCGAAGAAAGAACTGCCAGTGCATAAAGAAAAGTCACAGCCGGGTTACCCACTCGGTTTATCACATTGGCAAGAGTGGCAGCTGAAGTGGCTTAGAGCCAAAGAATTGGAGAATATGAACATGACGTGGGTTTCCAAAGAAAGATTGAAAGTTCATGTGTTGCCCCATGCGTGGTTTTGGTAATTAATGACAATCCCTATGGACTAATGTTTGCATTGAGTTATCCTTATAGATCTTGTCCATGGGAAAAGATTGGAGTTCATATGTTGGACTCTAGAAGATAAAGTGATGACCAAGGTTCTATCCAATGGTTTATATAAAGAATGGTCATCTAGAGTTGAGCATATTGCAAGTATGTCTTGAAGGATTCAAGACATCATCTTTGTGAAAAGAGAGAAGATTAAGAAGTGCAAGTTCAATATGATTCATCTTAGAAGATATCATTAGATTGAAGCTTGCAATGGATACATGAAGACGGAGCTTAACGAGGCTCTCCCATGATAGTGTATGGGGGAGTATTTGGAGAAGTCTTCATCAAGCATGTGCTAGCAAGCACAATCAAGAAAGGTGTTCCATCTTGAGGGAGTCAAGATCGTCATCATCTAGCTCAAGTGGAATGCGCAAGACAAAGGTATGATCTTGATAGGGTTTCTATTTTACCGGCATCATGGTGTTAGTGGGAGACCGGGTTATAGGATAGACGGCGTACTATCAAGAGGGGCTCTCAAGTGAGTAACTTGATCGCATCTTTGTGGAGAGTTCAAACCTTTGCATACTTGGCATATCATCTTTCTTGGTTATTATTTGGCTTTTATCCATGTGAGAATTTAGAGTTTGTGTTCATCTCCATACCAAGCTCTAGTTTATCTAAAACGGATTTCATATGCATATCTTGTTGCGTTTTTTATATTGGAGGTTTTACTGGCTTATCTTTTCTAGAGAGGTCAAACTCTCTCCTTGTGGTTTCCTCCTCACATGATGGACTATGATGTGTATATGCATGATTTAGTAGGGCTTGTGATTATCTTCAAAACAAGCCCAAGATCATAGAAAACGGAGTCTTGATGATTATCTTGTTGAGTTTTGATGTTGCAGGATTTACCGGTTGTTCTTTTATAGAGAAGGTTTACCTTTCTAATTTTTGTTTTATCCTCCCATGTTGTACTATGATGTTTCTCTGCATGATCTTGTAAAGCTCTTCGTTGCAATTCCAACGAGCCCAAGAACATAAAAAACGGAGTCCGGATGATCAAGATATGTTCGTTTTTCATGTTGGGCATTTCTGCAGTTTTTATAGGTCGGCCGGGCCGGCCCCAGGCCGGATGCCACAGGTGGTAGGCCAGCCTCCAGCCCCAGGCTGGCCCCAGGCCGGGTGCCTTGGGTGGTAGGCGGCCAGGCTGGGCTCGCGTTTTTTGCTCATAAAGGTTGGATTTTGGGCCCTTTTAAAGGGGGTCTTCTTCCCCAATGACCCCCAATCACTTGAGTACGTTTTTTCCCTCTCTCTCCTCCATTGTTGACCTTAGAAAAGCTTGCCCCCTCTCAATCCCTCACATGATTCTTGCATATCTTTGAGGGAAAAGTGAGAGGAGATCTAGATCTACAATTCCATCAATCCATCTCTCCTCTAAGTGAAGGGAACCTAGTAGATCTTGATCTTGGAGTTCTTGGTGTTTCTCCTTCTTTGTTCTTCCTCTCTTCTCCCCCATAAGCATTAGTTGCTTGTGGTGGGATTTGAGAGTGAAGGATTTGAGCACTTGTGCTCTTGCCATTGCTTTGTGCATCGGTTTGTTCTCTCCACGAGGATTCGTGGAAGTTGAAAGTTTGTGAGCTTGTTACTCTTGGCTCTTTGGACTCTAGATGCCTTTGTGGTGGTTGAGACCTCTTGTGGTCATTTGTAGCTGTTCGGGAGCCCCCAATTCATTTGTGGGTGTGTGCCCCGGATCATTGTTGTAAAGGCTCCGGATTCTGTCTTGAAAGATTCCGATAGTGGAAGGTGAACCAAACCTTTGTGGTGCGGTTCATCGGAGAAGAAGGTGAAGCCTTTGTGGCTGTTGAGTTGACCTTTGTGGTATCTCACACCTCTCCAACGAGACGTACTCCCCTAAAAAGGAGCAATTCGGGAATACATCCTCGTCTCCGCGTGCCTCGGTTATTCCTATACCCGAGCTCTTTACTTATGCACTTTACATTGTGATAGGCTTCGTGCTTGAAGTATTATATCGTGATATCACCTTGTTGCTTGTTGTGCTTAGCATAAGTTGTTGGTGCACAAAGGTGAGCCTAGTATATTTAGGTTGTTGGCTTATTAATTTAAAACACCTAGTTTTATTCCGTAATTATCAAGCCTAAACCAGAAAAGTTTTAAGCGCATATTCACCCCCATCTAGGCGACATCCTTATCCTTTCAAAGATCTCAAGTTAAAAAGGATGCGCCAGCTTCTGTTGCAAAGCTGACAGGAGTAAAGGAGGACAAGCAAGAACTCGGCAGGCGAAGCCGGCGATTTTCATCTCGCTATAGGAGACCTCCAATGGCGAGTCTTCCATATTCTTCAACCGTTCGATCAAAGTCGGCACCTTGTGATTTATCCCTAGCCGAAACATCTGATCTATTTCGGCTATTCACACTTTGGTGGACGGGTTCTCCGGGTCCTTCAAGATAAGGACACACGGTCGATATTTGCATATCGCCCTAAGAATGCATTGTGTTGACAAAGCCGGCATCTGGCTAGAGGTACTCTTCATGGTTTTATCTCCTCCAAGGAAGTCGGTGCTCAGTTTTGCCAATATTAGTAAGGACGACTTGATTATTAAGTCGGCCACTAACAAAGGATCTAGTGCAAGCCGGATGGACGGTTAGAAGAAATATGTTTTTCTTATCTACAGGATCTGAGTCAAAAGTTCAGGTGACGTACAGCCCGAGCATACAATAAAGTATTATCGCCCTAAGAACACATGGCCGATGGAGTGTTGGCATCGTCCTTAGCAGCATAATGGTGCAAGTTATTTTTTGGCACGCAAGCTTTACCAAAAAACAGGGGGCATGTGTTGACGACCAATTTTGGCTTACAAAGAGGTGCCACCAAGATGAGCTCAGATGAAAAATATAATGTGAACGAAAGTTGTGCGTATCATCGAGACAACCAATTTTGGTTTTTGGATCATCTCAATCCGAGGTCATATGCAACTTGTGAAGCCAAAATACTGTGGACACATAACGATAGACATGCTCTGTCCTCAGGCGAGCAGGCAGGGGTGCTGAGCATAGGCGGGTCGCCCTACCATAGACACCCTCTGCCCTCGGGTGAGCGCAATTCGGAAAGGCTAAAAACGAGTCGAATTGCTCCCGACTGAATTTAAAGGGTTCAGCTGAAGTCAAATGGAAAAACGCATAACATGAAAGTTCTTTGTCTTTTCGAGACGAACAACTTCTCTTTTAACAAGATTTCGATCCGGAGTCGTTTACTGCCTCAAAAACGTCCCATAAGACGCAGACCGAACAGTTTTGAAAGGTTTGGTCCAGTCCATCCGAATTCGACCCAGATTAGGGTTTTGGACGTGAATCCAAGCCTTTTCTTTCACAGGAAGTCCAGTCGCCTCTTATATACGTAAGGGGTGACGGCCGATTGATCCAACACCAATCGAACAAACACATCTACTACTTTTTTGGGTTCATCTACTTTTTATCTCTCTCCCTTGTATCTTTCTTCTCGTTCTTCCATATTGGAGGTTGCGAATCAACGAGGCTCTAGGGGCGGTCAGGCCGACCTAGGGCAACCCATAGCCGCCGCGAGCCCTAACGGGGTCCCTCCCGGGCGAGCGGGGTTTCGGGTCTACAAAAGCGCCCGCCGGATTGTCTTGCATATCGCGCTTCCGACGAGCCTTCCGCGGAGTGAGTTGCGGAGCATCTACCTCGGCGCCGCGGGTACACGTGACGTGTTCATGTGTCAACAGAGATGAAAGATATTTTACACATCTGAATACTACCAACAGAAGTACATACTTCAGCTTTTTCTTCATCTACAAACTTTTTGGTAGGGTGGCATTGAAGTGAAGTGTGCTACTGCTGATGGTGTAAGCGTTCCTTATTTATTTTGGGGGATTACGAGAAGAGAAATTCATTATGTAGTCCATCAGAAGTGGCATATTTTCTCAAGGAAAAAACATAAAACCTCGCTTTTTTTTGTTCAGATTTCGAGCAAGAAGTGAAGTTTCTGCATTCTACCACTGGGGCTTTGGTTATCGAACCATTACACTTTGTTAGCCGAGTCCTGTCATTGCTTGAATAGAAACAAGGATATATATTTTTAAGCTTGAATACCCAAATTCCATTGAAAAAAAGGACAGACGCGGCAGCGTGCGCTACCATGGTATAGTGTGCATTATTATCCGCAGTGATATGTCGCGTGACGCAGACGGGAATTTCTGGGAGCCTCGGCGCTAGCTACTAAAGGGTTAACACTAAAATAATATTTTTAGAGGCAGTTAGCGAAACTACCCCTAAAACGATATTTTTAGAGTCATTTAGCGAAAAATGTCTCTAAAAATTGCATTTCAGAGGCATTTTCGGGAAAGTGCCTCCAAAAGGTATGATTTTATAGGTAATTGTCGGAGATTGTCCGCGAGGGATCTATGAAGAAGTCAAGTTCGAACGCGGGAGGCTGAACAAGCTATCTCACAGCTCTCGGCGACCTCGGCGACGAAAACACGAAGCAACACAGCAAGGGACACGGTGGTTTACCCAGGTTCATGCCACCGTGATGGTGTAAAACCCTACTCCTACTTGTTTGGATTGTACTGCTTGCAGAGGTACAGTGCATGAGTTGGGAACTAGAGATCGATCATTTTCTAAGGTATTGGCACTGCCCCTTGTATGGTTGCTCGTGGTCCTCTTCCCCAATTCTTGGCGGGAAGGGTTGCCACATAGCAACAAAGAAGGGTACAGGCGCACGGCTATAGATGGCATGCATATGGACTTGGTCCACGGTTGATTAAAGCCACCGTCCATGGCAGGGACGTGGGGCTTGCTGATGACGCTTGCAGTAACGTCCTTCGTGGCGCGTAGTGTCGACCAAGCCTTCTTGCACCAAAGTGGCAAACTTTGGGGCTCGCCGTGGCTGCCGCAGTTGGGCAGCAACTTTTAAACACAGAAGAGGAAAGCCTCGTCCTGCACGCCCAGCTGGATTGGTCGTCATCGCGTGCAGACGCGCGCGTCACCCTGCGGCGAGTGCAGAGTCACATGCGACCCTGATGCGAAGTCACGGGCGATACAATGCGTTGTCCCCCGTGAAGGAGGCCTTGCGGGTTGCGCTCCCCACAGAAGGGGCATGATGAGATCATACCTCGCGAGGCCGTCCGTGGCTAGACGTCGTCTTCTACTGATTTGCCCTCTCGAGGAGGGGGCCCTCGCGAGGCGTCTTGAGTCACGTGATGTTGATCCACACGTTGGCTTTGACCGCCGAGTGTTGTTTTCTGGGCCCAAGGCAGACGGGTCGTGGTACCCTGGTTTTCACTGGGCCGACAATAATTTTTAAAAGCCCCAAGTTCTCAAGAAGCGAGATTGGCTATTTAAGCAAGTCCGGGTGTTCTAGGTTAAGCGGTACAAATAAGGCGACGATTACGGGCGGAAAAAATTACCAAGTGAAACAAGAATTTGTGCTAGTGGAACAAATCATGACTACAAATGAAATAGAAACTACGATAAGGGTAACAAAATATAGTAACAATCTTGGGTAATAGAGGAATAAAAGTGTAGACCAAGTGGAATAAATATTCAATTACCACCTAACAATTCTAGGCCAGTGGAGAAACAAAAGTCTATACCAATTAAGTGGAACAAAAGTTTAGTTACCGCAGAAAAAATCCAGACTAACAGAGAGATACAAAAGTTTAGATCAAGAGAAAAAAGCTTAGTTATCGTGGAACAATTGATTTGTAGAAGATTTGGAACAAGTGGAATACGATTTTAGTTTGCGTGGATCAAATAACGACCGTCAATGAAACCTAATTTTAGCCTAAGTAAGAAAAATTGTGAGACAACACAAAAGTGGACATGAAAAAAAAAAGATGCATGGGAATAAATCATGACTACCGCTCTCAGAACAAATCCCGAGTTATTCCATATCAGATAGACCAAAATTTTAGTGCCTAAAGAACAAATCACCTGCCAACTTGACAAAATTCATACCATAATTGGGAAAGCACGTGGAACAAATCACGACTATAACAAGAACACAAATTTAGACCAGGTTGAACAAACCTTTAGCACGTGAGAAACAAATCACTACTAATAGAGAAGAATAGTTTTGGGCTAAGTGAAACAAAATTTTAGCAGTCATGGAATATATTGTAACTATACAAAAAATAGACTAAATTAAAGAAATCAATTTCTATGAAACACATCCGGACTATGAGCAACAACAAAAAATCAGACCTACTTCTAAAGGCTAGATCAAATGAAGACTAAGAAAAACATTTTTTTGGACTAAATGAAGCAAAAAAAAAATAGAATCACAAACTAAAAAAGTAGCTTAGCAGAGAACCGATAAGAAAACTAAATTAATAAAAATCAAAAAGGAAGGGGAAAATAGAATCATAAGTTTGTTTTTGGCAATACAGATATAAGTTTTTTAGACGAGAGAAACATTAGTGAAACAGAGAGAGAACGAAACAAATGGAGGACTAGCAAAATCACGAGTAAACCAGCTGGGCCTTGTTTGGGCCGCGCCCGTTTCTGCCGAGGCCCGAGCGGCTGTACCGAGCAATATCAAGGGAGATCCTGTATCTCGCCTTCAGGCGACGGAATCAACTAGCGTCGCACGCACGAGCTGCTCGTCTTTGTACGATGGGCTCGGCCCATTTATCGTTTGACAAGACAAACTCACGCATATGCTGGTACGGACGCACTGCATTTATTTCGTACGCATGGATCAAACTCACTCTACAATGTTTTCGAATCAGTTTTCAATCGGAACCAGTTTTACAAATTTCGAATTTAACAAAATTCGAGTCAGAACAATTTTAAAATTGGAACAAATTCCGAATTTGAATTTTTTTGAATCGGAACAATTTTCAAATCGGAACAAATTTCGAATTTGAATAAATTTTGAATTGGAACGATTTACGAATTTGAAAAAAATCTAAATCAGAACAATTTTAAATTTGAACAAATTTCGAAATCTGAACAATTTTAAATTTGAACAAAATTCAAATCTGAACAGATTTCGAATTTGAACAGATTTCAAATCGGAACAAATTTCGAATTTTAACAAATTTCAAATCGGAACAAATTTTAAATTTGCACAAATTTCGAAATTTGAACAATTTTAAATTTGAACAAAATTCGAATTGGAAAAAATTCGAATCTGAACAGATTTTGAATTTGAATAGATTTCGAATCGGAACAAATTTCAAATTTGAAAAAAATTGAATTCAGAACAAATTTTAAATTTGCACAAATTTCGAAATTTGAACAATTTTATTTTTGAACAAAATTCGAATTGGAACAATTTTAAATCGGAACAATTTTTGAATCTGAACAGATTTTGAATTTGAACAGATTTCGAATCGAAACAAATTTTGAATTTGAACAAATTTCAAATGGGAACAATTTTAAATTTGAACAAATTTCAGATGGGAACAATTTTTACATTTTAAAAAATTTTGAAATCTGAACATTTTTCAAAATCTAAAAACTTCTTCGAAATATGAAAAGAAACAGAAATAAAAATAAATGAAAAAGAAACAGAGAAAACAGAAAAAGTAACTAAGAAAGAAAGGAAAACGAAAAAAAAACGCCCAACCGGGCCGGCCCAGCAGCGTCGCGATCGCTACCGCGCCCTTCCGCGTCGCCTTGAGGCGATGTATAGGATATGCCAGCAATATCCCTAGCTCTCTCCAGTCCCTGCCGGCCTGCCCCGCGCCGCCGCCTCTCCACTCGACACGCCACACCTCCGGCCGCCACCTCCACCGCCGCCGCCGCTGCCGTCCGCCCGCGATGAGGGTGAAGAAGCGGTCGAAGCACCGGAAGGCGGTCAAGTTCTACTCGACCTGCTTCGGCTTCCGCGAGCCCTACAAGGTGCTCGTCGACGGCACCTTCGTCCACCACCTCCTCGTCCACCGCCTCCTCCCCGCCGACGACGCCCTCCGCGAGCTCCTATCAGCGTCCAGGTCCACCCCGCTCTTCACCTCCAAGTGCGTCCTCGCCGAGCTCAGGCGCCTCGGCAAGTCACACGCCGAGGACTTCGACGCCGCCCAGCTCCTCGCGACCGCCAGGTAGGGGTGCCCCCCCTCCTCCTCTTCTCTCCTCACCACTCTAATATACTGTATGTATGTATTTGGTCGTTGATGAAATTTCAAATATGAATCAATTCGTCTTGGCATGTTAGTCACCTGAAAGAATTAGAGCTAATTTGGTTTTGGGCTATCTGAGAACCTAGGTACAGTATCAATTGATGGTTATTACTTACCTGTATCTGTAATTTGGTGCCACTCCCCAACTATGAAACTTCATTTCCAGCCAGCAAATCACGTACTCGATTCAGATCACATTGGTTTCTATTTGATTGTGGTCAATATTGCAGTACTTGTACATTCAGTCAGGATAGTTAGTACCGTTGTATGACTGATGAGCTCGAGGCAGAGGCACTGACGATTGTTTGTTCTGTGGACTTTTGTCGATGTCTTCAGCTGCGAGCATGACAAAGTGGTTACTGCAGTGGATTGTATCATATCGCTGATTGGTGATAAGAATCCAGAGCACTACTTTGTCGCCACCCAGGATTCCGATCTCCGAGAAAAGCTACGGGAGGTATGAAGATTCGCCCGCTACAACATTCTACCTGTGTATTTTATAAATCTCATAACATCTAAGTGAAACCGAAATGGCTGAATTTATAATGTATTAAACCATGTTCAGAACATCAGCGACAATGTGCTTATTTTTTATTTATTTTTGCTTGGATGTAGGTTCCTGGTGTTCCTGTGATATATGGTCTGAAGAACTCCTTGTTTATTGAGCAACCCTCAGTGCAGCAGCGTAAGTTTGCTCAAATAGACGAGGAGAAGCGTATACATATGGAGAAATCAGAATTTAAGAAGCTATTGAAGGCATCATCAGAAGGAAAGGGATCTGGCGATGCACCTGGAGTGGCAGAGAAAAGCAAGTTTAAAAGGAACAGAGCAAAGGTTACATTTGCAGTTATTTCTTTTTGGGGATATTTGTTGTATGATCATGTATATTGTTTGATCAAGTTAGCATCATTAACATTTTTAGTTCCCAACTGTATCTATGCTTTATGTACGAAATGCTGATGTGTGTCCTTCTGTAGGGCCCGAACCCACTCTCCTGCAAGAAAAAGAAACCAAAGCCCCAACCATCAACTGGTGAAAATCAGGTAATCATAGCTACATATCATTGTCGGTTTACATCTGTAAGCTGTATGTAATACCCATGACATTCTCATTACACATCTGTTGCCATGTTGTAAAAGCAAGTCCGGACTTGGAAGTTCCGGACGTGTCTTACTAAGAGTAAGATGGATAAGAGATATGTGAAATTATTCCTGGTTAGGCACTTAGGCAGTGAGGCGCACCACTTCAAATTTTTTTTTTTGCCATAGCTCGTGATTTCTGTTATATCGACTTACTGAGGCGCGCGATGACTCACTGACCTAGTGACCTGAACATGTGTCCTGCAGGATAATAAGTCTGATGGTGAGGTGAAGAGGAAGAGGGTTAGGAAGTGGAAGAGAAGCGGTCAAGACAACAATGAAGCAGCGACAGCGAGCTGATGGACTCACGCAGTTGCAAACAACAATACCATTGCAGCTCGGTCTTGCTTCAGTCCATTGTTGCCATGTTTAAGATTCTGTGTGGATTGTGTTTCTCCAGATGTAGCGAATTGTGATGAATCATGCATGAGATGTAGCTTGGAAATTTTTGATAAATTATGAACACTAGTAGTCTATTCTGAGTTTCCTTGTGAAGTTGAGGCTGTTTGACTTGTACATTACTATCTCGGTTTGTTACTATTTGTAGCTTTAGTCAAGCACTCAAGCTTGGGTTGTCGTCTAAAGAAACCAGCCATCTGATTCCTGCACGGTGATGGGTCCGTTTGGATGCAACACCTCCGACAATCCGGTGCCGATACTGAAGCAGATAATAGATAACCTGTCGCAACCACTGGAGCTGGTGCTCGGCGGTGGCATGCCCAAGGACCTCATTGACAATGCCATCTCTCATGATGCCGGTTAACAAAAAATGGCATACCATGTACTTAATAGAAATGGCATAACAGAATGTGCCGAAAAATATACGTGTAAAAGATCTAAAGATATGAAGCTACAGAAGGCGTCATCGGAAGGATTGCAGATATTATTTGTTTTTGACAAATTAACACTATGGGCATGTTTGGTTGCTCGCATAGAGGCCAGCCAAGCCGGGATGTAAAAACTGTGTGTTTGGATCACTATACGAAAGGTTGGATCAGGTCAACGTGGTTCTTTAAAGCACTTCTCAGCCAAACGCCTGCTGGGAATGCCTGAATCGACTGTTCCAGCAGGCCAGGCTTGTTTGACGCGGAGAGAGAACGTGGCCGCATGAGCTGGTGCAACCATGGAGATGTCGGGAGCTGAGACAATGCAGGAGGCAGAGCTCGGGAGAAATAGTGTTACCTCCCGCCCAAAATCTCCCAATATCTACCCATCTCGCTCTGTCCACAATTTCCTCCCTTCAAGCTCTCTCTCTCTCTTGCTCGAAGCTTCTTCACCGATGACCAGGTAAGCGACAACATCTTCTCCTGTCGGTGGTGGTGGTCGGCGGTAAAAATTTCCCTCCTCGTGTGTGTTTTTTCTACATCCTCCTCTCAGTCCTCCAATGATTGTTGTAAGGAACCTCAAACCCTTGATAGTTCAAAGAAACCCCGTGTTCAAAAGATCATTAAGGTAAGGAATTAGACTAAAGGCATTTTGTATTTGAAATGTTCTTCGTGGAATATTGGTCAAGATTTGTCCTGACCATACAATACTTCCTACAAGGAAATTTTATTTACATACATGAGCAACTGAAATCCAGCCAGTCTTAACTATTTCCTGACTCGGTCCTAAACACTGCCAAAATTTCTCTCAATTATGAACTGGGTGACCCCTCGGAGGCTCCTATCACAGTGTCTTTCAATGGACTACATGAAAGAATCGAGCCACACATCACTTGATGGTTCTATATTTTGAAGTGCTTGTACCCATAGTCGGAGCTCGTCATGCCTTCCTCCCAGTCACCCAATTTTCTGCCGCCAAAAACCACTTGTTTGATGCCCAGGTGTCTGCAGTTTTTGCCAAATCGACAAACTGGATGAGCTACGGTTGCATGATGATGGTGAAATCTGGAAACTATGTATCACATTTCGTAATGTGCATTATGAACCAATGTTGCTAGCAGTGAAGACAGGACAATAAATGAATAAATAAGAATATATTTCTTCAAAAAGGTCTACAAACAGCTATCTGGTTCTAGAATCAGTATTGGTTAGTCTGACAACTCGGATTCAGGTATATGGCTACAGAGTTAAGGTGCCAAATTACTACCTCATTTTAGTTCAACCCATAGGATCATTGGTGATGCTTCTTCCAAGCTAAAACTACTGTTGTATTGTACTCCCTCCGTTCCTAAATATAAGATTTTTAGCTTTTTTCAGATTTGCATGTATCTAGACGTGTTTTAGTGTGCATATTAACTCATTTTAGTCCGTATTTAGCCCACCTTAAAACATCTTATAATTAGGAACGGAGGTAGTAGTACAATATTAATGATAGGTGCCTTACTCTGAGCTTAACTGTGTAAGACAGTTCAGTAATACATCAAGTCCAAGATAATCTGAAGTCCCAAGGTCCACCCTGAAATAAATTGATGATGATTATCAGAATATTATAAACTCCTTTACAAGGTTCAGACTTATTGAATGTTTCCAACGCTTACCATACTCTGCCCCAACTGTCTTGAAACTCGACATCACTGATATCGTGGAAAGATGAAGGCATTACAGCAGAAGCTTCATCAGAATCATACGAAGGGTCAAAGTCCAGCATTGAATTGGCCAACTGAAACATTGAAAAAGCACAAGTCTAAAAGAGAGAGGGAAACAAATAACTACCGTAGAATAGCTGAAAAAACATGCAAGATTTATACAGATAAACATACACTGGTTACATGATGTTGTAACCAGTTGACGGAGAATACGTAACACTTCTATAAGAAGTGGGACCTATTTGATCTAAGATCTTGGCCCATGTGATTGTCAGTCGAGTTTGCAGTACTACATAAGTGCCAAGCAAAACCATGTCAAAGTTGGATCACAAAATACAATCAGAGTGGTGCATGCAGTTTAAATTCCGAAAACATAACATCTAATGTGGAAATAATTTCTTGTTTCCAAGCAAACAAGAAGGCTTCTCTTAGAACTGATCCATGCAGTTTCAGGCTATCTATTATCGGTTTGGTTTCATGAATTGAGGAATCCTATTGGAGATGAATAGTGAAATATGATGCAATATATTGCAGCTTCCAAACGTTGAACAAGCCCAACCTGCAAATTTGAAGAGTTGAAAGCTCCTAGCCTTCCCATGACATACCAAGCCTGAATTACCTGTGAAGAACAGAGGACATCAAGACAGGGAAATTGCATTCTAATAATGATTCTGAAGAAATGAATATAAAATGTCACTTTACTCCGCCAAGAAGGTCGACGTCCCGATCGGTTGGTTCTCCAAAGAGTTCGAACCAAATGAAAGCATTTAACGGGTTGAAGCTGCAATGGTACAAAGATAAACGAAAATCGGTGTACATGAGCCTTGACTTCTTGAACTTGGAAAATTTACTATTGCTTTGACAACAACCATCATATCAACTGTCTGAGTGATGTTGAAGTATTTATGCACTGCAGTAACCCAAATTCAAATTGTCGTCTCAGTTTGAAAAAACGGAAAATACTGCGTGAAAGCAGAGGTATTTTTAATATAGATGTTGCTGGATTTGCCCCATTATTTCATCATAAGTGCATTCCAACTTTCAACTATATCAATAGGAACAGAATCTAGGATATGGAAAGAGCAAATCAATGTTCAGCAATGCCGCTGCCGGCTGAAGCAGATCATCTGGTCTAGTCAGGCTTTCAACTATCTTGCACTCCAAGCAGAAAACAAAAATATGTTTTGAGTTTCATCTACACGACAACTCACTCTCGGAAGCTGACTTTAAACGCGGCGACGGAGCCTGTCTTGGATCTGTTGAACCCGTCCCTGCCTTTCTTGCGCACCCTTTCCTGAATCTGTCGACCACGAACGCACAATTCAACAGTTCAGTACAGCAAATGCATTTTCAGGGCCGAACAATCATTCAATCAAACAACCTCAACTACTTGTACAGGCACGCACCCTTTGCTTCATGAGCTCGGGGTTCCCAATGCTGTCGCCGAGAATGGCGCGCATCTCCTCGTCGTCCCTGCAGGCGTTCTCCAGGACCCTAAAAAGTCACAGCAGCAGCACACCAGTGAGCTAGCCAACTTGAGCAAAGGGTTCATCCGTCCATTTCAACACACACAGTAGAGTATGAAGGAGACGGCCGACGGACCTGGCCCAGCCAGGGTAGGTGTGCTCCCGGTTGTACTCGCGGCGGCGGCGCTCCTCCCGCACCTTGGCCAGCCGCCGCTCCCTGGCCGTCGTGCCGGACGCCGCCGCCGCCGCCGCATCGTCGCCGGCGGCCGTGGCAGTGGCGGTAGCGCGCCGGAGCTGGAGGCGAGAGGGAGCAGGCGAAGGCGGAGGTGGGAGGTGGGAGAGGGATAGGGTTTTAGCAGCTGGGAATAGTAGCAGCGGCATGGTTACCGCGAGGTGAGCGCGCGACATGGCCGGCCACCACCTTATCTTCGTCTCCGTGTAGCTACTACTACTAGCTCAGTAACTCCAGTCAATGTCAATCCTACACCTGAGATGGGCTGGGCTTGCCCAGTTGTGAACAGGCCCAAAGCCACACATATATGTTTAATAAAATAGAAAAAGAAAATATATACAAAAAAACTTATAGCAAAAAATCAAATAATAAAAATTGCTCGAAAAAAATAGATAGCAAAACAGAAGTTTGATATCTAATACCAGCAAGACAAACACAAATTCTGAAATATGACTCCTCAATCCTCATAACATACACTTTGCAACAGCAAACTGTACAAAAAAAAATTCTAACCTAAGTGGGACTGGGACATGAATGAGTCCACCCAGCACAGAAGAAGCCTAACGTGGCCTAAGATTCTGAATTTTATTCGCCTATTCTTTGGCTTGTTGAGTTCAGAACATAGTAAAATTGAGTAAACACGCTGTACTTCAAAAACCTGCCACTGAGCATATAAAAAAAAAACTGCCACTGAGAGAAACCCAAGTATCGAACATGTCCTACTCCTATCCAGCTTTCACAAGGTTGTTTTTGTGCCGTGCGACATGGTAAAACCTTCAGCACCAACAAGACGTCATGCCAATTCAGAAGGTACCTGAAAACAATTTTAGTTATTTATACAATAAATACACGAGACGGATACATGGTATACCAACAAGGAAAAGAGAGATGTGTATGAATTACCTAAGTGTATTCCGTACTCTCGTAGGATGGAAGAATCAGGAACGAAACATATGTGTAATGGTCCATGAAACTGCGACAAGTATAAAGCCCCGAGCTCTCATTTTGCAGGCGCTGACAAGCTCGGCCTTGAAATAGGAGCATGTACTTCATTCTCAACTACAGGCTTCGAGGATTTCAGCCTTGCTTCGTGCATCAGTTTGTACACGCTCTTCCCAATCAGGCCTCTCTCGATGGCATGAACCCAGAACATGTTCAGTGTCTCTTTCTCGTCCCCATAAGAAGTACACATGCAGTTGTAAATCTGGGGCGTCACGGACAGCTGCTTCTTCGCCATCTCATTCAGTGTATCCGAAGCAGCAGCCAGCTTTCCTGCAGTCAGCTGTGCGTATGCAAGTGTAGCATACACAAGACAGTCGGCTTCTAAACCTTTGCCTTGCATTTGGTGAAGTACCTTTTGTGCAAGATCAACTAGCCCTTTCTTGCAAAGCCTTCGGATCAGAGACCTATATACTGATTTATCTGGTGGAAGGCCTCTTTTCACAAGTTCATCAGGAACAAGCAGGACTGCATCCGCATCCTTCTTCTTGTAGAAACCGTCAACGAGCCATGAAAATACACTATAGTTGGGTGAAAATCCTGCATACAGATAACATCAAATATCATTAGTATTGACAGCCATGCCCAAATAACTGTAAAGAGTTAGTCACTGGCTTCTTGTACACTGACTGTTTTCTGTTGTGAGTTTGTGACATAAGATCACACACTCTAACTCATACTTTGAGACTCAAAGTACTGGTTTACGGTTAGCAAGAAAATACCACCGACTGAAAGCACAGATAAGGAAAAAAAAATAGAGTACCTGCACCCATCATCTCAAACAAGGCTTCTTTGGCTTCATCTAGCTGCGTTCTGTTGCAGAATCCATGGATGAGAGCTTTGTAAGTGAACTGATCCAACTGCAACCCTGACTCTACCATCCTCCTCTTGACCTTGCACGCCGATGCCATGTCCCCTTCTTGGAGTATGAGTTGATCAGCGTGTTGCACGTCACGTGGTCAGCCTGCACCTTCCTCTCGTCCATCTCGTTAAGCAACGCATTGACCTCCTTCATCTTGCCATCCTCACAGAGCTTCCTAATTATCGCATTGTACGTGGCGACAGTCGGCAGCATCCCCCTTGCCTCCATCTCCCCTCGCAGCCTGACCGCCTCCTCCACATGGCCCGCCCGGCAGTACCCGTCGACCAGCGTGGTGTATGTCACGGTGTCTGGGTCCACCCCTGCCGCCACCATGTCCATCTGGAGCTGTGCCGCCTCCTTCATCCTACCCTCCTTACACATCCCATGGATCACGGTGTTCCAGGTGACGATGTCCGCCTCGATGCCCAGGCTCCCCATCCGCTCCCGCGCGCACATGGCCTCGTACTGCATCCCCTTCCTGACGTAGAGCGCGATCACGGTGTTGAACGAGAAGCGGTCTAGCGGCACGCCGACTACGTCCATCCTCGTCATCAGCGTCTCGCGCGCGCAGCGTCCCCGGCCCTGAGGCATACGTGCAGCATGGCGTTGCAGACGTGCGTGTTCATGGCGACCCCGGCGCGCGCCATATCGTCGAACACCTTGCGCGCGGTGGCCGTCATCCGGGACCTGGCGAGCGAGGTGAGCAGCGCGGTGCAGGCGTGGGCGTCGGGGGCAAGGCCGCGCGCGCGCATTTGGTCGAAGACCCGGACGGCGTCGTTCGGGCGGGCGGACTGGGCGAGGGCGAGGAGGAGCCAGCTCGGGAGGTGGGGCTCGTTGAGGAGGGAGGGGAGGAGGAGCGGGGAGGAGAGCGGGTGGCGGAGGGCGAGGTCGCGCAGGAGGGAGCGGGCGTAGGGGTGGTGGCGAGGGTGCGGCGCGAGGAGGCGGAGGAGGGCGAGGGAGGCGTCGAGCGGGTGCGGCGGCGGCAGGGCGCGGAAGAATGCGAGGGCCGCGGAGGGCAGCGGGGAGAGGCGGCGGAGGACGGCGGCGAGGAGGGACGCGTCCGCGGCCAGGAGGTGGGCGTGCGGGCGGAAGGCGGATTTGATGACGGCCGCGCAGAGGGCGCGCGGGAGGTCGACGCCGGCGGGCGGCGGCATCGCAGCACGGGACGTGCGGGGGTGGCTGTTGGACGAACAGAGGAAACGAAGAAGCGGGTTTGTTTAAACTTTCAGGCCCTCTTTGGTTCAAACGATTTTCAAAAGAATTTTATAGGATTCCAATTCTTTTCTTTTCTTTTTGCGGAAAATTTCTTGAGCTTTTTATTCCATCATCATCACAGCACTCTCACGGTCAGCTAGGATGCTTGTTACAAGGAAGTTAGGGGGAGAAGACATCCAGCATTCTGAAAACTTAAAGTTGTGTTCGGTTTCAGAACGAGGTGGAATGGAATGGAACGGTTCCGCACCCAGAGCTCGTTCCTGTGTTTAGTTGGAAAGTGGAATGGAACGAGGTGGTTCGCAAAAAGGGAATATTCTCTCCAAATGCGGAACACACCGGTCCAACCGAATCGGCCGGACAAGGTGGAGCGGGCGAGCTAATCACTCGCGTCGCCCCTAATCTCTCTCTCCCTCGCTACCGTAACCTTGACCGATTCACAGCGGCGCGGCGGCCAGCCAAGAGCGGCCAACGGCGGCTCGCGGGGCGGCCAGCCAGCGTGGCCAGCCCGTAGCGGCCAGCCAGGAGCAGCCAACGGCGGCTCGCGGGGCGGCAAGCCAGCACAGCGACCAGCCAGCAGCGACCAGCGGGGCGGCGGCCGACGGCGTGAGTTTCCAGGCCATGGTGAAGAAGAAGCCCATGGCGACCATTTGTGATATTTATTGCTAGATTAGTTCTAATGGAATTGCTAATCCTAAATTAGTGCTAGGTGTGTGTGTTTTTATTGGGAAGGGTATGGATTATGTGGTTGATTAATATTGGTTAACTAGTTTTGTTTAAAAAATTGTTTTAATAACAGATTATGCGTTGATTGAATATCTTATGAAATTGTTTTAGAACCATTCCATTCCACCACATTTTTCTAACCAAACACCGGAACGGAATGGAACCGTGACATTCCATTTTAGTGGAATGGAACCGTTCCATTTCATTCCACCACGTTCCAAAACCGAACACACCCTTAGTGTGCATGCTAATTTCGCTCACAAGTGGGCATAAATGTTAGAGTGCCTCTTTACATGTTGAATATGAAACGAACTAAAATCTCTAGCAAGCTCTTCAATCTCGAAAAGAATCGGCGCTATTAGCGAGCACGAGCTTTGGCGTGTGATCCATTGATCAACAACATCCAAGCAATCCACTTACATCACTACCTGCGCAAAACCACTTAGTTTTGTCGCTGAAAGTTGTTGGCTTCGTCAACTTCTTGCCGAGCTTCGTCGCCCACCGGCCCAATCCACACTGGTATACTGCGACAATGTCTCCGCCATGTACATGTCAAGCAACTCGGTGAACCACCAGCGCACCAAGCATGTAGAGATCGACCTTCACTTCGTCTGTGAACATGTCTCTGTCGGTGCCATCCGCGTTCTCCACGTGCCCACGACGTCGTAGTTCGCCGACATCTTCACGAAGGGATTGCCAACCAGTGTCTTCCTCGACACTGGTAGAAAATGGGCCTATGGTCCCGGTTCGGTTGGGCCATCAGTCCCGGTTGCCCAACCGGGACTGGCCAATCGGGACTAATGCTAGTCCCGGTTGGGCCACGAACCGGGACCAATGGTGGCCACGTGGCCAGTTCTGGCTGGGCGTGGGGAGAGACTCATTGGTCCCGGTTCTTTTACGAACCGGGACCAATGAGTGTTTTTTTTTTGGTATTTAGGGTTTAGGGTCTCCCTCTCGCCGGTGCCCCCTCTCCCTCTCGCCGGTGCCCCCTCTCGCCGGTGCCCCCTCTCCTCTCGCCGGTGCCCCTCTCCTCTCGCCGGTGCCCCCTCTCGCCGGTGCCCCCTCTCCTTCTCGCCGGTGCCTCCTCTCCCTCTCGCCGGTGCCCCCTCTCCCTCTCGCCGGTGCCTCCGTCGTCTCCCCCTTCTTCGCATCGCCGACGTGCTCTCCATCGTTTCCGTACGCATATTATACGCTCTACTATATACACAGTACATGTTGATGCATATATAATTAATATTCGATCTCTTGCGAGAATACAACTATTTAATTACATGGAGATAGATCAAGCCATCAAGGCATATGTAGTTCATCGTCCGAAGCATAATGTTCTCCCCTTTCATCGATGACCTCCCTAAGCAGAAATCCCGCCAATTCCTCTTGAATTGCTCCTACGCGCAGTTCTGGGTCGATCTTCTCCCGCATTTTGCTGAAAGCAGTTGTTCTCCGCTCAGTGGTCAACTCGCGAATGAACTCGCAAACGTAGAATCCACATAAATTACTCCCCGGTGGCTGCTGCGGACTTTCACCGTTTTATAAGTTAGCTCATCTTTGAATGGACCTTCTACCTTCTGTTTGAAAATTGTCCAACACCTGCTTTGGCAAAGAAAATGAACAAAGGAGTTATTAATTACTTGACATCAGGGAACGAACGAAAGAGGGCGATATAATGCGATAATGATTGAAATTACTTGTTGAGCATTTCTTTCATGTCGGACCACAACGCTTGGTCCCAACTTAATGAGTCGTGGACTTCAACTGTGGACTTGTCAGGTTGAATGCTTAGCAGAATCCAGTGGAACCTGCGGACGTTTACATAAAGCAGACATGCATAGCTCATCAATTACACTTAACATCGAGAAAGCCAAATAAAAATATGTACAAGACAGAAACACTCACCTGAAGTTGTAAGGAAATAGTATTTCCGTACAGAAATGTTGCATGGTTAAAAAGGTGGTCAGGTCATGCTCCACGTCTTTGGGGTGATTGACTAACGTATGTGAATTCACGATATATGGGTCAACGAACCCAACCTCAAAAACTTTAGATCTTTTGCATTCCAGCATCTTCATTCTGCATAATAGCGTACAAAAGGATATATATAGGCAGGATAATATAATACAGGCAATGAACGAGCTGAGCTAGAGACTTAATTACGAAAATAAATCACTTACAGACAATAGCAAGAGAGGATAGATTTGTCGAGGGCGCGCTTTTGGAATAACTGGAACAGTTCAGTCAGTTGAACCTGTATAGTGTAACGTTTGAAGAAATGCTCCACTCTAACGTCCAGCGGAAACCACTCTTTCGCGTCCTTCTTTGATGTGTGCACCAGGTACCAGGTATGCAGATTTCGCATATGTGTTGATAGACCCGTCATCTCCTCATTACTGACCATAGGCTCCCCTTGGACATATTTCCGTGCCATCTCTAACATTGGCGCATGTTCATAGCCTAAAAGTTGACCAAGGCTCATACCCAAGGCGGTAGCCTGTTCCTTGGCCTGAGATACAGTGACACCAAGTTCTTTAGCAGCAGCTATGGCTCTGGGGTCCAATAATTCCAGGTCTTATCCATAGCGACTCTGAAGTCCTTGTCGACATCGGAACACACTATGAGCGGGGGACCGATTGATTTTTCTGCTGTCCGAGCTGGGCAATTTGTTTCCCGCTTTTTGCACTTCTTCCCTTGTTCTGCTCAGACTGGGCACGTGCTAGCTTAGTAAGTTCACGACCATAGTCAGATGGCAGATTCATCGATATCTGGGATGGCTGCTCAAGGAAGGACTTTCTCCACTTTTTGGATTTTTCATCGTATACCGGCTTCTGCTCGGGCTTTTTTGGTGCAAAAAAAGCCTTATTGTAGGCAGCCACCTCCGCGGCGTTTTCCGCTACAGTCCTGTCATAAGGTCTAATGGGAAGATTCTTATGAGGTACTGTTGGGAGGGGCGACCTTTTACGTTTCGGTGATCGCTTACCCCTCATAGTACGAGCGGTGGGCGGAAACGGCTGACGCGGCGGCGGAGACGGCTGCGCTGGAGACTGGTGAGGCGGTGAAGAGGACTGTTGCGCTGGAGAATGCTGAGGCGGTGAAGAGGACTGTTGCGCTGGAGACTGGTGAGGAGTCGATGGCCTTGGCTGCCAGTTCGGAAGCACGATGAATTCCTTTGGCCATAGAATGGTCGCTTTCTTGGCTTCTCCAAGTTCAAGCACCTCCCCATCTTCACCTGCAGGGTGTTGCAGCTTCAGCTCCTCATAATCTTTCATCACTTCATCCACCGCGACAACAGCGTAGCCATTTGGAACCGGAGAGAAATGGTAAGTTGGATTAGGTCCAATTGGTACGACATAGCCGACCGCCACCTTCACGGTTAAGTTAAAAACTTTCACATGCATCTCACAAGGTGTGCTCTCCGTGATATCATCCACTGGGTAGCGACGAAGTGGAGCCACTGCATCATCATTACCATCCTGGAGCTCCGTGGAAGCCACGCTGCTTTTCCGATTCGATGGGCCACCGGTACCATCGCATGCAGCTTCTACCATGTGCCGTTGAGATTGGCCGCTAGTACCTTGCTGGCTAAGCACGGCAATTTGTTCCTTCTGCAGCTTTAATTCTTCTTCTATATTACGCAGCCGGTCTGCAGCAGCGCGTGCTTCCCTTTCCTTTCTCCTCTGATGGCTTCTATCAGGAAATTTCTTCCTGTGCTCGGGAATCGCAATTGTCTTGGGCTTGGAGCCAGGTACGCCTCGTAACCGTCCGTCGTGTTCCTTATTCCCAAGGGCGCGTGTGAGCTCGTCATCCTCTCTATCGGGAATGAACCGTCCCTCTTCAACATCCTTTACTGCTTTTCTAATTTCTTGGATGGGTAGTAGGGGATTATCTTTGTGTCTTCTGTTATATATGCACTTCCCTTCTGCGTCCAACGTGCCCCCATGCCCGTAAAACCAATTTCTTGCCCGTTCGATCCACTTGAGTGGCTCTGGAGTGATCCCATTAGCCAGCAGGTCCGCCTCAAGTTTCTCCCACTTAGGCATGCTACCAGCGTAGCCACCAGGCCCCATAGTATGGTGGTACATCTTTAGAGCAGCATTTGCCGCATTTTTTGCAGACTTTTCCAGAGCTTCCTCTGATTTCTTGTACGCCACAAATTCTTCCCAGTAGTCCTTTATCTTCTCATACCCTTTATCGAAGTCTGGAGTCTTATTTTTCTTGACAAACAGTTTGTTCAATCTTTTCTTCCAGTTCTTGAATAGCTCGGCCATCTTCTTAAGTGCCCAGTCCTTGACTTTTTGCTCCATGATTTTCCGGGCAATCTTTTCTGCCTCATCTGGATCCTCCTCATCTGAATCCACCTCTGGCGCCGGCAGGGTGAAATTAACCATGAGCTTTCTCCAAAGTCTTTCTTTGCCCTCATCGCTGACATATAGCTGTCCTTTCTCGTTTGGCCGATGCCATTCTCGAACGGTGATCGGGATGAAGTCCCTAACAAGAACTCCGCATTGCTTTACCATTTTATTTTTAACACCAGGGGGAGCAGTCGGTGTGCCGTCTTCAGCGACTCTTTCGATCGTGTACCTTTCTTGGTCGCCCAACTTTTTGGCTGGGCCTCGTTTTGTCCTTACAGAAGATTTGCTCGATCCGGAGGGCTAAAAGAAGAAAGAGCGTTAATATATGTATATAGACATCAGAGACTTAATTAATACAATCTTCGGCTTCATTAATATATGTATATGCACCTCGCCGGAGTTTGCAACATTTAATGTTCCACCGGAGCCTTCGGCTTCTCCCTCGTCGGCTTCTCCCTCGCTGACTTCTCCCTCACCCCGGCCGTCGGGTTCTACCTCACCGGAGCCGTCTCTTCGGTTGAGAGACTCATCTCCCTCACCGGAGTTGTTCAAAAACTCCGTGGTGACATCGACAATATCTTCCGGCCCGCGGATTATATCCTGGAGGATATTTTCCTGATCTTCGTCTCGTTCCATAGTTTCTGCAAATTAAGAACAATGCACAAAACTTTAGTTGGGTAACTTGTTCCATATGTCAAGATACATCTACAATATCATAAACCCTAAACTCGTATCGTAAACCCGTAAACTCGTATCGTAAACCCGTAAACTCGTATCGTAAACCCGTAAACTCGTATCGTAAACCCGTAAACTCGTATCGTAAACCCGTAAACTCGTATCGTAAACCCGTAAACTCGTATCGTAAACCCTAAAATCCTAAAATGCTATTTCCTATACAAAATGCTATTTCCTAACACTAAAATTTCCTATACTAACACTAACACTACATTTCCTAACATTTGCTACATTTGCTAACACTAAAATCCTAAAATGCTATTTCCTATACATTTCCTAACACTAAAATCCTAAAATGCTATTTCCTATACAAAATGCTATTTCCTAACACTAAAATTTCCTATACTAACACTAACACTAAAAACTACATTTCCTAACATTTGCTACATTTGCTAATTGGACTAAAATTTGCTAACATTTGCTAAATTTGCTAATTGGACTAATAGCATACTAACACACTACTAAAATTGACTACTAAAATCTTACATCACTAACAACATTTTAGTAATATTAACATGTTAACAATTGCTAAAATTTGCTAACATTACTAATATTACTAACACTACTAATATTAATTTTGCTAGTATGGACTTATACATTTTGCTAACAACAGGAGGCGTCGATCGGGTGGCGCAGGAGACGGTGGCGCGGCGGCGTCGGGTGCGCAGGAGACGGCGGCGTCGTCCGGCTCGAGGCGGGTGGCGCGGGCGCGGGTGGCGGCGTCGGCGGCGCTTCGACCGGAGAAGGGAGGAGGCCACGGCCGGGCGCGGCGAGGACGGCCACGGGCAGCGGCGGCGCGGCGTCGGGGGCGGCATCGACGGCGTGGGGGCGGCCGTGGAGGGCGTGAGCGGGGGCGCGGCCGTGGAGGAGAGGTGGCGCGTGTGGAGGAGGTGGCCCGGCCGTCCAGAGCGCGGCGGACGTCGACGGCGGCGGCGGGGCGCGGCGTGGGGCGGCGCGGGCGTCGGGCAGCCTGCCGGCGTCGTTTCGCTCTGCGTCGCGCCTCCGGTCCTTAGTCGATTTGCGTGAATGGGGAAGAAGAAAGAGCGCGAGCAGTTAAATAGCAGGGGTCTTTGGTCCCGGTTGCTGGCAAGAACCGGGACCAGTGATCCTTTGGTCCCGGTTCTTTCCAGCAACCGGGACCAAAGAGTGGGTCATTTAATGCCAGATCGCGGCGCGCATCCATTGACTCTTTGGTCCCGGTTCTTTCTAGCAACCGGGACCAAAGAGTCCTTTTTCAAAATTATTTCGAACTTTTCAGTTCTGAAATGTTGTTCCCGCCTTTTTTTTCTTATTTAGGTGTTTGAATATGAATTTTAAATGGTTTTGAATCTGAAAAGACTTTCAACATGAAAAGTGTTTAAATTTGAATAAATAATCCAAAACCATTTTCTGTTTTCTGAAATAATTATTCTAACTATACAAACTATTAACCATTTTGCCATTTTCAATTAAAAATATATTAACTTTATTGCATATTTTGAATTGACAAAACTTTCAACGTGAAAAGTGTCTGAATTTGTATAAATAATCCAAAATCAATTTTACATTATTATTGTCATTTTCAATTTAATATGGATAAATTCATATCTTTAAATCCGTAAGCCGAAATTCGACAAATAATCCGTAAGCAGAAGTAAATGCAGAACAACGTCTCACAAGCGCTTGAAAGAAACAAACCCCTGATCCAACATCACCAACATTATTCTACATAAACGGACTTGCTGGTGTAGCGCCTCGACCCGACTGCTATACAGTGATGCTGTGTGTCACCGGTTAAGCGATACAACCGGAGGTTACGGGTTTACCAATCCCCGGCCAAAACCTTTGGCAGGTGTTGCTCGGAATGGATCATCGGCAACACAACACCCCGATTGATGCCTTAACACAGGCACAGCCCTCATTGCATAATAGAGAGATCAAGACTTGTGGAACAACTGGCACCTCACAGACTCTACGACACAAATCGTAATAGTTCAACTCTTATAATAGAGAAAGATAGCAAATGACATCCAGAGGTCACAGACCGAACATTACATCAAGCGGAAGCGGATTAGGTTGTTCTAAACAACAAGATCCAAAATATGGCCTAAGAGGCCTACAGATAAACATCCAACGCCAGCTGTTCCGGGATGTCCCAAGCTGCCACCTGGGAACCCCAGACTACTCGTCGATGTCCACAAAGAACCCACCTTCAAGGTCGGTGAAGTCCTCTCCTGAAAATAAGCAAACGACGTTGAGTTCGACGAACTCGCAAGATTAAGAGCTAATATATGCTCGATGATTGGCATTCAAGGTTTTATGGCTGTTTTGCATAAAGCTGATTTTATTTATGAAAAACAATACTCGAAGGCATCGACTAATCAGAATGCTTTTCAAAAGAGGTAAGAAGTACTCTTTCTTTCGTCACCTTTCTCAACATCAACCACTGTACCTGTTCATCAAAGGCACCTCCCCGAATCACCCTCGAGGAAGCTCACCTTACAATCTTGAAGTGGTACCTCTAGTACCAGTTTTTAATCATTCCGTTAAAGTTATTCTATGATCTCTGAATCCGTCACCAAGTCGTCCATAACGCGGACACGGCTTTTCGAAAAGATTTATCCCTGCAGGGGTGTACAATGTGAAAGACGCCAGGTTCCCGAGGGACCTCCCAGCTTCTTATCCATGCGTACCGTCCGGCCCATTGCCTAGCTCTTAGCTCTCTTCCGGGGAAGGCCGGCTGGGTGGGAGCGGCTACGACCTTTACCTCGCTTAAGACTAACCCAGGATCATCAGTGGCGGTAGGACAAGAGGTACCTTCTCGCACCCTGTCCCGCGGCCACTTATTTTCCTGACACAACCATCCTCATCTCAGTCTTGGCCACCATCTTCAACGCACGCGCAAATGGAAAGCCAAACTAGAGGACCCTCGGCTAGTCCGCCACAAGTTAGTCGGTCGACGAGGTTCCATATGCCCACGCATGGTTGCACGCTCAACTTGGCTCGTAGGCGAGAACTCGCACTTAGGCGGCGAGAACGAGACAACCCACCACATCCCATGTGGCCTCTCATCCCCACCTTTAAGCATTTTATTATCTATCGCCACAATTTTCCACCATCATTCTCATTTCACCACCTGTTTTCCCACATGCACCTTCCATAGTACAACTAGGAAAGTAGCTAAGCATGGCTAAGCATCAACATAACACAGTTAAATATCTCGGCCGACAACACAATCCTATGGATAAAAGGAGGGGAACAGGTAAATGGCATAGGGAACTTAATGCAACTATAGGATACTCTAATCCAAACAAAAGACATTTAGACCCGCATGCAATATTATAGTGGAGAAGATAATTGCGGAAAATAGGATAAGATATGCTCAGAGGGGGGGATTACGCTTGCCTTGTTGAGCGAGGTAGTCAAACTGCTCGTCGGAGTAATGATGCTCAACTCCGAACTCGTGATCTACCGGAGAGCAAACAACACCGGGAAAACAATCAACACATGGCATTTGTGCAATGCATACAAGGATGATGATATGACATTTTAAATGCACCCTAGAAGCTTTAAACAGGACCAACAAGTTAAATGGGGTCCCCATTATAAATATGGCATTATTTGGAATAACCCGTATTTAAACTTAGTGATTTTACTTACTACTAGAGCACATTATTGTAATTGTGATCGATGATGCATGATGATGAAGATTTTGGATCACTCATGTTTTTCTGATCATTTTGATATAAGGAACACCTTTTTCGGAGGTCCCGGTAAAAAGTTATTACTTTTCTAAATTTTCTTTTAAAGTTATTATTTTAATATTGCTAGAAGCACCATAATTCAAACGTGATCAAATATGCATAATATTTAATTTAAAGTTTTGATCACAATTTTCTGGGCATTTTGGTGTATCACATGCATTTTTCGGATACACCGATAAAAGTTACCATTTTAATAGATTTCCTTTTTGGTATTACTTTTTGATGATTTATTTAATCAACAATATCATATTTATACATTTAGAGATGAAGGGGTGAAAAGAAAACAGAAATTTCAGAACTGTATTGAAATCTGGAATTTATTCCGGAAATTTCTGGGTTTTGTACCGGGTCATTCCGGGTTTTATACCGGGTCTGGCACCGGGTTTAATTCGGGTCATTTCCGGGTATGATCCGGGCGAAAATGGTCGAGTCCAGTACTGTTTTGCTTAACCCGGTATAGATTCCGGACAATTCCGGGTCTGGTACCAGGTGATTCCGGGTTCAGTTCCGGAAATTTCCGGGTTGGACACCGGATTTGTCAACGCGATGAAAACGAACTAGAGCTACGGTGATTCGACGAACTAGAGGGATAGGGAGGGAATGTAGGGGTCCAGAAGCATGGCATGCTCACCCTGAACTCGTGGGGGTGCTTGAGAGTGGGTGGAGATGGCAGGAATCGCTCGGGAAAGCTCCGGGCAACCGCGGGGGAAGTAGTGGACGGCGAGCTCGATTGAAGGCTTCCCGGCTCGATTCCTTCGGTGGAGAGGTAGAGGACGGCGAGGTGGAGCTAATGGCAGTCTTCGTTTCGCTCGGGGACTCCTCAATCAACGGCGGCGAGCTCGGCCATGGGAGTTAGCTTTTGGAGCTCTTGGGGAGAGGAAAATATGGAGAGGAGAGTGAGGGAGAGGGAGTGAGCTGGTTGGGGGTTTTCTCCTTTTTCTTTATTTTTCCAACTTACACAAAACCCCCTGCACTTTTGTTTCCAACATGGATAGGTCCTTTCCCCTTTTAAAAGAAAGTTAGTAGCTCCTTTCTAGATTTAATTAAGGCACTAACTTATTTTAGAGAAATATGACAAAAATTTGGGGAGGCTCCCCTTAGCTTGTAGAAGCTCCACAAATTTTGGTGTGACAAAAAAAAGGTTTTGAACCACCTTTGTTCATATAGGTTTGGATTAGGGCATTTTGCTAAATTAAAAATGTTGCTCCTTTGGTAAATTAGATCAAGTGCAAAATATTACCTGGAAGTTTGTTGAAACAAGTTTGCATTGTGGTTTTCAAATGGTGCTAAACCATTTAGTGTGTTGCCCAGCAATTTAATATGGATGCCATGATGCAATTAAACACAAAAGCGAAAATTCTAAACAGGTTTTCAGGTTCTCAACTTTGGGCTGTTACAAATCTACCCTCCTTACAGGAATCTCGTCCCGAGATTCTAAGGTTGCGGAAAGAAATCGGGATACTCTTCACAAAGACTAGACTTTCGTTCCCAAGTTGCTTCTTCCTCGGAATGATGAGACCACTGAATCTTGAGAAACTTGGTAGTCTTGTTCCTGGTCTTTCTTTCAGCTTCATCCAGGACACGGATAGGATGCTCGCGATAAGTGAGATCTTCCTGGAGATCTAGCTCTTCATGATTGACCCCATGGATAGGATCCTTGAAACAACGGCGGAGTTGGGAGACATGAAACACATCATGTACATTCGGAAAGATGACCGGTAACTCCAACATGTAAGAAAATCTCCTCGCTTGGCCAGAACGGTGAAAGGACCAACATAGCGAGGGGCCAATTTCCCTTTGATTCCGAAGCGGCGAACGCCACGAAGGGGAGAGACACGGAGATAAGATTTATCACCAATTTCGTAGTGAATTTCCTGATGGTGCTTATCATAGTAGCTCTTCTGCCTAGACTGAGCAATCTTCAGATTCTCTCTTATGATTCTGACCTTCTCCTCAGCTTCATTGATAATATCCGGACCAAAGAGTGCTCTCTCTCCGGTCTCGGACCAATTTAGAGGAGTGCGGCATTTTCTTCCATAAAGAACCTCGAAAGGAGCCATGCCCAGACTAGCTTGATAGCTATTGTTGTAGGAGAACTCCGCGAAAGGGAGATACTTCTCCCAACCCTTGCCAAAAGAGATCACACATGCCCTAAGCATGTCTTCCAGAACTTGGTTCACTCTTTCGGTCTGACCATCAGTTTGAGGATGGTAAGCGGTGCTGAAATTGAGACGAGACCCCATGGCATTTTGGAAACTCTGCGAGAACTTGGAGACAAAGATACTTCCACGGTCCGATATGATCCTCAAAGGAACCCGTGCAATGGAACAATATGAGCCAAATATAGGTCAGCGAGTTGACTAGCATGTATCTCATCACGGACTGGTAGGAAGTGAGCAACCTTGGAGAGAGACGATCAATGATTACCCAGATTGCATTGTTGCCCTTAGGAGATCGGGGAAATCCGATGATGAAGTCCATACCGATTTCATCCCATTTCCACTCGGGGACTGTAATAGGGCGGAGAGTGCCGGCAGGTCTTTGATGTTCAGCTTTTACCCGTCGACAGGTGTCACATTCAGCAACAAACTTGGCAATCTCCCGTTTCATATGGGTCCACCAGAATTGTGGTCGAAGATCTTGGTACATTTTGGTACTTCCGGGATGAATAGAGAGAGGTGAATCATGAGCCTCTTGGAGGATTAGCTCCCTCAGATTCCGTTCCTTTGGCACTACCAAACGGTCACCAAAGTAAACGACCCCAGAATCATCTTCACGAAACATTTAGCCTTGCCACTAGCAATGTTCTCCTTGATATTCAGGATACCCTTATCCAGCTTCTGAGCTTCCTTTATTTGATTTACTAGAGTAGATTTAATCTCCAGATTTGCTAGATAGCCAGAGGGAACAATTTCCAGGTTTAAACGAGAGAACTCTTCATGAAGAGCGGGTTGGGCCTTTTCAATCATCAGATTGTTGCAATAGGACTTCCGACTTAGCGCGTCAGCCACGATGTTTGCCTTGCCGGGTTGATAGTTCAGACTCACATTGTAGTCAGTGATTAACTCCAACCAACGCCTTTGCCTGAGATTTAAATCCGGCTGGGTGAAGAGGTACTTCAGACTCTTATGATCCGAGAAGATCTCGCAACGGTTACCAAACAGATATGGTCTCCATTGCTTCAAAGCATAAACCACCGCGACAAGTTCTAGATCATGAGTTGGGTAGTTGAGCTCATGTGGCTTAAGTTGGCGGGAAGCATACGCCACCACATGGCCATCTTGCATTAGCACACAGCCCAAACCTTGTAAAGAGGCGTCACAGAAGACGACGAAATCCTTGCTTGTGTCCGGGAGGACAAGCACAGGAGCGGACGTGAGCTTGGCTTTCAGTGTTTGGAAACTCTCTTCAGCTTCGGCCGACCATACAAACTTTTTATCCTTCTTGAGAAGGTCAGTCAGGGCCTTGGCTATCTTGGAGAAACCTTCGATGAACCGACGGTAGTAACCCGCCAATCCGAGAAAGCTTCGAATGTCCTTAACTGACATTGGAGTTTTCCAATCCAGAATGGACTGAATCTTGTCAGGAATGACTTCCACACCATTTGCGGATATTACATGACCAAGGAAGACAAGTTTATCCAACCAAACTCACACTTGGAGAACTTGGCATAGAGACGGTGTTCACGAAGCCTTGTCAGAACCAAACGAAGATGTTCATCATGCTCTTCGTCGGTTTTAGAATAGATAAGGATGTCATCGATGTAAATGACGACAAACTTATCAAGATAATCCATGAAGATGGAGTTCATGAGCCTCATGAAAGTAGCTGGAGCATTGGTGAGACCAAAGGACATGACGGTATACTCATATGAGCCATAGCGAGTAACGAAAGCCGTCTTTGGGATATCCTCCTTTCTGATTTTTATCTGATGGTATCCTGACCTCAGATCCATCTTGGAGAATACAGTTGCACCAGCTAACTGACCCAACAGATCATTGATGCGAGGATAGGATACTTGTTCTTGATTGTCACCGCATTCAACGGTCGATAGTCAGAGACTAGACGAGGCACGGTAGAATCCCTCTTCTTGACAAAGAGTACCGGACAACCCCAAGGTGAACTGCTAGGCTGGATGAAATCCTTTGCTAACAGCTGATCAATTTGCTCTTTCAACAGAGCCAACTCTTCCACCGGCATACGGTAGGGCTTCTTGGAAATTGGAGCGGTACCGGGAAGTAGATCTATTACGAACTCCACACTTCGGTCAGGAGGCATGCCAGGCAATTCCTCCGGGAACACATCCGGGAAATCACACACCACGTGTATGTCCTGGATTTCAGGAGGGGTTTCGCCTTCCATAAAGCAGAGGAGGATCTCAGGGGAGTTGGGTATGATTGAACATGGAGGTCTTGACAGTGCGGACCAATACTCCACACTGTCACCGGAAGAATTTGTCACGGTGACGGTCTTGGCGGCACAGTCGAGATTAGCTCGGTATTTGGCTAGCCAGTTCATGCCCAATATGACATCAATGCCATTTGACCTCAGAGCTACCAAAGCGAAAGGAAAAGAGTAGTAGCCGATAGTAATCTGAACTTCAGGAGTCACCCCATCGGTTTGCCATTTGGAGCCAGGAGTGGAAATCGACAAGGGACGGCTCATTTTCTCAAACGGTATTTTGTGGTCCTTTGCAAAAGCTATGGATATGAATGAATGCGATGCTCCAGAATCAAACAAAACTGTAGCACGATTGTTGTTGACCCATAACTCACCCATCAGGATGCCGGGGTCATCTTCAGCTTCTTCAACAGAGACGTGGTTCAGGCGACCACGCACAATAGGTCCAGCCTTGCCAGCTGGAGTGGCAGGGGCTCGTGCAGGAGTTATCGCGAGAGGTGCCTTCTGGGGGCACTCCCTGGAGTAGTGGCCAGCCTGACCACAGGTGTAGCAAGTGACTCCAGGTGGAGCTGTTAGCATAGGACGGTACCCACTCCCGCCTACCCCAAGTGTCGAAGTAGTGGGGCGCGGAGGAGGTGGCCTGTATCCCGCGGCTCTCGGCATGAATGGAGCACGGGGCACAGCGCTATAGGGAACAAACACCCTGCGCTTCTTGCTCTCAGAACCCGAGGAACTCTGGTGGTCCCCATGTGTGGGCCTCTTGGAAGCTTCAAGTTCCTTTCTTCCTTGCTCAAGGGTGAAAGCCTGGTTGAACAGCTCCTGATAGGTCTGGAACCTGAAGGGCAATAGCTCATAGCGGAGCTGCGGAGTCAGACCCTTGCGGAACAGCTCTTGCTTGTCAGCATCATTGGTCACGTCCCTTGGGGCGTAACGAGAGAGATGGTTGAACTCACGACCATAGGTGCGGAGGTCCATCCGTCCCTGTTGCAAATCCAGGAACTCCCTCCTTTTCAAGTCCATGATTGGCTGGGGAATGTACTCCGCACGGAAGGCAGTGCGGAATCCTCCCAAGTGAAGACATGGTTGGCTGGAAACAAAGCCACATGGCTCTCCCACCAACAGCCAGCAGCACCAACCAAGAGATAGGTGGCAAAGTTGACTTGCTCTGCCAATGGGACATGAAGCGCGGAGAACTTGCGCTCCAAAGCACGAAGCCAATCATCAGCTTCCAGTGGCTCCTTAGCATCAGCAAAGGTGGGTGGCTGGGAACGCAGAAACTCAGTGAGAGTGTTGCACTCGTTCCTCCGTGCATTCTGCTGCACCAACTGTTCAAGCAAGCGCTCATTGCGCCCACGGTTCTCCTCAATGGCCATCAAGACCTCAGCCATCGAGGGTGGTGGCGGCAGATCATCCTCATCATCATTGTGGTTACCGCGACCACCACGGCCTCACGGCCTCCACGGCCTCCTCGAGCCATTCTGGAGATTTGACAATGACACAGTTAGTATCTTTCTCCGAATGGTCGAACAATAGCATTAGCGTCTACACAAGTACACAGACTAGGGACGATAATTCATTGTACAACAATTGGCAAGGAATCAACGAGACAGAACTTGGGTCGAAGATCAGCATCAGTGCTACTAGCGAGAGTTAAGAAATCACCACTTAACACACTCTAGTTGGCACAATCCGGGACCTTATGTTCAAGTCCGTGGGTTAAAACCCGAAGAAAGGATCAAAAGATTAGACTCGGTAGAAACATCTGAGTTGATTTGGGATTGCAACGCAGCGGGAGCAACGTGACACATAACACTAAAGGTCGAACCCACCCCGTTTCTAATCATTTTGAAGTAACAGACGAGGAGTAAAACCTTTAAACTCAAATCGAGGTAAGATTGCTCCGAGATTAGAGGGTAACCAGATAAGGAGTAAAAAGAATCCTAAGATGGTTTTCACAACTCCTTTTTAGGTTAAAAATATTTTCACAAACACTAGACTCAACATCGGCCAGTAGTAGAAGGGTTTCCTACAGGCAGTACTGCTCTGATACCAACTTGTAGCGCCCCGACCCGACTGCTATACAGTGATGCTGTGTGTCACCGGTTAAGCGATACAACCGGAGGTTACGGGTTTACCAATCCCCGGCCAAAACCTTTGGCAGGGTTGCTCGGAATGGATCATCGGCAACACAACACCCCGATTGATGCCTTAACACAGGCACAGCCCTCATTGCATAATAGAGAGATCAAGACTTGTGGAACAACTGGCACCTCACAGACTCTATGACACAAATCATAATAGTTCAACTCTTATAATAGAGAAAGATAGCAAATGACATCCAGAGGTCACAGACCGAACATTATATCAAGCGGAAGCGAATTAGGTTGTTCTAAACAACAAGATCCAAAATATGGCCTAAGAGGCCTACAGATAAACATCCAACGCCAGCTGTTCCGGGATGTCCCAAGCTGCCACCTGGGAACCCCAGACTACTCGTCGACGTCCACAAAGAACCCACCTTCAAGGTCGGTGAAGTCCTCTCCTGAAAATAAGCAAACGACGTTGAGTTCGACGAACTCGCAAGATTAAGAGCTAATATATGCTCGATGATTGGCATTCAAGGTTTTATGGCTGTTTTGCATAAAGCTGATTTTATTTATGAAAACAATACTCGAAGGCATCGACTAATCAGAATACTTTTCAAAAGAGGTAAGAAGTACTCTTTCTTTCGTCACCTTTCTCAACATCAACCACTGTACCTGTTCATCAAAGGCACCTCCCCGAATCACCCTCGAGGAAGCTCACCTTACAATCTTGAAGTGGTACCTCTAGTACCCAGTTTTTAATCATTCCGTTAAAGTTATTCTATGATCTCTGAATCCGTCACCAAGTCGTCCATAACCGCGGACACGGCTTTTCGAAAAGATTTATCCCTGCAGGGGTGTACAATGTGAAAGACGCCAGGTTCCCGAGGGACCTCCCAGCTTCTTATCCATGCGTACCGTCCAGCCCATTGCCTAGCTCTTAGCTCTCTTCCGGGGAAGGCCGGCTGGGTGGGAGCGGCTACGACCTTTACCTCGCTTAAGACTAACCCAGGATCATCAGTGGCGGTAGGACAAGAGGTACCTTCTCGCACCCTGTCCCGCGGCCACTTATTTTCCTGACACAACCATCCTCATCTCAGTCTTGGCCACCATCTTCAATGCACGCGCAAATGGAAAGCCAAACTAGAGGACCCTCGGCTAGTCCGCCACAAGTTAGTCGGTCGACGAGGTTCCATATGCCCACGCATGGTTGCACGCTCAACTTGGCTCGTAGGCGAGAACTCGCACTTAGGCGGCGAGAACGAGACAACCCACCACATCCCATGTGGCCTCTCATCCCCACCTTTAAGCATTTTATTATCCATCGCCACAATTTTCCACCATCATTCTCATTTCACCACCTGTTTCCCACATGCACCTTCCATAGTACAACTAGGCAAGTAGCTAAGCATGGCTAAGCATCAACATAACACAGTTAAATATCTCGGCCGACAACACAATCCTATGGATAAAAGGAGGGGAACAGGTAAATGGCATAGGGAACTTAATGCAACTATAGGATACTCTAATCCAAACAAAAGACATTTAGAACCGCATGCAATATTATAGTGGAGAAGATAATTGCGGAAAATAGGATAAGATATGCTCAGAGGGGGGGATTACGCTTGCCTTGTTGAGCGAGGTAGCCAAACTGCTCGTCGGAGTAATGATGCTCAACTCCGAACTCATGATCTACCGGAGAGCAAACAACACCGGGAAAACAATCAACACATGGCATTTGTGCAATGCATACAAGGATGATGATATGACATTTTAAATGCACCCTAGAAGCTTTAAACAGGACCAACAAGTTAAATGGGTCCCCATTATAATTATGGCATTATTTGGAATAACCCCGTATTTAAACTTAGTGATTTTACTTACTACTAGAGCACATTATTGTAATTGTGATCGATGATGCATGACGATGAAGATTTTGGATCCTTGAAACAACGGCGGAGTTGGGAGACATGAAACACATCATGTACATTCGGAAAGATGACCGGTAACTCCAACTTGTAAGAAAGATCTCCTCGCTTGGCCAGAACGGTGAAAGGACCAACATAGCGAGGGGCCAATTTCACTTTGATTCCGAAGCGGCGAACGCCACGAAGGGGAGAGACACGGAGATAAGATTTATCACCAATTTCGTAGTGAATTTCCTGATGGTGCTTATCATAGTAGCTCTTCTGCCTAGACTGAGTAATCTTCAGATTCTCTCTTATGATTCTGACCTTCTCCTCAGCTTCATTGATAATATCCGGACCAAAGAGTGCTCTCTCTCCGGTCTCGGACCAATTTAGAGGAGTGCGGCATTTTCTTCCATAAAGAACCTCGAAAGGAGCCATGCCCAGACTAGCTTGATAGCTATTGTTGTAGGAGAACTCCGCGAAAGGGAGATACTTCTCCCAACCCTTGCCAAAAGAGATCACACATGCCCTAAGCATGTCTTCCAGAACTTGGTTCACTCTTTCGGTCTGACCATCAGTTTGAGGATGGTAAGCGGTGCTGAAATTGAGACGAGACCCCATGGCATTTTGGAAACTCTGCGAGAACTTGGAGACAAAGATACTTCCACGGTCCGATATGATCCTCAAAGGAACCCCGTGCAATGGAACAATACGAGCCAAATATAGTCAGCGAGTTGACTAGCATGTATCTCATCACGAACTGGTAGGAAGTGAGCAACCTTGGAGAGACGATCAATGATTACCCAGATTGCATTGTTGCCCTTAGGAGATCGGGGAAATCCGGTGATGAAGTCCATACCGATTTCATCCCATTTCCACTCGGGGACTGCAATAGGGCGGAGAGTGCCGGCAGGTCTTTGATGTTCAGCTTTACCCGTCGACAGGTGTCGCATTCAGCAACAAACTTGGCAATCTCCCGTTTCATATGGGTCCACCAGAATTGTGGTCGAAGATCTTGGTACATTTTGGTACTTCCGGGATGAATAGAGAGAGGTGAATCATGAGCTCTTGGAGGATTAGCTCCCTCAGATTCCGTTCCTTTGGCACTACCAAACGGTCACCAAAGTAAACGACCCCAGATTCATCTTCCACGAAACATTTAGCCTTGCCACTAGCAATGTTCTCCTTGATATTCAGGATACCCTTATCCAGCTTCTGAGCTTCCTTTATTTGGTTACTAGAGTAGATTTGATCTCCAGATTTGCTAGATAGCCAGAGGGAACAATTTCCAGGTTCAAACGAGAGAACTCTTCATGAAGAGCGGGTTGGGCCTTTTCAATCATCAGATTGTTGCAATAGGACTTCCGACTTAGCGCGTCAGCCACGACGTTTGCTTTGCCGGGTTGATAGTTCAGACTCACATTGTAGTAGTGATTAACTCCAACCAACGCCTTTGCCTGAGATTTAAATCCGGCTGGGTGAAGAGGTACTTCAGACTCTTGTGATCCGAGAAGATCTCGCAACGGTTACCAAACAGGTATGGTCTCCATTGCTTCAAAGCATAAACCACCGCGGCAAGTTCTAGATCATGAGTTGGGTAGTTGAGCTCATGCGCTTAAGTTGGCGAGAAGCATACGCCACCACATGGCCATCTTGCATTAGCACACAGCCCAAGCCTTGTAAAGAGGCGTCACAGAAGACGACGAAATCCTTGCTTGTGTCCGGCAGGACAAGCACAGGAGCGGACGTGAGTTGGCTTTCAGTGTTTTGAACTCTCTTCAGCTTCGGCCGACCATACAAACTTTTTATCCTTCTTGAGAAGGTCAGTCAGGGCCTTGGCTATCTTGGAGAAACCTTCGATGAATCGGCGGTAGTAACCCGCCAATCCGAGAAAGCTCGAATGTCCTTGACTGACATTGGAGTTTTCCAATCCAGAATGGACTGAATCTTGTCAGGAATGACCCACACCATTGCGGATATCACATGACCAAGGAAGACAAGTTTATCCAACCAAAACTCACACTTGGAGAACTTGGCATAGAGGCGGTGTTCTCGAAGTTGTCAGAACCAAACGAAGATGTTCATCATGCTCTTCGTCGGTTTTAGAATAGATAAGGATGTCATCGATGTAAATGACGACAAACTTGTCAAGATAATCCATGAAGATGGAGTTCATGAGCCTCATGAAAGTAGCTGGAGCATTGTGAGACCAAAGGACATGACGGTATACTCATATGAGCCATAGCGAGTAACAAATGCCGTCTTTGGAATATCCTCCTTTCTGATTTTTATCTGATGGTATCCTGACCTCAGATCCATCTTGGAGAATACGTTGCACCAGCTAACTGATCCAACAGATCATTGATGCGAGGAATAGGATACTTGTTCTTGATTGTCACCGCATTCAACGGTCGATAGTCAGAGACTAGACGAGGCACGGTAGAATCCCTCTTCTTGACAAAGAGTACCGGACAACCCCAAGGTGAACTGCTAGGCTGGATGAAATCCTTTGCTAACAGCTGATCAATTTGCTCTTTCAACAGAGCCAACTCTTCCACCGGCATACGGTAGGGCTTCTTGGAAATTGGAGCGGTACCGGGAAGTAGATCTATGACAAACTCCACACTTCGGTCAGGAGGCATGCCAGGCAATTCTTCCGGGAACACATCCGGGAAGTCACACACCACGTGTATGTCCTGGATTTCAGGAGGGGATTCGCCTTCCATAAAGCAAAGGAGGATCTCAGGGGAGTTGGGTATGATGATGAACATGGAGGTCTTGACAGTGCAGACCAATACTTCACACTGTCACCGGAAGAATTGGTCACGGTGACGGTCTTGGCAGCACAGTCGAGATTAGCCGGTATTTGGCTAGCCAGTTCATGCCCATATGACATCAATGCCATTTGACCTCAGAGCTACCAAAGCGAAAGGAAAAGAGTAGTAACCGATAGTAATCTGAACTTCAGGAGTAACCCCATCGGTTTGCCATTTGGAGCCAGGAGTGGAATCACCAAGGGACGGCTCATTTTCTCAAACGGTTTTTGTGGTCTTTTGCAAAAGCTATGGATATGAATGAATGCGATGCTCCAGAATCAAACAAAACTGTAGCACGATTGTTGTTGATTCGTAACTCACCCATGAGCCGGGGTCCTCTTCAGCTTCTTCAGCAGAGATGTGGTTCAGGCGACCACGCACAATAGGTCCAGCCTTGCCAGCTGGAGTGGCAGGGGCTCGTGCAGGAGTTATCGCGAGAGGTGCCTTCTGGGGGCACTCCCTGGAGTAGTGGCCAGCCTGGCCACAGGTGTAGCAAGTGACTCCAGGTGGAGCAGGTAGCATAGGACGGTACCCACTCCCGCCTACCCCAAGTGTCGAAGTAGTGGGGCGCGGAGGAGGTGGCCTGTATCCGCGGCTCTCGGCATGAATGGAGCACGGGCACAGCGCTGTAGGGAACAAACACCCTGCGCTTCTTGCTCTCAGAACCCGAGGAACTCTGGTGGTCCCCATGTGCGGGCCTCTTGGAAGCTCAAGTTCCTTTCTTCCTTGCTCAAGAGTAAAAGCCTGGTTGAACAGCTCCTGATAGGTCTGGAACCTGAAGGGCAATAGCTCATAGCGGAGCTGCGGAGTAGACCCTTGCGGAACAGCTCTTGCTTGTCAGCATCATTGGTCACGTCCCTTGGGGCGTAACGAGAGAGATGGTTGAACTCACGACCATAAGTGCGGAGGTCCATCCGTCCCTGTTGCAAATCCAGGAACTCCCTCCTCTTCAAGTCCATGATCGGCTGGGGAATGTACTCCGCACGGAAGGCAGTGCGGAAATCAGCCCAGTGAAGACATGGTTGGCTGGAAACAAAGCCACATGGCTCCCACCAACAGCCAGCAGCACCAACCAAGAGTAGGTGGCAAAGTTGACTTGCTCGCCAATGGGACATGAAGCGCGGAGAACTTGCGCTCCAAAGCACGAAGCCAATCATCAGCTTCCAGTGGCTCCTTAGCATCAGCAAAGTGGGTGGCTGGACGCAGGAACTCAGTGAGAGTGTTGCACTCGTTCCTCCGTGCATTCTGCTGCACCAACTGCTCAAGCAAGCGCTCATTGCGCCCACGGTTCTCCTCAATGGCCATCAAGACCTCAGCCATCGAGGGTGGTGGCGGCAGATCATCCTCATCATCATTGTGGTTACCGCGACCACCACGGCCTCCACGGCCTCCTCGAGCCATTCTGGAGATTTGACAATGACACAGTTAGTATCTTTCTCCGAATGGTCGAACAATAGCATTAGCGTCTACACAAGTACACAGACTAGGGACGATAATCATTGTACAACAAGGAAGGAATCAACAAGATAGAACTTGGGTCAAAGATCAGCATCATGTGCTACTAGCGAGAGTTAAGAAATCACAACTTAACACACTCTAGTTGGCACAATCCGGGACCTTATGTTCAAGTCCGTGGGTTAAAACCCAAAGAAAGGATCAAAGATTAGACTCGGTAGAAACATCTGAGTTGATTTGGGATTGCAACGCAGCGGGAGCAACGTGACACATAACACTAAAGGTCGAACCCACCCCGTTTCTAATCATTTTGAAGTAACAGACGAGAGTAAAACCTTTAACTCAAATCGAGGTAAGATTGCTCCGAGATTAGAGGGTAACCAGATAAGGAGTAAAAAGAATCCTAAGATGGTTTTCACAACTCATTTTTAGGTTAAAAATATTTTCACAAACACTAGACTCAACATCGACCAGTAGAAGGGTTTCCTACAGGCAGTACTGCTCTGATACCAACTTGTGGCGCCCCGACCCGACTGCTATACAGTGATGCTGTGTGTCACCGGTTAAGCGATACAACCGGAGGTTACGGGTTTACCAATCCCCGGCCAAAACCTTTGGCAGGCGTTGCTCGGAATGGATCATCGGCAACACAACACCCCGATTGATGCCTTAACACAGGCACAACCCTCAATGCATAATAGAGAGATCAAGACTTGTGGAACAACTGGCACATCACAGACTCTACGACACAAATCATAGTTCAACTCTTATAATAGAGAAAGATAGCAAATGACAACCAGAGGTCACAGACCCAACATTACACAAGCGGAAGCGAATTAGGTTGTTCTAAACAACAAGATCCAAATATGGCCTAAGAGGCCTACAGATAAACATCCAACGCCAGCTGTTCCGGGATGTCCCAAGCTGCCACCTGGGAACCCCAGACTACTCGTCGACGTCCACAAAGAACCCACCTTCGAGGTCGGTGAAGTCCTCTCTGAAAAAAACAAACGACGTTGAGTTCGACGAACTCGCAAGATTAAGAGCTTTAGCTCGATGAGGCTTTCAAGTTTTATGGCTGTTTTGCATAAAGCTGATTTTATTTATGAAAACATAACTCAAGGCATCGACTAATCAGAATATTTTCAAAAGAGGTAAGAAGTACTCTTTCTTTCATCACCTTTCTCAACATCAACCACTGTACCTGTTCATCAAAGGCACCTCCCCGAATCACCCTCGAGGAAGCTCACCTTACAATCTTGAAGTGGTACCTCTAGTACCCAGTTTTTAATCATTCCGTTAAAGTTATTCTATGATCTCTGAATCCGTCACCAAGTCGTCCATAACCGCGGACACGGCTTTTCGAAAAGATTTATCCCTGCAGGGGTGTACAATGTGAAAGATGCCAGGTTCCCGAGGGACCTCCCAGCTTCTTATCCATGCGTACCGTCCGGCCCATTGCCTAGCTCTTAGCTCTCTTCCGGGGAAGGCGGCTGGGTGGGAGCGGCTACGACCTTTACCTCGCTTAAGACTAACCCAGGATCATCAGTGGCGGTAGGACAAGAGGTACCTTCTCGCACCCTGTCCCGCGGCCACTTATTTTCCTGACACAACCATCCTCATCTCAGTCTTGGCCACCATCTTCAACGCACGCGCAAATGGAAAGCCAAACTAGAGGACCCTCGGCTAGTCCGCCACAAGTTAGTCGGTCGACGAGGTTCCATATGCCCACGCATGGTTGCACGCTCAACTTGGCTCATAGGCGAGAACTCGCACTTAGGCGGTGAGAACGAGACAACCCACCACATCCCATGTGGCCTCTCATCCCCACCTTTAAGCATTTTATTATCATCGCCACAATTTTCCACCATCATTCTCATTTCACCACCTGTTTCCCACATGCACCTTCCATAATACAACTAGGCAAGTAGCTAAGCATGGCTAAGCATCAACATAACACAGTTAAATATCTCGGCCGACAACACAATCCTATGGATAAAAGGAGGGGAACAGGTAAATGGCATAGGGAACTTAATGCAACTATAGGATACTCTAATCCAAACAAAAGACATTTATAACCGCATGCAATATTATAGTGGAGAAGATAATTGCGGAAAATAGGATAAGATATGCTCAGAGGGGGATTACGCTTGCCTTGTTGAGCGAGGTAGTCAAACTGCTCGTCGGAGTAATGATGCTCAACTCCGAACTCGTGATCTATCGGAGAGCAAACAACACCGGGAAAACAATCAACACATGGCATTTGTGCAATGCATACAAGGATGATGATATGACATTTTAAATGCACCCTAGAAGCTTTAAACAGGACCAACAAGTTAAATGGGGTCCCCATTATAATTATGGCATTATTTGTATAACCCCGTATTTAAACTTAGTGATTTTACTTACTACTAGAGCACATTATTGTAATTGTGATCGATGATGCATGATGATGAAGATTTTGGATCACTCATGTTTTTCTGATCATTTTGATATAAGGAACACCTTTTTCGGAGGTCCCGGTAAAAAGTTATTACTTTTCTAAATTTCTCTTTAAAGTTATGATTTTAATATTACTAGAAGCACCATAATTCAAATGTGATCAAATATGCATAATATTTAATTTAAAGTTTTGATCACAATTTTCTGGGCATTTTGGTGTATCACATGCATTTTTCGGATACACCGATAAAAGTTACCATTTTAATAGATTTCCTTTTTGATATTACTTTTTGATGATTTATTTAATCAACAATATCATATTTATACATTTAGAGATGAAGGGGTGAAAAGAAAACAGAAATTTCAGAACTGTATTGAAATCTGGAATTTATTCCGGAAATTTCTGGGTTTTGTACCGGGTCATTCCGGGTTTTATACCGGGTCTGGCACCGGGTTTAATTCCGGGTATGATCCGGGCGAAAATGGTCGAGTCCAGTACCGTTTTGCTTAACCCGGTATAGATTCCGGACAATTCCGGGTCTGGTACCGGGTGATTCCGGGTTCAGTTCCGGAAATTTCCGGGTTGGACACCGGATTTGTCAACGCGATGAAAACGAACTAGAGCTACGGTGATTCGACGAACTAGAGGGATAGGGAGGGAATGTAGGGGTCCAGAAGCACGGCATGCTCACCCTGAACTCGTGGGGGTGCTTGAGAGTGGGTGGAGATGGCCGGAATCGCTCGGGAAAGCTCCGGGCAACCGCGGGGGAAGTAGTGGACGGCGAGCTCGATTGAAGGCTTCCCGGCTCGATTCCTTCGGTGGAGAGGTAGAGGACGGCGAGGCGGAGCTAATGGCGGTCTTCGTTTCGCTCGGGGACTCCTCAATCAACGGCGGCGAGCTCAGCCATGGGAGTTAGCTTTTGGAGCTCTTGGGGAGAGGAAAATATGGAGAGGAGAGTGAGGGAGAGGGAGTGAGCTGGTTGGGGGTTTTCTCCTTTTTCTTTATTTTTCCAACTTACACAAAACCCCCTGCACTTTTGTTTCCAACATGGATAGGTCCTTTCCCCTTTTAAAAGAAAGTTAGTAGCTCCTTTCTAGATTTAATTAAGGCACTAACTTATTTTAGAGAAATATGACAAAAATTTGGGGAGGCTCCCCTTAGCTTGTAGAAGCCCCACAAATTTTGGTGTGACAAAATAAAAAGGTTTTGAACCACCTTTGTTCATATAGGTTTGGATTAGGGCATTTTGCTAAATTAGAAATGTTGCTCCTTTGGTAAATTAGATCAAGTGCAAAATATTACCTGGAAGTTTGTTGAAACAAGTTTGCATTGTGGTTTTCAAATGGTGCTAAACCATTTAGTGTGTTGCCAGCAATTTAATATGGATGCCATGATGCAATTAAACACAAAAGCGAAAATTCTAAACAGGTTTTCAGGTTCTCAACTTTGGGCTGTTACAGCTGGCTCGAAGGCCATAGGATTAGAGGGAACGACGGGAGGAGCCAGCCCCGTGGGCGGCCGCCCGGTTCTCGCGCGCACGTTTGCGGCGGAGGGCAAGATCCATGGAGGATGAGTCTTTCAGCGCCCAATCCAGATCGGAAGCCTCCTTCGCCTTGAGCTGGTAGGAAGTCTTGGCTCGCTGGACAGGGTAGTCGCGGACAGACTGGAAGGAGGCTTCCATGGCCTCCTGTATCTGCAACCCACAACCTTCTTCCCCGTCGTCGCTCCAGTCAAAGTCGTCGTCCTCCTCCTCCTCCGCGGGAGGAGCGGCGGCGCCTGGTGGAGGTGCAGCGGCACCAGGTGGAGGTGCGGCGGCACCTGGTGGAGCAGGAGGCCGGTAGCTGGGCATTCCTCTCCACGCCGGGCTCGTGGGCATACGGCGGGATAGACTCCCACGTTTGCGCCCAAGCGCGCTCTGCCGAGCACGCTCGACCTCGTCCAGAAGGCGTTGCGGCGGGCGTGGCGGATCCATCTCGTGGAGACGATGCGTTCGTGGCTAGGAATGATGGATTAGGGTTTACCCCGTCGGCGACAATATATAAAGACCTCCAGGGCAGCGCTGGGGGAGGACACATGCCCAGGGAAGCGCTGGGGGAGGACACGTGTCGTGACCGCAAAGCCCGTCTTTAGTCCCGGTTGGTGTTACCAACCGGGACTAAAGAAGCACACAGATCGTGTGTTTCTTTCAATCGCTTGTGAGCCGTTGGATCAGGGGTGTGTTTCTTTTGAGGGATTGTGAGCTGTTGGATCAGCAGTATCACGACCACTTCGTGAGCCACATGACCCGGTTGGTGTTACCAACCGGGACTAAAGAAGCACACGGATCGTGTGTTTCTTTCAAGCGCTTGTGAGACGTTGGATCAGGGGTGTGTTTCTTTTGAGGGATTGTGAGCTGTTGGATCAGCAGTATCACGACCACTTCGTGAGCCACATAAAGGTTTAATACATTACTACACATCACATAAAGGTTTAATACATTACATTGATTTACATAAAAGCCATGAACCCTTCTTCGCGTATGTCCCTGGCCTATGATCGCTTCAGCCGTAACCATGGAGCATTTCATTATTTAACGGGATGCTTGGGTCAGTTCTCACTGTGAAGGGCGGAATTTCATCAAACTTATCATAATCTGCTGACATGTCTGTCTTGTCCTCGACTCCCACGATGTTTCTTTTCCCTGAAAGAACTACGTGACGCTTTGGCTCATCGTCTGATGTATTCGTTTGCTTGTTTTTTCTTTTTTTCGGTCTGGAGGACATGTCCTTCACATAGAAAACCTGAGCCACATCATTGGCTAGGACGAATGGTTCGTTCTTGTAACAACCAAGATTCTTGAGATCCACTGTTGTCATCCCGTACAGCTGGTCTACCTTTATCCCTTCTCCATTCATGTTGACCCAACTGCACCGAAACAAAGGGACCTTAAAAGTAGGTCCATAGTCAAGTTCCCATATCTCCTCTATGCGACCATAGTATGTGTCCTTTTGCCCATCGTCGTTTGTTGCATCAAAGCGGACACCACTGTTCTGGTTGGTGCTCTTTTTATCTTGGGCGATCGTGTAAAATGTATTCCCATTTATCTCGTACCCTTGGAAATTCAATACAGTCGAAGATGGTGACGCGGCCAACAAGTAGAGCTGTTCTCCGACAGTGGTGTCATTCATGAGCTGTAATCGCAACCAACTGCCGAAGGTCTCCATGTGTTTTTCTTTAATCCAGGAGTCATCCTTCCCCGGGTTCTTGGAGCGTACATAATTCTTGTGTTCCTCGATATACGGAGCCACGAAGGTGGAACTTTGTAGAACTGTGTAGTGTGCTTGAGTTAAAGAATGCCCGTCCCTACATATCAGTGCTTTCTTTCCTAGCGTGCCTTTTCCACTCAGTCTCCCCTCATGCCGCGATTCAGGAACACCAATCGGCTTAAGGTCAGGAATAAAGTCAACACAGAACTCAATGACCTCTTCTGTTCCATAGCCCCTTGAGATGCTTCCTTCTGGCCTAGCACGGTTATGAACATATTTCTTCAAGACTCCCATGAACCTCTCGAAGGGGAACATATTGTGTAGAAATACAGGACCGAGAATGGCAATCTCGTCGCGTAGGTGAACCAGGAGATGCGTCATAATATTGAAGAATGATGGGGGGAACACCAACTCGAAGCTGACAAGACATTGGACCACAGCCTTCTGTAAACTTGGTAGAGTTACTGGATCGATGACCTTCTGAGATATTGCATTGAGGAATGCACATAGCTTCACAATGGGTACTCGAACATTTTCCGGTAGAAGCCCCCTCAATGCAACCGGAAGCAACTGCGTCATAATCACGTGGCAATCATGAGACTTCAGGTTCTGGAATTTTTTCTTTGCCATATTTATTATTCCCTTTATATTTGACGAGAAGCCAGCCGGGACCTTGATACTGCTCAGGCATTCAAAAAAGATTTCCTTCTCTGCTTTGGTAAGAGCGTATCTGCTTAAGTATTGACGCCCTTTATCCGTCTGCTTGTTGTATGGGTCTTTCATACGTTGCTGGTCTGCCCGTGCTTCCGGTGTATCTTTTGTCTTCCCATACACGCCCAGGAAGCCTAGCAGGTTCACGCAAAGATTCTTCGTCACGTGCATCACGTCGATTGAAGACCGGACCTCTAGGACTTTCCAATAGGGTAGCTCCCAGAATATAGAGCACTTCTTCCATATGGGTACGTGGTTGTCAGCGTCATTCGGAACAGATAGACTGCCAGGACCCTTTCCAAAGATTACTTCTAAATCCTTGACCATGTCATATATAACATCACCATCAGGGAGGTTAGGCTTCTTCCGGCGATCTGCCTCACCGTTGAAATGCTTGCCGGGCTTTCTTACGGCATGACCGTTCGGAAGAAATCGACGATGCCCCAGGTACACATTCTTGTTTCCCAAATGTATACTTTCAGTCTTATCTAAACAGTGCGTGCATGCATTGTATCCCTTGTTTGACTGTCCTGAAATGTTACTAAGAGCAGGCCAATCATTGATGGTTACGAACAGCAACGCTCGTAGGTCAAATTCCTGTTGTTTGTGCTCATCCCACACACGTACACCTGGTTCGGACCACAACTGCAAAAGTTCATCAACTAATGGCCGTAGGTACACATCAATGTCGTTGCCGGGTTGCTTCGGGCCTTGGATGAGCACTGGCATCATAATGAACTTCCGCTTCATGCACAACCAAGGAGGAAGGTTGTAGATACATAGAGTCACGGGCCAAGTGCTATGACTGGAGCTCTGCTCCCCAAAAGGATTAAAGCCATCTGTACTTAGACCAAATCTTAAGTTCCTTGCGTCATCTGAAAATGTCGGGAACTCTCTGTCGATTTTTCTCCACTGGGACCCATCGGCGGGGTGTCTCAACTTCCCGTCTTTCTTACGCTCTTCTTTGTGCCATCGCAACAACCTGGCATGCTCTTTGTTTCTGAACAGACGTTTCAACCGTGGTATTATAGGAGCATACCACATCACCTTAGCAGGAACCCTCTTCCGGGGGGGCTCGTCATCGCCCTCAACATCACCAGGGTCATCTTGTCTTATCTTGTACCGCAGTGCATTGCATACCGGGCATTTATCCATGTTCTCGTACTCACCGCGGTACAGGATGCAGTCATTAATGCATGCATGTATCTTCTGCACATCTAATCCTAGAGGGCAGATAGCTTCTTTGCTTCGTATGTAGTCTCGGGCAATTCGTTATCCTTTGGAAGCTTCGGCTTCATTATTTTCAGTAACTTCTCAAATCCCTTGTCAGAACAACCAGTCTCTGCCTTCCATTTCAGCAGTTCCAGTGTGGTACCGAGCTTTGTGCTGCCATCTTCGCAGTTTGGGTACAGCAACTTTTTGTGATCCTCAAGCATGGCCTCCAACTTTAGCTTCTCCTTTTCTGTATCGCATTCTCGCTTTGCATCAGAAATGACCCCACCAAGACCATCAGCGGGCTCATCTGATGCCCGATGTTCACCTCTTTCTTCTTCAACGTCTTCCATAACAGTATCACCGCATTCCTCAGGGAACATAGGATAGTTGTCATCATCCTCCTCTTCTTCATTGTCTTCCATCGTAACCCCTCTTTCTCCGTGCTTGGTCCAACAATTATAGCTGGGCATGAAACCTTTCCGAATCACGTGGTCTTGAATGGTTCTCGGGTCAGAGTACTCCCTGACGTTCCGACACTTCTCACATGGACAAGGCATAAAATTATTCACTTTGTTTGCCTCAGCCACATCGAGAAATTTATGCAGGCCTGCAATAAACTCGGAACTGCGTCGTTCGCCGTACATCCATCGCATCCGTGCATCCATCTGCATCATATATATAATTAAGTTTATCAAATACCATTACAATAACATCTTGAATAGTGAAATGACCACCGTACATCGACACGTGCAATATTTCTGTATCAATTACAGACGAAAAGGATAAAGTTGCTAACCTCGGTGCGGGTCGGGCATTTCATCGAACACATCTTGTGCGTGGCAAAGAGAAAAAAAACTAGCACCCCCACTTCCCACCAATCCAGGAAAAAAAAACAGAGGAGAGAGGGGGGTGGGGGCAACAATATATAGGCAGGGGAGGGGTATTGGTCCCGGTTCTTGGCACGAACCGGGACCAAAGCTCCGCGGCATGCCACGTGGTCCGGCTCTGGAGCTTTGGTCCCGGTTCTTGGCATGAACCGGGACCAATGCCCCACGGGGCCCTGGCAGCTCGAACTGGGACCAGTGCCAGGCACTGGTCCCGGTTTTTGCCTGAACCGGGGCTAATGGCAAACAGTACTCCGGACGAAAAGTCCTTTTTCTACTAGTCGACTTACGTTCCAGCCTCAACATCCGCGGCACCGCCGTTTCAACTGCGGGGGTTGTTGGAATGGCACGTTGGCATCAGAGCTAAGTGTAGCTCAGGGTGGGGGTGGGCACCGCCCCCAACCCAAGTTTTTTTTGCCTAAAACCCCATCATATTTTTCAAATTTTGGCCTAAAAGACCCTCCATTTTACCTATTTGCCCCCCAATGGTTGACCAGAATGTCTACTAGTCCATTTGTACCCCAGCCACTTGGCTGAAGCTCCGCCACTGTCCTGCTGCACCTCAACGGTTAGCACTACCTTCTGGAGCGAGTCTTGCGCCATGAGCGGCACGGCGTCCACGCCCGCTCCCACGATGACGGCGCCCTCCACGTCTCGTGCGCGTCATCCGCAACACTTTAGGTCTAGGTTGTTATGCCTTGTACTCTCTCTTTGTATAGTACGTGTATCTATACACCCATATATGATCAATACAAGTTAAGCAGAGTTCACCAATTCTATCTTGCTATCTCACTGTTATGTGAATGTACTCACCAATTTGATTAGCCTAAACTCTGTATGCAAACATCCGGTTAGTAGAAATGCATTCGTTGAACTGAAGAAAACTCAAGCAGCCGGGTGTAATATTTTGAACTTGTCATCATAGCCCCTCACACCTCAATAATACGACCGAATACATGCTTGGCCATGTTGAAGCGTAACTGAAACTTCTCCGAGTGAAACTTTACCCTGACTGGGTCGCCGGAACCACTAGATCCTTTTCAGTCGGCCTAACAAGGAGGATCGATAAGGCTGAGTCGGAGCCACGTGCCGGTTTCAGGTCTTTGCCCGCAAAGTTAAGCCCCGCCTTGAGCTCGCCTCGGTATTAGCTCAATCAAGGATGTCAACATGCATGCAGGTAAGCTGCAAAGGAGGCCTGGGAATCACCCAGCATGCTCTCTCCTTGGGACACCGCGCCATGAACATGACGGGCCAGTTCTCGCTCCACCCAAATCCGGACGACGACCGAGTGGCGTAGGCCAACCTCACGGAAGCCGCGGTTCCAAGGACGCGACGCAACCAGCTCCGGGTTGCGAGGCAATGTCTACAAGCGCGGCTTCAGTGGACACCTCTCTCCCATCTAGGAGGCCAGGGACCTGTAGCTCCATCAATCCATGTTTTTGAGACCGGTGAGGCAACCACCCCTGCGCATATAAATAGTCCTTGTCTCCTTTAGAGAAGGAAAAATTCCAAACTCACAAGAACTCAGCTCTCACACTCTTCCTAGAGGAATCACAAACACCTTTAGGTGGCAACAACGTTGTGCCGGGTCTCGGAGAGAGAAGTCGAGCAATGGAAAGAGAGAGAAAGAGAAATATTATGGAGGTTTGTGTGACTGACAAGTGCGCTAAGTGGGCATGTGCTGGTGTAGAGGATAACAAGTGGACATACCCACCCTCCCTCTAATTCGGGAGAGTGGAGGAAACAGACAACTCACAAACATTTTCCTTAGGGCTTCGGACCTCCATTGGAAGAGGTGCTGGTGCCCTAATGCCCGTTTTTACTTGCGATTTTTCCTTTTTGAGGTGTGGCCTAACAATTTTTTCCTTTCGGGGTAACGTGTTTGGGTAGCCAAAGCTTTTTTCAAGAAAAAAAATGTCTGACACATGTTTTTTCTCTCGATATTCCTTAGCGGGCCTGGGCTGGCCCGGTCCGGCGGGAGAGCACCAACACTCGCCGTTTCTCCGATCGTGGCAAGCCCTCCCCGTCGTCTCCCTCTCCCTCCCTAAACCCTACGCCATGGCCGCCGCCCGCGCCGCCCTCCTCCGCCGCCACGGCCTCGCCGCCGCCACCAACCCCGTCCTCTTCTCCGCCCATGGCCTGCGCTACCGCAAGCTCGAGGTCATCCTCACCAAGGTAATCGCCCCCCGCCCCCTCGTCTCTCAGATTTCAACCCGCGATGCTTCGCTTGGACCGCCGCTTAGGGTTCCACCAACGCGCGCAGTTTCTACTCATGATCTCACTCGGCGTTTGTGCTTCAGGGAAATGTTCTTGATTCAGTGAGATTCGTGCCACCTTAGTGACAGTTAGACACAAAAAAAAGAGCATTTGTGCATTTCCAGCTAGCATCTTGGTTTGGCTGGGCAAGATCGTTCGTTCATTTGATGGGCTATTTAGATGTGTGTGTGGGGGAAATTAACGTTTACATCTTTCACTTGGTCACTTCAGACGATCGATAAGCTGGGGAAAGCAGGGGACACGGTGAAGGTGTCGCCGGGGCACTTCCGCAACCATCTGATGCCCAAGATGCTCGCTGTCCCGAACATCGACAAGTTTGTCATACTCATGCGTGAGCAGCCCAAGGTTCGCTTCTATCTTGCATAAAATAAAATGTACCGCGATCATGTAGTTTGGGATGTTCTGTCTCAGTTCACAAGCATGCTTACTAGCGTAGTTTTGCAGACTTTTCAGGCTTGCTTTTTCAGTGTTTCGTCAATCAGTTTTTCCTCTCTATGAATATATGAATTGCAGGTGTTTTTTAGTAGTTGTTGCGTTTTAGCTCTTTGGTATATACAACTCAATGCTACTTTTGTTCAGTGTGCAATTACTGTATGAAGTTATTGTGGTTCGTCCGATTTATTGCTACTGAAGTATGCTTTTTGTAGAGTTGTACTGTGGAATTTTGTAGTGCATACTTTGCAGCTCTCTCAGTTATTCATGTAATATGGGAAATTCTAGCAGTTCACAAGCATGCTTACTAGCTTAGTCTTGCTGACTTTTGAGGACTATTTTTCAGCTTTTTGTAAATCAACGATGCCTCTCTATGAATATATGAACTGTACGAGTTCTAGAATAGTTGTTACATTTTAGCTATTTGGTAGAATATCCTTAACTATATTACTACCGTTCAGTGAGAAAGTTGTGTTGAAGTCTTACATGTTTCTCATGTGCTTGGCCAGCTTTACCAACATGAAGAGGAGGTGGTTGTCAAAGAAGTCACCAAGGAAGAGCATGATGCTCGGGTAGGTTCTGCGCTCAGTAGCTCTTGTTTTGTGAACTGCGGTATAGATTAGAGCTCTAACTGACCTCTCCTATTCAGTTTCTGAAAGCCTCTTTTTAACACAATTCCAGTTCAGATCTGTCTGTTGGATTTGTTGTCAGTAACGCACTTCAAACCCATTTGAACCATCTGATATTTGAGATATTGAACATGTTGTCTTGGAAAGTTTCTTTTACCTCTCACCTTCTAGCATTATATTTGGATAGTGTTTTGTAGGTTTATTTGTTACTGTAATCCACAGTGTGTTGATGCGGTCTTCTTGTGTGAGTGCAGCCTTTCACTAGATATGTTATGTCCTCCCCATGCTTTACGTAGAAAGATCCTTCGTTGCACACTTAAAATCACAATCCTGAGATCAAACATGTTCCTATAGTTTAGCCCCTAAAATTCACAGCTGAAATATGGCCCTTGTATGTGTTTCCGAGTCACATACTTCATTTTGTGTGTTACTCATATAGTTCTACTCTCAATCATTTGAACAGCAAGCGGAAGAAAAATTGAAGGAGTATCAATCAGCAGCAAAACGGCTCGATAATGCTCTCTTGGTTAGTATGGTTCCACCAAATTTGGGAGTCCTGGTGCCGCATATTTTTGTTCATGTTCCAGATGGACATTTATTGGTTTATAATGTGGAAGTGCTGATCTTATTTATGTTTGATAGGTGTTGAGGCGGTTCATCTCCGAAGGGAACGAGTTGCGCACTCCTGTTACGAAGGACGAAATTGTTTCCGAGGTTCCTTTCCAACTCTTTCATCCCCTATATTTTCGGGAAAAACTGTATGAGAGTAACATCTAAACTTTACCAACAGGTGGCAAGGCAACTCAATATCAACATCCACCCAGACAATTTGCACCTTGTGTCACCATTGTCATCCCTTGGAGAATTTGAGCTGCCCCTTCGCTTGCCGAAGGATATACCACGCCCGGAAGGCAAGCTCCAATGGACTCTCAACGTCAAGGTCAGGAGACCCTAAGCCAGTTGGTAATCTCCTCCCAAGGTGGCGAATGCTACCAAAAGACCACTGCAACCTTGAGATCAAGAGACACACTGAAATAGATCTTCAAACTGAACGCCTTTTCCCTTTAGAATTTTCTTTGCCCTGTCGTTCTCAAGCGGGGTGATATGATCTGCCTTCTGTTCCTGCAAATTTTAACAAAATAGTGAATAATTTGTTTGGAGTAGGGTGCCTAGTATTTTTGTTGACTTTATCACCATATATTCTTGACTTGTTAGTGTGCCCAATCCCGGGTGTGAAAGGAGAGAGGGATATAAAGAAAGAAAGGCTGCGATCACAAGGCATCCTTGGAAAGGAGAGGCAGGGAGTGAAAGCTTCCTTGGAAATGCTCGAATGGCGTCGTCGTCATCATAGGAAAATGGCAGTCTCCATCAACGTTTTTAATGGGCATTCGTTGCTCTACGTGTCCTGTAATCGCCTTTTGCTTTGATAGGGAAATGGTCTTTAATTTGCGAACATATATTCGTTGCCCTTCTTATCTCTCCCATTTGACTGAATGGTTATCATTTGATCAATGGACCCCTGTGATGGCTACTGGCATCATTGTCTTGGTCCTATTTTAAGATCTGAGCTGAATTACTTTGACACTGACTGGAGAGCCAATTGATCTCTTCTTAATATAGTTTCCCATTTACCCAGCATTGTTTTAAAAAATTACTAAGGTAATCACGCGTAGAGGATTATCATTAATTGCATCCAAAGTACTAATACAAAATGTTGAAAAGAAAGTACTGGTACAAAAGAAGGGTAAAAAAACAAAATGAACACTTTGACAGTCTGAAGAACTTTCATGTGGAGCTACCCGGGGTCCTACTTTGCTTGAGCAGTGCAAAATACCTTTCCTATGCAGCAAGAGAAAGCTGTAAAGCAGTGATCTCACCTGCAAGGCATCAGGGTTTGAGAAGCAATATAGAGATGCTTCTTTTGGGAGGAATTAACAGATCATTAAGGTGCTGTTCAAGCTTCAACAGTGCAGCCCTTATGGATGAGATGGTGTCACTTGTGGTCCTAAGAGCTAGTTTGGAGGTCATAATCTTCAGCCTCCCTTCAATAATATCAAGAAACTGCAGCTGGTGGTCTTCTCAGGTTATACCTATCTATCAGCAAAAAAGTCAAAACAAAAGATCGGTCCATGATATGATGTTTTTCTCTTTCCTCCAACTCCTATCAGCTGATTGAGCTGTTTATGTGGATCAATTAAGTTGGGAAGAATGCTTTAATCTTTTTCCTTCAGACACGTCACATTAGAGAGAAAAAACCCATAATATGAACTTGAGGTCACAATTTTAAGATACAAGTCATGTGCACTTGAGCTGCATCATGTGGTTAAGCTAACCAACCCTAATGCTAGTTTGTGGAGCCAAAAAGAAGAAAAATGGTCACCTAATAGCTAGAGACATATCCAAATCAGCCTGATGGAGTGTGGAGGGGCCAAGCGAAATAAGAAACCGAGTTGTACATGTGATGAGGGGCAAACCCCATGTGACACCATATGATCATGCCTAAACACAATATAGTACCACTACATCATAAGAAATAATTGCTACTAGTACATTTAGAGTAGACAAGAGAGGACAGCCTGCTAAGGAACTGCCTGGCTACGATACACCCAGCTGAAGCAGAGAAGTTTTGGTTAAAATATCTCAAGCCTTCCAAGGCAGAACATGAATGATAGCTCAAGCCTCAGCTGTGTGGACATTTTTAGTAGACTAGACTGCTGGTGCTGTAGTGAACGTGAAAGACGAGGAGAGCCAACAAGACAAATCAAAGTGTCACATATAAGTGTCCAAAAAACCTCAACTTCACATGGAAATCACGCAAAGGTGAAACTCGCGCTTCATTTGTGCAGACGAATACAAAGGGCAAAGTGTATTATCATGATACCGAAAGGTAATAGTGATGACTCCCAGAAAGAATTCCATGCAAGATTGCTGGGACAGGCAAATCAGCTTCAGGTTTCACCGAAATACGTTGACCTAGGGTTTGCTTGGAAAAATGAAATTTGTAGCTCTGAACCCTTCAGATTCTCGGCGGATCTGGCTGCACAATGCACATTTACAGATTATGGATTACATGCCTGAGAAAAGCGAGAGTATTTGAAGCAGTTATGGATGTAGCAACTGGAACTCTGAAAGATGAATGAGTGACAGCGCCATCTCATTTGCCATTTGAAAGAAAGATGTTACTATAACTATAAGTTTGCACCTTTTCCAAAATGTTCCTTAAAATGGCTGATGAAACAACTTGCAAGATTAACATAACCCAGAAACAGAAATATGTTATCAGAGGCCGATGACGACGCTTCAACAGAAACATTTCCTTGTTTAACAGTAGGTATGATTTGGATGCACACATGTTACCCTTCATTACTTGAGCCTTTGATGTGCTACAGTTCCATTTGCCATACGCCATCTCGACAGCTCTACACCGTGCAAATTGGGTCAATGTCTAGTAAATTCCATGCTCGCAGCTGAGGAAAAAACAGGATAATTCATGGAGAAAAAACAAGGGTGCAATATGCAAATCCTGATGTGTGAAAGATACTGGTACCATGGACCTGACTTGTAAATAAAGGCACATCACATTCATATCTACTGTTCATCGTTGGTGTCCTTTTCCAAAAGAAAAACAGCATAGGAGAAAAATCTGATAGAACTAGAATTGTCGCATAAATCAGCATAGCTGAGTTGCAGGCCGATTGATGAGTACTCTGATTGTAAGATTTAGGAATCAATGGTTAATGAAACTTTATTACTGCTTGCTACTAGTATACAAAGTACAACAGGAATGGACTGAACTGCGTACATAGATTCTAAGAACTGATACTACTGTGTTATGTTTTGCTTAGACATTTCTTGTTGATTTCCACTGGCAAAAACCTTATTACAAAGATGAGAGGAAAAAAAACTGAACTTCAATCAGTCTGAAATATGACTGGCACACAATGAGCACATAGGAGTACAATATGAACAATTAAAACGCAAGCTTGGGGAAGCTTGGAGGTTAACAGTCTTGGGCATTTCCAATTTTGATTGTTAATTAATGCCTCAAATTGCTAGTATAAATCACAAACCAAGATTTGCTAGTACTTGAAGAGGTTCAAGTTTGGCAAGATGAACAATCTACTACAGCTGTACCAGGCTGCTGCTCAGAGCAAGAGGATCAGCACCGCCACGCTGACACCGACACGAGCTCCGACCGCTGCCACCAGAGTGCCAGCGCCGCCTGGCGCTTCTCGACGTGGAAACCGTGGTTGGCCGTGCGCCTGAGGAGACACTCGGCCTGGGCCTCCGCCGCATTGCTGAGCTGCAGCGCTGTGAACCCGGTGGATGCAAACAATGATCGCCATGGAGGCAGCTTGTCGCCGCCGATAACTAGGCGTTCGACCCTGGGCCGCAAGATGAACTGCTCGACCTTGGCCACGACGTCCGGCGACGCGCCGGCGGTGTCCAGTGACTCGACAAGTGCGGCGCACGACCGCAAGAGGTTGAGGGCGTGATTGGGGAGCGGCAGGTCGGCGCGGTCGCATCCGTGGTCGACGCACACGACAATGGCAGGACGGAGCTGCTTCACGACACGGAGAGACGCCGGCGTGGGCGCGAAGGTCTCTGTGCCGACCGTGACGTGTACGGCCACGGTCTCGTCGGGCGCCGCCGATAAGCCTACGGGCGGCGACGGGCTGAAGGGATCGAACGCGACGGCGGTGAACTCGAACGGGATGCCGAGCTCGGCGGCGAAGCGCGCCAGGCTCTCCTGGGTGAGGTGGAGCTCCAGGGGGTGCCTCGACCCCGGCGAGACCAATGCCGTGACCTTCAGGGTCGGCGGTGGCGCTGCGGAGCGGCGCCACTGGTGCGCGAGCTCCTGCATGAGCGGCGGCCAGTGGCCGCCGAAGCCGACGTCGAAGTCGACGACGTGGACGCGGCGCGCATCGGCGCCGAGCGCGTCGAGGAAGGCCTGCGTGGACGTGAAGCCGGCGAACTGGACGGTCGGGGACGCGTCCGCCAGCGCCTTGTGCGCGGCGAGCTTGAGCGCGACGTCGAGCGGGGAGTGGACGGAGCCGGGCAGGCCGGCGGCCGGCGGGAGGAGGCGCTGCAGGAGAGCGTCCGGAGGAGCGCGGCGGCGCGGAGGAGGGGAGGGTGCCCCGGAGGCGCGGGTGGCGAGGGGAGCCGTTGATTGAGCCGCGCCAATATCTCGCGCGCGCCAGTGGAGTCACCTGCTTCGGCGCGCCGCGCCGCCTCGAGGAGCTCGTCCACCGCCGCCTGAGGCTCGAGATCTTCTCGGACAGCGGAGGGGATCGGGAGCGGATGCGGCTGCCGCGGGACCGGGAGCTGCTGCGGGAACTGAGGAAGCGAGAAGACCTCCTCCCGGTGCTGGTGCTGGAGCTGCAGGGGCGGCGGCGGGGTTAGGAAGGATGGGTCAAACAAGGTGGGGCCTTTGAAGCCGAAGGCGTCCCCGTCGCCGTCGGCGTACCCGGCGTCCATGATCCAGCGGAGGAAGGAGCTGTCTTGGTTGTGGGCGGCGGGGGCCGGAGCGGCCATGTCGGCGCCGGAGAGCAGCACGGCCTCCCAGTCCTCGGCGCTGATTGGGGGCGGCTCCGGCGCCGCGGAGGAGTGTGAGGAGGAGGTGGGCGGGCTCGGGCTGCGGTTGTAGAGCACCGAGGTGGGCTCCGGTGACTTGCCGTGGACTGGCTTGGCGCCGCCGTGGTCGAGGCTGCAGGACATGGTGGAGCCGGTGGTGATCATAAGGAAGAGGGAGCGGAGGAGGGGACGGGTGTATGTGCGTGCGGTGGTGTGGCGTTGCGTGTGTGCGTGTATGTGGCCTTTCACTGTCGTGCTTCTTTCCCTCGATTTTTTCTGTCTCTTTTGTTCACTCACTCCCACCTCCCCACCATGGATGGATGGAGATCAGCTCAGCTGGAGCTGGGGACCTCACCTCACCTCTGCTCTCCTGAGTCAGTGAGTGAGTGAAATGAATGGACCAATCGATGAATGCCTTGTTGGAGCAGTAGATTAATTATTTTTTATTGCCAATCTAATGACAAAAATCTGATACTCTACTAAATCATCATATCAACCAAATTAGGAGAGTGGACAACTGGAGTCCGACCTACAGGGAGCACTTTAGTTAAATAAAATAAAAATCATATTTTTGAAGTTTCAAAATAAAATCTGAAAAATGCTGAATCTTGACAGTATTGTACCCAACGTGTAAAATTCCAACTAGAAATATCATGTATTTTGGCTTGTGCAAATATGAGAGAAGTATGACATGTGAAAGTGGTGAACAATGCAAAAATTTAACTCTTCCAAATCTGTTAGACTTTTTATTTTTGTGTAACACAGAATATGAATTATTTTGATTCGAGATTTTGCACGTTGCTAGAGTACAAGTTCCACACTTAGTGCCCGTTTGGTAACTACGTTTTTTGAAGTATATTGATAATACTTCAGTTTTCTAAAATACTGAAGTATTGAATACTTCAATGCGTCTGGGTTCAACAATATTGTGGTTTATATACTTTAGTATCTCAAGAAACTGCACTAATTTTGAAGTACGGAAAAAAGAGGTCTGGACCTCTTTTTCCAAAACTGAAGTATTTGTTGCCCAGGCATGTAAATACTACGTTTTACATACTTCAATTTTTGAAAAACTTTGTTGCCAAACTAGGCCTTAGCTACTCTAGGTTGGGAAGTAGGACCAAGGTGTCGGCCCAGTGAGAACCAGGGTGTGCTAGGCCTGTCCTCCACGGCCCTCGACACTCGATGGCCAATTCTCGCTAAGGACCAAGCCTACGGCTTGGAGAGCCTCGCGAGGCAATCGCCTCGCGAGGGCTTTAAAGGCAGCGGAGGCCTATGGAGGCCCTATTCACTGCTGCCCCTCTTCAAGGTGATCTCCCCTGGAGAGAGGTCAACGCCAAATCCTCCACAGGGCACCCTAGCCTCGTGGGGATTGGTTCGCTGCAAAGCAACCTCTGCAGAGCGCACATGGGCTCTGCAGCGGCCGCAGAATGACGCGAGCCTCGCGCGCGGTGACGACGATGCCGCAGTTGCCATTCTGGTGATTAAAGGAGTCAACAAAGCTGCGCCATCCGCACCGGACTACAAAGATTTCCTCTTTGGTGATAAGGGGACCGGCCGGCGCTACGCTCCACGGACAACGTCACCGTGGGCACCCCACGTTCCTCTGCAGCCCCAGCTGGCCGTCCTGCATGGACGGTGGTTTCTCTGCCACAGGCATCAGCTTTACACCCATGGACCGCGTCCATGGACAGCTGGGCTGCGGTGCACCGTGCTCCCCTTCTGTCGCCATGTGGTAGCCCTTCCGCGGCGCAAGCGCAGGGAAGAGGCCCGGGGCGTCTATAAAAGGAGGAGGTGCACCACCGTAGCAAAGGATCGCATTCTCATCCTAGCTTAGCCACCTACGCTCAAGGAAGAAGAAGACCACAGTTCCCCTTCCTTGTGTACACCACTGCCAAAAGAGAGCCCTCGGCAAGCTCGGTGTACTGTAACCTCTATAAGCAGTGCAATACAGACAAGCAGGAGTAGCGGTGTTACCTCCACACGAGGGCCACGAACCTGGGTACGGGCTGGTGTTCATCTCTGCCGTGATGTTCCTCCTCCTGCTCGACGAGCACCGTCGCCGTGCAGGTTGAGGGTTGTTTGACCAACGTGTTCAGCCTCTTACACGAACTCTCTTCGTGAGCTTGACCATCCCTGTTTCGTGGGAGTCATTCTCCGACAATTGGCGCGACAGGTAGGGGGCTGAGGCGCGTCTTCAACCTTCATCGACCTCTGCACCATGACGGACACTCGCGCAGCTCGCGCCACCCGGCAGGCGTCAGGCAGGACTACCACCGAGCCCGTTGCCAACACCACCAACCCTCGCGGCCGTCCCCATGCCAGCCGCGCCTCGGGGCGCAACACCGCTGAACCGCGTGTGGAGCACCCCGAGGACGATGACGGCCACCACGACGACCGCTTCGACGAAGACGTCGACCACGGGCACGGCGAGGACGCTGAGTCCTCGCATCCGTCCCAGCGCCACAGCGCCTCCACTCTTGGGCGTCCAGCACCCAGCCCGAACACCGCGCTGCTCATGGCCGCGGAGCTCTTCCGCTACCGCCCACCGCGAGGCGCACGACAACTAGCTCGGCCGCCTCCAGCACCTCGTCGACATCGCGGCGGCACGCGCGCAGCTCCGGCGGCGTCGCGCTCTCTGGTGCACCACAACTCCGGACGCGCAGGGACTGCCGCGCTTGGCGCACCTCCGCCGCCGCCGCCGCCTCCGCCAGGGATACAATGCCAAGCCACTGGACAATGCACTTCGACGGAGCTTTCGCCTGCCGCAATGGTGGGGCTGGCGTTGTCCTAACCTCACCAAAAGGTGACAAGCTCTACTACGCCATCCAGCTGTGCTTCACAATAGACAAGATCTCCAACAATATCGCCGAGTATGAGGGCCTCCTCGCCGGGCTCAGAGCCGCAATCGCCCTTGGTGTCAAGCACTTACTCATAAAGGGTGATTCCCAGCTCCTGGTTAACTTCTCCAACAAGAGCTACACGCCTAAAGACGACCACATGGCCGCCTACCTTGAAGAGGTCCGCCAGCTTGAGAAGCACTTAAGGGGTATGGAACTCATGCACATCCCGCGGAAGGAGAACCAGGAGGCAGATGACATCGCCAAACGAGCATCACGAAGGCAGGCCCAGCCGGCCGGCATCTTTGAAGAGAGACTCTCCAAGGCGTCCATAAAGCAGCCACAAGAAGCAGCAGCCACAAGCACAGACGAAGTACTTCCACCATCTTTTGTAGGTGGGGCACCCAACTGCGGTCCATCCTCAGGGGAGCGTCTGCTGCTGGCTATGGTGCATCAAGAGACAGGCTGGGTCGAGGAACTCAAGGACTACTTGCTGAAGGGAGTTCTCCCGAGGAAGACGCGGAGGCAGAATGAGTTGCTCGATAAGCCAAGTCGTACTACATCCTCGAGGGAGACCTGTATCGCAAACGCCCAAATGGAATTGCACTTAAGTGCGTCCCCCCGAGGAAGGCCGCATGCTGATCAGAGACATTCACAGTGGAGAGTGTGGCCACCATTCCTCTGCACGCACCCTGGCAGGCAAGGTCTTCAGGAGCGGATTCTACTGCCCCAAGTGCTTCAAGATGCTACCACCATCGTCCAGTCTTGCGATGCGTGCCAGTTCCACGCCAAGCAAGTCCATCAGCCTGCACTGGGACTCCAAACCATCCCGCTCTCATGGCCTTTCGCGGTCTGGGGGCTAGACATCTTGGGACCCTTCCCGAGATCGCAAGGGGGCTACCGTTTCCTCTTCGTGGCCGTCGACAAGTTCACCAAGTGGGCAGAGGTTGAAGCAGTGCGCAACATACCGGCCAGGGCAGCAGTAAAATTCATCAGAGGCCTGGTCTGCCGTTTTGGTGTGCCAAATCGCATCATCACCGACAATGGCTCACAGTTCACCAGCGGCATCTTCAGGGCCTACTGCGAGAGCTCGGCACCAAGCTCTGCTTCCCTCGGTGGCTCACCCACAGAGCAACGGCCAAGCCGAGCGAGCAAATGCTGAGGTCCTCAAGGGCCTCAAGACAAGAAGCTTCAATCGCCTCAAGGGCTACGGCAAGGGCTGGATAGACGAACTCCCGTCCGTGCTCTGGTCCATCCGCACGAACCCCACGAAGCCCACTGGTGAGACGCCATTTGCCCTCGTGTATGGAGCTGAAGCAGTCCTCCCCACAGAGATCAAGCATGGATCCGCACGGGTCCTTGCCTTCAACGAGGACGATCAAGCAGACCTCCACAACGACGACCTGCTGCTCCTTGACGGGTTGCGCCGCCGTGCCGCCCTCAGGGCAGCAAAGTACCAGCAAGACCTGCGATGCTACCACAGCCGCCACATACGTCCACACTCTCGAGACAGGCGACCTCATCCTCAGGAGAATCCTCTCCAGGGAAGGTCTCCACAAGCTCTCGCCCATGTGGGAAGGCCCCTACAGGGTCGCACACATCGCCAGGCCCGGCGCGGTACGCCTCGAAACGGAGGACGGCATCCCGGTCAAGAATCCATGGAACATCGCGCATCTACGCAAGTTCTACCCGTGATCATAGTCACGCCAGACATTTTTTGTCTCTAGAGGGAAGCACACAACTTCACCTCCAAGCTTCACAAAAGCTTCTCCTCCGAGGGCCAGCCCCTCTGAGCTCTCCTGATAACGTGCCGCCGCAGGCCGTGAAGAGTCTCAGCCACTGAATGTGGTCCCCATGCCTCGACATGGAAAACTTTATCTTGGTGATACCAAGTGTAATGAACCAATTCGTTTCTCAATGAAACATTGCGCTGAGGCGCCGCTGTGTAATATTTTGGTGGTGAGTTTTTACTTTTCATCATCTTAGTTCATTTCGCGCTCATATTTTTCCCCATGCGCACCTCGCGAGCGGGGGCTGAGTACGGTGACTGTGCCTCGAGAGCACCCACAGCACCGCAAAATCCAAAGGATCCGAGCTCTAACACGTGAGCACGCTCTCACGCCTGTTACCTCCCAGAGAGCTCTGGCCTATGGGCTTGCTCCCAAACACGCCACCTCACCAAAGGACCTTGGTGCTTACTCTCCTCGCGAGATACTCATGAGGAAACCTATAAGCGCGCATGAGTTTTTACTACCATGTACTTGCTTTGGGTTTGCCTCTCTAACCAATACAGGGAACAAGTCCCCCCAAGCTCGTGAAGCCACGCTCCGACCTCAGAGGGAAGCGCACCATCAGGGAAACCAACGCCCTCTACGAGACCAAAGTCTCGCAAAGCTAAGTCCAGCGCTCGCGCCTCAGGAGTTTTTTCCTCTCTCTCACGAGTATCTGCCGTCCCTCGAGCGGGTTTTTCTCCCTCACACTCCATGGACTGCTTGTGCGTCAAAGGGGGGCCCTCGAGCACCGCGACTCGAGAGCCCTTACCTCTCCAAGCCTTAAACACCCCCCGGCCTTGCCGAGTCAAGCTCCGGCATACCGCAGCGGCGGAGTCATAGCGCAAAGAGATGGGTCCTGACGACGTAGAGCGAAAAAAGACATGGAACAGGGATAAAAGGCCCATCGAGGGACATACACATAGTAGCACACGTTAAAGTGTCTTACAAACCAGAATGAAATAAAACAAGTCTTAAAACAAAGATAACAGCGCCTCAAGCGCGTCTTGTTGCAGGAGCGGCCTAGGCAGGGGCATCGCCGTCACCATCCTCCTCAGCCTCCTCTTCAGCTTCTTCTTCAGCGCCTTCCTCCTCCTCAGCGGCCTGCTCCGCCTCGACCCTCTTGAAGCGGTCGACGTAATCGTTGACCTCCTCCCGAACCAAGTTGGAGAGGTCCTGGCTTGGTCCGCCTCGACAGGCTCGGTCACGGACTCGAAGTCGAAGCTGGGGTGAAGACGCTGGAGGTTGGCAAAGACGCGATCGATCGCCACCGTCAAGAGCTTGCGGCACTCTTCATCGACAACGTCGCCCATCTCCGCCACAGGGCCCTCGAGCGTGGTGAAGAGCTGGTCGAAGTAGGCGAGATACGTGGCAGCATCGGCATTCCCATGGACGGGAACCGCTGGGGCATCCACTCCCAGGCTCGCCGCAAGGGTGTTCCCCCGAGCCACCAAGGACTTGAACATGCGCTCCCGCTGCTGCGTCAAGACCTGTGCCGCCTGCACGTGGTGCTCAGCCTCCTCAGCACGCTCCACGGCAGGACCCACCTGAGCGGTCAACTCCTTCATATCAGCCATCAAGGAAGCAAGGTCCTGCTCCGCGCGCGTCCGGGCCTCCGCAGCAGCCTGGAGGCGGAGTCAAATCGCTTCTTCTGGGCCTCAAGATCCCTGATGCGAGCCTCAAGCTCGTTGCATCTCTTCGTGAAGCGATCCTCTTGCTTCTTGGCCTCTCCGCGAACTCTTTCCTGCAGTTGTCACGGAAGAGCTTCTCCTTGGTCGCAGACTCCTCCCATCTTCTCCTCCTTTTTGCGAAGGTTCTCATTGGTCTGCGTGAGGCGCTTCTGGTAGAACTCCTCGTCTTGGGTAACCTTGTTCTCGCGAGCTTCCAGGTGCTCCCGCTGCGCGGATTGATCCTTCTCGATCTGTTCAACCTGTTCCTCGCGCTTGCGCGCTCGGCCTCGCGGGCGTCAAGCTCAACTCCGCGCTACACGATCAGGTCTTCGCGGATGCGCAGGTTCTCACGGAATTTCTCCAAGCTCTGCCGCACGTTCTCCGACTCGGCAACGATCCCCGCCTCACGGTCCAGAAGCTCTTTGTGCTTGGTGGAGACCGCCGCTTCACGCGCCGCCAGCTCCTGGTGTTTGGCCTCGGTCTCCGCCTCGAGAGCCTCGCGCCTAGCACCCAGGTCCGCAAGGGTCTCCTCAACTTCGCGAACCACGCTGATGCGGATCTCCTCAGCGGAGCGCAGCGCTGCCTCGCGTTGCGCCTGGGCAGCCTCGTTCTTCTGGCGGCAGCTCTCCACGGTCTCCTGAAGACAAGCCCAGCCCCGCGCAAGCTCGGCGTCCTCCTCCGCCCTGGTGCGATCCTCCTCAGCGAGCTGGGCCGCAAGCCCATCGAGCGCTTCCCTCGCCGAGCAAGGACAGCCCCACGGCGAGCTGCAACTGGGCGCCGCCCCCAGGACTAAGGCCCATGGCTCACCGGAGGGCCTGGAAACGCCGGCGCCTGCCGAGGATCCGGAGCGTCGCGCCTTGGGCTCTGAGTGGCCTCGAGGCGCGCCTGGGGGCTCTGGTGTGAGCCTCCCTCTTCATCCGCAAGGGGCCTTCTGGGGGCTCTGATGAGAACCCCCCTCGCCTCCCGCGCTGGAGGCTTCTGGGGCTCGAGGCGCCCTCACCATCAACCCCACCATTTTTCTGCCCCTGGGGAGCACTCACCTCTCCCCCAGGGACAGGGTTGGCCTTCTCAGCTGAGGCCGCCCCCGCAGCGGCCTCAGAGTCCACCGTGGGCCCTCCAAGGCTCGTGCTCGGTGGGGGCGATGACGGGCGGCCTCCTCCATCTCGACGTCAGCGCGCGCTTCTGCGAACGCCTGTCTCCGCCGCACGCTCCTTCGCCAGGGGCGTGGACCTCGCCGCATCCTCCTCCGGCCCCCTCCTGCCGCACAGGAGAGACGTCAGGCCGCATAGGCGGTGGCATCGTCACCTCTGCCTCCTCCTCCTTCTCCTCGTGGCGCTCCTCTGCCTCAGGAGGCGGCGCCGTAGCCTCGGGAGAAGAAGCGTGCCCTCGGGAGGCACCTCGTCGGCTGTACGCGCTGCAGACGCCGCTGCAGCGCTGGGGATCTCTCCAAGCCTCCGGAGCCTCCGCCGTTTTGGCTCCTCGGGGCGCCTGGAGAGGTAAAGGCTCAAAAACTCCTCGAGAAGTCTACACAAGAATGACATCAAACAGAAAAGGGAGTCAGTCCTTACCCAGATGTCTTGGCGCGGGAGTCAACCCACACCGTGTTCGATGACCGCCACGGCCTCGACGGCGCGGCACCCACCGGACCCCACAGGAGCAGTCTCGGCTTTCCTCTTGAGAGGAGTGCCCACTGGATTCCTGGCGGTCCTGTCATGAATAGCCTTGGAGCGGGGCTCGCAGTGGCCGATGAAGCACCATCATCATCACTCTCCTCTTGTCTCTCAACACGCTGCGAGGGAGCGACCACGAACTGGTCGCCGCTGCCTGAGGAGATCCTGTGGATCTCAACTTCAGGCGCCGCACTCTTCGAGGTGCTCGAGTTCTCCGCCGAAGAAGCGGGCCTCCCGAGGCGCCGGTTGCGCCTGCGTCAGATTCCGCGGGCGTTTCCGTCGTCTCCTCGTCGCCCTCAGCTGGCGCCCCCTGCGCCGCAGACTCTGGATCCTCGCGAGGCCCGACATGCCCCTCAGGCACCAGGCCCCACTGGTCGAACTTCGGCATCGTCTGCACGAGCGAGACGCGACGCCCGAGATCGATCCTGTGGAGCGGAACAGCCTTGTCAGTGGGCTTGGGGATGTCTGGAGACGTGAAGAGGGTCTCCATGATGGTGTGCACCTCCTCCTGCGTGAAGAGGGTTGCGCTCAGGCGCATCTTGTCCCTCTGGTTGGAGTACAGCCACATCGCATCCGCATGCCTCTGGAGCGGAGCAATGCGACGCCTCACGAAGTCCTTGGCAACCATCTGCCCAGTGAGGCCTGCCTCGCGGAGGTCCCTCAAGCGCCTTACCACGGGGCCAAGTGTAGCGCCCTTGAGCGCCTTGGAAGACCAGCTCGCCCTCTTCGTCGGAGGCGCTTCAGGCAGTTTGAAGAAGGCGCTCTGCTCCCGAACTTCATGAGGAACCAGCGCTTGCGGAAGTCCTCCACCTTCTTCGTCACGCTGGTCACAATGTTCTCGCCGTTCCGCACGATGGGGATGTAGATGCCCTTCATGCCATCGGTGATGCGGAAGGACACGCACCCCGACCGCTCCTTGTTTGCCGTGAACCAGAGCGCGTAGAAGCTGCGGAAGAGGTCCACCGAGGGCGGAATGCCGATGTATGCCTCGCAGAGATAGGCGAAGATGGCGAGGACAAGGATGGAGTTGGGATGGAGATGAAGAACCTGGATCTGGTAGCGCTCCAGAACCGCCAGGAAGAAGTCGGAGAAAGGAGGCACGAGCCCGGCGAATAGGGTGTGCATGAAGATGGGGTAGAAGCAGCCAAAGGAGTTGCCCGCCGTCTTAAGCACCGTGGCGCCGTGCTCGTTGGTCGCCGAGGCCGCCATGTGATGCACCTTGTCCAGCTGCGCTTCCTTCTCGAAGCGGAAGCCGGTCAGAGCCGGCTCGAAGTCTCCGTCCTGCTGCATCGCAGCAGGCTCGCCGCCCTGCACCACTGCCGTGCCCTTCGTGGCCGCGGTGGCTTTCTTGGGCGCCATTGCAGCAAGATTGCGAAGGAAGAGCACCGGGGACACGGAAGCGCAGAAGTCAAGAGCAAGGAGACGGGCGCGCAAATGATGCAGTAACTGCTGCCTGAACCGGCGCTGCAGGCTTTATATCACCTCAGAGCAGTTACCAAGACATGGTGGGTCCCCCCACTGCGCCCATCATCTCCGAAGAGAACGTGTCGTCGCGGTAACTGCCCTACACGTGTCTCGGGCCGGCCGGACACTTTGGGCCCATGACGATTCGCCTGCGTCCACTGGACTACATCGTGCCCATCATGGGCCCGGGGGCTACTATCGGCCCAGTGAGAACCAGGGTGTGCTGGGCCTATCCTCCACGGCCCTCGACACTCGATGGCCAATTCTCGCTAAGGACCAAGCCTACGGCTTGGAGAGAATAGCGAGGCAAATCGCCTCGCGAGGGCTTTAAAGGCAGCGGAGGCCTATGGAGGCCCTATTCACTGCTGCCCCCTCTTCAACGTGATCTCCCCTGGAGAGAGGTCAACGCCAAATCCTCCACAGGGCACCCTAGCCCTCGTGGGAATTGCTTCGCTGCAAAGCAACCTCTGCAGAGCGCACATGGGCTCTGCAGCGGCCGCAGAGTGACGCGCGCCTCTGCGTGCGGTGACGACGATGCTGCAGGTTCCATTCTGGTGATTAAAGGAGTCAACAAAGCTGCGCCATCCGCACCGGACTATAAGGATTTCCTCTTTGGTGATAAGGGGACCGGCCGGCGCTACGCTCCACGGCCAACGTCACCGTGGGCACCCCCACGTTCCTCTGCAGCCCCAGCTGGCCGTCCTGCATGGACGGTGGTTTCTCTGCCACAGGCATCAGCTTTACGCCCATGGACCGCGTCCATGGACAGCTGGGCTGCGGTGCACCGTGCTCCCCCTTCTGTCGCCATGTGGTTGCCCTTCCGCGGCGCAAGCGTAGGGAAGAGGCCCGGGGCGTCTATAAAAGGAGGAGGTGCACCACCGTAGCAAAGGATCACATTCTCATCCTAGCTTAGCCACCTACGCGCAAGGAAGAAGAAGACCACAGTTCCCCTTCCTTGTGTACACCACTGCCAAAAGAGAGCCCTCGGCAAGCTCAGTGTACTGTAACCTCTATAAGCAGTGCAATACAGACAAGCAGGAGTAGCGGTGTTACCTCCACACGAGGGCCGCGAACCTGGGTACGGGCTGGTGTTCATCTCTGCCGTGATGTCCCTCCTCATGCTCGACGAGCACCGTCGCCGTGCAGGTTGAGGGTTGTTTGACCAACGTGTTCAACCCCTTACACGAACTCTCTTCGTGAGCTTGACCATCCCTGTTTCGTGGGAGTCATTCTCCGACACAGGACTTTCAAATATTTGTCCCGCATTCATTAGGAGGGTACTCCTAACACTGCTTTAGCCAATACACGAAAATGCATTGTCTACATCCAAAAAATTCAGATTTTTTTGAAACTTCAAAAATATGTTTTTTCTACATTTTTTTTAAAGGCTACCTGTAGTTCGGCCTCCATGGTTTTGACCAAATTAGTTATCCGTCAAAGACTCGCTTAACTGAACCAAGATATGGTAGTAGTACTTTTTTGTTGTTATTATGTGGAGAGTTAATTGATATTTGTATCACTTACTTTATGTGGGACTACTACGTTTTCGTGGGGTAGAGTGAGATCCCCTGGCAGTTTGAATTGCCTCTATTGAACAAGTTGACTTGTGGACACCGCACACGAACGCCGTGCATTTTTTAATTTTTGGATCGTGCCCAATTAGCCTTTACTGAATCGAACAAGACAACGCAAATCTTACAGTACATAGGATGAGATCTGATAGCGCTTACTACTCTATGACCTCTGGTCAACGTTTCTGCCCGTTCAACGGTCTGTGCACCGACTAAAGAGAGTACATCACACGATTATTACAAAAGTTGCCAAATACAACAGAAATAAAAATTGGATTGTGTCAGGGATGTAACCCCGGGTACCCCAAAATTAATGATTTTACGGAGTTAATAGAAGAGAGAAACAGGAAATAAATGGGTAAGAGATAAAAGAAGAACAAAAGAAGCCCAGACGGGCCGAGTTTGCCCAGCCTCGGGCGGGCCGAGTTTGCCCAGCCTCGGGCCGAGCCTCCTTCAACCTCGGCTGGGCCGAGATGTTTACCTCGGGCAGGCCAAACTTCCTCCAGCCTCGGGCGGGCCGAGTTTGCCCAGCCTCGGGCCGAGCCTCCTTCAACCTCGGCTGGGCCGAGATGTTTACCTCAGACAGGCCAAGCTTCCTCCAACCTCGGGCGGGCCGATTTTGCCCAGCCTCGGGCCGAGCCTCCTTCAACCTCGGCTGGGCCGAGATATTTACCTCAGGCGGGCCGAGATCGCCCCGTCTCGGCTGGGCCGAGGTCGCCTCGCCTCGGCTGGGCCGGCTCATCCCCAGCTCCGCTGAGACCAGGGCGGGCCGAGGTCGCCACACTCGGCTGGGCCTCTACAACTCGGCTGGGCATCTCGGGTAGGCCGGGATCTCCTGTACCTCGGATTGGGCCGGGTCATCTTCACGACAGCTCCTTGGGCCATCTCCTGCGAAGCAGCTCGGCAGGCCGGCTGTCGTGGGTTTATCACGTCAGGTGTCATAGATGACTTCGTAGGTGTGGGATTACGCGAGTCAAGCATCTCCGAGCTTGGGATCGCAGGAACAAAGATCAACACAGATTTACCCAGGTTCGGCCCCCTCAATGTGAGGTAAAAGACCTACTTCCTGCCTACCCTAGATTGGTATTGATATGATAATCGAGGTGTTACAATGGAGGCGATCCGATCTGGTACTCGCCGTAGCTAGGGTTTAGGCTTGACCCTCTAAGTCCTGCGAGTCCTCTTTATATACACAGAGGCTCGTCAGGTTACAAGAGTTCTACACGAAGCCTGATTATCTTTCTTGTCTTCCAAGGCAAGTTTGCACCGACCTTCTGGAGCTTTCCTTTATCGAGTCACGATGCGAGATTGGCCCATCTTTCTCGTGGCCCAACAATGATAGCGCAGCCTTAAGTCGCTTGTTAAGTCGCGGGTTAATCATTCCCCCGACATTAGCCCCCAAGCGTGGCCTGAACTTCATAGGATTTCTTGATCTTGAATGTTTAGGCCGCGCTTTTCCTTATTTCGCGACTTATAATTGTGCTGGATTGGCCTTGACTCGCACCTGGAAGATCATCTGACTTCGTGAGCTTCTTTGTTAGAGTAGCCTGATAGCTTCAAAACTTGATGACGATCCATCTTCAAATTTTTGATGATAATATGATGTAGCCCCCAAGGATTGAGAGGATGTAACGTGAATCTCTCAATTCTTCTCAGAGAGTTTGAAGGTCATCACCTGTAACTTGATATCATGAATAAAACAATTGTTAAGATACAAGTAATTGTAATTGGTGTTGCCGTACTATAAGCAGTACATCGACCTCTAGTTAGGCCATCTGAATCCTTAAGTGGGCACTCGCGCGACTCAGTATTTCCTAGGAACATGTGTGTTCAGGGTCGAGAGCGGCCATGATAGGCAATCAAGCTCGATTGACGCCACACCCCAGTACTTTGGCCACATAATGCGAGTAGCAATCCAACTTAAGGTAAATTTGATAATTGCCAATAAGTTGGCTGTTTCAGGGTAACAAAGACCCCAAGAAACATAATGATATGGCCATGATAGGCTAAGCTATGATAAGCTTTGATTATGATGACACATAAGGTCGCGCCTTGGTGGCAACCGAGTGTTATACATAGGGTTGGATCGCGCGTAGGTGGCGATCCATGGTGATACATGGGGTCGGTCGCGCCTAGGTGGCGACCAGAATGATACAAAGTTTACGGCCGCGCCTAGGTGGCAGCCGGTTTCTGATACAAGGGTCGATCGCGCCTGGGTGGCGATCAGATGTTGCATAGGTCGCGCCTAGGTGGCGACCAAAGTTGAAGTTCTAGCCCTGAGTGGCTGTGATGATACTCAGCTATAAAGCTGGAAAGGATGATGCTTGGCTCTATTAGCCTTTTCTTATGTATAGTACGGTCGCAGGTGTGCGACGTTCCAAGGGCGAGGTGCCTCGAGACGATCCTCGAAATCATGGCGTTCGCTGCTTTCTTCCCTTACATCCAGCAGATAGTACGACCCATTGTTTAGCTTCTTGCTGATGATGTAGGGTCCTTCCCATGGAGAGGACAGCTTATGCATTCCCTTGTGATCTTGTTTAAGTCGCAGTACTAGGTCGCCTTCTTGAAAGGTGCGGGTTTTGATGCGTCTGGCATGATAGCGTCGCAAGTCTTGTTGATATACCGCTGACCTTGATGCTGCCAAGTCTCTAACCTCTTCTAATGTGTCCACCGAGTCTTGCCGAGCTATCTCATTATCTGTCTCGATGTAAGCCGCAACTCTTGGTGAATCATGTATGATGTCGCTGGGCATGACTGCTTCTGCTCCATAGACCATGAAATATGGTGTAAATCCTGTGGATCTGTTAGGGGTTGTTCTTAAGCTCCACAGTACTGCTGGCAATTCCTCCACCCAACATCCTGGAGATGCTTCGACCTTTTCAATAAGGCGCGGCTTAATTCCATGGAGAATTTCCTGGTTAGCTCGCTCAGCTTGTCCATTGCTCTGCGGGTGTGCTACTGACGTGAGGTCCAATCTTATCCCATTGTCTGCGCAAAATATCTGTGTAGCCCCTTCAGAGGTGTTGCTCCCATTGTCTGTAATGATACTATGGGGGTACCCAAAGCGGAATATGACCTTCTTCAAGAACTTGACTGCTGTTTCAGCCTCGCAATCTCCCACAGGTTCTGCTTCTATCCACTTTGTGAATTTGTCCACCATGACCAGGAGGTGAGTTTTTCCGTTTGAAGACCGTCTGAAGGGCCCTACCATGTCAAAACCCCATACGGCAAAAGGCCATGTGATGGGTATTGTGCGAAGTGCTTGAGCTGGCATATGATCTTGCCTAGCGTATCTTTGACATCCATCGCACACTCTGACAATTTGCTCTGCATCTGCTAATGCTGTTAACCAGAAGAATCCATGTCGGAACGCCTTTGCCACCAAAGATCTTGACGAAGCATGATGGCCACAATCGCCTGAATGAATTTCGTGCAAGATTTTTCGTCCCTCTTCTGGTGAGACACATCTTTGGAATGCTCCTGACACGCTGCGCTTGTATAATTCGTTGTTGATGATTGTATAGGCCTTTGATCGCGTATGATTTTGCGCGCCTCAATCTCATCGTCTGGCAGCACTCCGCGACTTAAATATGCCATGTATGGCTCTGTCCATCCTGGCTGTTCATGCAGGGCTGCGACTAAAGTTGAATCGTCCTCTGGCTCTGCAATGTCAATCTCTGCTGGAGGTTTGACTGATGGATTGTGCAGTTCATCCAGGAAAACATTGGGTGGGACTGACTGTCTATTGGATCCAAGCCGAGACAGGGCATCTGCAGCTTCGTTTTGTCTCCGATCAATATGTTCAACTTGGTATCCAGTGAAATGTCCAGCAATTCTGTCCACCTCTCTTCTATATGCAGCCATATTCGCATCCTTGCTGTCCCACGTTCCAGAGACCTGCTGTGCCACCAAGTCTGAATCGCCAAAACAGCGTATGCGACTGATGTTCATCTCCTTTGCTATACGTAGACCATGAAGCAGTGCCTCGTACTCTGCCACGTTATTTGTGCAGTTGAAGTGTATCTGTAGCACATACCGCAGCTTGTCTCCCTTGGGGATGTTAGAACAACTCCAGCCCCCGAGCCTTGCAACTGTCTTGACCCATCAAAATGCATGGTCCAGTATTTGGTTTCTGCCATGCTAGGAGCGACTTGGATTTCTGTCCAATCGTTAATAAAATCTGCGAGGGCTTGCGACTTAATTGATGTGCGCGGCTCGTAGCTGATGTGATGTGGTCCCAACTCGATCGCCCACTTAGCGACTCTTCCAGTAGCTTCTCGATTACGGATGATATCTGCCACGGTGCTGAACTAACCACAGTTATTGGATGTTCTTGGAAGTAGTGCTTCAGCTTGCGACTCGCCATGAACACTCCAAACACCAACTTCTGCCACTGTGGGTAACGCTGTTTGGAAGCTGTGAGGACTTCGCTCACGTAATATACTGGTCTCTGGACAGGGTATTCCTTTCCGGGTTCTTGTCTCTCCACAACCATGACAGCGCTCACAGCACGGGAATTTGCCGCTATGTATAGTAGCATGGCTCTTTATCCTTTGGAGCCGCCAGAACTGGAGCATTTGTCAATTGATGTTTCAAGGCTGTCAGAGCTTCGTCGGCCTCTGCGTCCCAAACGAAGGTGTCTGATTTTTTCAACAGTCTGTACAAAGGTAGTGCTTTCTCTCCCAATCTTGATATAAAGCGACTCAAAGCTGCTACGCAACCGTAAGTCGCTGCACATCTTTTATCTTTTCTGGTTTTGGAGATCCATCACGGCCTTTATCTTGTCAGGGTTGGCCTCAATGCCTCTTTCTGATACTATGAATCCCAATAGCTTTCCTGCTGGTACTCCAAAGACGCACTTTGTGGGGTTGAGCTTCATGTTGTATTTTCTGAGATTTGTGAATGTCTCTGCCAGGTCACTAATAAGATCCTGGCCAACTTGCGACTTAACCACAATATCATCCACGTAGGCGTGAACGTTGCGACCTATTTGCTCATGTAGACAATTCTGAATGCATCTTTGGTAAGTCGCACCTGCGTTCTTCAACCCAAAGGGCATGCTGACATAACAAAAAGCTCCAAAGGGTGTGATGAAGGACGTCTTTTCTTGGTCCTCCCTCTTCATCTTGATTTGATGGTAGCCTGAATAGGCATCCAAAAAGCATAACAGCTCGCACCCAGCAGTTGAATCAATCACTTGGTCGATTCGCGGCAAAGCAAATGGATCCTTTGGACAAGCTTTGTTAAGACTGGTGTAATCAACGCACATTCGCCACGTACCGTTCTTTTTCATAACCAAGACTGGGTTTGCCACCCACTCCGGATGGTATACCTCCGTGATGAATCCTGCAGCCAGTAGCGAGCTATTTCCTCCCTATTGCCTTTCTTCTATCATCGTGGAAACGCCGTAGTGGCTGCTTCACTGGTTTAGCCGCAGGGTTCACTTTGAGGCTATGTTCTGCTAATTCTCTTGGTACCCCTGGCATATCTGACGGTTTCCATGCGAAGATGTCCTTATTTTCCTGAAGGAAAGCGACGAGAGCCTTCTCCTGCTCTTCTTCCATGTGTGCTCCAATGCTGGTTTGCTTGGATGAGTCGCCAGGAACAAGATTTATCTGCTTGGTCCTGGGCCGCTTTGAATTTCATTGGTGGCTCGGCAGATGGCGTGGTAACTACGCTCATGTCATTTGGGTCCACCTGCGACTTATAACCTTTTAGCTCTTCCGCGGCACAGGCAGATTCTGCGAAGGCCGCATCTCCTTCTTCACATTCTATCGCTTTTTCTCTATCTCCGTACACTGTGATGACCCCTTTTGGTCCTGGTATCTTCAACTGTAGGTACACGTAGCATGGCCTGGCCATAAACTTAGCAAAAGCTCTTCTTCCAAACAAGGCGTGATATGGGCTTTGGAATTTTACCACTTCGAAACATAGGAACTCGCTTCTGAAGTTCTCTTCTGTCCCAAAAGTTACCCCTAGGGTTATTTTCCCGCTGGCTGTGCGGACCTTCCTGGGACAATGCCGTGAAACACGGTTGACGTGGGCTGCAGGCTGGAATCCTTGAGTCCTAGACGCTGGAACGTATCGTAGTACAAGATATTAATGCTGCTTCCTCCATCCATAAGCACTTTGGTCAGCTTGTATCCTGCTACGTACGGTGCCACAACCAGTGCCAACTTGCCAGGTTCCCGTACTTGTGGCGGGTGATCGTCACGACTCCAAGTTACTGTGTGCTCGGACCACCTTAGCCAATTGGGCGTTGCTGGTATCACGGCGTTCACCTGTTGACTCCTGCGACTCAATTTCTCTTCCCTTTTGGAGTGTCGATGACTATTGTGTGATACTGCCCCGTTTGCCTGGGGTGGTTCGTGTTGTGCTGCCCAACATTTGCATTATGAGCCGTAGCAGGGTTTTCTTCGTGGGAATTTCCCCTGTTATGCTGGCTTTCTGTGACACCCCTCCCTGGCACATATCACCAGAGAGGCAGTCGTCCCGTGCGCCATCCCAAGATAACTGGCTGCACGTCACAACAGTGTAACATAATGGAAATCCTTACACAATCAGGCACATCATTGTTACAAATGGTTTACAAGGCCACCAAGGAATGACGAAATATCAATCCCCGTATGGCACGATACAGAGTTTTAACTGGCAGCGGAAGACATATGAGAGGCTACGGCTTGGAGCGGCTCCACTCCACAGGTTCTGGCTGGGCTACTGATCCTAGCACGCTCTTGCTTCAAATCCTTACTAAGGTGGAAGATGAATCCTCGACAAAACCTGGCCACAATCACAAGGCCCGTGAGTACATTATTATGCACTCAGCAAGTATTGTCCCTCACCACAAACAATCCCACAATCATGCAACAAGGTATACACTAGAAATAGACTCCTAAACATGGCAAGTGTACTCTAGATACATGACATAAAAGTAGCATGGCATTGACAACCAAACATGTCATAAGCAAGCAACGGGGGTATCACCAGTACAGAGTCCAAGCCATGTGGGGTTGGATCGTGCACCGGCAATCATACAACGAGCTTACCTGTGACGAGAAAATGGGGGTACCAAGTGGGTACCAAATGATACACAACATCACCTGTGATCACTGCTAGGCCCACTGGCTTCATCTTTCAACTCTGGGCATGCACGGTTGATGTGGGCTCTGGCCTAACTATAGGCTTCCCAACGCATCACACCGCCATCCCTAAATCACGGTAACCATCAACAGCTCACGACAATATTCCCTGCATCATCTTATTTGCTCATTTAGTGAAATCAGGTCGTTCATTAATTATTTCAAACAAATCTTAAGTTTAACCTCCGGACTCGACAAAGACAATAGTGTGACCAACACTGAACTGTTGTTCCATAACCTTGGAACGAGGCTAGACATCCAGATTTGACACTCTCGAGAGGTTGCAATTACTACCCATCTGAGGGCACCACACTGAGCCGGTACTTTAGGACGACATCCTTAAGGCGAACTCAGCAAGATACACTCACCCAACCATTCACGCTACCAAGACACTCCCTGTATAGCCACCGACATAACTCTATGCCTTATGCAGAAGTGAATCCGGCACGTCCCCAACCCATGAGCGACGCCTAGCTCCGGAACCTTCGCAAGACTAGCCCCGACCAACTATGGTACCGACTAGGCTTGCCAAAAGGGTGGCATCAAAGGAGGCTCGATAGGATTACGTAGGTCAAGGCCCGCCCATGTGAGCGACAGTGGCAGTGCGTTCGATGTTCAGATTAGTGGCACTATGGACTGATCCTATCGATGTTTGGAGGGGTGTTTCATTTAATCAAGTTTCATCACAACAAGTCCAAACAACAGGGGATTAGTCCAGCAAAATAATCATGACATCAATATCACATATCAACAACAACAAGGCATTAGCAACATAATACTTGCATGCATGGATAACAACATAACGATAATAATAATACCCGGGTGACTGTGGCGGGCAACCCGGCCGGTGTCACTCGGGGGTTAGTGTTCACAGAATAATAGCATAATATTTCAAACGGATGACGGTGGCGGGCAACCCGGCCGGTGTCACCGTAAATCAATCACAAAGTTGGTTTGCGGAGTCTGTTACGCTTCCGTTCCTCCACGCGCAAGTCTTTGGCGGCGTTACCGTCCGACCGATGACCAGGAAGTGGGGATTTGGGCATATAGTCTCCAAAATGAACCGAAAAGCACTCATAAGAATGAGAGAGCATCCATTCCACTCGAGGGTTACCCTGACGTGGTGTCAGCAATCTCGGCAAAAGAACCAAATGGAAAGGCAGCTCCCAGCGTCGCAGTCCGGGTGGTCTATGCCACCCATATTTGACGGTGGGACAAGGCAACTAACTCTTTTGGCGAATGCCCCCAACTCCGAGGATCATAAGACGACATTCGTCCGCTCCTCACCTCGGCGAAGAGGAAAAGAACCAAACAAAGCCCCGCAAGCGCGAGACGCACAGTTGTAATAATTCCCCCATTCCTTTGACTGAGGCGGGAGACCCGGCCATTGTCTCGGGAATGTGAGTGTTGCACAGATAAGCAGTTATACAGTAGTGCAATAATTAAAATGCAACATGATACACATACAGCAATACAAGGTTCATATAAAACATAGACAGCATATAGACATGCAACGATAATAGCAGACAGATATATCAATAACAGACGACAGACATACACCCGGCATGGTATTAAGCAATCAAACAAACAAGCATTGCAGGATGGCTCATAGCAAGGGTTTAGCTTGCCTCTGGGGATGATCTTGAAACGGTTCGGAAAATCTCGGACTCGTCGGGGGTCGGAAGTCCGGGAAACGCCTACTCCTCGAAACAACTGACGCCGTACTAAATAAAGACAGTGAAAATAAGTTGCTCCAAAATTATCAAAACTAGTACTACTGGATAGGTCTCGTCGAGATACAAATTTAGAAATTTCAATCGGCTAAATCGGAGCTACGGTTTAGAAATTACGGGTGTTTGAAAAACTTACCAGCAGGAAAAGAAAAACAGATTTCCCGAAAAAAAAAAACTGCTCGGGCTGCCCTTGCGCGAGGCTGGGCCACAGATGGGCTGGCCAGCCCGCTACTGCGCTGCGCGCTGGCTGGACCGGTCGCCTGTTTCGGAAATACGCTTCCCGCACTGGGAGACGCAACACGCGAAAGACGTCTTCACTTAACTGACGTGGCGGCCTGGGCCAGGCTGGGCCCACCTGTCGGCGTCTACCACCTGCCACGCTGGAGGCCAGCTGGCCATCGTCTTCTCTGCGTCGCGGACGAGCGGGAAGAAGCCCGACGCGGCTCAGGCGAGCACGGCCACCTGCCGCCGCCGCTTCCCTGGTGGGCGCCCACGGCCACCGAGCGGATGGAAAGGACCGCCCCGCCGCACCGCATCCGAAGATGGAGGCCACGGACTCGAGGGGGCAGCAAAAAGTCGACACGGTGATGTGCCGTGCAAGCTCACCGCCGGCGAGCGAGAATGGATACGAGGCTACGGCCCGCCAGAATCCAAACGGATTGGATCGGAAGGTGGAGGGGATCATGGGAATCATCTCTGCGAGCTTAATCGAGGAATGGCTCGGTCAGGGGCTTGCCACGGTCGACGGACCAACGGCGGCGACCCCGGCCGATTTTCGAGCAGAGCTCTGCCATCTCGAATTAGAAGAGCAGAGGAGGTTTCTAGGGGAAGGGGAGGGTGCAGTGCATCGCTGAGGGAAGCCTGGGGCTCCTTTTATAGCCCGAGGGGCAGAGGGTAAGGGCACGGAGGGGTGGACGCCGTGGCGGCGCGTGGCCGGTGCTCCAGTGGTCACAGAAGGGGGAGGAGCGGATAAGCGCGATGCGCTGGAGCTACAGCAGAGCACGAGGTGTTCCTGGAGCGTGCGGCGCGTCGTGTTGCTCTTGGAGGCGTACTGGGCGGCGCTGACACGCGGCGGGCGGCGCCTAACTCCGGCCGGAATTTAATGGGGAGGGGATAAGAGCGTCTCCGACGCGAGCCAGGGGAGCAGGGGGAGGTGCGGCACTGCTGGTGAGGTCCGGGTCGCGGGAACAGCGAGGGGAGGGTCGGGGAGCAGTGCGGTGCATCGCCTGGTTCAACCATGCCAGTGGTGACCATGTGAGATGGCATGCCGACATCGGCATCGCCATGTTTCTCTCAACCTAGGGCACTAGAAGAAAAACCAACCGCGTCACTTTGCGCCAAAAACAATTTCCCACAACTTTGCAGACTAAAGTTTCTGCTAATTTGCAAGTTGGTGCCACTAGGATTTTCAAAATACAGTACTGGCCAAAATACAAGTTTGTTGTTTGGAGAGGCAAACCAATTTAGATTTGAACAAGTCTTGGTCCAGAGGTGAAGGCCTTCCTAGTGCATGCAACTAGGTGCTCAGCTCCCACTACAAAAATCATTTGAGCTTAGGGCAGAAACTTGCATAAGGAAAAGGTCCAACATTTTCCTAACAACCTACCCAATGTTTTGCACAAATTGGGTACACACTGCCTAGGGATCCCTCCCTAATTTTTGAGGAATTTTTAGAGACATATAAATAGGGGTTCCTTTGGAAATTGCAAAAAGGCATGAAAAGAGCATTACAAGGAAGTACCCCAAATAATGCTCAAATGGAGTTGGGGCAATGGAGTGAAATGTTCAGGAGGTGAAATCATGAACATTCCCAAAATGGCATAATTTTTGGAGGAGTGTAAGGTGTCTAGATAACTTCTGGATCTGAAATGGCATTTTGGAGAATAACGTCTAACTTGGAATTATTGCATTGGAGTATGCAATATTTTTGCATGGAATGTCTTTATATGGATGTGGGAGTCCTCTGGTATTTTTAGTGGAATTTATCTAGCTATGGAAATAGGTTTCCCTTTTGTAGGTGGAGAAAATGGTTTAAACGGTTTAATAATTAGGGCTAGGGTTTTCGAGAGAAAACCTAGGCAACAAAATTATCGCCGGTATTGGAGAGGTTCATGGATCACTCGATAATTTTGGGAGAGCCATTTCCAAAGTCAAAACATCCCCAAAAGATTTTAAGAAACATTTAGGGAAAAATAGAAAAAGTTTTTCAGGTGTTAGAAAACACCGCTAAAATTCAGTTCCAAATTTTTGGGGTGTTACAGACCTTCCCCCCTTAAAAGGAATCTCGTCCCGAGATTCGGGGAGTTATACAAGATAAATCTTGAACGGTCCATTTATACCCAATTAAAAACTTTTTCTACAAAATACTAGCATTACATTAAAACTAAGGTCTCTATTCAACCAAACATAGACACGGAAATCATCAAACAAGAACTACACCCATACTAACAATCAATCAACCAAGAATTTATTTTGGGCAACTATTGCCACAAGTTTGGGAAACAAAAAATCTACGGTTCTATTTTAGAAAAGCTGCGTATTCATTTTCTTGTATACACAGGTTTTGAAAAATAAACAGGGTTTCTTTTTAAAAGAAAATTATCTGTGTCACCAATAATTGGTTCACAAACACAGTGGAATTTCCAAAATAAATTTTGCAAGGGTTTTTTCCCTAAAAAGACTGGAAAGCGAGGGATTCGCCTTGGATAAAGGATAGGAGTACCCGAAGATTTTTTGTTCACTCACTGACATGTGGGACCGGGGTCCACCTGGCAGTCTCCTTCTCTCTTTCTTCTTCTTCCTCGCGCTGTCCACGGCTGGCTCTCAGTGCACGGAGCACTCAGCTGCGGTGCTGCTGCGCATGCGGTCTGCCGAGGCAGCGGCCATCACGGCTTTGGGGAACGTCGCCTCGACGGTTTCGCGCCATCGTGCGAGTACTGCTCGCGATTCCTCTTCTTTTCCCGCGCAACTGCGGTGCCGAGGCGCGGCGTCTGAGCTCTGGCTATAAATCGGAATTCTCCGAAATCTTCTCGTCCTCATTCCAACCATGGGCTTCCTTAGTGATTTCTTTAGGGCTTACGTCGAGAGGATGGAGGATGCGGGCTTCCTTGAGCGCATTATCACCTTCGTGCTCTTCGTGACCTTTGTTCCGGTGGTGACCGCGCTGCTGCTGGCGGCGGTGGTCGTCTCGATCCATGGCCTGCTCAGCTGGTGGTCTGGCGCAGGTGGGGGTGCTGCGGTGGAGGAGCAGGCTATGGTGCAGGAGCAGGCTGCGGCGGAGGAGCACGGGCACGCGGCGACGGAGGAGCACATGGCGGCAGAGGGGCATGCTGCGGCAGAGGAGCATGCTGCGCCGCCGGTGGCTGTTCTTCCGGCGAGGGGGAGGCAGGCCGCTCGAGCCGCTCGTCGCCGTCGCGTGGCTCGCGTCACGGCATCGAGTGAGCCTGGCTCGTCTTCTAGTGACGCCGTGGGGCGTGAGAGGGAGTAGCATTTCCGGGGTGTATTTGCATCTGCACTGAGTAGTTGTATTGTTCTGCGTTGGGGTAGAACTTGTATCCTTTGATTCTGAAATTTCCCTGCTGTACTGAACTTGTTGGGTGTATCGAATTTGTCTGTTCTGACGAACTGAAACAAGATCTGTATTTCTGAACTTTTTCTTAGCTGCCACAAATCTGGTCTTGAAGCAGAGATAGAATCGCAGGGGCACTAGCATATATAGATAAGAGAACTAGCTATACTGGAAAATATCTTTATAGAAATTAACACCCCCCCATTACAAGCAAACACAACAAACAAACACACAACCTCACTGATTCTCACCTACCAACACACAAGCGCCACTCAGGCCAACTAAATAGGGTTCTACTCAGCTTGACGACCTCTGGGAGTCGGCGGAGCGCGGCCGAGACGAAGAGTGGTGTCCACATCTCCATCTTCCGCGGGGTGAGGAATTGCAGGCACGCCTTCGAGGATTACACCTTGCTCTTGGGGTTGCGGCGGAGCTCGGGCTAGGGCGTGTGCCACAGACACATTCAGACTGCGTTCCAGCAATTCATCGGGGACTGGGGCTCCGGTACCTCGAGCTTGCCCATGGGCGGGAGTAGGTAGGTTCTTTGCTCGACTCAGTTGCATGCGAGCAATACCAAGGTTGCGCCTTGTGGACATGAGTTCCTCCATCAGAGAATGGCTGAGCCTTGTCATTGCACCTCCGTAGGTGGCCAGGGTGATTACGGCAGGGTCGACTTCTTCTCCAATGGGAGTTTGGATAGCATCCGCACCATGCTGGGGTCTGGCTGGGAGAAGGTGGAAAGCTCGACTTTTCGCCATTACCGGTTCCGAGTACCGCAGGCGGACGAGACCTTCCCAGGCTGCTACCTGGATGGCTTGATGGAGAGTGGCCATGCTCCTACCTTGGATCAGGTAAGACGGACTTGTGCCCAATGGACACGAGCCGACATGCACGTCTGCTCGAAAGTCACTTCCGGCAGGCGAGAGTGAGTTCTCGAACACCACATATCGAGGGCGAGCAGGCCTACCAAGAAGATCACAGACGGCCTTCCAAAGAATCAGTGGAAATCCGCCATGATCCTCGGCAGTGGTTTCCAGGATGACCTTGGGGTTTGCCATCGGGTTATTCCTGGATCTAGGTGTAGGATGAGATGAGAATGCGGGATTCCTTTGCGGGTCCTGCTTTAGAGAGCTGGGTTGGCTAAGGATAGCAGGCGAGGGTGGGGATTAATGGCAGCTAGGACTGGGTCTCATATACTGGGTTGTGTCGGCTCCTCCTCTTGGAAGAAACCGGCGAGCCTCACTCAGGGAATGGGACACGTCCTACTGCACCTTACTGTGGACCGACACCAGCCATGCCGGTTAGGCAGAGATGGGTTAAATCCATCGGGCTCAATGTCAGGCAAAAGTAAGGTGGGGTTCTCCATGCTAGGGTAGTCTACAGCCAGCCTGGTGCTCTGATACCATGTTCTGTGACACCCCTCCCTGGCACATATCACCAGAGAGGCAGTCGTCCCGTGCGCCATCCCAAGATAACTGGCTGCACGTCACAACAGTGTAACATAATGGAAATCCTTACACAATCAGGCACATCATTGTTACAAATGGTTTACAAGGCCACCAAGGAATGACGAAATATCAATCCCCGTATGGCACGATACAGAGTTTTAACTGGCAGCGGAAGACATATGAGAGGCTACGGCTTGGAGCGGCTCCACTCCACAGGTTCTGGCTGGGCTACTGATCCTAGCACGCTCTTGCTTCAAATCCTTACTAAGGTGGAAGATGAATCCTCGACAAAACCTGGCCACAATCACAAGGCCCGTGAGTACATTATTATGCACTCAGCAAGTATCGTCCCTCACCACAAACAATCCCACAATCATGCAACAAGGTATACACTAGAAATAGACTCCTAAACATGGCAAGTGTACTCTAGATACATGACATAAAAGTAGCATGGCATTGACAACCAAACATGTCATAAGCAAGCAATGGGGGTATCACCAGTACAGAGTCCAAGCCATGTGGGGTTGGATCGTGCACCGGCAATCATACAACGAGCTTACCTGTGACGAGAAAACGGGGGTACCAAGTGGGTACCAAATGATACACAACATCACCTGTGATCACTGCTAGGCCCACTGGCTTCATCTTTCAACTCTGGGCATGCACGATTGATGTGGGCTCTGGCCTAACTATAGGCTTCCCAACGCATCACACCGCCATCCCTAAATCACGGTAACCATCAACAGCTCACGACAATATTCCCTGCATCATCTTATTTGCTCATTTAGTGAAATCAGGTCGTTCATTAATTATTTCAAACAAATCTTAAGTTTAACCTCCGGACTCGACAAAGACAATAGTGTGACCGACACTGAACTGTTGTTCCATAACCTTGGAACGAGGCTAGACATCCAGATTTGACACTCTCGAGAGGTTGCAATTACTACCCATCTGAGGCGCCACACTGAGCCGGTACTTTAGGACGACATCCTTAAGGCGAACTCAGCAAGATACACTCACCCGACCGTTCACGCTACCAAGACACTCCCTGTATAGCCACCGACATAACTCTATGCCTTATGCAGAAGTGAATCCGGCACGTCCCCAACCATGAGCGACGCCTAGCTCCGGAACCTTCACAAGACTAGCCCCGACCAACTATGGTACCGACTAGACTTGCCAAAAGGGTGGCATCAAAGGAGGCTCGATAGGATTACGTAGGTCAAGGCCCGCCCATGTGAGCGACAGTGGCAGTGCGTTCGATGTTCAGATTAGTGGCACTATGGACTGACCCTATCGATGTTTGGAGGGGTGTTTCATTTAATCAAGTTTCATCACAACAAGTCCAAACAACAGGGGATTAGTCCAGCAAAATAATCATGACATCAATATCACATATCAACAACAACAAGGCATTCGCAACATAATACTTGCATGCATGGATAACAACATAACGATAATAATAATACCCGGGTGACTGTGGCGGGCAACCCGGCCGGTGTCACTCGGGGGTTAGTGTTCACAGAATAATAGCATAATATTTCAAACGGATGACGGTGGCGGGCAACCCGGCCGGTGTCACCGTAAATCAATCACAAAGTTGGTTTGCGGAGTCTGTTACGCTTCCGTTCCTCCACGCGCAAGTCTTTGGCGGCGTTACCGTCCGACCGTTGACCAGGAAGTGGGGATTTGGGCATATAGTCTCCAAAATGAACCGAAAAGCACTCATAAGAATGAGAGAGCATCCATTCCACTCGAGGGTTACCCTGACGTGGTGTCAGCAATCTCGGCAAAAGAACCAAATGGAAAGGCAGCTCCCAGCGTCGCAGTCGGGTGGTCTATGCCACCCATATTTGACGGTGGGACAAGGAAACTAACTCTTTTGGCGAATGCCCCCAACTCCGAGGATCATAAGACGACATTCGTCCGCTCCTCACCTCGGCGAAGAGGAAAAGAACCAAACAAAGCCCCGCAAGCGCGAGACGCACAGTTGTAATAATTCCCCCATTCCTTTGACTGAGGCGGGAGACCCGGCCATTGTCTCGGGAATGTGAGTGTTGCACAGATAAGCAGTTATACAGTAGTGCAATAATTAAAATGCAACATGATACACATACAGCAATACAAGGTTCATATAAAACATAGACAGCATATAGACATGCAACGATAATAGCAGACAGATATATCAATAACAGACGACAGACATACACCCGGCATGGTATTAAGCAATCAAACAAACAAGCATTGCAGGATGGCTCATAGCAAGGGTTTAGCTTGCCTCTGGGGATGATCTTGAAACGGTTCGGAAAATCTCGGACTCGCCGGGGGTCGGAAGTCCGGGAAACGCCTACTCCTCGAAACAACTGACGCCGTACTAAATAAAGACAGTGAAAATAAGTTGCTCCAAAATTATCAAAACTAGTACTACTGGATAGGTCTCGTCGAGATACAAATTTAGAAATTTGAATCGGCTAAATCGGAGCTACGGTTTAGAAATTACGGGTGTTTGAAAAACTTACCAGCAGGAAAAGAAAAACAGATTTCCCGAAAAAAAAACTGCTCGGGCTGCCCTTGCGCGAGGCTGGGCCGCAGATGGGCTGGCCAGCCCGCTACTGCGCTGCGCGCTGGCTGGACCGGTCGCGTGTTTCGGAAATACGCTTCCCGCACTGGGAGACGCAACACGCGAAAGACGTCTTCACTTAACTGACGTGGCGGCCTGGGCCAGGCTGGGCCCACCTGTCGGCGTCTACCACCTGCCACGCTGGAGGCCAGCTGGCCATCGTCTTCTCTGCGTCGCGGACGAGCGGGAAGAAGCCCGACGCGGCTCAGGCGAGCACGGCCACCTGCCGCCGCCGCTTCCCTGGTGGGCGCCCACGGCCACCGAGCGGATGGAAAGGACCACCCCGCCGCACCGCATCCGAAGATGGAGGCCACGGACTCGAGGGGGCAGCAAAAAGTCGACACGGTGGTGTGCCGTGCAAGCTCACCGCCGGCGAGCGAGAATGGATACGAGGCTACGGCCCGCCAGAATCCAAACGGATTGGATCGGAAGGTGGAGGGGATCATGGGAATCATCTCTGCGAGCTTAATCGAGGAATGGCTCGGTCAGGGGCTTGCCACGGTCGACGGACCAACGGCGGCGACCCCGGCCGATTTTCGAGCAGAGCTCTGCCATCTCGAATTAGAAGAGCAGAGGAGGTTTCTAGGGGAAGGGGAGGGTGCAGTGCATCGCTGAGGGAAGCCTGGGGCTCCTTTTATAGCCCGAGGGGCAGAGAGTAAGGGCACGGAGGGGTGGACGCCGTGGCGGCGCGTGGCCGGTGCTCCAGTGGTCACAGAAGGGGGAGGAGCGGATAAGCGCGATGCGCTGGAGCTACAGCAGAGCACGAGGTGTTCCTGGAGCGTGCGGCGCGTCGTGTTGCTCTTGGAGGCGTACTGGGCGGCGCTGACACGCGGCGGGCGGCGCCTAACTCCGGCCGGAATTTAATGGGGAGGGGATAAGAGCGTCTCCGACGCGAGCCAGGGGAGCAGGGGGAGGTGCGGCACTGCTGGTGAGGTCCGGGTCGCGGGAACAGCGAGGGGAGGGTCGGGGAGCAGTGCGGTGCGTCGCCTGGTTCAACCATGCCAGTGGTGACCACGTGAGATGGCATGCCGACATCGGCATCGCCATGTTTCTCTCAACCTAGGGCACTAGAAGAAAAACCAACCGCGTCACTTTGCGCCAAAAACAATTTCCCACAACTTTGCAGACTAAAGTTTCTGCTAATTTGCAAGTTGGTGCCACTAGGATTTTCAAAATACAGTACTGGCCAAAATACAAGTTTGTTGTTTGGAGAGGCAAACCAATTTAGATTTGAACAAGTCTTGGTCCAGAGGTGAAGGCCTTCCTAGTGCATGCAACTAGGTGCTCAGCTCCCACTACAAAAATCATTTGAGCTTAGGGCAGAAACTTGCATAAGGAAAAGGTCCAACATTTTCCTAACAACCTACCCAATGTTTTGCACAAATTGGGTACACACTGCCTAGGGATCCCTCCCTAATTTTGAGGAATTTTTAGAGACATATAAATAGGGGTTCCTTTGGAAATTGCAAAAAGGCATGAAAAGAGCATTACAAGGAAGTACCCCAAATAATGCTCAAATGGAGTTGGGGCAATGGAGTGAAATGTTCAGGAGGTGAAATCATGAACATTCCCAAAATGGCATAATTTTTGGAGGAGTGTAAGGTGTCTAGATAACTTCTGGATCTGAAATGGCATTTTGGAGAATAACGTATAACTTGGAATTATTGCATTGGAGTATGCAATATTTTTGCATGGAATGTCTTTATATGGATGTGGGAGTCCTCTGGTATTTTTAGTGGAATTTATCTAGCTATGGAAATAGGTTTCCCTTTTGTAGGTGGAGAAAATGGTTTAAACGGTTTAATAATTAGGGCTAGGATTTTCGAGAGAAAACCTAGGCAACAAAATTATCGCCGGTATTGGAGAGGTTCATGGATCACTCGATAATTTTGGGAGAGCCATTTCCAAAGTCAAAACATCCCCAAAAGATTTTAAGAAACATTTAGGGAAAAATAGAAAAAGTTTTTCAGGTGTCAGAAAACACCGCTAAAATTGAGTTCCAAATTTTTGGGGTGTTACACTTTCTTCTTTCCACTTCCTATAATAGTTGCATTGTGCCTTGGTGTGGTCCGCTGGCCGTCCATCACCTGTTGCGTGAAGGTCGCATGGCCGATTGAAAAACTTCTTCCATATTGATTGGACGGGAGCCGTATCCTCGGCCCCTTCCTCGCTGGCCTCTGAATCCTCCACGCGTATTGGCGACGAGCCCTGAGTGACCATCCTCGTTTTTGCGTTTGTTTTGATTCGCGTTGCTGTGGCTTGTTTGCTGCTGCTGGGGCTTGTTGCAGTTTTTCTTTCCTTTGGCAGCAACTTCCTCTTCTTCTCCGTCTGACGTGTCTCTGGTTTTATTCGAGCTGGCATATTTGTTAGCCGCAGCCATTACCTCGCTGAGGCTCTTGACTTTATCTTTCATGCGACCTAGCTTATGAATTAGCGGCTCGAACTTGCAGTTCTTCTCCATCACCAGGACGGCTGAGCTTGGTGGTATATTATCTGAGGAGTGTATTATTTCTGCCACCCTTTTCATCCAATGGCAACTTGACTCGCCCTCCTTCTGGACACAACGCTCGAGATCTTCTATATTGCAGAGTCGTTTGCAAGTTCCTTGGAAGTTCTTAACGAAAGCATCTTTCAGTTCCTCCCAAGTACTTATAGAGTTGGGAGGCAAATTTTGCAACCATATGTGCGCTGCCCCTTCTAGCATCATGTTGAGGTACCTTGCACATATTTCCTCTAAGGCGTTCAAAATGCTCATCCCCATCTCGTAATTGTTCAGCCAGGTGATTGGATCCATGCTAGCGTTGTAGCTTGCCACCTTGCGTGGCCCTTTGAAATCTTGGGGAAAAGGTTCCGATCTGATCCTTTCAGTAAAACATGCTGGGCCCTTGAGCCGCGAGGACAGGGTTGTGGATGTGCCCGTTGGATTGTTGACTTCCGCGGGCCGCGTTTGCATCACTGGCATATTCACCTGTGCTTCTGCGACTTGCTCCTGCTGCCTTTGTGCGACTTCTGATATGTTTTTTGGTGGCTTGCTTTGGACGCTCCTTTCTGCCGCAATCCTGTGATTGGCTGGTTCAAGGGGCAGCTGTGCTTCGGCTTCCGCCCTATTGGCTTGTTGCAGGACTGCTGTACTTAGCATCTGAATCGCGCGCCGCGCCTCAGCATTGACCGGGTCATCGCCTGTTGGTACCATCTTAGTCAAGATATTAGCCGCAGCATACATATTATCGACAGGGTTTTGGTAATGGCCCTGCGGGGTGTGAAACCTCCTTGGTTGTTGCTGAGTCTCTTGATTTGTTGGTCCCCATCCTTCCGCGACTGTCTGGATTCCCGCTCCCGCGGCTGGAGTAAGCGGGATTTCCACTGTTGGTTGAGTCGCGCGCTGCCGTGTTTGCGAGTCAACCTGTCGTTGAGCCAGCGCGGCTACTCTTTGCCGCTCCTGTTGGATTCCTTGGTTTATCTGATCGAGCCTGCGGCGCTCTTCTTCCATCCTTCGAGCCTCATACAGGAGCTCGGCCCTGGCTGCCTCAATTTCTGTTGCACGGAGGGCGGCGTTCGTGGCTGACACTGGGACAAAGTGGGTTGCTTGGGGGTGCCGATGCCTCGGCTTCTCCAGCCGTTCCTGATGCACCAGCTCCTCCGGTCGTGTAAACCACGACTTGCGCCGTCTCTCGATCTGGTGATAATACAATTTCTGGTGGGTAACCCCAGCAACTTTCTTCAAAGGCAGGTACAATGGACCCAAACTCTTGCGAGTCCATGCTTTCCATGGATTCTTCCCCATCATCGGCGGCCTTCTCTACCGAGTCGTCTTCTTGGTCCGAGCTAATGGGCCTGCCACCGATGAAGCCAACGAAGACGTTGATGGATCCAAACGGGATGACGTGGCGGTCTCTAAGTAATCTGCTTCCGGCCCCAAGCTTGAATCGTCAATGAGGGGCGTGCCATTGACCGTGATGATACGGCCAACGACAAGATCTTCAGCTCCCTTCATGGATCCTGAGCGGAACGTGACGCTCTTGACCGCAGGCCCCATGGTGGGTGTCAACTGTCGTGGGTTTGTCACGTCAGGTGTCATAGATGACTTCGTAGGTGTGGGATTACGCGAGTCAAGCATCTCCGAGCTTGGGATCGCAGGAACAAAGATCAACACAGATTTACCCAGGTTCGGCCCCCTCAATGTGAGGTAAAAGACCTACTTCCTGCCTACCCTAGATTGGTATTAATATGATAATCGAGGTGTTACAATGGAGGCGATCCGATCTGGTACTCGCCGTATCTGCTAGGGTTTTAGAGCTTGACCCTCTAATCCTGCGAGTCCTCTTTATATACACAGAGGCTCGTCAGGTTACAAGAGTTCTACACGAAGCCTGATTATCTTTCATGTCTCCCAAAGCAAGTTTGCACCGACCTTCTGGAGCTTTCCTTTATCGAGTCACGATGCGAGATTGGCCCATCTTTCTTGAGGCCCAACAATGATAGCGCAGCCTTAAGTCGCTGTTTGTTAAATTCGAATAAGTCGCGGGTTAATCATTCCCCCGACACCGGCAGTTCGGGCCACGGCGCTTCCTGCCGACGTCTCCATCGACTAGCGCCTCGACCCGGATCGCTGCTTCAACCAGGATCGGTACCTCGGCGGTTCCTTCTGCCGACGTCTCCCCTCGACACTACCACGACCAGGCGCCCCGGATCGCCAAGGAACAAGGCAGGCTTCAACGAGGATCAAGAGATCCAGAAGACAAGCGCAAGAGGACAAGGACAAGGACGAAGACAGGACCGGCCATGCCCATCCTGGACGTGGCTAGGCATGGCTACAGTGCCAGCGATGTGACAAGAGTACAGCTACATGACGCCGAAATAGTGCGACGAGACCCCAGTAGTCAATCATGTACAGTGTTTGTATAGTGACCTGCGGGCCATCCCTTGTCCCCTGGGCTCCCTCTATATAAGGAGCACCAGGGGGAGCGCTCCAGCCAGCCCCGAGAGGCTCATTTTTCCCCCTCTCTCTGTTAGCTCCCTTTACCATAAAAGCTTAGTGCTGCATAGCATAGGCTTAGACATACAGCTCAAGGAGCCTTTGTACAGATCTTATACAGAGGGAAAAATACACCAAATAGGCTAGATGCTGCAGTAGGGTGTTATCTCTCACGAGAGCCCCGAAGCAGGGTAAATCCTCGTGTTCATAGTTTTGTCTTCCGTGTGTGTTCCTCAACGCGCTATCCCTCCCCGAATCCTCTAGCGTCCATCGGCCCCAAACTTAAGCCTACCCCTAGACATCTGTTGTTCAATACAACGACAGTTGGCGCCCACCGTGGGGCCGGTAGTGGCGCTTGCTGGATCAAATTCGGACGGGACCTTCTTCATCAACTCGGGGACTCGACATCACCATTATCCCCCACGCTCTAGCTTGCCGCCGTAAGCAGAGGCTGGCACAGCCTCCACCAACGGTCATCATCAACAGATCTCGGGTAACTGCCCTTCGATGGCTCGGCTCATGTCGGTTCTGTCCATCCTGTCTGCATCAACAATGCTCCGTGAGTTTCTTTCCTTGGCACCGCGCATGGTTAGTTAATCTCGAGCGCTACCCGGGGACTGCCCCCTTTTTACCATGCTTAGTTGTTTTCCCGGGAACGAGATGTCGTGACCCGGGGACTGGACATCCAGTCAGTTTCGCTTTTTCTCCTAGATAAGCAAAGTGACTCGGGGACTCGGTTGAGTTCGAGTATGCATGTTTGTGCATAGTTTTGCTGCTAGAATTAATTTCCGTCATATGCCAGAGTTAGTTTCCTCTGTTAGTAGAGTTGCTGTTCCCGTTAAATATTCAGTATAAATATGCTTGAACTAACGTTGAAAGGTGGTATCGGTTTTACCGAGAGAATATTCATCACCAAGATTGTGGTTATATCGGTTATCTCGGATTACCAAAAATATCATGGCGTTATCGGTATTCTCAAATCGCCGTTTATTTCGGTTTTCCAGAATATTACAGTATCATTTCATATCTCGGAACGTCGCTCATCACGGCTTGCCACAGTATCAGAGAATCACCAGTGTTACCAAATCATCGGTTCTTTCAGTTTGCCAAATATCACGGCATTTATCTCATATCATCAAGTATCTCATAATTGCCGTCTTTACCGACTTAACCAATTAACATGGTTCTTCAGTTATCTCAGTTGGCCAGAGTATCATAGCATCGCTATCCCGGTTCAGTGAGTCGAAGAGTATCCCGACTCACTGAGCATAATGTGTTGAGAGATATCTCAACCGGCATAAGGCAAGTACCCATGATGGCAAAAGGCCAATTCAGCCAATGACGGCTATATGTTGGTTCAGCTAAGGCTGCCAGCATATCTTTACGGTAAAAACCAGCATAAGGCAAATGCCCATGATGGCAAAAGGCCAATTCAGCCAATAAAGGCTATATGTTGGTTCAGCCAACGCTGCCAACATAGCATTACGGTAACGCCCAGAGTGGCTAAAAACCGACATATGAGATATGCCCAAGCAGGCAGTATGTCGATCCAGCTCAGGCTGTTGACATCCGATTTCGGTAAACGCCCAAAGTGGCTAAAAACCGACGCATGAGAAATGCTCATACATGCGATATGTCAAACTTGCCAATGTCGGCAAGGACATCAGTATATGACAGTGCCCATGCAGGCAATATGTCGAACATGCACGTGTCGGCAATATAAAAAATGATGGTGCCCATGCAGGCAGGATGTTGTTTAAATATGGAGATTTTAATGTTGTTGTTTGATTTTGAAAGTCTGTGCGCGACTCTGCGAGTCCCCCACAGCCTCGGGGACTAATGTCGGGGATGTAACCCCGGGTACCCCAAAGTTAATGATTTTACGGAGTTAATAGAAGAGAGAAACAAGAAAAAAATGGGTAAGAGATAAAAGAAAAGCAAAAGAAGCCCGGACGGGTCGAGTTGGCTCTGTCTCGGGCAGGCCGAGTTTGCCCAGCCTCGGGCCGAGCCTCCTTCAACCTCGGCTGGGCCGAGATGTTTACCTCGGGCAGGCCAAACTTCCTCCAGCCTCGGGCGGGCCGAGTTTGCCCAGCCTCGGGCCGAGCCTCCTTCAACCTCGGCTGGGCCGAGATGTTTACCTCGGGCAGACCAAGCTTCCTCCAACCTCGGGCGGGCCGAGTTTGCCCAGCCTCAGGCCGAGCCTCCTTCAACCTCGGCTGGGCCGAGATATTTACCTCGGGCGGGCCGAGATCGCCCCGTCTCGGCTGGGCCGAGGTCGCCTCGCCTCGGCTGGGCCGGCTCATCCCCAGCTCCGCTGAGACCAGGGCGGGCCAAGGTCGCCACACTCGGCTGGGCCTCTACAACTCGGCTGGGCATCTCGGGTAGGCCGGGATCTCCTGTACCTCGGATTGGGCCGGGTCATCTTCACGACAGCTCCTTGGGCCATCTCCTGCGAAGCAGCTCGGCAGGCCGGCAGTTCGGGCCATGGTGCTTCCTGCCGACGTCTCCATCGACTAGCGCCTCGACCCGGATCGCTGCTTCAACCAGGATCGGTACCTCGGCGGTTCCTTCTGCCGACGTCTCCCTCGAACACTACCACGACCAGGCGCCCTGGATCGCCAAGGAACAAGGCAGGCTTCAACGATGATCAAGAGATCCAGAAGACAAGCGCAAGAGGACAAGGACAAGGACGAAGACAGGACCGGCCATGCCCATCCTGGACGTGGCTAGGCATGGCTACAGTGCCAGCGAGGTGACAAGAGTACAGCTACATGACGCCGGAATAGTGCGACGAGACCCCAGTAGTCAAATCATGTACAGTGTTGTATAGTGACCTGCGGGCCATCCCTTGTCCCCTGGGCTCCCTCTATATAAGGAGCACCAGGGGGAGCGCTCCAGCCAGCCCCGAGAGGCTCATTTTCCCCCCCACTCTCTCTGTTAGCTCCCTTTACCATAGGCTAGATGCTGCAGTAGGGTGTTATCTCTCACAAGAGCCCCGAAGCAGGGTAAATCCTCGTGTTCATAGTTTTGTCTTCCGTGTGCGTTCCTCAACGCGCTACCCCTCCCCGAATCCTCGAGCGTCCATCGGCCCCAAACTTAAGCCTACCCTAGACATTTGTTGTTCAATACGACGACAGATTGTCCTGACAGAGGCCATCGGTGGTGAATAAATTAGTACCTTGATAGTCAACGCTCCATGGCAAGGCAATCAATAATTCAATTTTAGAAAAAATACGTCTGGACCTCTTTTTTATACTAAAAAAGTGTGCAATGGCAAACTCAAGAGAAACCAAACACCCAAGTTGTTTTTGGTAAAAACCTCTTTTTCCTATATATGCATACATTGCATATATATAAAGCTGTAGTTTTTGGTAAAACCAAACACCTCAAAGTAACCACATTATTCTTCAAATACTTCAAAAGAAAAAAATGTTGACAAACTCAATCTAAGCTTCTATATGATGTGGTGCATCCCTCTAATCATGGACTAGTAACGCATCAATGTGATGACATGGAGATATAGCTATCAAAGACAACACCTCTAAAAAGATGTGACACTCATGCGCAAGTATTATTGTGTTCAATTAGCGAATGTTAGGATAAGGGTTCTTAACCATAATCCAATAGCTTCAACAATGGATTTACTGCACCGACTTTACCAAATCAACCAAAGTAAGTCCAAATATGATTTTTTACACGCCACCCACCCCCCAAATGCTGCAAAATCCATGTTGCTGGATCCAACAAGTGAAGATCATATGTGCACATGCAAAATATCAACGACAGTATCAGGAAATGCCCTCTCGTTATCTGCACCCTTCAAGAAGGCTCTCGACACAAAGGCGTCACCGGCAAAATTCGAATCCTTGTCCAAAACGGGATGGCCAAGGCTCCTAGTCCATAAGTATTAGGAAAGCTCGTCGGGAGAGGTATAGCGGCCGAATCCAAAATAAACATAACGCATATCCAATTATCATGAGAGGGAAGATGCAATGACAAGGGAAGGAAAGGAAGATGGAAGGCAATTAGAATTCTAATGAAATTAAAAATATACTTTATTCGAGAATACTAGGCCAAAACGTTGTTAAAGGAGAAGTTCCCTCCCTTAACTATACGTTGGTAGAGTGGAATGTGCCACCATAGGGAGGCTGCGCCTCAAATGCGGGTGGGCCGGTTCACGGGCTTGTGCTTCTAACCAACCGGCCACTGTTCGGTTCACAAAATGCTAGGCCGAAGGACATCCAAAAAGAATATATATATATGTGTGTAAAAACTGAGATAAAAGAAATCTAGGCCGAAGAATGCCATCATTCAATGAAGAAGGCCCTAGGTCCCTTGGATCAAGGAAAAAACGGAAGACTACAATCAACAAAGAATTATATTCATATACTATATCTTGACATTTTTCTACTAGTTGTAGAGAAAACCAATCATGAGAAAACACGAGGTGTGACCTCATGGGAAAAATATTTTGGAAGTGACATGCTGAATGCACATATTTTATGGAAATAGAACATATTTATATGCCCATGTCCTGTGTGCACAATAAATTTCCACGGAAAAGGTATAATATTTACTGTGGCATGTTTAAATAGGAAACAAACGGCGTTGCAGTCATGTCTGTTTTTTTTTTCCTGTTTATTACTTCCTTAACGTCTCGGGGGTGCAGATTTGTGGTAGGATAAGCTACTTTTTAGGCTCGGTAACCAAGGCCTCGCTGTCGCTCGCCGGTGTCCTCGTTGCTGGTGCCGCTGGTGCCTCCATGCTACCGGCGAGAGAAGAAGTGGTACGTACATGGAACCAGGACGCACCCTACGAGCAAGAGATTTTTGGGTTTGCCTAATGCCGACTATCTTATGTCACATTTTGTACTTTGCTAGCTTGTTAATTTATTTTGCAGTAGGAGTCCACATCAAACGATGACAGTTCTGTTACTTTTTTTTTGATTTTGACAGTTCTGTTACTTGAATCTTTTATGTACGTTGATGATGTCACCGTGCTCCATTTTTTTAGATAAGAGGGTGCGGGTCCCCGGCCTCTGCATCAAAGTGATGCACACAGCCATCCGCAATTATTCATCAAAGCTTACAAGTTACAACATTGATCAAACTGAAGTCAGCCGCTCGGCAACAATAAGTCGCTACAACTATGATGGGGGTGGCTATGATCAGAGCCGCATGCCTTGACCTCCCACCTACACGCATCATCTACAACCGGAGTACCGGTCCAGCAGACCCTCAACGCGCACCGCATGCGCACGCTACAGAAGTCGCTTCCGCCGTCTTCCTCGATCCCATCTTCAGGCAAAGATCAACGTCATGACCATGCAAGGCCAGCCGGCGACGTCGCCATGACGCCAAACAGCACCACCTCCCTGCCCTCGTCCAATCGCACGCATCCACGCCGAGGCCCCACTGCACCATGCTGCCGAGTCACCATTGTCGATGCGGAAAATGAAACGCCGCTCCACCAGTAGACCCCCTCGGGCATCCTGAGTTCCAAAACGATCCCCCAAGAGGGCACACCATAGGGTGTTGTCATCGTCCGATATGGAGATCCAGATCTAGGGTTTCCCTGGAAATATGTGTAGAGGCGGGTGATTCGCGGCGACGACTCCTTCAGCAAGGCAACGACACCCACGGGTGCCGCAGTCGTCGGCCTGAGCCCGGCTGGCACCGGCCGCCCTCCTCACCTCCAAGATCTGCCAACCAAGATGGCCGGGATCTGAATGAGAGGTCACCATGCCGCGATGCCGATCTGCCTGGAGGAGACCTTCACACCAGCCGCCGCACCGCCACCAAGAGGCAGCAGCGCCGTGACGCCGGCGGGCGCGCCACACCCCGGCCCATAGGATTCCATCCGCGCCGGTTCCCATGGGCGGAAGGGCGAGAAAATGTCCCGCCGCCGCCGGCAACAACTGGGCTGCGCCCAGTCACGCCCCTTGGCGACGGCGAGGGAGGAGGAGAAGACGGTGGAGGTCGCTAGGGGGAGGAGGGGAGGCCCTCCCGCCGCCGCGCGGAGGCGGCGCAGGAGGGTTACGGGGAGGAGGGGAGGAGGCTTTCCACACACCGTGCTCCATGACTTATTGACTTGGGTAATAAATAATATGTGCTCCTGCACCTGCGAAAGTATTGAGTTAACGGCTCGAAAGGGTAGTGGCACCCGAGCTCACTGGAGCCAATTTCTTAACAAATAGAAATTAATATTTGTAGGGCTAAAAAAACAGAAATAAAGTATACATCAACATATACACATTATTTGCGTACACCATAACTTTTGTAAAAAAATACTTTCTATTTTGGGCTACGCAAAAGAAAGAGAAATATCAGGGGATGGGAGCTATTACCTCTTATTCACGGCCATAATTTAATTTTTTCTGTAATTTGGAATGCTATTTTTCACCGAAAATTAGCATAAACGTAGAAAAATGTGTATGTATCCAACATAAAAGATCTACAAAAAATTGAAACGCAAATCTATTTTTTTGTGCACCCGAGCACACTGGTGCTTAGGTGCCATGAATCTGCATTCGTTAACGGCGCTGGGCAGCTAAGATATTGCATGCCCTCTGCTTTGCAAAGCAATAAAATACAATGATGTAAGACATGTTATTTTCTCTTCAGGATTTTGTTTTGTGGGTTTGTCGCTAACACAATTTTGTGTGTGTTGGCGAGGCTATCCTCTACCTGAGAGCCCAAGATCAAGCCCATGCAACCCAAAAGCAAGAACCAAGACACCGAGGTCCGAACAAATAACCCAACCCTTCAACAATCAAAATCAATTATTGATTCGTCAATTTATTACCTTCAACAAAGTAAGTATATAGCAGATTATAATGAGCGTTTTGAGAATCTGATAATCCATCTAATTGCTTATTCCGATAGAATTTCACCATTGTGCTTTTTGGCTCGGGTCATCAAGGGACTCCTTTTTTTTTTTTTGCGAAACACAGTACAACGCAAGCGCTCATATACACGCGCACACACTCACCCCTATGAACGCACGCACGCACACCCTACCCCTATGAGCACCTCCGAGAGACTGAGTCGGCGGGTCGAGTCTTGAGATTGACGAAGTCACCACGGGCGCCTCGCTGTCGACGGGAACGTCGCCTCCCACTGAAGAATATTCCGCCTTAAATGAGAAACACCAGCGTCAAACCTGGGTTTGAACTCTGGTGGGCTAGGGGTACAACCACCCAACTAACCATCTTGCCACAGGCAAGTTCTCGGTCATCAAGGGACTCCAGGAGGACATTCGTGCAGTGGTAATGGTGCAATGACTTGCGGATTTGGATGCGGCTTGTAGATCCATGTATGGAAGGCTACCTCTATTCCTTTGTCCATTTTCAATTGTCGGTCACCTTGCGTGCCTAATATAAGTTAGCATTCAGATACTTTGGTTATTTTCGCATCCATGTACACATAGGGGAAGTGGCTTATCAATTTGAACTGCCTCCAACTTAATTTGTCAACCCAGTGTTCCATGTTTCCCAATTGCGTCGAGCTGCCAGTCATCGTGATCCAGTAACCCGATCACTTTCTCCTAATATCAAAGATCTCATAGTTCCTCCACGGGTACTTGATCAACATTGGTGAAAAATGACGAATAAGATGATCAATCAAGTACTCGCTCAGTGATGTGGCCAAACCCGAGCTGGAGCTAATGAGCTCAATGCACGTCTCCCTCGCGAAGTGGATTGGAGACAAGCCGATTCGCAAGGAGGATGGGGTGTTAGCGAGACTATCCTCCACCCTAGAGCCCTAGAGCAAGGCACACACAACCCAGAAGTAAGGCACAAGTCACAGAGGCCCAAAATGAAGGACCCTCCCCAATAGGAAGTACATGGCCCCTAAAAAAAAGGGAGACATTTAGAGCCGGTAGACCATCTACTTATTCTCCAAGTCCGTACAAAGAGGGGCACCCAATTGAATCACGAAATTCAAACCGTCATCGGATTTACTCGCTATCCATATGTTTCTCTTGTACTGTTTATCCACCCTCGATTTTAGCCAGACAATTCGATCGATCTAGTGAGAGTTGTTGACATATTTGGCATAAGGTGTTGATCCATCTGTAAAAGGAGAACGTGGTTGGTGACCCCTTGTCAACATCTTCATTTCTCGCATGCAGAATGGAAATCCTTATTAGAAAAAAAATCACAAACAAGTCGATCCAACTTGCATCAAACATAGACACCCTTTTTTTAGGGACAAACATAGACACCTTTTTGTCACGAACTGGACCATGAGATGGGCCGCAGTGGAATATGGGCTGGTGTTTGGGCCCAAGATGGTGCTTAGCGCTGCTACAAAAGGGCACGAGCTGGAACAGAGGAAGGCATCGATGATGAAGGATGTAGCAGAGACTACTTTGCCCTTTCCCATGTTCTTCTTCTCCCTTGGACTCTCCTCTAATTGTACTCAAAACTATGCTGAATCAATGATCTCGAGCTATTTGGTGTGCTGCCACTAGCTGGATCGTAACATTTGGTATCAGAGCCATCGATCTTCGGATCCTTACCCCAAAAATTTCAGAAAAATTCCCCACAAAAAAATCCCCATCCACCCACGCCATGGCAAGCTTCCATGGTCTCCGTCCCTCCAATCTGAGCCGATTTCTTCATATCACCTTACGGGATGTGAAGTATTCGGTGAGCGAGCAGGAGCTCCACCAAGTCTTCGATCCATATGGTGCCACGAAGGTGCAGATGTGCGCGGGCATGACGACAGTCGTCTCATTTCCCACCATGTCGCAGGCGACGCGTGCTGGACTGGAGATGCAGGGCCGCTGCATCTACACCAACTGCTGCTGGATGCAAATCCAATTTGCGCCGGAGCAAGTGGTCATGTTGGCTACTGGCACGGCGGCGCAGGCGTCACGAACACCGACGCCCACTCCTGTGGCGGCTCCTCGGTCTGCGTCCCAGGCCTCGGTCTGCGTCCTGGATTCACCTGTCCCTTCTCCGTCGGCTATCACCGCGGCGGACGAGGAGAAGCCTGTCGTGGCGAGCTTGGTTGAGCTCCAAGCCGAGCTGGAGCGAATACTCGCAAAATTTGCTCCGATGGAAGAGAGCAACACAGCAGCTACTTCGTCTCCGTCAACCACATCACTGGCCGCCACGCCAGTACATCCCCCACCTCCGGCGACAATTACGGCAGCTGCGACCACCACCACCCTGCCGCCAACCGTGCCAATACCAGCACCAGCAACGCCCGAGGAAGCCCAGACCAGCATAGAGTCAGCGATGGGCAGTCCATTGCAGTGCTCTGTTGTCCCCGAGCTCGCCCTGCCGGCGCCCGCCACGTGCTCGACGGAATGCCGAGACCTCCTTTCCAAGCAGTGCGAGGCGGCCTCTGCTTGTCTCGCAAGCACATATGTCAATCCGGTGCACGAGGATGCAGTCCTACCTGCGACCACCCAGCCACCAACCTTGGTGGATAGACACAATCGTTGCAACCACACCCAGCGGCCAGGAGTGCCACTGACGGCTAACATGGTTCCGTTAGTTCGTGTGCCCCTGCACCCACCAGACCGGCGCTGCAGAGCGCAGGAACAAGGCGCACCCCTACCACCATTAGCACCATTGTCCGCCAGTGACAAGGAGCCCAAGTGCTCGTGGTTGCAGCCAGTGCCAGTGCGCCCTCCGGATCAGTGCAAACCTGGTCCATTTCCGGTGCCGTCTCATCCTCCAGAGCAACCCCCTGGTACAGTTATTGCAGATGGGCAGGTGGCTCTCGCCTCACAACCAAGCTCTCGTGGACTTCTAGTTGCTAATCACTATAAGCTGAATGATATGGTTCTCTGTTGGATGCCTAAGGAAGAGTCACGCATCTGTGCTAGGGTCTCCATACAGCTCATTGGGCAGTCAGGTGATGTCTCACGTATCTGCCTCAACTTGAGAAGGTATTTTGTTCATGAACTACTTTTGCTTATGCTTGCTCCTGAAGCTAACGATGTGAATGGATCTCTCTTGTCAAATTGTCCTGGCTCTCATCTTGATGGTTATGTGGTATGTTACTTTGCTGACTTCGTATGGATAATTGCATGGTCTCCATATTTTGGCTGGTCTGTAATTGACATCACATACAAGCACATCTTGCTCACCAGTTCAGTTATTTACCCCACCAAATTTGCAACGGTGAACTTGGAGCTGAAAATTGCATGGTCTTTTCACCTGGGCAGTACCGTGCCCCACCTGCCAGATCCATTGTTCAATTCTGCTTCCGTGAAGTTCGTTCCTGTTTGCTTGGTGCTCATAATTGGAGTATGGCTGCTGCACACATCTATTTGCATGATCCTATGCCCTCCGAGTGGATGAATTTTTTTCATCACGTCTTACACTGCTGTGTCACTTGGGACATGCCATGGGACCCGGTGTCATGGCAAATTATTTGCTGCTCGAGATTATGGGTTCCAGACAAGCTTCCTGTTCAGGCCTAGTCTTTGATATTGATGCTGACAGTAAACATGAATTCTATCTAGCAGCATATCCAGGGGCTGAGCAATGGTCTAGCAACAATTCCTTTGCACAGTTTTGTATGACAATGATCACTCTGCAAAATAATTGGGCTGACAAGTCTCATTTCCATATGCAACCTACTGTATGTGAAGGTGAAGCAACATGGTTAACTTGTTGGTTTTTGTCTCAGCAGAGCAATTCGAGTTGGCAGCAGCAGAGGAAGTGTCATGTTCATATGATGGTTTCATTTACACCAGATCTATCCACATTTTCTCAAACGTGGTGTGCAGATTTTTTGCTCCCTGATTCTGTGGCATTCTATGGTGATAATCTTGGAAATCTGGTCATGTTATCTATCACTTTACCATGGGACCCAGGTGTTTGCTACCAGCTGAGTAGAGAAGTGTGGCAAACTGAGTTGGTGGACAGGGTTACATCACAAGGTGCAGTGGTTTTTATGGTGCATCGTCGTACCATCTCGACTTGTAGACATGGGCCAACACACTCGACCACATCCTGCGTACAGCTGGGTCTTAGGCGGCACTGTGGTTATCTTCACTGACTGTGGCGACCATCAATTTGTTCTGCCCAGATACAACATCAGCTCTCGCCACAGTGCATGCATTCTCAAGGATATTCTCATCTCAGCATTACTGCAGATAGTATACATTCAGCTCAAGTTACCATGTGTCCTGGGAGTTCATGGTTTGATGGCTGCTGAAGGCGTCACTAAGTGGTTTGCTGATCGTCTAATTTTTAGAAATGGCAGTGTTGATCAAGCTGAAAGTGGAAGCTATCACTTGGAGAACTTGCATAGGTGTTCAATGACACATGTCATGATTTTAGTGAGTTTCAAGCAGGGAGCAGCACCTTCGGATGAGCCCCGACAAATCTTAGACGATGTCCAGTGGTGGTGGGACCCTCGTGGCTTTTCTCGACGACCGGCTTGGGGGCAAGCCGGCTTTTAAGGGGGAGGGAATGTCACGAACTGGACCATGAGATGGGCCGCAGTGGAATATGGGCTGGTGTTTGGGCCCAAGATGGTGCTTAGCGCTGCTACAAAAGGGCACGAGCTGGAACAGAGGAAGGCATCGATGATGAAGGATGTAGCAGAGACTACTTTGCCCTTTCCCATGTTCTTCTTCTCCCTTGGACTCTCCTCTAATTGTACTCAAAACTATGCTGAATCAATGATCTCGAGCTATTTGGTGTGCTGCCACTAGCTGGATCGTAACACTTTTGTGTGACTAGCATCTCAGGTGAACCAAAGTGACCTGATTGACCAGGGCAGAGGCCGTCAAAGGCCAAATCTCCAAGAAGGCTAGGGTTTAAGGAAAGTCGGAAATATCCAATCGATTTTGTCCCACAATGCCAAGTCGAAGGCCATCATCCAAATAAAACTATATATAGATGCGTGAAAAACCGTGCAACTTAGGCCCTGCTGTCGCTCGCTCGCTGGTGCATACTCTTGTTGCTGCTGTCACTGCTAATATTAGAAGCTAAAAGAAGCCAACGGGTACAGGAGCCATGCCTTTTCTTCTGTACCTGACGTTATGCACTCTGACGTTGCCTTACGTTGGGTCACCGACAGGTGGGTCCCACGCGTGGTGGGCCCCGCATGTCAGCGACCCAAAGTCAGAGGAAGTCATGGTACATAAAGTCAGAGGATCTCGTTCCGCTACATGGGCACCGTACATTAGAGATCTTTCTTCCTTTTTTTTATCTTCTCTATAACTGCAGATTTGTACTTTACTACCTAGTTTACACATGTAGAAATCCACATCAAGGATGACAACTCTGTTGCAACCACATTTTAGTTTAATTATAACACTGAGTCACTGATCATGATGTCAGTCTCCGTGCTCCATCGGCTGCCAAAGTCTTGAGTTAGCGCCGCAATTTTATACTAATGCTCGATGCTGCATGCACGCCCCTCTTTTCCCCATTACTATACTGCAAGATGTAGATGCAGACCTGTGGCCTTGGGAAAATTATTTTAGACGTACTCAACAATGTATTCTATGAACGTGCTAAATCTCATTTTTAAATAATTTGTATTCTGAGCTACACAGAAATGAAAATTATATAGATCCGAGTATAGTGAGCAGTGCATTTTTTAAACTAAAAATTCACAAGATTTGTCCTTTTTGTGTAGCCTGGAGTTTAAAAAAAATAACGTTGCGATTTTGCATGCTTGTAGGATACATCATTAGCTATATCTAGTATTTTATTCATATTTTTTGAAACATGCAAATATTATTTCTGATTTTATTTTAATGAGCACTGAACCTCCGGAGCAAAACAATAATTTTTGGGCCATTTGGGCCTAATGTGCATATGCATTTGTAAAGCTGGAGGCCTACTGTGTAACATATACCTTCATTTCTTTCTAGTGGAAGTAATAATGAAACTAGCTTGTCCACTTGTTTAAAAGGTGTTAACTATCAAACCAGCTAACATAACGAGATAAACTGAAAGCAGGACAGACTTGATCACACATACGTCATGATTGACAGATCTCCAACTTCGGGGTCTCTTCCTCCCTCACCTGACATCCCACTGAACTCCATCTCTTCGCCAAGGCTGTAATTCTGATGCATATCCACCCAAGTTAACACTGCAAGACCCACCTGACATTAACAAATAAGGTCTCAAATTCATCTGTGATTTTCATTCTTGTATACAAGAAAATGTGGGTGCACACTTGAATCCTTACACCCAACTTTGATCAATTCAATTAGCACTCAGTTGTACAAGCTACAAAGTTACTATGGTGACAAAAGAACTACCTGCTATCAGGACACTGCCCAATAATTCAGGCAGCTCAATCATGTCAAACAACACTGGTCAACAACACTTGCTCTTCCCTTGGCTTTAGGGCATCCTGATGCTTTTCCTGCCAAACAAAGCAAGAAAGCAGAGCCACCATCTGCTCTACAGTAGCATCCTTCAAAGTACCACTGAACATAGTTCTGTTCATGTTAGCTTATCAGCTGACCTGATATCACGTTCCAGTTTGCCCTTCAATTGGATGAAATCCTCACCGGTGATGTATGAGAAAAAAGAACACCCTTGATAAGAACTCATGTAAAACAATGAATTGACAGAACAGATAAATTCTATAATTCATGCAGACACAGACACGAACTTTCACAAAGTCACCATACGAACTGAATTACAAGCGGACCTGATCATCAAGATATAGCCTGGCCTAGTGTTGAGGTTGGTGATGGCGCGGATCAGGAATGGCGAACTTCCTTCGCTTCACCAGCCGCTCACCGTGCCCAATATGCTGAACATGGTCCTCGAATGCGGAACTCGGGTTTTTTTTTTAAAGAATGTAAACTTTCACACAAATCTGCATAGTTGCAGTAATTTTTGTATTTCTATTAATTTTCTCAAGTACTGAATGAATATAATTGAAGCAAAATTATAGCATTGATCTCTTACATTTCACACTTCAGAACACTAGAACTTACCCTTGTGCATTGATGTAGGGGAACAAGCGGCGAGTGAAGTTCCTGGTGTTTGGGAAAGATGGATGAATGAAAACGTAATTGGACAAGAATTACTCCTACATGTAGCAAATCAATGAAGTAACATTAGTAGTGTGTCAGAACATTAATTCATATGTAAACCGATCAACCTGTACTAATAGTATTGAGATAGTGGGGCCAAACTACTGGGAAAAGATCAATAAAAGTACATTACAAGAAAACTTCCGGCCTGACCAAAATCTGCAATTAGAGCAGGAGAAATATATCACAAACTTTGGTTTTACCTACTACAGATTTGCTTATAAATCTGCTAATACTGGACTGAAATGACTGGGCGTGGAATGATATCACTAACTTTGATCTGCAAGCCAATCCAATATGGAGGCCTCAGAATTACAAATCTGCTTATGCAAAACCGAGCTCTAAAGGTGCGATGGCATTGGCTGCAGTCGACGGATCCACACAGATCTTGGGCTGGGCTGCCTCTCCCCTCTGACGCTGCAGTTCTCAGCCTCTTCCATGCCTTTACAAAAAAAAATTTGCGTGATGGCAGTCTCACGTCCTTCTGGCATAGCCAGTGGCTCGATGGGATGATCCTCAAACTACAACTCCCTGTCCTGTTCAAGTCCAGTAGGCAGGAAAACATCACTAATAAGGATGCCATTCATGCCAATCAATGGGTTCAGCTGTGCAGACCCAGCCCGAGCGAGGAATTCCTCTCTGAGTTTACTTGGCTTTGGGACCAGCAGATTTAGCTGCAACCGGGAGAGCAGGATTTTCTTACTTGGAAGTGGTCTGCCAATGGAATCTACTCTGCATCATCTGCGTATCAGATTCAATTTCAGGTCAATGTGTTAGCGACCATCTCCTCGGATATCTAGCAAACTCAGATCCCTGCCAAATGCAAATTTCATGCGTGGTTGATGGTTCAAGGAAAATGTCTGACGGCTGATAATCTGGCGAAGAAGGGTTGGCCTCATAATCCAATCTGTTGTGTCTGTCGTACAACACCTGAAACTCCTGTGCACCTTGGCACCTGTTGTTCGTTTTCCATCGAAGTCTGGCGACAGGTCATCAGCAAGCTTAACCTGCGACCTACTCTGCTACCATCCAGTGACACTACAAACCTCGCAACCTGGTGGATTGATTCTCTTCGTGGAGCTGCAAAAGCTGACAGGAAAGCTTGGAATTCTATTACCATGCTAACCTGGTGGATGATATGGAAAGAACGCAACGCAAGGACTTTTGAGTTTTGACAGCAAAACTGTTTCGGCGGTTCAAGTAGCTACCAAAATCATTGACGAGCTCAATGTCTCGCGTCAAGCAAGGCTGGGTGGAGTGGCTGGATTTCAGCACCCGCCAGACTCCTGTGCTATACGTGGAGTGGCTGGATTTCAGCACCCGCCAGACTAGGCAGCTTTTCCTGTGCTATACATTACTTAGCACCCTCTCTGTAATTCCCGTTTATTTTCGTTGTGGCTTGTAATTCTGCCTGTCCATGTACTTTTCCTAGCTCTGCCAGCTTTGCTTAGGGTGTGTTTGGTAGGCAGTATGAGCATAGCGGAGCTATCTCAGCTCATACATGCTGAGTCTGGCCATGCTGAAAACATACCACTGCGTTATGTTTGGTAGCACATATGAGCTGAGGCTGGCTGAGTCAAGATGATGTTTGGTGCCCTGTATGACTTGACCCATGCTCAGCATTTGGTGACCTCCCCTTTGAGACGGTGAGGATGCCATCACAATCCGTGAATAGCTCTATGAAAAATTCAGCACCAAATTGCACAAGAAGAATAAAATCAAAGGTATTTATTAAGAAATGTATACAATCTGGAAATATTAACTAGAAAAACCAGTATCCATCGGTAGCATCTGAAGGCATCAATCCATCAGTACACACAGAACGAATCTGAGTCGAGCTAGCATCTCGCTGCTGCAGCCCAGTTCGACCTGACGGGAGCGGAGAGGATGGGAAGCAGCGCACGGGGGTGGAAAGAGAGCGGCGCACTGGACTGGAGCATGGCGGCGGCGCACTGGAGGAGGGGAAGCAGTGCACCGGAAGCGCCGCCCCTGCATCACCCCAGAAGGCAGGTGCAGCAGCGTCATCTCCGCGCTGGTCAGGTTCTCGGCGGCGCCGTAGTCGAGGCCGGCTGCGTTGAACGACACAGAACGACGCATCTTGGCGGGTCAGTCGGCTGGATCTAGACGGGCATGACGCCATCATCATAGAACGGCGGTCGTCGAGGTGTAGCAGCCAGAGCGGATCTAGATGGTGCGGGGCCGCGGTGGAGGTACTGGTGGAGAAATCGGGGGGCGGCGTGGTACAGGGAAATCGGGCACTAGCGGAGAGGCGATATTTTCTGGGAAGGAGACAGCTCGAGGGGAGAAGAAGGGGGCAGTTACTCTAGCGAGTCTGCCGGGTACGAGCTCAGCCAGGTTGAGTTGTGAAGCTCGCCACGAGCTTCTCTCCCGGGCCTGGCTGAGAGCCATTTTCCGCACGAGGTGGGCATGGCCGAGACCGCTAAACCAGGCTACCAAACAGCGATATCTCGGTTGGGTTGGGAAAATCTGAGTGGAACCGATCTACCAAACACACCCTTAATGAATGAAATTAGCGCTCGCTACCTTTCATAAAAAATATCACTAACTTTGGTTTTACCTACTAGGTGGGCATTTTCCGAACACCTTGAGAGCCATTTTCCGCACGAGGTTGGCATGGCCGAGACCGCTAAACCAGGCTACCAAACAGCGATATCTCGGTTGGGTTGGGAAAATCTGAGTGGAACCGATCTACCAAACACACCCTTAATGAATGAAATTAGCGCTCGCTACCTTTCATAAAAAATATCACTAACTTTGGTTTTACCTACTACAGACTACCTTCTAAATCTACCGATCTACCAATGCTCGACTGAAACTACTGGGCATGGTATGATATCAGAAGTTACAAAACAAAGTAGGAAACATACAAAATGGATGGAATGTAAAAGCTATCAAGGTGTTCTTAACTTCAGTATTTACAACAATATGAAACCACTTCAAACATGTATAGGTGTTGTTAACTTCAACATAGATGGAATAAAAAGACACAAAAGAAGAACACACCTGCCTCATCCATCTATGAAATCTCTATCGACAATATACTTGGTGTTTTGTCTGATTAATCAATCTTCTTGTTCGTTTGGCAAAAATCCGTGTCGTCTACCTCGAGACGCCCCTTGAAAATGTAAGGTACAATTGACCATGGCAGAACACTTGCTCAGGATGGTAAATACCGATGTTTGGAATGGTTTGACCCTACGCCTGTTAATGGTCATCGCAAAACTCAGGCAGATGGGAAATTGTTCTCTTGAGCTTGAACGGAAGTGAGATATCCTCTGAGAACAGCAAAGCGATCCGGGGTATGAATACACTCTTTCTAGCATGTTGGCCACCCACAATCTCCGCATAAATTATTATCCTAGAAGGCTCTGATCATCAGCCTTGTTCCAATGCAAAGGACAATGCTAGGATCGAGATTCCGGAGTGTAATGGCTGGGCAGTTGACCTTGACTTTCAAGAAATGCGATGGCAATCCATTTGATTAAGTTTAGAAGGTCGACTGGATGATTGTTCTGGAAGTTATCCTTGATAGAGTCGAATATATGTTATACCTTCTCTTCAGCTCGAAACATGCCGATCATCTTCGCATTCAGCTCATCCACGTGTTCATTCTTGGTTCAAAGAATAGCGCGTGTGCTCATGTACTCTTCTCATCTAGCACTGACATGCGGGAAAACATATTTGATGGCCTACTAATTGCTTCATTGTCGGTATGACTGGTCACAATGTCGTCAGGGAGACACACATAGTCATTGCAGATTATTTGTTCTGTTCCATTCCAATACCGATATTAGGGGGTATTCAAATAACTAAGGGCCAGCCTGTGCACGCATGTTGCATGTGAGTCGTATCTTACAGATCTTCTCCCACATGTAGTATAACTGCATGGTAGTATTTGTGATTTGTGCTCTTGTCCCTCTTGCCACCATAGGAAGGACCACCCTGAAATCTCCACCAAAGACGACAATCTTCACTCCAATGGCAAATGACATACTGCATCAACTATGGACGCTTTGTCATTACGAGCTTCCCCCAAATAATCAAGTATGCATATTAAAGCAAGTCTTGCGTGAACCACACATGTTGTTTTCTGCGAGCTTGATTGGAAGTTTGAACCTAGAGTGCGTGGTCCGCCCTCTAGGCATTACCTGACGCTGCAGTACATAGTGTAGCAGTTGCAATCAGGACCATCGAATACACTTTCGCAAAGAATGCCTTGTATAAATAGGTCTTCTCAGTGCATCCTAGACAATCAACAAATAACATTTGGCTTTTTTGTTTGTCACGTCATCCATGGTGTCATTGAACCCAACCAGCAATTCAGAGAGTTCAAAAGATCTTGATGTTTTTGGTGCTTGTTGACTACTTGACTTGCCTCTCCTCTGTTACCTCTCTACATAAAGCGTCAGAACAACCATGTCTCAACAAGATCCGGAAGGCCATAGCGTTTAATGCCTTTGACCATCCTTACCTTACCTTAACAAAGCCTTTTGTCCCAAACAAGTTGGGGTAGGCTAGATATGAAATCCTGTCACGAGGACTTCTCAGGAGGTCACCCATCCTGGTACTACTCTCGCCCAAATGGGTTTCATATCCATGGGACTGGCTAGTTTTTACGTTGGCTCGCCAAGCCTATCACAACCCTTAGATATGAAACCTTTGACCATCAATTCCACGAAATCCATGATGTCTCTAAGGACCGTCTGCTCAAGTGTTGCCTCGTTGGATTAAGTATGGCGGTAATCCCTAGACATCAATGATAGATGCTTGTCCCATAACTACAAGATTTGTGTTGCCTTGTAGCATACCAAGATAATAGCAAACTATCGTAGTGGAGCACAAGGCATCTGAAATGTTGCTGACTCGGTTAGGCAATCATCAAGTGACCTGATGTGCTCAGTGAGGCCTAATTGCTCACACGCTTCTATGCGTGACTTTCCACATACTCTTTTAATTGGTCAAAATAAGTCGCACCACAGACAGATTTAGAAGCACCCGAAAAAACTACCTATCATCTTCGGACGAGTGAGCATACCCAATTCTTCCAATCCATGGGCTCTTAAATTCTCTTGTACCACTTATTTTTCAGCAACCCACCTAAATTGTTCTCGAAACTCTCTGGACAACCATTTCCGTACCTTGGAATTCTTTTGGTTCATATCAAAATATTCAATAATCATGGGTTTGGAAGAAGATGGCTGACTAACAACATCTTCCAGATTTCAGAAGCTTTAAATGTGATGGTATGTATGTTTTGCAAATGAAGCTCGAGATGTACAATAGAAGGACTGAGACCAAACATATTTAAACAAAAAATCATATAAATAGCCTCTCAAAGAGATACATAACGTATATCGCCATATTGACGAATCTTATAAACAATTCCCCGTCATTTATAAGAATCTGATCGAATGCAAAGGATATTAGATCATGCCTTTGTAGATGCACATGAACAAGTTTTTGACTGCCTTGATGCTCGAGCAAGCTTCAACATTAATGCGGCAATTATACCGCATAAGAAGAATGGAGTTGTAAGGGACCACCAATCTATTGTTCAAATATGTTCCTAACTCGACACCCATCTTCCCTCCACCTATAGATGGGATATTAGTCCTTTCCGTGCTATGTAGCGGGGCAAAACTAATGAGGATAATGTAAACCACATTGTCCCTCAATCATGGATGAACAACTTTTCTTCAGTTCACCGCAGGGTCCGTGTAGCATACTAGCATGTGGTTGACGACCTGATCATGCAAAATTGATACTTCTCACTTTTAGGTATCTCTGCAGATATAAGCAGACCATAGTCATTGGGGTATTCAAATTTCTAAGTGCTTTCATGATCAGAAGGATATGCTCATGCATGGTTTTAAAGGTGGAGGGGCGTCGGGGCGTCCAGGGGAGCGCCTAGACGCTTAGGCGACGCCTAGGCGGGCGCCTTGTACGGAAAGGCGCCAAAGGCGGTCGAATTCTTGGGGCGGAGGGGGAGCACCTAGACGCCTTTAAAACCATGTGCTCATGCAGGAGACCCTTTTTCTGAAACTCTGGGACATGTACATAAACTCTTCCAAAATGTTGGCAAGAGTATACAAGCCTAAGCAGCGAGATATGATGGACCTTTTGATCAGGCTAAGCATTTTGGAAAAGTTGTGGCTTATGTACATGTCAGGGAGTTTCAGTAAAGGGTCTCTCGCACGATCATAACCTTCTGACATGAAAGCATGAAGCAAGTAAAAGACCCGGGATGACTATGATCTGTTTATGTGTAGAGATACCTGATAAAGAGAAGTAATGTTTTCTACATGATATGGTCGTCAAACACATGCTGCACGAACCTTACGGTAGGCTGAAGAAAAGTTGTCCTTGCATGATTGAGGGAAAATGTCGTTTGCATTATCTTCGGCAGTTTTCCGCCTAAATAGTAGGGCAAGAAATCATATGCCATCTATAGGAGGATGGACCATAGACGTCAAGTTAGGATCATAGGAGCATATATGGATAAAAGATTGGTGGTCCCTTACAACGCCATTCTACTTATACAATATAATTGCCACATTAATGTCGAAGCTTGCTCGAGCATCAAGATAGTCAAATACTTGTTCATGTATATTTATAAAGGGCATGACCGAACATCCTTTGCATTCGAGTAGGTGTTATCAATGACGGTGTCATCATTAATGAGATTCGTCAATATAGGGATATGTATCTTCTTCGGAGGCTGTTTATATGATTTTTGGTTTTCATTTTGGTGTTGGTCCTTCTATTTTGCAGCTCTATCCTCATTTGCTAAACATGCATACCGTCACATTTAAAGCTTCTGAAAATTTGAAAGATGTCACTCGGTCATCTTCTTTCAAATCCAGGCTTACTGAGTACTTTAAGATGAACCAAAAGAATTGTGAGGCACATCAATACTTGCATAGAGAGTTTCCAGAACAGTTTATGTGGGTTGCCAGAAAGAACAAGTGAGAATTAGAAAAATTCAGGGCACACATAGTTATATTGTTTATTCTCACTCAACTGAAGAGGAGGTGAACTTCTTTGAGGGTGCCTCTAAATCTGTCTGATGTGCTACTTCTTTGCACATTAATAAAGTGTACGTGAAAGTCAAGTAGAACCTTCAGAGAAGCGTGCAAGCAATGAGGCCCCATTGAGAAGGACATGTCACTTGATGATTGCCTGCTGAGACATCCACGTTTAAGAGGCCTTGTGCTCCTCGAAGGTTCTTGACTACTATCCTGGTATTGAGGCAACACAAGTACGGAACCAGTGGGATAAACATCTATCATCGATATATTAGTATTACTTCCGTACTCAATCCAACGAGGCGGCATTCGAAGAGATTGCCTTTCGAGACATCAATAATTTTGTGCGACCCATGAATAAGAACACTAAATCTAGGCCTTTCGGATTTGGTTGAAACAGTTTGTTCTACTGATGATGAGTGTAGAGAGATAACAAAGCCGAGGCAAGTTAACATGGACCAAGAACATCTAGATCTTTTTAACTCTTTGAATAGTGAGCGCCTGGTTGGATTCATTGACATCATGGATCCTGTGGCGAAAAAACCCCGCCAAATATTTGTTGTTGATAGACCACGAGGCACCGGAAGACATAATTACGCAAGGCATTGCTTGCGAAAGTACGTTTAATGGGCGTGATAGCGACTGCAACTGCTACATTAGGTATAGTAGTAGCAATAGTGCTTGGAGGATGGACCGCACACTCTAAGTTCAAAATTCCAGCCAAGTTGTGTGGTTTCACAAAGCTGAGTGGTACCCCAAACTTGATTAAATCGGGCGCCCAAATATCTCGGGGAAGTCACCATGACAAAGCGTAAAGCTGTTAAAGCACTTGATAGATCGCTCGAGTATATATAATGGACTGTCCTTTGCCATTTGGGGGCAGATTGTCGCCTTCGGTGGAGATTCAGGCAGTTCCTTCCCATTGTGGCCAAGAGGGACAATATCACATATTTGTATGAGAAGATCCATAAGATACGACTCAGGAGCAACATGCGGGCACAGGCTGATCCTTGGTTTTCCAAATACCTCCTAAATGGAACGGAATAAACAGTTGGCGATGAGCCGATGACAATGTTCGTCTTCCTGACGACATTGTGATCATACCGACAATGAAAAAGCAACTAATAGGCTCATCGACAATGTCTTCAAAGGATCGTATGCCAATGCTAGACTAGGGGAGTACATGAGCTCACACACGCTATTATTTTCAACCAAAATGGACACGTGGATGAACTGGATGTGAAGATGGTCGACCCTATCGATGTTGACTTGCAGAACAATTACCCGATTGACTTTCTAATTCGCTCACACCAAATGGATTCCCTCTGCATGCATTGAAAGTCAAGATCAACGCCCCATTCTTTTTGATAATCTCGACCCTTAGAATGGCCTTTGTAATTGAACAAAGCTGATGATCAGAGCCTTAGAAGACAATGAAATCGATGAGGAGATTGTTGGTGGCCAACATGCTGGAAAGAAGGTGTTGATACCTCAAAACCCTTTGTCGTCCTCAGAGGGCATCTCCCTATTGTTCAAGCTTAAGAGAAAACAGTCTCCCATCCGCCTGACGGACTGAGTTTTATGATGACCATTAACAAGGCACAATGTCCAACCATTCCAAACGGCGGTATTTACCTTCTGAAGCTAGTGCTCTTCTCGCGGTTAGTTTTATGTTGCACTGTGAAGGGGCGTCTTGAAGCAGGCGACGTGGATTTTGACGTCCAAGCCCAACATCATGGAAATCTCATTCGAGGACCAAATCCAGCACCATGGGTTAGCCTACAACCTTTTAATCTGTATGTCTTGCACACATGATTAGTGGCTGGCGAAGTGAAGGAAGTTCGTTGTTCCTGATCCGTGACACCAACAACTCAACACTAGGCCAAGCTATTTCTTGACGGTCAAGTCCGCTTGTTCCACCAAACAATGAGCTTTACCTGGTGCGCCACTACCACCTGCTAAAGCTTCCCATCTAAGGGCACATAGAGGAATTTCTTGGTGGAACCGTCGTAGAACCTAGAACCTACAGCTGCATACTACTAAGTGTATCTTACCATCTCCCATGAAAAATAATCCTCTTTAATTATATGAAAAAATAGAGCAGAGCCGTTGTCCTTTTATCTTGCATCTATGTAAAAAACATAGCTTGGAGCCATGGCCAGTTGCATAATCACTAAGTTACTTTGGAAATGTCAAGAATCTTTTTTCTGAAATGACATCTGCTCTCTATGTTGGATACGATGTGTGTGCATATATGCTTAAATTTTTTGTTTGCATTGTTATCTCCATTCTTACTTTGGAGCCGAAAAAATATGCTTCGTAACTATCATAGATTTAGGCAAAAGCAATTTGAAAACAAATGTATAGTGTATGTGTTCATTCATGATATGAGGAACTCGCTCGGGGAATAATCACGCACATGATGATAACTTTTTTTCCATGCCGGACTCCAACCCCAATTCATAACCAAGACTAGCGGACTCTGCAACTAAATCAACTCCAAAGTCGAGACTACTACATATTAGTACATTATTATACTTTCAGTTGATTTTGCTTAAATATTTGCACGCCAACTAAGATACATGAGGATCTTTTTACTAAGATTACATGTTTACTTGTGCTGCTTAAATAAATAAATAGCACTGCATCATATCACATTAACTGTGCATCATCAAAGCTCGTTCAATTCCAAGCAGCTTCTTCATGCGTCTAACAAGACGACAGTAGTAATGTCAGATCTATATTGGCAATATAAGTCCCGAAACTTGAGGCTAATGGCGAAGTACAACGTATTGTCTAGTTCATGCATTTTTAATCTTTTTTCCTCTATGAACTCTGTGGTTTCGTTTTTCAATGAGAAATGGAGCCGGGGACGAGTCCCTGATAGTCTAAAAGACATGCGAAACTTATGCAGAAACAACTGCTATATGAACAACTACCAGCTGTTCTAAAAAACTACGGGAATCACGCAAGAAAATAACTTGAAGTAACAAACTCCAATCAGGGCCACAGAGTTGACTGCCAAGTCTTCAACAGATACAAGATGAACTATATGATCTGAACTCTGTGGTAGCTGGCCATGGGCACAAAGTGTCAACTAATTTACATTCCAGGTACATCGGGGCTACACACCCGGTCACTGTATTTTTGCAGGACAGGAAATGCCATAGTATATATATAGCTTGGCACTGGTTTAGTAAACTATCACAGGACTTTTTGTACAGAAGAGATATACAATGAAATCAGAGAAGCATATTTGTGCTAATAGAAAGTTGGAAAACCAAATTTGTCATCATGGGAATTGCCAGTTTAGTGCGCTTAGGTGCTAGGGCAATCTGCAGTACGGCCAAATGCCTCATGCTGCTCCATGTATAGCGTCCAAGATTAACAACTACGAGAACCATTTGTCTTTCTAAAATTTGCTAATCACATGCATAAGGAAAAACAGAGAAGAAAATGGGGGAGGTTACCTTCCGGCAGCTGAGTCCCTCGCAGAGGCTGCTGCCGGCGGGGTGAGCGGCGAGCTGTTCGTGCAAGCCAGTGGCGGCGAAGTGCCGGGTTCCTCGGGAAGCTGCTGACGGTGGGATGGCCGGCGTGGGTGGTAGGACAGGCGCGCGAGATGGCGGCACGGGGCGTCGGTGGCATGCGAGCGACGGTCGAAATAGGGGCGATGGCGGCGGCGTCGGTGGCAGCCGCCCGATGGCGGGGGCAGGAGCAGGCGCGGGGAGTCGGAGTCAGGATGGCGGCGCCGCGGCGGCCGGCGGAGCCAGGCACCGCGGGGTTTTCCAGAAGATTGTGTTTGCTAGTCCGTCGGTGGCATAGGGTTAAGATTATTTGAGACGCTCCGATTGATCTGCCCTCTGTTTTTTAATATGAGATGTTTTAGCTTTTGTCCACGCTAGTTGACGTGCACGTAACCAACCATTGCAAACATTAAACATAAATAAAAAATGAAAACAGTTTAAGACATAGTACAAATGTTAGAAATTTAGTTAGACCATATCTACGACCGTCGGAACCTGCCGCCTCACACGACACCAAGAGTGTCGTGACCTTCCGGTTCATGGGCATGGCCTGCTTCGGGCACTTCGTAGAGGCCTAGTTCCTGGAGGTTAGCGGTGACATCATGGACAAAACACTAATAGAGATATGTATAAGAGACACAAAACAGATAGAGATTTGTAAGAAAAACAAATATTTAAAACGACACAAAATATGTGAAGAGAAATAAAATATTTAAAAAGTAATCTCACAAATGTGCGAAGTGGCTGATTGTGAATTGCTCGTCACCTTGACTGATGAGCTGCTTGGACCAGGCATACGACAATGACAATGTTGCTGCGAAAATGGATTTTCTCCAACTCATATGGCGCACAACCCGTATCTCGCCGTCCGTTTTTGCGATTGAACGGCCGAGATTTAGTGTTGAATGGGTTGAATGTTCAACTCATTCAGCAGTAAATCTGGACCGTTCAATCACAAAAAGGGATGGTCAAGATACGGGTTGTGTGCCATATGGGTTGGAGAAGCTCCTAACCGTGCTGCAAAGGACAGCGATGGTTTCTGCACCTTGATGAATAGAGTTGCTCATCATACATGGAACAACAAAAACCATGGTCACATAAGCTAGTTCCTTGTGGGCATGCAGAACATATATGTATTGACAGTTCAGCTTAAGGAGCAGCCAAATCAGTCTCATTAATTTATTAATTACCACCAAATCTGTGATTAAATATCATAAGGCACAAAAGTAACAATTATAAATTTATAGTCGTAAATTAGCTTCTAAATCTTTCAGATAATCAAGCCATAGCTGTTGGACACCATTAACAGTCAGTCCAATAATTAAAGGGAGATAAGATATTGATGCAAGCACACATGACCTTCTTCTAACCTGATCAAAGACAGTAAAAACCTAAAACGTTGGGACCTTTTCAAGCTAAACTTTCCTACATAGGATAGTACTAGAAGGAGAGGGCGCGCTTTGCTGCGCCCGCTTTGGCTATTTGCGCTAACACGTTCTTCTTCTTCTTCTTCTTCTTCTTTTCTCCCTTTGAGGCGGGGAAGCTCCAGCTAGGAAAGGTAATGTGGCAACAAACGTGCCTTTTGTGGGTATCCGTTGAGCACATGGTTTAAATGTGTGAGGTAATGTTCGTCTTGTGTACACTTGGTTGGGTACCGGAGTCGATGCAGCGAGGATTATCACGATAATGCATCAGTATAATGTTTCAATGTTTAAGTTGTATTGTCTATTGTTCCCAAAGATCCAGTATGCAACCATAACATGGAAAATACCATATCCTAATAAAAGTTCATTAGTAGGAAACACCATTGTTTGCAACCCCAAAAATAATTCCGTGAAATAAAATAGGTAAGAATTCAAAGAAAAGATCTGAGACAGCTAACTTGAAGAAAAATCAATGAACATGAACATGTAAAGCATTTACCATTTTTTTTGTAGAAAATTGAGGTACTTCACCTGTCAAAAACCAAGGAGGATGCACTTGTTTATTATTATCCGTCATCAGACAAAAGGACATAACAAAGCTTTCATGAAATCTCTATAAGCCAATAGGTGTACACTTTAAATAATAAACTCCATATCAACCAGCAAGAGTAAGCCACATCGACGATCTCGCATGTCCGCTCCATGCCCAATGTAGTAATGAATCCTAGTAATTAGGAATGATTTTTTTAAAGAAATAACTGCTTTTGATCTATAATCTTGGAATAACTGAAAAGTCTTTGCGGATGTATAAACCCAAACATTGGGAGTACATGTCTTGTTGGATATGAAAAGCTGGTGTTTGTTGGGTGTTAACTCGTATGAGCCTCACCCCGTAAAAAATCATATGTATCTCTATAGAAAAAAAAAATAACATAAAATCTATTTGAAAATAGAGATACTACCCAAGAGATATAATGGACCAAAGCTTTTATCCTAATATCACTCATGTACTTACATGACTGATGTTGAAGTCGGCGCAATGTGAAATTGCAAGAAGTAGAGATTTTGCAATAGTGTGGCCAATCCACACTCCAATTGTTCCACGGTGATGAAAAGATTATGCACCGAATATATGTTACATGATTATGCGAGTGAACAATTGAATGTTGGAATCTATGGAGATTGTAGCCTTACTTTATCATTTGTCTAATCTCCTATCTGTTAACGTAGCCACACAAATATTTCTCGGTATCTGCGTCTTGACGCGGCAGCAAGAAAGGAGCACGAGGGTGAGAACGGAAAAGTCTTCAATAATTACACCAAGATATGTGAGTTGGTCAATGTTTGGTTCCTCAATTCTTATATGGAGCCGAACACTTGTGCTAGGTATTCATCGATTTGCTTTGGACGACGGACTTTGTATCAGTTCAGTCACTGTGTTTTCAGCAGTTTATAAATTCCAACAATAATCAAATCCTGTGTAGCGAGAACGACGGAATCAAGTTAGTTGGCATGTCTCAATCAAAATTCAGATATGTTCATAAACGGTTGCAAGTAATCACATCAAAATTCAGATGTAGTACACACGGCAACACAGTTGCAAGTTATCAATTACTCTACTGCGACTTGCGTATTGATCTGCTTCTTATAGCGGCCTATCCTACACCTCTGTGAAGCCATGTATCCCTCTGTCGGCAGCCATTGGATCCAACTCCTGCGACTGACGCGGGTATATTACAAAAACACGCCCGCCTCCAACCGAACTCGTTCCTGCAAGTTTTAATTACCTACCAGCCGAGGGCAACTCCCTTGACCAATCACTATGGCAGCTACCGCGGTTAGGGACGGCAAATTAGCTCGGAGACAGTCGCAACCTGCTTGCCCTCCTCCCTTCAGAGATCACGACCTAATACTATTTTGGCCTCATCTAGCTGGTTGGACAACCATCTCCTTTTCCCTGGTGCCTCTCCAAAATTCTAGCACTGCAGAAAACAAACCATGCTTTAGGTAATGCATAAGAAAACTCAATCCTCATGTACGTTGTACATCTGTGCTTGTTTTCTGCAAAAGTTATAATTGAAGGCAGCTGTGATCCTTTCTATTGAGGTTGGCAGGCGAAGTGTATTGAGAGTCTGAAACCAATGCTCAAACCTGAAGACTGAAGCATACTCTGAATTGTTGGTACACCAAGTACCAACAGCTAGCACCTAGTACAATGCATGCACCACACCACAAGCAACTTTGTCAGTCCGTGAGCTCACCATTTATTCAATTGTTAAAGCAGTGTGCTCATCAATTCATCAGTTATTTGGTGCAAGAATCATGTGCAAGAATGTACCCCAACAGACTACCACCAACAGACTTGTAATTTTATAACCAAAGTTACAGTGAATAAACAAGTCAGATTACAAACCACATCAGCCACCACAATAGCATGAACCTAAATTGTTACGAAATCAGTCAAGCTCAAAAATACAAACTACATGAACCTAAATTTTTATGAAACAATTGGCTACCATATGGAAGGTACTGGTTCGATTGAGTAGCTTAATTAATAGAGGAGTTCAAAGGGCTCACCTCAGAGCAGCCAAACAGAGGGTTCAATTGAAAGCCAAACTGCAACCAAAACACAAGGTATCACCCATAGGCATCTGAAGAGTAAGCACGTTTAAATATCAATGGTCAGCTGCAACTCGCACTGCAAATATATTACTTGGAAACATAAAATCCAATCTTACTCAGTTTAGTGAGGTAGCATGTATTGCCCAAAAATCAATCATCAACAAATTATCCTAAGAAACCATATCCAATTAGTAAAGCAGTAAATTCTAATCCCACTCCCAGTTAGCAATATAAATAGTTACACAATTCTTTAATATAAATTACTAACTAAGATGCCAATTCTAATCTCATCACAATCTTCTCCAGAGTGATATTTCTCAAACCTTGATGGAGGATTGGTCTAGAGCATGAAGTTGGGAACACAAAGAATCACAACACGTTTTGAAAGCTCCTCCAAAATGAAAGCCTCGTCTGAAGTAATAGCCGGTATAGGTCAGAACAGTCCATAAGAATATAGAAAATACTGAATGTAATGTTTCCTTGATAACCCAAAGAGAGATGAAATATGCCAAACTAACTGGCTTACAGATTTTTAACATATTCAGTATTCATGTGCAGCCATATCAAAAAATATTCGTGTGCAGACATATCTAAAGAATATCACAATGAGTAAATGTGATGGAAGAAATATAAGCATTCTGAAACTGAGAAGAGACAAGCACAAGAACCAAAAGGAGCTAATACAAAAATTCTTGTGGAAAACTTTTAAAACCTTCCCAGGAATGTTGAACAACTGTGTGGCTCCCAGTAGCAATCAGTATGTGTTTTGACGTGTGCCTTTGCTTTGAACCATCTGGTTGAGTACTTTTGAAGTATGAGCAACATCTATACTTCCTGCCCCTTCGATCATCGTCACACCAGAATTGGTAAGGATTCCCTTGTACACTCCAGGTTATGTCCTCAGCCTTATTCTACAGCAACCTTTTCTGATTGTAGTGGATGTCCCACATTTACACGACCAGCAGCGCCTGGGCTGCCTCACGCAGCCATGTGCCGCCTCCTCCACTCGTTGTCATAGAGTCAGAGAGAAGACATGCCCTTCTCATGTGTGATCTAGGTTAGCAAGTTTTGGCCACTGCTGCCATGTAGAGAAGATTTAGAAGAGTCGATATAATTAGTACAAGTTCAGAACTTAATTCACTTATTTTAAACAAAATTATGGGAGAAAGCTAATGGTATTATGCATAAAGTTAACAATCAATGTTGAAAGCAAACTGCCATGCAGAGAACGTTCTAACTTCGATCATGATTGTACCTCTAGGAAATATGTGTTATTCCATAACCAAGTCACATTAAAGTTGACAGAAGAAAATGGAAACAATAATTGCAGTACACTAACTAAATATAGAAATGGTGATATAAGATGCAATCTAAAAGCATAATGATATCATGTAGAGGAATTAACAACCAATAAAATTATTTCAAGTTCAGACTTGATTTTCAACAAATAATATGAGAAAAGTTCAGTCAAGTTACCTTGCATGAACTGAACAAAAGTTAATTTGGCGAAACACAAATATGGTCTATTGCCAAACAGAATACACAAACTGGAAAAATCTTGCAGCTGCGGTGTTCACCTGATGTTGTAGGTCGTCATTGCTTAGGGAGGCAGTAGCTAGCTTGGAAGAGAACATCCACGATGTGGAACTCCAGCAGCAAGCCATCAGATTTCTCCTCTTCATCATCCCACGTTGTCTCATCTTTCCGACTCCATATCCCGCTCTGCCTCCTCCTTTTTCCCGAATCTCACTGGCGGGGCACGCCACGGTCGGCCGGCAACTGAGAACCATGGAGGGATGAGCCGCATGGAAAAGAATGGACAAGAGGATGGGGTTGGGGAGGGCTCACCTCGGCTTGATTTCATCATCCGTCTCCGTGGCAGAGGCCTGGGCATCAGCCTCGAACCTCCTTCCGAGCGCCATGGTGGAGGTAGTGGAGGGCGCAGCGGTGGTGAGAGATCGACAACAGCGCCACGAGTTCCGCGAGCGAGAAGAACTGGGAAGGAGAAGGGGCTAGGGAGGAGGAGGCGGCAGCAGGAGAACGGGCGCGGGAGCGAGCGACGGCTAGGGTTTCTATTTTCTACAGCTGATTTCATCCCTGGCGGAACCAACCATCGGCGAACCGACCCAACAAGAGGCCCACACCCCAGGCGGAACCCATCTACCTGACCCTGACAAGTGGGACACAAAACGAACGATGAGGTGGACGCACGAGAAGGCTGGAATTCATAATAAGGGATATATGTTCTGTTGCTGCAGTTATTTTTTGTATGCAAGTCCACATAAGACATGAGCAGTTTAAGACAAGACAGAACCAGAAAGAGTGCTCTAATGAGAAAGCTATTTCAAGTCACAATACAACATAATAAATCGCTCATGAAGGTGTAGCAAAGAATTACTTAGCAAACCCACACCAGCTAGTTGTTATGCAATACAGAAAATATTCAATAAAGCATCAGCTCCTTGACTGTCAGGATAACAATCCACAAATGCTTCCAAAACACAATCACAAACTCAGTTGCTCTGCAGACCGTGTATTTCCTTTGGCATCACCTTGTAAGCAACGAAGTACAAAATCATTCGATGGTTGATCGGTTGGATAATTCCTAGGCAAAATTGAACAATTATATCCACACAATCTACTGTACACACCACCACCACCCACCCCCCCCCCCCCCCCCCCCCCCCCCCCCCCCCCTCCCGCGGAGAATAAAAGTACCCGTGTAATTGCTGAAGCAAAATCGACGCAGCAGGTAGCTAACTTGAACAGGTTGTCTTCCTTACGGATGTGAGGAGCTCTGCTCAGGACGTGCTGCGACAACCACGACTATGGGGACAACAAACAGCAAACACATCTACGGCTTTGGCTATCCTCTTGTATGATCCAGGTTACACCTCCGTGGTCGAGTACAACGGCCTACGGAAGCGGCCGGCCAGGGCGACTGCAGCAGGCGGGAGAGGATGAATGGCTGGCTGCCGCGGCTCAGTCTCCGTCATCGGCGTGGTTCCGGATCCTGGGCAAGATCCAACCCACAGCGCCAGGCAGGAGCAGCAGTTCAGGCGCTGGGTCGACCGCGGCCGTCGTCGCGGGGGCGGCGCGTGGGCGTCGGCTGTGCGGGGCTATGGTGATTAGATGAGGAGGAGGAGTGGACGGGAGTGGCGATTGCAGGAGACGTCCGTGTCTCCGTTTGTTGGTACGCACGGGCGTTGGGCTGTCTCCGTTCGGCGGTACGCACGGGCGTCGGGCACGCGGTGTCGGAGGCTCCCGGCGGCTGTCCGGCGGGCGATGAAGGGCAAGCGGTGTCGGAGGCTCCCGGCCGCTGTCCGGCGGGCGATAAACCAAACAGTTTATTTTTTAGCAGTGGCAATCTTGTTATTATGAGGAAATTGAAAAGGTTTTGGACGATTGGGATCGTTGATCAAATTAAACGGCTTATATTTAATGTATCAACACAGCTCAACACATGTTTGCTCTTTTAATAGTATAGTTGACATGTACGTGCAACGCACGTCTTCTGAGCGGGCACACGGATGAAACTGAATGGCTAAAGCCAAAACGATAGAAACTCTGCGTTGCAACGGGAGAGAGAAAAATCAACTTACGTCCCATTTGATATTTGTTTCGTGGCACAGTCGATCCATAAAATTTTCGGTCGAGCGCTAAAAACTCGCTTCGGTTATCCGTTAATTATTCTATCCCGGTTTTGGCACCTTCCTTGCTTCCTTGCTTGTCCCTCGGCTTTCCTTTAATCGTTTAAAAATCGTTTTCCTTTAATTTTGCACCTTCCTTGCTTGTCCCTCGGCTTACCGCGAAATGCAATCTCACATTTAATTTCGCACCCCGGCACTATGTGTGCCGTCCATTGCTTTGAGATTGAGATGCAGACTTTGCAAAATTCTCCTGCCACCTCTGTTCTGTGTATTTATTCAGTCCATTATCACCTCTTCTGTCTATTTCTTCAGTCCATTACTTTGAGGAAATCATCTGAAGCACGTAATCTATCTTCTAGTATACGTGCACGTGCAACGCACGTATAATATTAGAACAAATCATTAAAAAGGCTAGCCTCATTTATAAAGGTGAACATACAATGATACAATATAACAAAACCGTCATGAAGGTACAATATATTCAATTGCAAACAAAGTCACACATACTACACGTGTATAATTTACATGCCTTCCATCATGGCTTCGGTTATGATTTGTATTTTCTCCAACCTATAAAGAACACCGTTCCTTCAGGCCCCACAATCCGGACAATCTCTAGTAAAATGAACATTATTCAAACCTGCAACATAATATAATAATAAGCCTCAGACACTAAATTGTTACCTCTGGGAATAAGTTTTGTGCCCAGCCTATAGAAACAACAATTTGGAAGCTGCATGGTCATGTTGCCTCTTAATTTTGTATGGAGATCCTTCAAATTTTATTCTTGAATCTAACCATATGTACTAAGTTTCAGATTCATCCAGGCCAAAGTAACCTGCACATGATTAAGAAAAACGATACGATCATCTGATATTATATAAGTGAATGGATAATATAAATCTCCAATTCCCATAGGGTGCTAAACATGCCAATGTACTGTATTTTCCTCTGCACTGACCACTTTGTCGTGCTCGCATCTAAAGACACAAATAGAAGTCATAAAATAAGTAGCGCCTCTGCCTCTAGCACATCAAGCTATAATTTGGTACCACCTATCCTTACTAAATGTACTGTTAGTACTTAGTAGTATTGCATAAAGGCAAACTTGTAAAATAAAGCCAACGTATCTGGAGCCAATAGATTTTTTACTGCCTGGCAATGAAGTTTCAGAGTTCCTCAATCTATAAAGAACATCAATAATTAACAGCAGCACAATGTGTCTTTGTTCTACGCATAATTAAACAACGGCTCATACATAGGGCTTACATACTATGAAATCTGCACACAAACATGTCTAGATGTAAATGGAAACTATTTGTTCCTCCTAGATGATAAGCATCTCATGCAGCTTGTTTTCAAAAGAAAAATAAACCAAAGTAACAAAATAATAAGAATATACCTGGTGCAATGATCCAAGACAGGGACAATGGCATACTCACTAAATGATGTAGGATGAATGATGTCGTTGGGGGCAAAGACAACACTCGATGGCTGCCGAGAAATGAATTAATCATATCGGATTTCACAAGTATCTCACATCTAAATGGTTCTTGACAATGCCATCCGATTTAGCCCTATATTTCTATAGTCCGGTAATGTAATGCTGGTGCAAGAAAATAAAACATTCATCCAATCATCCTGATAAATCATGCCATGCTCTCAGAATGAATCACAAGTATCACACGTAATTAGCAAAGCTTCTACGTACACGCACGTAACCATCAAGTTGCAGCCGTTGTACACTCTGTACAAATCAGTTTGATTACCTAGCTAGCACCAAACGATAGATCCATCTAACGCGAAACCTTACAGGGAAGAATTGCAAGCATGGTCTGAAACTGACCTGATAAGCGTTGGCGCGGCAGTGTCGACTGTCGGCATCACGGAAATGTTGGGAGTTGGGACGCGACCTCTCTCGTCCTAGCAGCTTTGTATTTCCCCTCTTGATGTTGTGCCCCTGTGGTAGTATGGCTGCTAGCTCTGAATCGGATTAGGACGGCGGCAGCATCGTCGTGACCGCCCTTGCTAGGTGGCACCCGCGTATCTGGGCGGCCGGTAACCATGTCATCAGTGGATCCGGCGTTGATCGAGATCCAGCGTTGGAGGCGACGCAGGGGATGGCCTGCACCAACGGAGGGGCGCGGTCCGGCGAGCGTGAACGCAAGCGCCGGCAGGGTTGGAGCGGCGGCGTCGCGTGGGCACCGAGCGCTGCCCCTCGATTCCCCGGCGCGCTGCCCCTTAGTCCTTAGATTCCCTGCAGGTGGACGAGCGGCGTGAAGGCGGCCGATCGCACGCCCCTAAACAGCTAGAAGATCCGCGCTGCTGCTGCTGCTGCGAAGCTCACGAAATAAAACGAACCGGTACAATGGTATTAGCAGTATTATGTGATTTGGTGGGAGGGTAAAACGGGCAAAATTGGATTTGTGTTGAGTTGTCAAACATTGAAGCGATCTGGACCGTTGGCCAAATATTGAAGGGCTCAGATTCAATGTATCAACACAAGTTTGCTCTTTTAATAGTAGTATAGATGAGCTCTCCTGAAAACCTAGCCGCGCTGCCGCCACCACCTCCGCCTCCATCATAGATTGGTTCTCCCTCGTCCGGCCGGCCTCGCCGGTGTCACAAGGGTGGGGAACCCGATCTATGGTTGGAGTTTTTCATAAAAGTAGTGTTTTTAATAGATTTTTATCGTCTTCTTCATCAATGGAGTTTTCTATCATCTATAATAAGCAATCTTCGGTTTTTCCTTCGACGACGAGTCTTTCTTCCCGACGTCAATGGTGGTGCTGTAAGATAAAATTTGTCTAGATTTGTTCCTTCAGATCTTGTTTCGCTGGATCGATTTTGAATCTTTTCTTATGCTTGCCGCGAGGATTGTCCTCGCAATATTTGTCCCGGCTGCTACGTCCTCGACAATGGTGATTCGTACTCTCGGCTCCCAGCGATGTCGACCAAGCTGTTCGGTTGTTATTCACTGAAATATTGGTGTTGGTACTCTTACCGATGTTGGTTAATTAATTTAATGGCTGTGTGCGTGCACGTAACCTTGGCATTGCGGCTCAAGATTATGGGAGAACCCTCGTTGGTATTCGCAGGTCTGTGGATTGGTATCTTTGTCGTTCTACGGCTGCCTTCAGAAAAGTTCAAGATTGTGTCATGGAAGAAGAAAGAGTTTGAAGATTTGCTCTTTTTTTTAGACTTTATTTTGTAATCGCTGTAGGCAGCTTATGTATCTCTACCATGTACTATTCCCTACTATATGGTATTAATTGTAAAAAAAATGCACACAAATGTATGTAGACATATTTTAGTTTATATGTTCACTCATTTTAGTGTGTATATCGACAACATGTGTACCACCTAAAACATCTTATATTAAAATTAAAAAACGGAGGGAGTAGGAAGCTAGTCGTGTGCAATTGATTCTACCAAATGAGCAAGCACTTCAAAGACTAAAACTGTCCCTCCGATCCAAAATAATTGTTGCAGTTTTGAATTGGGGTTAGTTCAAAACCGTCACCTTTATTGTTTTATTTCACATACACATGCGTGAAATGGCCAGGACGAACCCATTGGGAATTCTCCCCATGTGCCTTATGAGTAGATGGCCATTTGAATCCTTTCAGGCAGTTTAAACAGAAAACCTACTACCCTTAGGGCTATGACTTTGTGTTGTTTTAAACTTTGCGAACAAGGAAAAGAGATGTTAAGCCTCATATCTAACCACCACTAGGTAGAGTGGCGAGAATCTCAGACTAATCTCTATTGTGAAAAAAGAAGAAGAGAAAATCAAGAGAGAAAGAAGGGGGAGGAGGTTGAAGGGAGAGACTGAGATCAATCACCGGTTGTTGCCACAAAATTCTGAAGTCTACATCCACTACCTAACCTTATCTCATTCAAGTTGTGGTACCATCATTTTTTTGTGAGATTATTCCAATAACTAACTCTTGTGTCACAAAATTTGTTGTTGCATCCAAAATTTGTTGATATCTTTATGTATGAGATACACTAATACTATTGAGAGAAAAACTTGTTTTATCTCACATTTGATAATAGTGGAAAAAGATTTGGGTGAGTACGACCGTGTTTTTTCTCATCACGTAAAATCTTGTATTTCTATGTTGATGCTGTTGCAGCACTTTTGGTTTGAGAGTATCTGGTACTTGTACTACTAGCTTGTTCAAATCAACTAATATTTATACTATTTGGTTGCTGTTTGCACCTAGAACTTGTCCTAGGTTTAGGCTGCACCTAATATAAATATATCTTGTATGCATATATTTCCTTCCATGATCGATCAATGATATTTGGAGATAATACATGAGCGGTACTGAAGTTATACACATTAATTCCGCTATGTATTTTTTAAGATCATTGCATACGCATGCTAATTACCCAACATACTAGTGGTATCAAATCTCAAGGTTGCCGAGAGATTGCTTATCACAGTTGCTTGATTGTTGCTCACAATTAATATGGTTTTGGAAGAAGGTTCTGCCATAAGTGGAATATAATAAACGTTATTTATCCAATCTCTCATTATGGAAGCCATGATCGAAACATCTTTTATCACAATGATTTGTGTGCGCCAATTGTGAAAGAGAAGATACGATCGGAGTCACGGAAGAAGAATGGAGAGTGTTGAATCAAATGGTAGTATGTATGATTCGATTATACATCGACCACAATATATTCCATAATGTTGCTATGACACAAATGTGTATGAGATGTAGCAGAAGTTGAAATCTTATTTATGAGAGAGAAAGACGAAGACCTCTATAATCAAAAGACTTGAGTATCAAGATAATAACACTCTGAGTGAACACTTGAGTATCTTCCAGTGACATATAAATCAACTTCCATCCATGAAGATCAACTTTGTGTATGAGATGCAAGTATTATTGTTGCTGAGTTCCATGCCTCATAGTTGATATACGCCTTTTGTGTCAGCTAGCAATTCATCTCAGGATGGAAAGCTCACACTCCAGATGGTGACGAATAGCATGCTGAATGAAGAAGTCATAAAGGAAGAAGATGTGTCTTCTTCTGATGTGTATGTTGGCTGAATCCCGTGGTAGGAATGAAAACAGTTGATGGCGTGTATCACATTCGCCGGGAACCCCAAGAGGAAGGTATGATGCAGCGTAGCGGCAATTTTCTCTTGATACAAAACCAAGGTTTATCGAACCAGTAGGACTTGGAGAAGGCTTCGGCTTGGTGCCAACGGCAATGGCGCCGAAAAGAGCTGCTGACCTGGACCTGTGCACACACGAACAAACTATTTTGCCCAACGAAACAGAGAGATTATCAATCTCTCCGGCTTGCTGAACACAAAGGATTAAACGTATATGTGTAAAATAATAAAAGAGCAAAAATGACCAGCGAGCAAATGATTAGGAAAAGCTATGGGAAGTTGTAAACAATATAGTAAAATAGGACCTGGCTCCACAGTTCACTAGCGATGTCTCTCCAAAAGATAAACATGTTGGGTAAACAAATTACAACGAGGCAGTTGACAAACATGGGCGCAACACAATACTATCATGACACAAAGTTCACCGTTTCATTTAATATAGACATTACGTCAAAATACATAGACCGTTATCCAACTGCATCTACATCTATGACTAATAATCCACCCCAGGATCACTATCCAGCATGTCACCCGAAAGTATTAAGTTGCAAGCAACATATAATTGCAAAAGGCATGGTGCATAATGTAAGAAATGAAAACAACATAAAGAAGTAAACACCGTTGTTTTACCCCTAGTACGAACAGCACATCTCAAGCCTTAATCGTTTCTGTCAACTCGAGTTCAAACAAGAGAGGCATGAACCCACTATCTAGTATAAATACCCTATCTAAAGACACTAGCAATTACTTCGGCCAAGGCATCCACAAGCATCGGAGAGCATGCAAGATCATAAATAAAACATATCATAAATAAACTGAACAATGATGTCATGACTCCATAATTAATCGGATCCCCGCAAACACAACATGTAACATTACAAATAGATGATTTTGATCATGTTAGGCAGCTCACAAGATATAAACAATGGAGTACCAGAGAGAGACAACCATCTAGCTACAACCATGGATCCGTAGTCCCGTGGTGGACTGCTCACGCATCACTCCGGAGGCAGGCATGGTGGTGTAGATGCCTCCGGTGACGATCTCCCCCTCCGGCAGGGTGCCAGGAAGAGATTCAGAACCCTCCCGATCTAGGGTTGGTGACGGCGACGGCCTCTGATGTTTTCTGAAAAATATGATCGGGTATCGATGGTTTTCGGGACGAAGTCAATTTATAGGCGAAAGGGCAACTCAAGGAGACGCCGGAGGCGCCCAGGTGGGGCCCAGCCGCGGTCCACTCCTGGACCACGCCTGGGTGGCGTCTGGGGCCTGTGGGACCCCCCTGCAGGTCCCCTCCTGGCGCAGTCTTTGTTTCCATGTAAAAATAATTCCCGTAAATTTTCAGACGATTCGGAGAAACTTCCACGACTAGCTTTTCTGAAACAAAAAGACAGCAGAAAACATGAACTGGCACTAGGCATCTTGTTAATAGGTTAGTTTCATAAAATATGCCAAAATGATATAAAAACATTATAGAAACATGTGGCAATGACATATAATAAGCATGGAACAATAAAAAATTATATACGTTTGAGACGTATCAACAGTGTATGTAACCAAGCCAGATTTCAGTAAGGCAAAGAGAAATCCCGATGGAGATCAAAGTCAAAACAAAGGATTAGGATTGTGGTATAACTCTTCATCCCATTGATTCTAGGTTTATCGAACCGTGAAGTGAAAAAGTTTATGTACGATGAAGTGGGCAAGTGATTGTTTCGAAATATCGTTTTTGTTACCGAACCAGTCTTAGTTTTAGTGTAGGATTTAACAATAATAAATAAATAGGCGTAGGGAAGAGTATTCACTTGTAGCTATGTATATATGCACGAGATTCATAAGATAGACAAGAAAGCTTCGGGACAATGATAAATATATGATTTGGCAAAATAAATGTGAGCGACGTGCCCTAACTTATCGGCGTCCTTACAACTACAACCACCATGGATCTTTTGTCCCACTTGGCCCTATCCGCATTGCGGCAATGACTTGGAGTTTAAAGCTTTCTTTGGGAAAACCGGATTACCGCATTAGCGTATAATGATGTCGTCGTTTATCTCTACAAGTCCACTGCCGACTAAGGGTGTGTTTGGTTCAGTTCTGGATTCCAAAAAAGCAGCTGTGAACTGTGAAAAAGGTGCTGTGAACCGAGAACTGTGACAAAGCTGAAAGTTGTTTGGCTGAAACAACTGTGAAACTGCGGGTTTTGTGTAAATCATCGGTAATACCATTAAGACCCTGAGATCGCCGGCCGGAATTCCTCGCTAGAGTTTGTCTTCTCTCCACCACGGCCACCTCGGCGGAGCATCACCGGAGGATCAGGAGCGAATCACCTCCTGATCCTTGATCGATTGTGGTCCAGGTTCGAGGAACGGACAATGAAAAATATTGGCACAATTATATACATTAATTGAAATTATACTAGTCTCACCTTACACACAGCTGCAAGAATACACCTTCTCCCTTAGCCGGCGGAAACTACTCACACCTCATGATTAGATCGCACTTGAAAAACATCGTGGATTGTATAACAATTGAATAAGTATGAGTTCTTACAATGTCGCCTTCCGAGGTGGGATTAAAATTACAAGTAAAATATCAAGATCTAATGAAAATGGTGGCGGCCGATGATAATGGTGTGTTGCGATGGTGTTTTGGTTCTTGATGGCGGTAATGGATGGTTGGGCCTCCTCTTCTCACTTATCTGGCGACGGACTTATACGTCGGAATCGTATAGATGAACTTTGTAGTTTATTATGATATTTTCTATACTATTTGATAATTCATATTATATTTATTTGGACTAACCTTTTCATATTTGTAAAAGTGTACAAGTTATTTCTTTCCACTTTGATGTGTAGAAATTACTTGGATATTGGACAAATCTGTCCCTTCAGAACAGTTTTTAAAAATTACCACGGATTGGTCTGAACATGACATCAAACGGAAAAACTTACAACCTGAAAGTGGTAGAAAATTTTGCGTTGATGATTATTTATAGGTCTCGGGTTTTAAATAGATTATGGACAGGACCGGGACACCGGCTTAAGCGAAGTTACACTACTACCTACGGAATTCCAAAATTGGGTGATGGGATTGACTCTAAAAAGGAAATTGGCCAGATGGCCTAGGAGCCGAGGAGCATTGATGATTATTTATAGGCCTTGCTATGATGGATTCGACCATAGTTTGGATAAAAAGGAAATTGGTCGGATGGCCGAGGAGGATTGCCCAGATCTATACAAAGAGGGGAAAGCCTAATTTTCGGGACGGGCACAATTTTCACGAATTTGCCTCTCTCTTGGCAGCCGCCAAGAGGGGGAGAGGCTCCTTCGTAAAAGAACCATCTTCGTGAAAAAATTGGGGCCAAGGGCCACCACCCCTAGGGGAGTCTTCCGCCGCCATCGCCATGGTCGTGGCCGCCGCCTTCGCCTTCTCCACTACGGGATGCAACCTCTCCATCAAGCTCTCTATCTCCATGTCTGTGTGTGAGTAGTCCCACAATAGGGTTTTGCCCATGCACAATCTCGGGCCGTCGGTTTCAGCTATCCGTCGACGGCCAGGATTTAGCGTTGACCCAGCGCATTTTCAACGCTAAATCCTGCCGGTCTGACAGCTGAAACCGACGGCCCAGATTGTGCATGGACGCCATAGCGCATGGTAAAGAGATTAATCGCACAATAGGCGTGGGGTGTATGAAAATTGGATGAGATCGATCTTCTAATAATGAATTGTCGTTAGCATTATGGTGTCTAGCTCAAAGATGATCTTGTGCAATTTTTTCATAGAAAGTTGTAGTCTTGTAGATCTTGTTCTGCCTTTGATGCCAATTATAATTTGTGTGCTCAAAGTTTGACTTCGTTCCGCGAGCCCGAGCATCTACTCCGGTCCTCCTTGCGTTCTGCGTGCTAATTGGACCGACGGTGCTCCTTTGTTTTGTTTCGGGTTTAGCTAATTGTTGCAGGACAAAGTGACGATGATGTGTGGTGATCAATCATATCGTGCTCAGCTGAATCAATTAACAAAACCCAATTGGCATTGCGTACATTGGAATATTGGATCACTTAACAACTGTGTTCCCCGCATTAAGAAATTTGTAAGTTCATCGATCGGATAGGTGACCACCCCGTGATATCAAAACAGGATACTCTATGCACAAGTTCAACATCGATCTGAGAGGCGCTCATCATGGCGCAGCCCCCGGACGCCATCGTCACCGACGTGCACTTCTCCTGGAATGCCGGCATCGCCGCTGAGCTCGGCGTGCCCTGCGTCGTCTTCAGCGCCATCGGCGCCTTCTCGATCCTCGCCATGCGCCACCTCAGGCAGCACGGTGCCGTCGTCGAGGAAGACGCCGACGGCGTCACGGTCCCTCGGTTCCCCGTCCCTCCCGTACGGATATCCATGACCGAGCTGCCGGAGTTCCTGCGGATGGACCTCCTGCAAGACGCCGCCACGAGGATCAACACGTTTACTCCGACGCGAGACATCTTCGGCATGGCCATCAACACCTCGTCGGACCTGGAGCGGAAGTACTGCGAGATGTTCATGTCAACGACCCGGGCCCATCTGATGTGAGCCATGAAGACGAAGGCCCAGGCCCGAGGCCCAAGAGATCGCGACGGCCCCAGCGTGGCTAGCTGGTGGCAGCTGGTTGGCGTAGCTTGCTCTGCTATTAGTTGGATAGGAGCTTCCTTGTTTTCCTTGTCTCGGAACAGAACTGTAAGACGGCGGTGCCGTGGATGAATTGGCTCGGGGTGGTTGGGAGGTGCGAGCCTAAATCCGAATTGTTCTTCAATCTCTTGCTGGTTCTGGGTATTCTGTAGCTAGGATCTTACAAGTGGTATCAGAACGGCATCTTGCGCCACCGCCACCGGATTTGGGTGGGTGGCGACGACGACCTCCGCAAGCAGATTGTGTCCGCGTTCCATGATAGTCCCCAGGGCGGCCACTCGGGGTTCCCAGTGACGTACCGTCGCTTGGTGTCGCTGTTCAGTTGGCCGGGCATGAAATCCATGGCGCGGGAGTACGTCCGCTGTTGCCACATCTGCCAGCAGGCGAAACCGGAGCGCCTTCCTCCAGCCGGCTTGCTCCAGCCGCTGCCGGTGCCGTCTGCGCCGTGGGAGGTGGCCACGATGGACTTCATCGAAGGGCTGCCGCAGTCGAGGCAATTCAGCTGCATCCTCGTCGTCGTCGACAAATTGACGAAGTACGCGCACTTCATTCCGCTACGACACCCCTACACAGCCAGCAAGGTGGCCGAGCTCTTCGTCGACAACATTTACAAGCTCCATGGCATGCCTGGCTCGCTGGTCTCCGATCGCGATCCCATCTTCACCAGCACCTTCTGGCAGTCCGTGTTCCGCGCCACGGGCACGCAGTTGAAGCTGAGCACGGCGAACCACCCTGAGACGGATGGGCAGACGGAGCGGGTGAATCAATCCATCGAGTGCTACCTCCGTTGCTTCATCAGCGCACACCCTCACCACTGGTCCAAGTGTTTGTCGCTGTGCGAGTTCTGGTACAACAGCAACTGGCATGCGTCGACGGGCAAATTGCCGTTCGAGCTGCTCTACGGCCGGCAGCCCAGGTACTTCGGAATCACTGCATCTGACAAGATTGCTACTGCAGATGTTCAGGAATGGCTGCAGGAGAGGGCGTTGGTGTTGGACTTCGTTCGTCAACACCTGTTGCGTATGCAGCAGAGGATGAAGGCCCAGGCGGACAAGCATCGCACATAGCGCTCCTTCGCGGTGGGTGACGAGGTGTTCCTCCGGCTGCAGCCGTACATCCAGGCGTCCGTGGCGCGGCGTGCGAACCACAAACTGGCGTTCAAGTTCTTCGGGTCATTCCGCGTTCTGGAGCGTGTGGGCGAGGTGGCGTACAAGCTGGAGTTGCCGCCGTCGAGCCATGTTCACCCGGTCTTCCATGTGTCGCAGCTGAAGCCCTACGTCGGACCACGGCCGGACGCGTCGCCAACTCTGCCTCTGGCGGATGCCCTGCTGCAAGTTCCAGATCGAGTCCTGCGTCGCCGTCAACAGCGTCGCGGTGCGCGCTCCGTCGCTCAAGTTCTCGTGCAATGGAGTGGCACTGACGAGAAGGCAGCTACATGGGAGGACCTCAACCGTCTGCATCAGGCCTTCCCTCGAGCTCCTGCTTGGGGACAAGCAGGCTTTGAAGAGGAGGGGATTGTCAACGACCCGGGCCCATCTGATGTGAGCCATGAAGACGAAGGCCCAGGCCCGAGGCCCAAGAGATAGCGACGGGCCCCAGCGTGGCTAGCTGGAGGCAGCTGGTTGGCGTAGCTTGCTCTGCTATTAGTTGGATAGGAGCTTCCTTGTTTTCCTTGTCTCGGAACAGAACTGTAAGACGGCGGTGCCGTGGATGAATTGGCTCGGGGGTGGTTGGGAGGTGCGAGCCTAAATCCGAATTGTTCTTCGATCTCTTGCTGGTTCTGGGTATTCTGTAGCTAGGATCTTACAGTTCACGAGCCAAGGCCACGCGAAGCGCGCCTACTTCCTAGGGCCTCTCTCGCTGGCGCCGCCGCGATCACCATCGTCCCGACCGGCTGGCGTCGGCTCGCCATGCATCGACTGGCTCGACTCCAAGCCAAGCCGGTCGGTGGTGTACCTGTGCTTTGGCAGCCTGGCCCACGTCTCGAACGCCCAGCTGGACGAGCTCGCTCTCGGGATGGAGACGTCGGGGAAGCCGTTCCTGTGGGTGGTGAGGGCGGCGGCGGCGGAGGAGTGGACTCCGCCTGAGGGGTGGAAGCTTAAGGAGCGCGTCAGAGACATCGGCCTGCTCATCGAAACCTGGGCCCGCAGACGGCGATATTGGGGCACCCGGCGGTGGGCACGTTCGTGACGCACTGCGGGTGGAACTCCGTCCTGGAGACGGTGGCGGCCGGCGTGCCGGTGCTGACGTGGACGATGGTGTTCGAGCAGTTCATCACCGAGCGACTGGTGATGGAAGTGCTAGGGATCGGGGAGCAACTGTGGCCGGACAGAGCACGAGCTAGTCCCGGCCGAGGATGTGGCATGGGCGCTGACGAGGTTCATGTGCCCCGGAGGGCCAGGGGACGTGGCGAGGAACAGGGTGACGTTCGTCGCCAAGCAGTGTCACGCTGCTATGGCGGAAAGAGGCTCCTCACACCGTGACATGTGCCGTCTCGTCGATGACCTCATTTTTTTCCGAAAAAAGATATCCCAGCCTCTGCATCAAGTTGATGCATATAGATTTTTATTTCCTTACTAGCTAAATGCCCGTGCGTTGCAACGGGAGAAAAAAATCAACTTAGAACCATTTAGTTTGTTAAACTCGCTTGGTTCTCCTTTAGTATCTATTCTTGCGCTGCTCTGTTTTGGAAAAATAGCTTTAGCTGAGCCATATTCATATCATCATATGTGCAGACTACTCCTAGCGAGCGGCAAAAAACAATCATTTGCCTGCAAAGCGGTAAACAATATTCCCTTTCTATTCTCTCACGAGATACCAAATGGGAGTGCGATGCTCATGCATCACCAAAGCTGGGGAGCCGATGCTCTTAGCGAGTTTTACTAAGGTTTGGGCGTACGTGTGTCAGAGCCGCCGATCTTCAGACTTCCACAGGCGAACTCCCCCGTCCATGCTGCAGAGCATCCTGCCCAGTCCACGCGATCCCGCATTCTGCGTATATATTGATCAGCGTGTGGGCAGGACGTACTCGTGCTCCACGCCCACGGCACTGACCACCAAGCTGTGTGCCTCCTCCCTGGCCAGCATGGCGGCGCACACCCGCCCTCTCCAGTATCTGCAAGAACACCGCGTACCCATGCCGCATCGTCGGCAGAGCCAGCGGAGCGAGCGTACCCGCGCAGCCAGGGCAGCGTGGTGGGGCATTTGATCGGGACGTCCAGTACCAGTCGACTCGCCGCGGCCTCCCTCGTATTCGAGCAGGTGCTGTGCGACTTGATCTGGAGCGTGTAGATTATATGGTACGCAGCCATGAGATTGCATATGGTGGAGTCTGGTTCGAATCCGGTACGACGGAACCGTTTCTCTGACTTACCTCTCTCTCTGTTTCTCCACCGAGAGCGGCAAAAGCTGGATCAAATCGACGGATGAAAACGGAGCGAGCCGGGGCAGACGGCAACGGATGAGACTGGGCACGAGCTTGTCCAATCGATTGAGCTCGCTTGCTTTGGTGCAGAGCGGCGTCTGCGAGAGAGCCGTCGGTGCAGGGCTGCTGGCTGTGGTCTGGTGAAGTACATCCATTCACATGCCACGGTGCGACGTCGTCCGGCCATGGCTTGGACGCTAGGTGTGAGAGGACCAGTGGCCGCCGTTCCACCCGTCGTAAACATTCAACAATGGCGAAGACTTCTATTCCCATCGCCACCCGCAGAAGAGCCGCAATAGAGCAGAGCCATGGCGATGGCGTCCTTCTCCGTACACCTCCTCGCCGCCGCCGTCGAGGTCTCTCTCCTCCGCACCTGCTTCGCTCCCTCCGGTCGACGTCTTCCGCTGGTCGGGAGGAGGGGGTCGCTCTTGGGAAGAGAAGAAAAAAACTCTGAACCGTTTTTTTGACTTACCAATGGCATTGGTGGGTAAATATCTACAACCGGCAGGGGTAATGTTGGAAACTGAAAATAACGTACCAACCATCACCTTAAGCCGTATTATATAGTAGAGATTCTTATTCAAAAGTGTTCAATAAGAATACAAATCACGGATTACATAATGTTGAGACATGTATCAACCAGCGAAAAAGAGATAACATCATGGAATTTTGGGTGTTTCTGTGATTTGAGGGGATCGTTTACAGAGCGATGGAAAAGGGCCATCGGTGGTATTTACAGAGGGAGAGGAAACAAAGAGGTGGAGCACTACACGCAGGCACTAGAGAGTTACATTTATTATTGACACCTTCCTTAATCTAAACCTTGGAAGCTATGGAAAGGTTTAGATTATGTTTGAATTCATCAAGATCTCTGGAAGTGGCTTGGTAAACCCATCTGTGATTTGATCTTTGCTGGATACAAACCGAACATCAACAACTTATGTGCAACTCGTTGTTGAACAAAATGAAATCAATTTCAATATGTTTGCGATGCAGAAGGCGATACTGGGCACCTGGCAGTGGGCGCGTTCGTGACGCACTGCGGGTGGAACTCCTGGAAACGATGGCAGCCGGCGTGCTGGTGCTGACATGGCCGATGATGTTCGAGCAATTCATCACCGAGAAGCTGGTGACCGAAGTCCTGGGGATCGGGGAGCGGCTGTGGCCGGACGGCGCCGGCCTACGGAGCACGAGAATCCAAGAACACGAGCTAGTCCCGGCCGAGGACGTGGCAATGGCGCTGACGACGTTCATGTGCCCTGGAGGACCAGGGGACGCGGCGAGGAAGCGGGTAACGAACCTCGCCGCAGAGTGTCACGCTGCCATGGCGGAAGGAGGCTCCTCCCACCGTGATCTGTGTCGTCTCGTTGATGATCTCATTGCAGCTAGTAGCAAGAGGAGCTAGCTATCGTCTGTCGATGATCCTGCATGTATGTTGTGCCTGTGCTGCTGTGCACACGGAGCTATGGTCAATTTTATGTTCATATTCCGTTGGCAGTACCTGATCCAGAAACTAAACGAAGCCTGTGAAAGAACATGTTTTAAACTCTCTATGTTTTGTGTGTTAGATAACAACACGAGTGATCCATTTAATGTGCTACTAAGTGGTGCAGGTTTTATTTATATTCATCTCACCAAAAAGGGTGCTAGAAAAGAGCCTGCAGTTTTTCTGACATTCAGTTCAGTCAGAGAACTCGAATATTCCGATCTCAACCCAAATCGGAATATCCGGTTTCTCTGGTCCTGAGTAATCTTTTTGGCTAAGGAAAAGAAGCGTGAGCCTCTGGATCGACTCGGAAGTTTGGGGTCGTATATTTCGTTTGCTCGGAATATTCCGGTCCCCAAGATTTTGGCTAAGGAAAGAAGAGCAACGAGTTGCGCGAGCCTCTGGAGTGTCTCGGAACTTTCGATCGGAGATTTCGGTTTCCCCGGAATATTCCGGTCGGCCGGAATATCCGGTCTACACTTCACTCGGAAATTTCTGACTTCTGGCGACTCCAACGGGCAGAATTCTGGGAGGGGTATAAATACCCCTCCACCTACCTCCAGCTCTTTAGCTCGTCCCAAATTGAAGTCCACCATTATTGCAATCTCAAGAATCACTAGATCTCCCAATCCCTCCACCCAAACTCGTTGATCTTTGGAGGATTGAAGGAGAAGACCCGGATCTACTACTTCACCAAAGCGTTCTTCATTTTCCCTCATTCACTTGAGAGATTCGAGCCTAGCGTTTCCACTAGGAAAACCTAGACATCTTGTTGTACTTACTTGCTTGTTAATTTTGTGTAGCAGGTGTTGTGGTGCTTGGGAGCCCCCAATCCTTTTGTGGGTTGAGCCTCAAGTTTGTTGTAAGGGCTCTGGATTCTGTCTTGAAGGATTCCGATAGTGGAAGGTGAACCGAGTTTTTGGGCAAGATTCATCGGATAATAGGGTGAGGCCATTTGTGGCGTTTGAGTTTGAAACTCATACCCCTCTAACGAGACGTACTCCCCTAAAAAGGAGGAACTCGGGAATACATCCTTGTCTCCGCGTGCTTCCCGTTCGGTTACTCCTTTCTCGCTAGTTCTTACTTGTATCGTGCTTAGTCTAGTGTTAAGATGTCATATAGGTAAATTCACCATAGTTGCATATCTAGAGAATTTACCTTTGTGTCAAGGCTAAATTCGAAAAAGAGCTAAAAATTGAGTAGCACCTATTCACCCCCCCCTCCCCCCTTTAGGTGGCCATACCGATCCTTTCAGCCTGGACAAACATGTTGAAGATACTATATTCCGAGTGGAGATTTCTTAATCCCGAGCTCCATTGCTCCCTGTGTTTTAAAAAAATTAAAAATCATATTTCGAAGTTTTAAAAATATGTGAAAGAAAATAGATATTCTTTAATGATGTATTATAAAAAGGTGCAAAATTTCAATTAGAAATACTTTATATTTTGAACTACACAAAAAAGACAAATGTACATATCTGAGTATAGTGTTTCAAATCTTCAAACTTTTTAATATTTTGTCATTTTTGTGTAGCCCAAAATACAAAGTATTTCTAATTGAAATTGTGCACGTCTTTAGAATACATATTTGAGAATATCCATGATTTGTTTCACAATTTTTTGAAACTCCGAAATATGATTTTTAATTTTTTAAACGGAGGGAGCACAAATGGATTTCCGCTATATTCCTTATAAAATAATAAAAATATATTTCAAACCAGAAATTCAGACTGGCACGCGAGCTCATATGCTCCTATTAGAATAAAAATTGAAAAATAGTAGAACATCTAAAAAAAAATCTGAAAAATATTGGTCATGAAAATATACAAATGTTCTACATACGTGCCAAATTTCGAGGTGAAATGGACATTTGTGGCATGTTGTCCAAAAAAATCAGTGGCCAAAATGGGATCTTTTTTTTAAACACTGGTTTTGCTTTATTCGCATGGAGCACCACACATGTCATTTCAGAATTAAATTTGGCAGGTATGTATAGCATTTGTATACATTCATCACCAAAATTTTAAGAATTTTCTAAAATGTTTTACTATTTTTGTCAAAAAAAAAATTCTAACATGAGCATATTAACTCGGGAGCCAAACCGTCCCACCCCAAACTTTTAAAACTTCATATACACTAAATTTGAGGTGACAGATATTAAACTTGAGAAGTCAAACTTAGAACAAAACTAGAACTTCAGTTAATTCAAAATGTAGCGAGTACAAAAAAAATGACAGGGATTTGGGTTCAGACTAGACGCCATGTATGTATAAATATATTTGTCAAAAGGTTTCACAAACAGATGACTCGTGACAAGCAGGCATCCGAGTGAAGTCGGTGTAGCCTTACAAGATCTATCGGACACTCATACTCTCCACGGATAAGATGAGTACTCTAAGAACAAGGTATCAAGTAGTGCATCTATAGTTTATGTGTACATGGAAAATATCAGTAGGGTACAGATAGCGTCCTTGGCCAACTCTAATCGATCCAATCAGGCTTTGTTCTACAACCTACAAGGTGACAAAATTTTATCCGCCATGACAACGACAGGCCGCTCCTGTGACCGAACACTGGGTAAGGCAGCTCCACCATGTCGCTCGACAAAACGGCTCAAGAAAACAACAGCGGACAGTGATAGGATAACCTTCTATGCTCACTGGAGCTCTTCTGAGGAAGCCAAACCATGCATGCATGGCGGCAGTAAGAGGTGTTACAAATACAAGGATGCCGCAAACACGATATCCCTCTTGATCTTACTGACTGCTTCCTCGAGTTTTGCTTCAAGCTGGGTCTCGCCAATCGACTGGGACGCCAGGATCAGCTGCTGCAGGACCTCCTCGAGCCGCCTGATGGCCCTGATCAGGCTGCCTTCAAACACCTGGGTCATCTCCATGATCTGGTGGAACTTGGACCCTCTGGCCCACGAATACACGGCTTCCATCACATCAGGACGGAAGGAGTTCACAAAAGATTCCACGTCGATCTCGATCTGTCATTGGCAAGGCCAGAACAACAAACAGGTTTCAGCATTAGGCCAGAAGAACAGGTCTCAACATTAGGCCAGAACAGCAAGTCACAGCATTTGGCTGCAACTCTATAGCATCAACAATTTTCAGATGGTCGTTTACTAGTAAATTAGGTACCTTGCATTCAAGCTGGAGGTTCGCAACCCTCCGTGCCGTCTCTTGCAGCTGGTAGAAGAGCAGGTCGAGCTCCTCCCTTGGCTTTGCCGCATCCTGAAGCTTTTCCTGCCAAACAAAGCAAGAAAGCAGGGCCACCATCTGCTCGACAGTAGCATCCTTCAAAGTACCACTGAACATAAGCTCAGTCAATGTCAGTTCATCAGCTGAGCTGATCTCACATGCCACTTTGCCCTTTACTTCCACAACATCCTCCCTGGTGATGTATCTGAAAGAAACAAAATACCCTGGTAAGAATGTATGCAACATAACAAGTTGGAAATTGACTTAACATATGAATTCTATAATTCACACGAGAGACAATCAACATGATCCTTCATATAATCACAATACAACCAAATTGCAATTTACAATGATTACCCACGAGATACACCTATAATTTTCAAACAATGAGGTTATCATTAGCAATGAAGTACATGACAATGATCGTCCAATTTAGCAAATAGTTGTGTTATGTCTTTGTTTTCTTTAGGTGCCCAAGCAGAAAGATCGTACATTTATTGTCCTGATGGTACTTCCGCAAGAAATACTTCCTAAGAATCCACCATCTGCAGCGCAGAACAGCAAAGGATCTTTGTGATAAACATGAAATATTATGTTGCCTAGTTCACTAAATATTCTACAACAACTAAGCGTTTTTTCCCAACCAAGTTAGGGTAGGCTAATGAAATCCAACAAACATAAGAAACTAAACGTGAAAGAGAGGGAAAATGTACGAGCACATGGATTGGTGATTTCCATGCCGTCCTATCAAGAGCCAAAACTCTAAGTACATTCTAAAACCTCAAGTCCCTTTTTACCGCCTCCTCTCATGTCGACTTTAGTCGCCCTCTACCCCTCATGTTTTCCCAACCCTCCAGAGAGTCCCACCTATTTAACTAGTGCTTCTGAGGGCCTGCACTAGATATGCCCAAACCCCCTTAGTCGGTGTTGGACTAGCTTCTCTTCAATCGGTGCCACCCCTATCCTATCATGTATCACCTCGGTCACTATATATTCTATAACAAGAAATTTCATTTTGCAAGCTTCTAAGGAGCAGGCACTCCAAAGTCCAAGACAAACATCATTTTGGGTGTCAAAGGATGCATTACCCCAACCTACGAAGAACTCGTTTTCGGGCCTTGAGCTCGTCCTTGAAGGCCAGAGCCGTCGAAGCCCGCATTGTTTTCTTTATGGACTTTATTTTGGCTGATATTTCTTGTTTAGCATGAAACACCTTCAGCTTCTGTTGGATATGGGGAGCACTACGGATGTCATGCTTCTCAAATAAGCTCTCGAGCGCTTCAATCCTTCTGGTAGCTTTCCGGTAGGAGCTTGATTTAACCTAAATGGAACAAAATCATTAGAACAAAATAAGAGGAAACATCACAATACGACATGCATTAGATTTTCTTACTTCCATATCTTCTTCTGGGTCCAATAGAGGAATCCCATCTTTAACAAACCTTGAAAGCACTTCTTCAACTTTCCTCAAGGTGTTTTCTCGAGCTTCTACAGGCAAAAGGTCCTTAGGTATGTACATCCGAACACTGCTTAGTCCATCGATCTGTCCATTCAGTTCAATTTCGGATTAAAGGGAGAAAACCAACAAATTTGCAATCCGATAAACAGTTAGAAGATGACATGCTAACTGGTGATATGGGAAAAGTAGACAACCTGAGAAAGCGGCAACGAAATAACAACCGGTTCTCCACGGGCTTTGAGGGGAATAATCTTCATAGTTTTCTTTCCAGTCGTGTCCTTGTTTACAGAACATCTGGTGAGGACATCAACAGTGTAATCATAATCCTCAGGCCTCCTGTCTGTAAGAACAAAAACCAGAAGTCATCAGAGACAGGTAACTACAAACACCTTTCAGTATTCCTCCCTCTTAGATGTTGTAAAGTAATTAACTTAAAAGATAGTGTTAGAATCACAATGGTAACCTAACTTCAGGAATTAAAACAAGACAAAGTAGGAACAAAAGAGAGATGGTAGCCTTAAAGTTCATCTAAAACAACCGACCTTATGCTCTCATAGATAGGTTTAAACAGATAAATAATATATTTAGCTTTGGATCAAGCTAACTCCTTAGAGACATGGTTTCGTCCAATCCATCTTACTTGAGACAAGTGTGGTTTTACTTATGTGAACTCTGAAGAGGCACTTGGCTGCAGGCCAGTACATACCCAAGAGTAGGAAGCTAGACTATAATGCCAAAGGTAACAATATCAGTCACAGTTAACTAAAGCTCATGCACATGAGTGTGAAGGCCATAGAAAAAACATGTATGATCAAATGATCATTACGTATTAAAACTTCATTGCAGTTATTCATGAGTTAACTGCTTCTGCTTGAGACTGATGTTCAGTTGCAGATCCATCTAAAAATGTTTCAACTAAGACATCTATCATGGAATTCCACTGCCAAACAACTTGAGCGAACTCCGTGAACAGAGAAGAAAAAATAGCTAAGAGGAGTATATGTACCTTCAGCATTGGTTTTCACCTTTTCAAAGTTTATTATAATTCCCCATGTGACATTTTCGTCAATAGAGAAGGTGGGTTGCTCATCTGTACTGTATTGAACACGAACAAGCCTTCCGGATTGCAAGAAAGGCAGAACATATTTTGGCGAAAGTACAATATCACGGACATCCCTCTTTAAAGTTTTGTACTGTTGCAAGAGATCATAATAATCCTTCAAGCTCTCCTCATCTTCAATAACCATGGAACTTCTCTCTTTTTCCAGTTCCCGCACTTGCCTCTGCACAAAATACAGAGTAATGTCAGGATAAGTTCCTTCCAGGATATAATGCTTCAGTAGCAGGGGTATTTTGTTGGTAGAAGTTCTTCTGATGGTAACCAAAAGGCACTGATACGGTAAGTGATAACTGATAACAGCCAGTTTACCGACACAAACTGCTATGCTAACTGGTATATGCAGGCTGGCTAGCAACGTTGGGACACATGTACAACACAAGTGTTACTGCAACTATGCATGTGTGAAGCCCTCAGGACCGCAACAAACACAGTGGGTGGCATTATGAAGAATCTTCCAAAGATGCAACCATATCATACATGGGCAAAAGCAAGTCAAAAACACATTGTTGTGGCGGGAAGGAACTTTTCCTCTCTTCTTTCTTTTTAATTTCATGGAAACAGTAGGAAGACCCCCAACAAATATTTCTTTTTTATATATACAAGAAACTTACAAAAGAATACATGGGATTCAAAGAACATGCATGTATGCGCAAAGCTACCAGAGATGTTTTCTAGTATTAGCTAAAAGGATCACGAATGAACAGACGGGAGGCAGCCAGCAAATGCTAAAAAAAATTCAAAGAAAAGACACGTGCACAATATCATTTCCAAACCTCAAGATCAGGGAGAGCTCGATCTGCTTGAAATTGGTAGAATGAGTGCCGAAGAAGCTTTTCTGGATCACCATCCTCAGAGCGCATTTGATTTAACAACATGTTGTAGCTCAAATGAAAGGCACTAATCAAGAAGATAATAATGTGAGAGCCAGCAACATAGAAGAAAAATGTGCACTTAAACAACTGAAAGAAACATAAAAATACAGAAGCCTTAAATGCAAACTCGAGCAATTATAACTCGAGATTCCAAGATGCAAGGAACAGGCATAGCATGCATAAACGACATTTTTAGTTATCACCATAGATATGGCGGTCAACCATTTTAAGCATAGTGTAAACCAAGTGACTCATCAGACTGGGAAGGCCAATCCAGTCTTAATCCTGGTCCAAATAGTCTTTCTATTCACAATATTCAGTTGGGATGTATGTATGTTATTGTTCTGTAGATAGAATTAGGAGCAAGGAATACATGATACAGACCTGTTCAAACTATCAGCACCTCCTTTCAGCATCATTTTGGCAGTCGAGGGTTCCATTTTCTCATCTACCATCAATATGCAGATACCACGCTGATCAATACCTCGACGACCGGCACGGCCACTCATCTGGATGTACTCTCCACTTGACAACCATCTAAATCGATCCCCGTCAAATTTTCGTACATTTGTGAACACAACAGTCTTTGCAGGCATGTTCAATCCAATACTGAACGTTTCTGTCGCAAACAGACACTGCGACACCAGATTTCAGTGTCAGTAAGAAACCAGAAGTCACAAAACCCATATCACACTTGCATTTCAAATAAATAGTTCAAATCATCAGTTTATGTCAGAGAGTAAAAACAATAAGTACTTGACAAAATTTAGGCCTATCAATTTCTTTCAGTCAAATTTTACAATGTTAGTTTTCACAGAAGCCTAGGGTTACAAAATATATATACACATTTTGCATTGCAGATTCAAGAAAAAAATACTCCATGTGCAATACAAAGCTACAATTCAACAGAAACTACAATAAAGACCAAATTCATCGTCTGCTCCTATGGTGTGAAAACCAACAGCTATAACCTCACCTCCTAAGGCACACAGTTTTATCTTCAAGCAAGAAGGAAAAATTAATAGAATATGTGTTTATAATGTTATTCTTCCAAAGACAAAGTAATATGCGACTAGGCTGAGTATTGGTAAGACTACCACAATTCCAGCAACGCACTATTTTTTAGGCAAGGAATAGCGGGAGCCCAAAAAGCCATCTGATCAGTAAGATTTGCTAACCTTGATGAGGCCCTCTTGGAAAAGTATCTCAATCACTTCCTTTAATATGGGCAACAGACCAGAATGATGAACGCCAATGCCGCGTTTCAGTAAGGGAAGCATATTTGAAACCTGGGGAAGTTTTTTATCATCATCTGAAAGCAAGTCCATGGCACTCCAAAAAATGGTTTCAATGTTCACTTTCTCATCATCCCCATTCAAGTCCATCCTGGCCATCTACAAAACAAGCAGAATAGTCAAAATCAACTAGGACATTTACTTCCTTGAGCTATTTCTATCATTGACTACCAATCTAGAAAAGAACTTACCTGCATAGCAAGAAATTCACATTCTTTTTTGCTAAAGCTGAAAAGAATCACAGGGTCATATTGGCGCTGAATAATCATTTTCACCATCTTGAATATGTCGCTTTCCTCATGAGGTTTGCCTGCCGTGACGCCCTTTTGTCGCTTCCCGTTTTCCCTCTTCTTGTCACCGCCACTAGCAGGTGCAAGGACATTCAGAGATTTCTGAAAACTGTCCTCTCTAAACTTGCCATTCTCGTCAACTACCAGGTACAAGCCATCACCTCCAGCAGGAAATACATAGTGCTGGAGAGGTGTAGGCCGATAGTCGGTGTATACTATATGACAAGGTTGCTTATGTACCTGACAAACATAACCGTCCTTCATCACGCAGAATACACATATATTGAAAATATAGATGAATGCTTGGCCATGTATGACATCTATTGCATCCAGAAAATAGATATTTATGTGCATATCCCTTTAACTTATTGAGCGGCAAACTTTCTTATGATTTCTCATGAATTAGGACTATAGGAGTATCAAAGCCAAAGCAACAACAGAAGAAGGGAGGTAACTGCAGACAAACCTTAGCTACCCAGTCAGCAAACTCCTTGGCATTAGGTACAGTTGCCGAGAGGAACACAAACCGTGAGTTCTTGGGAGCCATCACTATACTCTCCTCCCACACCACTCCTCTCTCCCTGTCACGCATGTAATGCACCTCATCGAAGATAACCCAAGCAACCTCTCTCATGACCTCGGACCCCTTGTACTGCATGCTACGCCAAATCTCCGTGGTCATGACCTACATTTCCGAGCACGCTCTAAGTACCAAACGGAACACGGATAGAAAAACAAAAGAGTAAATTCGACTGAAGCTGGCAATGGGAATAGTACCAAGCAAGAGGCATTTGGCTCGATGGTGACATCCCCAGTCATGAGGCCGACATCGGAGAACTCTTCCTTGAACTCTCTGTACTTCTGGTTGCTGAGGGCCTTGATCGGAGACGTGTAGATGACCCGCTGCTGATTCCGCAGGGACATCCCTATCGCGTACAGAGCAACCACCGTCTTTCCTGCTGACGTGTGAGCTGAAACCTGGTAAATACGCACGCATGAAGGCAGACAGCGAGACAAATTGCTCAACCAGCAGGTAGAGCGAATAAAAGACCAGCTTTTTACAGTGGAATCGCTGGAGTAGCTAAGCCAAGGGCAGCGTAATTAGCACGGGAAGCTGCTGTAATCATTTATTACCATAACGGACTCGCCGTTGTCGAGGCACCGGATGGCCTCGGACTGGAAAGGGTCGAGCGGGAACGGGAACGTCTTGGCCGGCGCGGCGCCTTCGCCGCCGCCGGCGACGATGCGCGAGCCGGAGGTGGACGCGTCGTAGCCTTCCGGGTAGGAGACGTCGTGCACGCAGGCGACGGGCTCGGAGGCGGCAGGGGCGGGCGGCAGCCCCGCGTCGGCGGGCGGCGCCTTGAGAGGCGAGTCCACGTCGGCGGCAGGGGTGTCTAGCGCCTTGCGCTTGAGGGTCTCCATGGCGTGGCGGCGGCGGCGGCGGCGGCGGCGGCGGCGAGGCTAGGGTTTATGGAGGGGGATTGGTTGGTCGCGCGCGAGAGAGGGCGCGGTTAGTGGCGGCTCATTGGTTAGTAAAACTGGTCAGACGGTATCGCCACTGAAGCTGGGCCCCGGCTGTCAGTTACGAGACGTAACGTGGGCCTCTTTGCTTCCAAGGATTTACATTTCGTAGGATTCCAATGCATATAATTTTTCCTGTGGAGTCCATTTGGTTCAAAGGAATGAATCTTCTAAAATACCTATGAAATGCTTTTCTACACTACAATTTCATAGCATTTCTAGCAATAGGTTAGACCATGACTTGTACTCAACTGTATAGAAAATTCCTCGTTTTCTTGTGGTGCAACCAAACAAGTAGTCTGACCGGTTCATGCGTTTTCATTTCATGTAAGATTCCACGTGTCATGAAATCTATTCGTACGTTTTTCATATCCACGCGCTTTTCAATTCATGTGAACCATGCAACGGGGCCCTAAGGAAATGAGGGTCATCTGCATGTCCGTCGCCTCTCCGAACTATCTGATCTTCCTAAAACGCGAAATTTATCGGTCCGGTCTATGCACCTTGCCCCATCCGGAGCAACAATTTTTGCTACTATTGCCTAGTGGGCTAAAACCGTAACAAAAACACTATAGCATATTTCGAAACAACATATGCAGCAAAACGCATGAGTATGCAACAAATCTCCATGGGTCACAACAAATTCTAGAGGAAAAAGTCAAAACACATATGCAACATGTGAGGACAATGTTTGTTGCGGCTCACGAAACTATTTACAACATTGAAGCAACATTTGCAATGGACAACAAAAAACATCACAGCATCTCGTTCGCATGTTCGTAGCAAAACACACACGAATTTGCATCATTTGAAAACCACTCACGCAACATCGAAAAATCCACGTAAACTAACCTTGTGTCGGAGCATGACTTCGCCGGATTGGGCACCGGCGACAAATCTGACTCACGAGAGCACCGTCGTTGACAAATACGGCAACTCCGAACTCCTTGCAATCACATCACCTTCCCAAAGCCCACGATCTCCAATGTGGAAATCCATGGCGGATTGGATCTCCACCTCTTGAGTTCGTCCATGGCATCCCCGCCAGCCCGTGGCCACCTTGGAGGAGTAGAAGAAGGGAGGACCCTACAAGTAGAAAATGATACTCCCTCCGTTTGAAAAAGGATGTATTCCATATATCCAAATTCGGATGTATGTGTACACTAAAACATGTCTACATACATCCGAATCTAGACAAATCTAAGACATCCTTTTCCGGGCGGAGGGAGTATGTGTTAGGAGGGAGAGCTAGCTGGGATGAAAGAGCAACAACACATGAGTGGGGCGAGAAGAAAAAGGATCGATAGATGAGAGAGAGTAAACGCGCCTGAGACCCGGACGATCGATCGTCCGAATGCATATAAAGTTTTCCTTTTCTTAAAGCTGAGACATGCCTCAAATGATAGCCAAAAGCAAAAGGCAAGCTAAGTAATTACAACGATTTTTATACACATCGTGACTTGGTGAGTACCCTAGCTTATTTGAGTATCTCTGGTGGATGGTCTAAATTTGGTCTCTACATCTCCATATCAGGGATGGAGCCAGCAGGGGGCGAGCTGGGGCCATGGCTCCCCCCATGCTGAAACAAATTGGGATACCACCCCACGTATTATGTGTTTTAATCTCCAGATTAGTCCAAATTAATCCATATGGCCCCCTTCAAGTTGCATAATGACTACTTGGTCCCCCTTGTACAAACTTCCTAGCTTCGTCCCTGCTCCATATAGACAACCGTATATAAATAGCCCCTCATTTCCAGTTTTTGAGATGCTTGTCTATATACATAACGTTTATTTTTTTCTCTCGTATATGTTAACAATATCTTATAACTACCATTCAACAATTATATTTCAAACAGATCTATTTTCAACAACGAATTTTCCAGAATTGGATCCACCAAAGTTCAGCAAGTCCAGTTAACATTGGTCTCCTTCCACATGTACAAGTGACAACATTTATACTTAGTAGGTAGCAAAGAGTAGCAACAAGATTCAGTTAGCATCATCTACAAATCAGTGCACATTAGCAACTACTAGCAACACCAACAATTAGTTATGTATAGCAATGAAGTTCAACATATAGCAACAACAAAGCTAGCGGTAGCAGCGAGCAGCGCCCGGCCCATCCCCACACGCCATCACGACAAGCAGTTCAGCAACAACAAACAACAAAATGTCTCTTTGTTCTTCTCTATATGATTACCAATAGCCACCACATGACAGACAAAACGCGCATCATAGCACCAAAACGAGCAGGCCCGTCGCCCCAGCCCCTATCCTCCGCCTGTTCTTATCACCAAGGTGATACAGGAGAAATTGGTAATAAGAACTCCCTCGTCCTTATCTATGGAAAACGCAACATAACAATGAAACAACAAATGGCGGAAATGCAAGTTAGTAGTATACTAGTGTTGTCTTGCAATTAAATTTACCTATTGTTACACACTTTGCTTTCATTTAACTTTCTTAACATTGTGTTGTACGTATGTGAATAATGAAGGCAATGTTGTGGAACAATTTCATTCTGTATATCATATCCAGGAGACTACATTAGATGCGCTAAAATAGGCTCTTCTTCGCATTATAGATTATGACAAGCTATCCCGCTACTAGGCCAAGTATAGACGTTGCTTCCAATACGAGAGGTGAATTCAATTGTTTGCGAAATAAATCTCGGACAAAAAACCCTAAGCCTTTCATTGCTTTGCCTATTGTTTACAATCGGTAGCTCTATCCGTTGCTAGTTCCTGTTCATCCATTCATGATTTTTTCTTTAGTACATATATTTGTCTAAAAATATTTTTTCGCCTTAGGTCGCGATTGGGCCCACCTATGATTCTCGCATTAGACCCATACCTCTTATGATGTAATGTATCGGTATTTCTGTTTAGAACCGTTGTGAAAGCTTTATGTGTGCTATACTTGTCTAAGAATTTTATTTGTTGCCTTGCGGGGTGTCTAGGCTTTGACGAATTCCTGAATCCACCTCTGATTCTCACATTACACACATACTTATATTAGTGCTAAACCCTATTGATCCATAAGAGCATCTCCACCGGCACCCTCCAAACGACCCCCCAAAGGCCCATTGGGGGTCAGGACGCCAAAAAACGCCACCAGCGGCACCCCTAAAGGGTCGCTGATGCATGTAAAATGCATACATGAACTTTGCATTATTTCTACTTATATTCCAGTCATATTTGCATCATATAAGGGTTATATCACTGTTTTATAATGATTTTGGGAATATTTGACATGTTTGTTATTTTTATGGAATTAACCCTGCGCAGGCAGAAAACCATATTTCTTTCCTTTTATGTTTCAGGGACCCAAACGACGTCCAAATGACCTGCAAATTTACGGGCGTCAATATTTGGAAGGAAGAAGACTTGTGGGCGAAAGAAGAGAACAAACGGAGCCACGAGTGGGCCCACGTGGCCCATGTACCTGGCCGCGTGGGACCCCCCATCTTGGGCCTCGGAGCTCCGCTGCCGTCGATCTTTCCTCCACCGACTCCGTTTTGACCTAAAAACACCTATAAAAATTATCCCCCGATGTTCTCTGGAAGGAGCGCCGCAGAAACACAGAAACACCAAAACAGAGACCTGGAGCTGCAGATTGGAGGGGAAAACTCCGGCGGGGCGCTGCCGGCGTGGTCTCCATCTTCTCCAACGACTTCTCCACCGTCTCCATGATGAAGAGGGAGTAGTCCACCTCTGGACTATGGGTTTGTGGAAGTAACTTATGTATCTCTCTCTCTCTCTCTCTCTCGAGGTTCACTAATTAGTACCGTATGAGCTGCTGAACATGATTATGGTCATCTATGTAATACCTTTGTGGCGAATCTTTTTATGAGTTAATATATGTTTGAGATTGCAATGGTTTGTTTCAGTTATGAAAGTAGATGCATATTATGTACCCCGTTCTTATTTACTTGTTATGATCAAGCATGTTTATGAGAGCGTGTGAGGGGGAACGTGTGCATTAGTTGGAGTAACGGGGGGTGGCTAGTGCAGTGAACGTGAGAGAAAGTTCCGCGATCCACTTGGGTGTTTTACCTTACTTTGTTACCTCACTAGGGATAAAAAGAAATACCATGCTACCGGAGATGTGGGTGTGACCATTGCCACTTCCTCCATGATTAGATCTAGCATGTTCTTATTTTAACTTCATGTCATGATACTTATTGCTATACTCTGAGTTATCTTAATTATCGAGGTGTTATGATTTAGTTCGCATCTTGGTGGAGTATAAGAGAGACTAATAACCAAAAGGTCTCTATGTTAGGACGTGATGCCCATATAATTATAACTTGTCATTAAACTGTTGTGTTGCAATCTCATATGTCAACTCTAGTGTTCCATTGTCCACCATATTATTAAAGAGAGAGTGCATTTGTGAAACCATGAACCCCGGTCCATTTTTAATCATAAGAAACACCTTTCCAACCACTTTTACCACTTTTCCATTTCTGCCATTTATAAATCCGAAAATACAAAAACACTTTTGCATCTTGCATTCATCATAAAAAACCCAAAAATATCATTTATCATTGCTACCACCATCCTTGCATATTTATTTACCACCATTGCATATTTATTTCTTGTTTGCATTGCATATTATCTTGATATCATTCTAACACCTTGTGCTTGACAACCACTAGGTGAGGTTGAGGACCAAAACATTTACTTTGTTTTGTAGGTAACCAAAAGAAGGATAGGAAGATAAATCTACACTACTGATTCCCCGAGAGTTCGATATTAAACCCTCGAGTCACCCTCGTGGGGAAAACACGTCTTCCACTTACTACACACTCTGCACTTGGAGTCTCAACCTAACCCATTTACTTTTCACGCAGGTACCACGCGAAGGGGCTAGCAACTGTTTTCTGGCACCATTGTGGGGTAACTACGTGAAGGGCCATCAAGACTGTTTTCTAGCGCCGTTGCCAGGGAATCATTGCTGAAAGATTTATCCAAGGATTTCTCACCAAGTCAACTTCATCACCAATTTGTGCTAACACCTAAGCTTGGGGAGGTTACACCAACGTGAGCATCATCTTATCCATCTTTACCTTCAAAGCAATTTATTTTGTTTTGTCATTGTCTTGCATATTTATTTTCAGTTTTGCATAAAAAAAAAAAAACACATAAAAACTTTATTAAAATGGCTTCTAGTGTTGAAATGAACAACTTTGGTCAATACTATGGAGAGTCATTAATGGATGCTTGGTTTAGAATTAAGGGCATTAGTAAAAATGGTGCCAACAAATATACCCCTGCTACTTTGATAAGAAACTTTTATAATTGTCTAGATGGGTGGTCAAAATATTTTGTAGACTCATTGACTAGTGGAAAATTTGCCTCTGGAAATCCCTCACATGCTAATAACTTAATGGAAAATCTATTTGGGAATTCTATAGAATCAAAAGATGAAATTATAATCAAACAACTAAAAGTTTCTATGGATAGGTCAATATTATGTCTACAAACTTATATGGAAGATTATCCTACTAAAAAAGAGATGCATGCATTTATCCTTCATACAAAATCTAGTATGAAGAAGACAAACAACACTATTTCTGGAATTTCTTTGAAAATGGAAACTATATTGAATTATGCCAAGTCTAAAAAGAAGTTGACTAGGGAATTAAATGAAAGAATATCATCTATGTTGGGACCTTTAGCCAAGGATATTAAGAATTATGTTGAAGAAGAGGATGATCTCCAAATAGCCTTGAATGCTACTTTAAAGAGAAGAAATGATAATTTTGTTTGGACTGAGGAAGTTAAAATGCTTAGTGAAGTAAAGGAACCATTGCTTGACTTAGAGAATTGTAGCTTGCATGAATTAATATCCATCTTACAAAAATTTGCAAGTGATCCTTCTATTAATGTTAACCAAGCTGGTTTGGGTTCTTATATTGCTAATCATGTGTTAAAAGAAAAGATTGCTAGGTACAACCAAGAGGCTATGATACCACCTAAGCTTGGGGATGTATGGATTCCCAAAGTCCTAGTAACCATTGGAAAAGAGACACACCATGCTATACTTGATCTAGGATCTAGTGTCTCTGTTTTATCTAAAGAACTATATGAAGTACTTGAATTGAAAAATCTTGAAAAATGCCCTATTGAACTTGCACTTGCTGATGATTCCATTAAACATGCTTTAGGAAAAGTAAGTGATGTTTTGGTTGAGTTACATATGGCATTTGTGCCTGTTGATTTTCTAATCATGGATATGGGGAATAAAACCTCTAGTTCAATTATTCTTGGAAGACCTTTTCTTCGTACTACAGGTGCTATCATTGATTCAAAAGAAGGGAATGTGAAGTTTCAGTTTCCACACAAGAAACGTATGGAACACTTCCCAAGGAAGATGTAACACCCCGATTTTCACTAACCGGTTTTTCTGAAAAAGGGGTGAACTAAATTTTTTCGAAAACCTTTAAACTTGGATTTCTCTGGGTTTTATCAAAACTCATTTGAACTTTTGGTGATTGATGTACCTCTCTTTGTCCCAACCCCGGGAATATTCTATGAATATTTCTAATCACCTTTGATCCCGTTCATTAGGGTTTTCTTTATAAAACCTTAATGCCTTTTCTATAGAAAACAAAAACCGATATCTCGCCTCTCCAAAGAAACTCTCCTTTATCTTTCTTGGAAAATTTTGCCAAAAATCCCAGAGACACCTATCCTCATGTATATCCCATATATGCATGAACATCGCCATGACCTATGCAACTTTTCAGATTGAAAAAATTACCAAATCTGCCACTACCGGGTCATTAAATCCAAAACCCTACTTCCACTCCACCATAAATCTTGACCACTTGAGGAAGTGTTTGATATCCCATTATAAGCCACCCCAAGAAATTTGGGATCATTTGGATCAATTTTTTCTTGTAGGACACCCATCGAACACCTTCTGCCCTTTTCGTAACCCGAAAATGTTTACACATGAAACTTTCTCCAAATTGAGTGAAACTGGACCACATTGCTCACATACCAGTAGAACATCACCAGTAAAAATCCCACCTCCATTGGGATAGAGGAAGTCCCTTTTCTTTGCATCGAACACCTTGAGGGCATTTGAATTTTTCAAAACTTTGCACTGGCCTTTTGTCCCAATTTGATGTTTTGCTTGCTGTGTTGTGTGTAGTGTTAGTGCAACCCAGTGACGTGACCCGTTTTCTTTTTAGTGCCCTAAATCATCGGGAACGCGACGATGTCGATCACGTCGCGCTCTGGCCATGCCGATGTCGGCATGGCACTGTGCAAACCCTAACCCCTGCCTTATCCTCTGCACCAGTGCACCCACGTGCTCCACTGTGCCTCCAGCACGGCTGCCTCATCCCCTCCTCCTCCTTATCCCTTCCCTGTGGCCGGAGCAACATGAGCCGTGACCTCACGCGCCATCAATGGCCGCCACGGCCACACCTAACTCTCCTCCTCTCCTGCGTATATAAGAGCACCCCGAGCCCTCCCTCGCAGGCACACCTCTTTCCTCCCCCTGCCCTTCTCGTTCAGTGCAGGAACGTGAAGGGAAGACCTCAAAAATTCTCCACCGAGACCACCATGGCCGGAGTTCCTCGAGCTCGTGTGCGGGCGTTGGAGGCGACCCCCGCCCTCGGTTCCACCTTCCCCGACCGCGGTCCACCGCCCCGGGCCTGTCCCCGCTGCCGGCCGGCCTCCCAGCGCCCTCCCCGACCATCCCATGCTCGCTCCCGTGCGTGTCCAGAGGAGGAAGACAACCATCGATCTGTCTTCGTTTTTTTTTTTTTTTTTTCTTCCGTTACGAACCGTTTTCTCAGCTCGGTCCAGCAACCAGCAGCAGCCCGAGCGGCCCACCAGCAGCCTGCCCCGCGCTGGCGCTGGCGCGCGCGCGTGCGGCGCGCTGCGGCCCATCTGCGCGCGGTCGATGGCCCGATCCGTTTTTTTTTCGCGGACTTACTTTTCTTTTTCCTGCTGGACAGATTTTCAAACGTCAATATCTCTTAAACCGTAGCTCTGATTGGAGTGATTCAAATTTCTAAATTCCTATCTTTGCAAGATCTGTCAAATGGTATGGATTTCACATTTTTCCAGTAAAGTTTCCGGGTGGCGCATTTTGTGTGTGATACCGCCCCGTCGACGCGGTATAGGGCTACCGGTGCCCGATTCCACGACGTCTTCACTTCATCGACGAACCAGAGCGCAACCACGTGACCCCGAGGCAAGCTAACCACTTGCTATGAGCTCCTGTCTAGTTTATCTTGTTATGTTTTGCTTGTTAGTCAATGTTGATGATTGTCGATGTGATTTCATGTGTATGCTTCATGCCATGTTTAATTTCCGAGCATAGATAGCGATGCCATGTTGCTTTTTAAATTGTCGCATTACTACATAATTGCTTATCTGTGCCTCACCCCCATTCCCGAGGCGATGGGCTGGAGGAACCGCCACAGTCAAGGGAATGGGAAATAATACAACTGTGCGCCTCGCACTTGCGTGGCTTTGTTTGCTTCTTCTTCTTCGCCGATGTGAGGAGCAGACGAATGTCGTCTTATGATCCTCGGAGTTGGGGGCATTTGCCAAAAGAGTTATTTGCTTCTTCTCCCTCCGTCAAACGTGGTTGGCGTAAGCCCGCCTGGACTGCGACGCTTGGGACATTTGCTTTCCATCTGGTTCTTTTCGCCAAGATTGCTGATACCACGTCGGGTTAATCTTGAGTGAAATGGATGCTTTCTTTCTTATGAGTGCTTTTCGGTTCATTTTGGAGACTACATGCCCTACTAAATTCTGTAGTTGAACTGTGGGGCGCTGGCTGGAGGAACCACCACAGTCGTCCGATTGACAATATAAACAAACTATTGCTTGAAATATTATGTTGCTAACGTCTTGTTGTTGGATGGTATATTATTGTGATATTGAGATTGTTGTGTTGGACTAATCCTCTGTTGTTTGGACTTGTGATGATGAAACTTGATTAAATGAAACACCCCTCCAAACTTCGATAGGGTCAGTCCATAGTGCCACTAATCTGAACATCGAAAGCACTGCCACTGTCGCTCATATGGGCGGGCCTTGACCTACGTAACCTATTGAGCCTCCTTTGATGCTACCATTTTGGCAAGACTAGTCGGTTACCTTTGTGGTCGGGGCTAGTCTTGTGAAGGTTCCGGAGCTAGGCGTCGCTCATCTATTGGGGGCGTGCCAGATTCACTTCGTCATAAGACATAGAGTTGTGTCGGTAGCTATACAGGGAGTGTCTTGGTAGCGTGAACGGTCGGGTGAGTGTATCTTGCTGAGTTCGCCTTAAGGATGATATCCTAAAGTATCGGCTGAGTGTGGTACCCTTAGATGGGTGGTATCTGCAACCTCTCGAGAGTGTCAAATCTGGATGTCTAGCCTCGTTCCAAGGTTATGGAACAACAGTTCAGTGTCGGTCACACTATTGTCTTTGTCGAGTCAGGAGGTTAAACATAAGTTCTGTTTGAAAGAAAGTTGAACAACCTGATTTCACTAAATGAACAATAAGATGATGCAGGGAATGTTACTTGAGCTGTGGATGGTTACCGTGTTTCGGGGTGACGGTGTGATCGTTGGGAGCCTAGAGTTAGGCCTGAGCCAACATCAGCCGTGTATGCGCAACGTGGAAGAATAAGGCCAGAAGGCCTAGGAGAGTTGAGAAAAGAGATAAGGCCAGTGGGCCTAGCAGGGATGATAAATATTGTTATGTTACTGGGTACCAAATGGTACACCCGTTTACTCGTCACAGGTAAGCCCTTTGTATGATTGTCGGTGCACGATCCAATCCCACCTGGCTTGGATTCTGTACTGGTGATACCCCCGTTGCTTGCTTACGACATGTTTGGTTGTCAATGTCATGCTACTTTTATGTAATGTATCTAGAGTACACTTGACATGTTGTGGGATTTTATTTCCAATGTATATCTTGTTGCATGATTGTTGGATTGTTTGTAGTGAGTGGCGATTCTTGCTGAGTGCATACAAATGTACTCACGTGCCTTGTGATTGTGGCCAGATTTTGGCGAGGACTCAACTTCCACCTTAGCAAGGACAAGGAGCAGAAGCGTGCTAGGATCAGTAGCCCAGCCAGATACCTGTGGAGTGGAGCCGCTCCAAGCCGTTGCCTTAGCCGTCTTCCGCCGCCAGTTAAACTCTGTCATGAGCCATGAATGGCAAGACATTTTGTAATGCATCAATGGCCTTGTAAACCTTTTGTAGCACTTTGTGCCTGGTTGTGTAATGATTCCGCTATGTTGCATTGTCGTAACGTGCGGCCAGATATATTGGGCTGGCGCACGGGGCGACCGCCTCTCTGAAAATATGTGCCAGAGCGGGGTGCCACAAAGCATGGTATCAGAGCACCAGGCTGGCTGTAGACTACCCTAGCATGGAAAGCCCAACCATACTTGCACCCGACAAAGAGCCGATGGATTTAACCCATCTTTGTCTAACCAGCATGGCTATTGTCAGACAACGGTATGGTCCAGCAGATTCTTGTCTCAATCTTCCACCATAAGGCTCGCCGGTTTCTTCCATGAGGAGTAATCGACATCACCTAGTAGATAAGACCCAAATCCCAGCTGCATAGTTATCCCCACCATTCTTGCTAACCATGGTACATCTTTTCTCTCTATAGTCGGTTTCCAAGTGACACTTTTAGGAAGTTCCCTCTTTCCCCATAACCTGAAGTTAGTATGAGTGGCAATTTTGTGCCTGTGTTTCTTAAGCCGGGAAATTTTGTGATTTTATTTGCTTCTCCATGGTTCGATTCTTTTTGGTTTTCCAAAAACTTGCCGAGTTTTGTTTTTCACCTTGTGTTAATTCCGCAGGAGTTCTACCAAAAGATTGTGTCAGCTCTCAGTAATCCAAACCCGACAGGAGGAAGAACAGCTCAACAGTCTGCTAGAAACAAGGACCCCAGCACCCAGTCAGTCAAAACAAAGCAAAGTCAGTATTGATGAGCCCAATCTTTCCCAAAATATACTCAACGGCAGCCTATCAACGATAATCTGTATACCGTGAGGACACGCCAACAACAACCTGGAGGTCTGGTATGGTATATGTGAATTTACGTTATGTCTTTTCACTTATTTGGTGCACACACGTATTAGCTGGACGCCAGGAATGAGGTTTGCAAAATATGAAAATATTCTTGGTTGCCTGGATTACGATGACACTCATATGCATCAAACTAGTGGAAATATATAATGCCCAATCCAGCTCGTTCTGTGCAAACGAAGCAAGCGTCTGTCCGGTCAAAGATTTTACAACAAGTATAGAATATTTCTTCCCCAACAAGGCGCCCTCATGTTGAAAGAAATACTACACCGTGTACAAGATTTATCATCGGGCGTCGTTCTCTTGAAACTAATATGCTCGAGAATCAGCAATATCCGTGCCACGAGAAGTGAAGCTCAAGTATTTTCCTAGATGGACTTAAGTATAAAGTGAGATATGCCCCGACGACAGTCTGTCATCAACTCGTACCACCGGCATGATATGCCAGAATTTCAGCGATGCATTTTTGGAATCACCAATATTCTCGCAACCATCAGGACTATGGAAAATAGTTGTGCTCTAATGTTTGGATCAGCGTGGGAGTACCATCATGATTATCATGCCCACATGCTCCCGATGAAGCAGGTAATCAGTCCTTCCACTCGGCTATGCAAAGGAAGCCACGCCACCATCAATATTTCAGCAAGTGCCACTCGTACAAGGATGAAGCAGAATATTCTCAAGACACTGCTAATCTGGAAATAAAGCTACGCGACCGTCGAAAATTTCAGCAGTGTAGCACATGTACAACAGCCTCAGTACGTCAGAAGCTTTCTAAAGAGCAAACTACAGAGATTTAACCTACGTCGTGCCAACCACCATCATGGGAAGAAAATATTCAGCATGTACCTATGTGAACGCGACACCTCGAGCGCCCAGAAAAGTCACTCAGTCTTCTCGGAATAATTTCAGAAGTATGGTCTAGTACTAATACAACGACTTTTCGCTCACCTTGGAGCTAGACCAGAACTACAAAATTCAAATGATGTGGATATAAGTTGAGCCCGTGCGTCAAAGAAATACAAGGAAAAACACGGTTATGCAATCAGAAAATTTCTCGGATGATCATGTTACACGTTGGAACAACTACTCAGCTTGCGTGACAGTCAACATCAACAAAAGAAAATAAATTGCCTATACGTATGTGAGTCAAGGAATTTTCTCGCTACCAGCATGGTTACAGGCATACTGTCACCGACTATTTAGATTTCACCAGTTATGTCGAGTAGACGCTAGCAGAAATAAACGGACAAGAAGACCTCATCTCCATCAATCGTCCTGGTGAAGATATTCAAGTCTATGGATCTGTTCGATCACTACAAACCTCTCGCAGACGCAAGGGGAATAAAGCAATATGGAAATAAGAGTCCAAATTTTCATCTCGAAGGTCAGAAGTACAAGTTCAATTACTTGAGGATTTTCAACAAACATTGATGGAAGCGGCACCATCAGTACATCACACCTAGTTCAAGGAATTTTTATTTCTCTCGTCACGAGGGAAGACAAATGTGCCAAGATGGCAGTACACAATTTGTGGTGGCACCAAAACAAAGTCAGCTTGCCATCATGAAAATTGTCAGCCGGGACAAACAAAGCTCCAAGCATCCGTGAGGTTCGTTCAACTTTCTCAGAGATCTTAATATGGATATTAAGTGGCTAAAGTCAGATCTGTGGAAAGGCTATCAACGTCAGAAAATGCCTAGATGGACCAGTACCGCCAAGGATCAAGGTACATACATGGTACAGTTGGCACAGGAATCCCATAATGACCACAATGGTCAACCGGAGTTGCGTGATGGTGATGGTCCCGAAGAGCAAGGCTTTGATACCTGCAAAAGTAAACGGGATTAGGTTGAGACTCCAAGTGCAGAGTGTATAGTAAGTGGAAGACAGTTTTCCCCACGAGGGGTGACTCGAGGGTTTAATATCGAACTCTCGGGGAATCTGAAGTGGTAGATTTATCTTCTTATCCTTCTTTTGGTTACCTACAAAACAAGGTTAGATGTTTTGGTCCTCAACCTCACCTGTGGTTGTCAAGCACAAGGTGTAAGAATGATATCAGGATAGTTATGCAATGCAAACAAGAAATAAATATGCAATGATAAATGATATTTTTGGGTTTTTGAATGATGTATGCAAGATGAAAAGTATTTTTGTATTTTCGGATTTAATGATGGCTGAAAATAGAAAAGTGGTATATGGTGTTGGAAAGGTGTTTCTTATGATTAAAAATGGACTGGGGTTCATGGTTTCACAAATGCACTCTCTCTTTATAAAGTGGTAGACAATGGAACACACACAGTTAACATATGAGATTGCAACACAGGGTTTGATAACAAGTTACTTAGATATATGGGCATCACGTCCTAACATAGAGATCTTTTGGTTATTAACCTCTCTTATACTCCACCAAGATGCGAACTAAATCATAACACCTCAGTAATTAAGATAACTCAGAGTATAGCATTAAGTATCATGACATGAAGTGAAAATAAGAACATGCTAGATCTAGTCATGGAGTAGTGGCAATGGTCACGCCCACATCCCCGGTAGCATGGTATTTTAGTTTATCCCTAGTGAGGTAACAAAGTAAGGTAAAGATACCAAAGTGGATCGCAGAACTTTCTCTCACGTTCACTGCACTAGCCACCCCCCGTTACTCCAACTAATGCACACGTTCCCCCACACACGCTCTCATAAACATGCTTGATCAAAACAAGTAGACAAGAACGGGGTACATAATATGCATCTATACTCATAACTGAAACAAACATTGCAATCTCAAACATATATTAACTCATAAAGATCCACCACAAAGGTATTACAACGGTGACCGTAATCATGTTCAGCAGCTCATACGGTGCTAATTAGTGAAGCTCAAGAGAGGAGAGATACATAAGTTACTTCCACAAACCCATAGTCCAGAGGTGGACTACTCCCTCTTCATCATGGAGACGGTGGAGAAGTCGATGGAGAAGATGGAGACCACGCCGGCAGCGCCCCGCCGGAGTTTTCCCCCTCCAATCTGCAGCTCCTGATCTCCGTTTCGGTGTTTCTGTGTTTGTGCGGCGCTCCTTCCAGAGAACGTCGGGGGACCTTTTTTATAGGCGTTTTTAGGTCAAGACGATGTCGGTGGAGAAAGATCGAGGCAACGGAGCCACGAGGCCCAAAGGGTGGGTCCCACGCGGCACAGTACCTGGCCGCGTGGGCCCCCTCGTTTGGCCCTCGGCCTCCGTTTGCTCGCTTCCTTCGCCCACAGGTCTTCTTCCTTCCAAATATTGACGCCCGTAAATTTCCAGGTGATTTCGTTGACGTTTGGGTCCCTGAAACATTAAAATAAGAAAACGGGGTTTTCTGCCTGTGCAGGGTTAATTCCATAAAAATAGGAAATAAATGAATATTCCCAAAATCATTATAAAACATTGATATAACCCTTATATGATGCAAATATGATTGGAATATAAGCAATTAAAGTGCAAAGTTCATGTATGCATTTTACATGCATCAACATCCCCAAGCTTAATCCATGCTCGTCCTCGAGTATGAAGATGATAAAACTAACATGGACTTTGCAATTTAATACTTAACAATGATATCAAAGATGATTACTATTGCTACATATAGTCAAATGATTCATTCTTCAAAGGAGTAGCAATATGCAAATAGTTTATGAAGTGATATCAAGTATTCAAGACAAGGATGTTCATTGATAGTTCACAAAGTGTAACATGGTAGCAAGTAATATGGAACACATGTATGCATAATGATAAGTAGAACATCCTACAATGGTCATAGAGTGTAGATGAAAATCTGAATATGATAGGTGTACACTTTGGAAAGATGTATATGTGAGTAGAGGTAAAGCATGCATAAGTTTCATCCAACTTCCAAACTCTTCTACTTAAGTTAATGATTGCAATAAGGTATTCATTGGTGTCAAGCTCTCATTGCCCCTATCATAGCATCTTGAATGATTAAGGTTAAAGTGAAAGCAAATATGAGTAGTGTGCTTGATAAAGAATGGGTTGAATGTCTCATGCCCCTTGAATACAAGTACTTACACCATGTGTTACTCAACTTGGGAAACAAAGCAAGTTCAATTAAATATCATTGTAAGCATAATAGTATCATCAAGAGCGTCAACTGGGGTACCTCTTGTCCCAAGATATGGAACAAGCCCATATCAAAATGACAAGACAAACAAACAAAATGAACAATCTCAACACCCTTTTTATTTACCATTTGGAATAGTTTTTTATTGCAAGGTGTATCACAGAAGGTTCACCATAGTATGTAAGTAAATTTCCACCATGAATGATGCATGGCTTAGATTAGCGGCCCAGGCGTCTCTCTAACCATTTACACAAACTCATTTAAACTCACTCTATTTCCACATTTATTTCAACATGATAAGCATCCATAGACAAAAGCACATGATATCAACTAAATGAGATGAAGAGCGTGTTGAAAGCTTGCCATGTGACAGCACATATGGGCTAACTTCCAACCCAAAACATTCATCAAGCCACAAACATCATAATCTTAATCACAATGGGTCAAGTTTTATTATGCAAATAAAAGAACATTGTGCATCAAGTTCGTGAGAGCTATATAACCAATTTTTTCCATTGCAATCAATAACATAAACATTTTCATTCAGAGGTAAGATAACACAAACAACATGTTAAACATACTCGGAATAGCATAAAGCCAATAGGTAGATATGGTGGACTCACTGGAATAACTTTGGTTGAAGGTGTTGGAAACAAGTTTTTGCTTGTTGGAGTTTTTGGGCTAGCAAAAGGGAGAAAGTTGACCATCTAGATGCATGCATGAGTGTCCATAGAACTAACTAATCCATGTTAAACCAAGTAAATAACAATCAGCACCAAAACATGAATAAGTGATAGCTCTACAAAAAGAATTTGCAAACTATTACTCATAAACAAGCTCATGAATCATGCAACTATATGTATCATTAAAAATCAAGTCAAACATCCCTTTTCCCAATCTTATAAAAGCATCCAACATATTTCAACCCATATTTCCAGTAGCTCTCTCATATATAATTGATAGTGTGGTGGTCTCTCAAGACTCAAACAAAAACAAAAACGACGCTCCAAGTTTATGCGATAAAGTGTTTCGATCGAAAAACAGAAGTTGGACGTGTGCAAACCGAGAGTGTGTAGGTCCAGCGGGGTTGTCTTCACATCCCCAAGCTTATGGTCTTCACCATCCTTGGATAGCTCTTGGTGCATCTCCTCCAATCCCTGTGAAAAAACTTCAAAACACCGTTTCTCCCATCTCTTTTCTGTGGGGTGCATTAATAGTGATAAACAAATAGGTTCCTTGCTGCATATAATCCTTGAACAAAAATTCATATGACATGTCCAGAAAGTGTATAATGTTGTATGCCTACTCATAAACTCAATTGGATCAAAAAGATTCAACTTAAAAGCTCAAAGCATGCATCAAACAAAATGGGACAGAATCTGTCCAGAAAAACAGCAGCAGCAAAACGTATTTTTCTACCCTACCAAACTTTCTCGAAAAATTCCGAAAAAATTCATGCATACAGAGGATGAAAAGTTGCAACTACAGTTCAAATATGAGCTCATTCGGAGTTACAGAATAAGAATTAAAAATCATACCGTGCACTGACTCGTGCAGGAATAAAATCTCCGAACGCTATAAGCAACTTTTTCAAACCAAAAAGGGTAAAACTTGGCACTTTATTGAAAACTCCAGAACCTAACTAAAACAAATCTCTTGTTACAGCAAGAGGACACAAAGAAAAATCACACAAAAATAACCGGGTTGCCTCCCGCAAAGCGCTTTCTTTATAGCCATATAGCTAGGCTTCTTACTTGTTGTTTTATTGTGGACGAAGCTCATGAGGGAGCTTGAACTTTGGTGGTTCCCTCTTCCTTGGAAAGTGTTCCATGCACTTCTTGTGTGGAAACTGAAACTTTACATTCCCTTCCTTTGAATCAATGATAGCACCTGTGGTACGAAGAAAAGGTCTTCCAAGAATAATAGGACTAGAGGTTTTATCCCCATGTCCATGATTAGAAAATCCACAGGCACAAAAGTCATATGTAACTCTACCATAACATCACTTACTTTTCCCAAAGCATGTTTAATAGAGTCATCAGCAAGTGCTAGTTCAATAGAGCATTTTTCAAGATTTTTCAATTCAAGCACTTCATATAGTTCTTTAGATAAAACAGAGACACTAGATCCTAGATCAAGTATGGCATGGTGTGTCTCTTTTCCAATAGTTACTAGTACCTTAGGTATCCACATATCCCCAAGCTTAGGTGGTATCATAGCCTCTTGGTTGTACCTAGCAATCTTTTCTTTCAAGACATGATTAGCAATATAAGAACCAAAACCTGCTTGGTTAGTGTTGATGGAAGGATCACTTGCAAATTTTTGTAAGATAGATATTAATTCATGCAAGCTACAATTTTCTAAGTCAAGCAAAGGATCCTTGACTTCATTAAGCATTTTAACTTCCTCAACTTCAACCTCTTTCATTACCCCAATAGATTCTTTAGCAACTCTCTCTTGCTCATGAATGTGTTCCCAAGACTTATTGATAACCTCTTGGCAATATTTTATTGTTTCCTCATGTTTTTGGGCTGTAATGATGCTCTTTAATGATGAGACTTCCTTAGTAAGCTGATCTACCCTTTCAAACAAAGCATCTTGTTTTTCAAACTTAGAGATAAATTCCTTATTAAGCTCTTTTTGGGTAGATATAAAAGATCTAATGGTGTTTTCCAAGTCACTAGAAACATTACCACTAGAAGCATATTTATTTGGCACATATGGGGGTTTATTATAAGAGTTATAATTGTTGTTACCATACCCATTATTACCATAGTTCCTAATGAAGTTGACATCAATATTTTCAGAATTGTTTCCAACTAGTTCTTGCAAAGGAACATTTTCAACACTAGGTTTATTAAGCAAAGCAAGAATAGTATCCATTTTAGATGACAAATCATTAGTTTCTTCAATAGAGTTCACTTTCTTAGAAGGATTAGGTGCCCTATCAGTATGCCATTGACTATAGTTTTGTAAAATGCTTTCCAATATATTTTTAGCTTCTACTATAGTCTTACTCATAAAAGCACCTCCAGCAGCAGAATCAAGTATGTTTCTAGACATGTAGTTTAAACCATTGTAGAAAGAGTGTAATATGGTCCATTCATTAACTCCATGTGAGGGACAAGTTCTAAGCATAAGTTTTATCCTATCCCAAGCCATAGCAACATGTTCATTTTCATTTTGCCTAAAAGAAAGGATGTTGTTTCTATTTTGCAAAATTTTAACAGGGGGATAATATTTCTTAATGAAAGCTTCTTTTAGATCATCCCAAGAATTAATACTACCAGATGGCAAGGAATGCAACCACTCTTTAGCTTTTCCTCTAAGTGAAAAAGGAAATAACTTCAGTTTTAGGATATCACTTTCCACATTTTTAAACTTTTGCATGTCACATATTTCAACAAAGTCATGAAGATGCATAGAGGCATCCTCCATAGCACTACCACCAAATTGTTCCCTAGTTATCAAGTTCAACAAACTAGGACTTACTTCATAACTCTCAGCATTTATCTTAGGTGTGGCAATAGCTCTCGTGATAAATTGATCATTAGGAGTGTTTGTGTAGTCACACAACTTAGTTCTTTCTCCCATTTTAGCAAGTTTTTTTTGGTATTTTTAATTTTTTATGCAAAACTGAAATAAATATGATATGATATGCAATGACACTAACAAAACAAATAAATTGCTTTGTAAGTAAAGATGGATAAGATGGTGCTCACGTAGGTGCAACCTCCCCAAGCTTAGGTGTTAGCACAAGTTGGTGACGTTGACTTTGTTGTGAGATGAATGCGATGATGCACACCCTTGGATAAATCTCTCAGCTACGATTCCCCGGCAACGGCGCCAGAAAACGTCTTGATGTCCCGAAGAGCAAGGCTTGATACCTGCAAAATAAACGGGATTAGGTTGAGACTCCAAGTGCAGAGTGTATAGTAAGTGGAAGACAGTTTTCCCCACGAGGGGTGACTCGAGGGTTTAATATCGAACTCTCGGGGAATCTGAAGTGGTAGATTTATCTTCTTATCCTTCTTTTGGTTACCTACAAAACAAGGTTAGATGTTTTGGTCCTCAACCTCACCTGTGGTTGTCAAGCACAAGGTGTAAGAATGATATCAGGATAGTTATGCAATGCAAACAAGAAATAAATATGCAATGATGGTGGATGCAATGATAAATGATATTTTTGGGTTTTTGAATGATGTATGCAAGATGAAAAGTATTTTTGTATTTTCGGATTTAATGATGGCTGAAAATAGAAAAGTGGTATATGGTGTTGGAAAGGTGTTTCTTATGATTAAAAATGGACTGGGGTTCATGGTTTCACAAATGCACTCTCTCTTTATAAAGTGGTAGACAATGGAACACACACAGTTAACATATGAGATTGCAACACAGGGTTTGATAACAAGTTACTTAGATATATGGGCATCACGTCCTAACATAGAGATCTTTTGGTTATTAACCTCTCTTATACTCCACCAAGATGCGAACTAAATCATAACACCTCAGTAATTAAGATAACTCAGAGTATAGCATTAAGTATCATGACATGAAGTGAAAATAAGAACATGCTAGATCTAGTCATGGAGTAGTGGCAATGGTCACGCCCACATCCCCGGTAGCATGGTATTTTAGTTTATCCCTAGTGAGGTAACAAAGTAAGGTAAAGATACCAAAGTGGATCGCAGAACTTTCTCTCACGTTCACTGCACTAGCCACCCCCGTTACTCCAACTAATGCACACGTTCCCCCACACACGCTCTCATAAACATGCTTGATCAAAACAAGTAGACAAGAACGGGGTACATAATATGCATCTATACTCATAACTGAAACAAACATTGCAATCTCAAACATATATTAACTCATAAAGATCCACCACAAAGGTATTACAACGGTGACCGTAATCATGTTCAGCAGCTCATACGGTGCTAATTAGTGAAGCTCAAGAGAGGAGAGATACATAAGTTACTTCCACAAACCCATAGTCCAGAGGTGGACTACTCCCTCTTCATCATGGAGACGGTGGAGAAGTCGATGGAGAAGATGGAGACCACGCCGGCAGCGCCCCGCCGGAGTTTTCCCCCTCCAATCTGCAGCTCCTGATCTCCGTTTCGGTGTTTCTGTGTTTGTGCGGCGCTCCTTCCAGAGAACGTCGGGGGACCTTTTTTATAGGCGTTTTTAGGTCAAGACGATGTCGGTGGAGAAAGATCGAAGGCAACGGAGCCACGAGGCCCAAAGGGTGGGTCCCACGCGGCTACAGTACCTGGCCGCGTGGGCCCCCTCGTTTGGCCCTCGGCCTCCGTTTGCTCGCTTCCTTCGCCCACAGGTCTTCTTCCTTCCAAATATTGACGCCCGTAAATTTCCAGGTGATTTCGTTGACGTTTGGGTCCCTGAAACATTAAAATAAGAAAACGGGGTTTTCTGCCTGTGCAGGGTTAATTCCATAAAAATAGGAAATAAATGAATATTCCCAAAAATCATTATAAAACATTGATATAACCCTTATATGATGCAAATATGATTGGAATATAAGCAATTAAAGTGCAAAGTTCATGTATGCATTTTACATGCATCAGATGGCTGAACAACAACGGAGAATTTCAACTCAACCCCAGCTTGAGAACCTCACCGTTGTCAGTACAATGGAGATGATAGACAAGAGCCTGTCAGATGATGATTTCAGTTACTCAAGCCCAATAAAAAGTCCGCTTGTGGCATTGAAGTCAGATCAAAGACCCTGTCAAGACAGATGAGAAGATCAAGAGAAAACGGACAAGGAATAAGGTTGACCAACAGGTCAATCCAAAGGTATGTCACTAACATTGGAAATCGCGAGGACGCGATTCTTTTAAGGGGGGTAGGTCTGTAACATCCCGATTTTCACTAACCGGTTTTTCTGAAAAAGGGGTGAACTAAATTTTTCGAAAACTTTTAACTTGGATTTCTCTGGGTTTTATCAAAACTCCATTTGACTTTTTGGTGATTGATGTACCTCTCTTTGTCCAACCCCGGGAATATTCTCTGAATAGTTCTGATCACCTTTGATCCGTTCATTAGGGTTTTCTTTAATAAAACCTTAATGCCTTTTCTATAGAAAACAAAACCGATATCTCGCCTCTCAAAGAAAACTCTCCTTTACCTTGCTTGGAAAATTTCGCCAAAATCCCGAGACACCTATCCTCATATATAATCCCATATATGCATGAACATTGCCATGACCTATGCAACTTTTCAGTTGAAGAAATTACAAATCTGCACTACCGGGCCATTAAATCGAAAACCCTACTTCCACTCCACCATAAATCTTGACCCACCCGAGGAGTGTTTATATCCCATTATAAGCCACCCAAGAAATTTGGGATCATTTGGATCAATTTTTTCTTGTAGGACACCCATCGAACACCTTCTGCCCTTTTCGAAACCCGAAAATGTTTACACATGAAACTTTCTCCAAATTGAGTGAAACTGGACCACATTGCTCACATACCAGTAGAACATCACCAGTAAAATCCCACCTCCATTGGGATAGAGGAAGTCCCTTTTCTTTGCATCGAACACCTTGAGGGCATTTGAATTTTTCAAAACTTTGCACTGGCCTTTTGTCCCAATTTGATGTTTTGTTACTGTGTGTTGTGTGTTAGTGTTAGTGCAACCCAGTGACGCGACCCGTTTTCTTTTTAGTGCCCTAAATCATCGGGAACGTGACGATGTCGATCACGTCGCGCTCTGGCCATGCCGATGTCGGCATGGCACTGTGCAAACCCTAAACCCCTGCCTTATCCTCTGCACCAGTGCACCCACGTGCTCCACTGTGTAACCAGCACGGCTGCCTCATCCCCTCCTCCTCCTTATCCCTTCCCTGTGGCCGGAGCAACATGAGCCGTGACCTCACGCGCCATCAATGGCCACCACGGCCACACCTAACTCTCCTCCTCTCCTGCGTATATAGAGCACCCGAGCCCTCCCTCGCAGGCACACCTCTTTCCTCCCCCTTCCCTCTCGTTCAGTGCAGGAAAGTGAAGGGAAGACCTAAAAAATTCTCCACCGAGACCACCATGGCCGGAGCTCCTCGAGCTCGTGTGCGGGCGTTGGAGGCGACCCCCGCCCTCGGTTCCACCTTCCCCGACCGCGGTCCACCGCCCCGGGCCCGTCCCCGCGCCGGCCGGCCTCCCGGCGCCCTCCCCGACCATCCCTGCTCGCTCCCGTGCGTGTCCAGAGGAGGAAGACAACCATCATCTGTCTTCGTTTTTTTCTTCTTTTTTTTCTTCCGTTACGAACAGTTTTCTCAGCTCGGTCCAGCAACCAGCAGCAGCCCGAGCGGCCCACCAGTGGCCTGCCCCGTGATGCGCTGGCGCGCTCGCGTGCGGCGCGCAGCGGCCCATCTGCGCGCGGCCGACGGACGATCCATTTTTTTTTCGCGGAACTACTTTTCTTTTCCTGCTGGACAGATTTTCAAACGTCAATATCTCTTAAACCGTAGCTCCGATTGGAGTGATTCAAATTTCTAAATTCCTATCTTTGCGAGATCTGTCAAATGGTATGGATATCACATTTTCCAGTAAAGTTTCCGGGTGGCGCATTTTGTGTGTGATACCGCCCCGTCGACGCGGTATAGGGCTACCGGTGCCCGATTCCACGACGTCTTCACTTCATCGACGAACCAGAGCGCAACCACGTGACCCCGAGGCAAGCTAACCACTTGCTATGAGCTCCTGTCTAGTTTATCTTGTTATGTTTTGCTTGTTAGTCAATGTTGATGATTGTCGATGTGATTTCATGTGTATGCTTCATGCCATGTTTAATTTCCGAGCATAGATAGCGATGCCATGTTGCTTTTTAAATTGTCGCATTACTACATAATTGCTTATCTGTGCCTCACCCCCATTCCCGAGGCGATGGGCTGGAGGAACCGCCACAGTCATGGGAATGGGAAATAATACAACTGTGCGCCTCGCACTTGCGTGGCTTTGTTTGCTTCTTCTTCTTCGCCGATGTGAGGAGCAGACGAATGTCGTCTTATGATCCTCGGAGTTGGGGGCATTTGCCAAAAGAGTTATTTGCTTCTTCTCCCTCCGTCAAACGTGGTTGGCGTAAGCCTGCCTGGACTGCGACGCTTGGGACATTTGCTTTCCATCTGGTTCTTTTCGCCAAGATTGCTGACACCACGTCGGGTTAATCCTTGAGTGGAATGGATGCTTTCTTTCTTATGAGTGCTTTTCGGTTCATTTTGGAGACTACATGCCCTACTAAATTCTGTAGTTGAACTGTGGGGGCGCTGGCTGGAGGAACCGCCACAGTCGTCCGATTGACAATATAAACAAACTATTGCTTGAAATATTATGTTGCTAACGTCTTGTTGTTGGATGGTATATTATTGTGATATTGAGATTGTTGTGTTGGACTAATCCTCTGTTGTTTGGACTTGTGATGATGAAACTTGATTAAATGAAACACCTCTCCAAACTTCGATAGGGTCAGTCCATAGTGCCACTAATCTGAACGTCGAAAGCACTGCCACTAATCTGAATATTGTTATGTTACTGGGTACCAAATGGTACACCCGTTTACTCGTCACAGGTAAGCCCTTTGTATGATTGCCGGTGCACGATCCAACCCCACCTGGCTTGGATTCTGTACTGGTGATACCCCCGTTGCTTGCTTACGACATGTTTGGTTGTCAATGCCATGCTACTTTTATGTAATATATCTAGAGTACACTTGACATGTTGTGGGATTTTATTTCTAATGTATATATTGTTGCATGATTGTTGGATTGTTTGTAGTGAGTGGCGATTCTTGCTGAGTGCATACAAATGTACTCACGGGCCTTGTGATTGTGGCCAGATTTTGGCGAGGACTCAACTTCCACCTTAGCAAGGACAAGGAGCAGAAGCGTGCTAGGATCAGTAGCCCAGCTAGATACCTGTGGAGTGAAGCCGCTCCAAGCCGTTGCCTTAGCCGTATTCCGCTGCCAGTTAAACTCTGTCCTGAGCCATGAATGGCAAGACATTTTGTAATGCCTCAATGGCCTTGTAAACCTTTTGTAGCACTTTGTGCCTGGTTGTGTAATGATTTTCGCTATGTTGCATTGTCGTAACGTGCGGCCAGATATCTTGGGCTGGCGCACGGGGCGACCGCTCTCTGGAAATATGTGCCAGAGCGGGGTGCCACAGAAGAGGGGCACATCATTCAAGCTCCCTCATGAGCTTCGTCCAAATAAATATCAAGTAAGAAGCCTAGCTATATGGCTATAAAGAAAGCGCTTTACGGGAGGCAACCCGCTTATTTTTATGTGTGATTTTTTTTGTGTCCTCTTGCTGTAAGAAGAGACTTAGTGTTTAGTTTAGTTTCTAGAATTTTTAATAAAGTGCCAAGTTTTACTCATTTTGGTATGAAGAAGTTGCTTATAGCGTTCGGAGATATTGTTCCTGCACGAATCTGTGCACGGTATGATTTTTAATTCTTATTTTGTAACTCCGAATGAGCTCATATTTAAACTGTAATGGCAACTTTTCATCCTCTGTATGCATGAATTGTTTCGGAATTTTCCGACAAAGTTAAGTAGGGTAGCAAAATACGTTTAGCTGCTGCTATTTTTCTGGACAGATTCTGTCCCATTTTGTTTGATGCTTGCTTAGAACTTTTAACATGAATCTTTTTTATTCAATTGAGTTTATGAGTAGGCATACAACATTATACATATTCTGGAAATTCATATGAATTTTTGTCTAAGGATTATATGCAGCAAGAAATCTATTTGTTTATCACTACTAATGTGCCCACAGAAAAAGAAATGGGAGAAATGGTGTTTTGAAGTTTTTTCACACGGATTAGAGGAGATGCACAAAGAGCTATCCAAGGATGGTGAAGACCATAAGCTTGGGGATGTGAAGACAACCCCACTGGACCTACACACTCTCTCGGTTTGCACACGTCTAACTTCTGTTTTTCGATCGAAACACTTTATCGCATAAACTTGGAGCGTCTTTTTGTTTGTTTAGATTAGATTTTTGTGAGACCACCACACTATCATTTATATATGAGAGAGCTACTGGAAATTTGGGTTGAATTATGTTGGATGCTATTATAAGATTGGGAAAAGGGATGTTAAAGTTGATTTTAAAAGATACATATAATTGCATGATTCATGAGCTTGTTAATGAGTAATAATTTGCAAATATTTTATCAAGAGCTATCTCTTATTCATGTTTTGATGCTAAATATTATTCTACCTTGTTCTAACATGGATTATTTAGTTCTATGGACACTCATGCATGCATTTAGATGGTCAACTTTCTCCCTCTTGCTAGCCCAAAAATTCCAACAAGCAAAAACTTGTTTCCAACACCTTCAACCAAAGTTTTTCCAGTGAGTCCACCATATCTACCTATTAGCTTTATGCTATTCCGAGTATGTTTGTCGGGGATGTGACCCCGGGTACCCCAGAGTTGTTGCCTTGACCGAAGCTCCTAGGACGTCAGATGCGCTCCAAGTCAAGGCAGGTGGCCTCGACTCTTCATCCTTAACCGGATCACTCTCCGCCGACGCCGGGACATCCTTAACCGGATCACTCTCCGCAGACGCTGGGACATCCCTAACCGGATCACTCTCCGCCTACGCCGGGACATCCTTATCCGGATCACTCTCCGCCTACGCCGGGACATCCCTAACCGGATCACTCTCCGCCTACGCCGGGACATACCTAACCGGATCACTCTCCGCCTACGCCGGGACATCCTTATCCGGATCACCCTCCGCCTACGTCGGGACATCCTTATCCGGATCACTCTCCGCCTACGCCGGGACATCCTAACCGGATCACTCTCCGCCTACGCCGGGACATCCCTAACCGGATCACTCTCCGCCTACGCCGGGACATCCTTATCCGGATCACTCTCCGCCTACGCCGGGACATCCCTAACCGGATCACTCTCCGCCTACGCCGGGACATCCTAACCGGATCACTCTCCGCCTACGCCGGGACATCCCTAACCGGATCACTCTCCGCCTACGCCGGGACATCCTTATCCGGATCACTCTCCGCCTACGCCGAGACATCCCTAACCGGATCACTCTCCGCCTACGCCGGGACATCCCTAACCGGATCACTCTCCGCCTACACCGGGACATCCTTATCCGGATCACTCTCCGCCTACGCCGGGACATCCTTATCCGGATCACTCTCCCAGACGTCGGGACATCCCTAACCGGATCACTCTCTGCCTACGCCGGGACATCCTTATCGGATCACTCTCCGGCTACGCCGGGACATCCTTATCCGGATCACTCTCCGCAGACGCCGGGACATCCCTAACCGGATCACTCTCCACCGAGGTCGGGACATCCTTATCCGGATCATCACAAATATCTTCGGGAGAGGATAAGAAGAGGACGTGGAGATTCTGAAGACAATGGCTAGAAGACAAAGGAAAGGACGGCATCTCCCGGAGATGCCGGAGATAGAAGCTAGAAGACAAATGAGCCCAGTCAGCTCAGTGCTACAGTGCACGCACAGTGTTTCTTGTCTGTTTGACCTTTACTTGTCCCCTGGGCACCTATATAAAGGGCACCAGGGGGAAGAGGCGAGGGGGCTCGGGAGGCTGGATGATTTCCCCCCTTTGGCTTAGCTTCTTCTTCTTCCTTTAGCTCCTCTCCATGGCTAGTTCCTCACAGCTCAAGGAGCACTTGTACAAATCATATACAAAGAGGAGAATACACCAAGTAGGCTAGTGCTGCAGTAGGGGTCTTACCTCCTCACGAGGGCCCGAAGCAGGGTACATCGTGTGTGCTTTGTGTTCTTGGTTCTTCGTTCTTGTTCTAGCAGTGTTCTTCGTGTTCTTCGTGTGTTCTTCGTGTGCGACTCCACCGCGCAATCCCTCCCCGAATCCACAAGCATCCGTTCGGCCCCAGAATAAGCCACCCCGTGGCATCTGCGTGATTCCCACCACGATAGTTGGCGCCCACCGTGGGGCTGATAGTGGCGCTTGCTGGGCTAATTTCGGACGGGATCTTCGTCATCAACGCGGGGACTCAACATCGCCATTGTCCCCGCGCTCTAGCTTGACATCATCGACAGATCCGTGGTGTGAAAAGTGACCTGGGGACTAGACTTCGGTATCGTCCCCGTGTGTTAACTCATTTTCGAGTTGATTACAGTTCGAATCCGGATTGCCCTGAAATCCGGGTTACCCTGAAATCCGGGTTACCCTGAAAATCTGAGTCAAGTCTTGGCAATCCGAATCAAGTTTTGGAAATCCGAGTCAAGTCTTGGCAATCCGAATCAAGTTTTGGAAATCTGAGTTGAGGTTGGAAATCCGAGTCATGTCTTGGCAATCCGAATCAAGTTTTGGAAATCCGAGTCAAGTCTTGGCAATCCGAATCAAGTTTTGGAAATCTGAGTTGAGGTTGGAAATCCGAGTCAAGTCTTGGCAATCGGAATCAAGTCTTGGAAATCCAGTTGAGGCTGAAAATCCGAGTCAAGTCTGGGCAATCCGAATCAAGTCTTGGAAATCCGAATTGAGGTGGTCCGGGCCGAGATGTTGATGACCCAGGCTAGCGTTTTCTTCGACTACTCCAACAACATTGCCTTGTAAGTATCAAATATGTGTCTGCTTTATGCTTCTGCGTAGTCTCAAACAGTACTCGGGGACTGGCCCCTCTTTTCTACCTTGCTTTGATTAGTTGTTTTCCCGGGGGCAAAGTGTTTTCACCCGGGGACTGGATAGCCAGTCCAGTTTAGTTTTGTCTCAAAGTTACTCGGGGACTGCCCCTTCGCTTTTTGTCTAGTGTTTCCCCCGGGACAAGATGTCTTGACCCGGGGACTGGGTAGCCAGTCTGTTTTACATCTTCTCCTAGATAAGAAAAGTAACTCGGGGACTCGGTTGAAACCGAGTCTAGTTTTTTGTGCATAGTATCTGCTGTTAGATTCGTTTTCTATCAAGTGCTATAGCTAGTTTGCCTCGGTTAGTATAATGGTTGTTTCCGTCAAATATTCTTCATGATATGTATGTTGGACTAACATTGAAGGGTGACATCGGTTTTGTTGAGAACGATCGTTACTGAGGTATCCTAGAAATCCGAAGTATTCCAGAAATCTGGATCATATTGGTAATCCGAATCATATTTGTAATCCGAATCACATTGGAAATCTGGATCGTATTGGTTATCCGAATTATATTGGTAATCCGAATCACATTGGAAATCTGGATCGTATTGGTTATCCGAATTACATTAGAAATCTGGATCGTATTGGTAATCCAAATTACATTAGAAATCTGGATCGTATTGGTAATCCGGATCATATTGGTAATCCGAATCACATTGGAAATCCGGATCATATTGGAAATCCGGGTCATAATGGAAATCCGGGTCATAATTGAAATCCAAGGTATCATGGTTTGTTTGTTATCTCAAAATTATCCAAGGTACCCTAGCATTATCGGTACTCTCTAGATCGCCGTTTATTTCGGTTTACCACAGTATCACGGTATCATTCCCCATCCCGGATCGCCGTTTATTTCGGTTTGTCACAATATCATGACATCAGTCCATATCCCACATCGTTGTTTATTCTGTTTGCCAGCGTATCATGGCATCATTTGCATACCAGATCTTTGTTTATGTTTGTTAGCTAGAGGCAACCTTTGAGATATGTTTTTGCAGGTTGTATGTCAGTCCAGCAGTGGCTGGAGACATCTATGTCGGTATATGCCCAAAGTGGCTAAAACGGCATTCAAGACATGGCTATGTCAAACCAGCAGTGGCTGGAGACATCTATGTCGGTATACGCCCGGAGTGGCTAAAAGCGGCATTCGAGATATGCTTATGTGAGTCCAGCAGTGGCTGGAGATATCTATGTTGGTATACGCCCGGAGTGGCTAAGAACCGACATGTGAGTTATGCCCAAAGAGGCCGAGGTACCAAGACATGTGTGATATGCCCAAAGAGGCCGAGGTACCGAGATATGTGATATGCCCAGAGGGGCCGAGGTACCGAGATATGTGATGTGCCCAAAGAGGCTGAGATACCGAAACATATGTGATATGCCCAGAGGGGCCGAGGTACCGAGACATATGTGATATGCCCAGAGAGGCCGAGGTACCGAGACATTTGAGATACATACTTGCAGGTTTATGTCGGTCCAGCTTACGCTGGCGGCATCCGAGTTCGGTAAAAGCCAGGAGGGCTACCCGACATTGGCGGCATCCGAGTCGGTAAAAGCCAGGAGGGCTAACCGACGATGGCGGCATCCGAGTTCGGTAAAAGCCAGGAGGGCTACCCGACACTGGCTGCATCCGAGTCGGTAAAGCCAGGAGGGCTAACCGACGCTGGCGGCATCCGAGTTCGGTAAAAGCCAGGAGGGCTAACCGACGCTGGCGACATCCGAGTTCGGTAAAGGCCAGGAGGGCTAAGAACCGACATATAATGGTGACCATGCAGGCGGTGTGCCAAATTGCACAATGTCGGCAGAGACATATATGTATGGCCATGCCCATGCAGGCAACACATTTCCAGTGCAAACTGTCCATCTCGTTGTTGATTCGGGTGAGCTCGGTCAACCGGATGTCGCATGTGGCCAGGAGGGCCAGGAACCGACATATGATGATGCCCATGCAGGCAGGATGTGGTGTACATGGAGATGTCTGGATATGCTTATTTATCTTTGTAAGTCTGCGCGCGACTCTGCGAGTCCCCCACAGCCTCGAGGACTACTGTCGGGGATGTGACCCCGGGTACCCCAGAGTTGTTGCCTTGACCGAAGCTCCTAGGACGTCAGATGCGCTCCAAGTCAAGGCAGGTGGCCTCGACTCTTCATCCTTAACCGGATCACTCTCCGCCGACGCCGGGACATCCTTAACCGGATCACTCTCCGTAGACGCCGGGACATCCCTAACCGGATCACTCTCCGCCTACGCCAGGACATCCTTATCCGGATCACTCTCCGCCTATGCCGGGACATCCCTAACCGGATCACTCTCCGCCTACGCCGGGACATCCCTAACCGGATCACTCTCCGCATACGCCGGGACATCTTTATCCAGATCACTCTCCGCCTACGCCGGGACATCCTTATCCGGATCACTCTCCGCCTATGCCGGGACATCCCTAACCGGATCACTCTCCGCCTACGCCGGGACATCCTTATCCGGATCACTCTCCGCCTACGCCGGGACATCCTTATCCGGATCACTCTCCGCCTACGCCGGGACATCCCTAACCGGATCACTCTCCGCCTACGCCGGGACATCCCTAACCGGATCACTCTCCGCCTACGCCGGGACATCCTTATCCGGATCACTCTCCGCCTACGCCGGGACATCCCTAACCGGATCACTCTCCGCCTACGCCGGGACATCCCTAACCGGATCACTCTCCGCCTACGCCGGGACATCCTTATCCGGATCACTCTCCGCCTACACCGGGACATCCTTATCCGGATCACTCTCCGCAGACGCCGGGACATCCCTAACCGGATCACTCTCCGCCTACGCCGGGACATCCTTATCCGGATCACTCTCCGGCTACGCCGGGACATCCTTATCCGGATCACTCTCCGCAGACGCCGGGACATCCCTAACCGGATCACTCTCCACCGAGGCCGGGACATCCTTATCCGGATCATCACAAATATCTTCGGGAGAGGATAAGAAGAGGACGTGGAGATTCTGAAGACAACGGCTAGAAGACAAAGGAAAGGACGACATCTCGCGGAGATGCCGGAGACAGAAGCTAGAAGACAAATGAGCCCAGTCAGCTCAGTGCTACAGTGCACGCACAGTGTTTCTTGTCTGTTTGACCTCTTACTTGTCCCCTGGGCACCTATATAAAGGGCACCAGGGGGAAGAGGCGAGGGGGCTCGGGAGGCTGGATGATTTCCCCCCTTTGGCTTAGCTTCTTCTTCTTCCTTTAGCTCCTCTCCATGGCTAGTTCCTCACAGCTCAAGGAGCACTTGTACAAATCATATACAAAGAGGAGAATACACCAAGTAGGCTAGTGCTGCAGTAGGGGTCTTACCTCCTCACGAGGGCCCGAAGCAGGGTACATCGTGTGTGCTTTGTGTTCTTGGTTCTTCGTTCTTGTTCTAGAAGTGTTCTTCGTGTTCTTCGTGTGTTCTTCGTGTGCGAATCCACCGCGCAATCCCTCCCCGAATCCACAAGCATCCGCTCGGCCCCAGAATAAGCCACCCCGTGGCATCTGCGTGATTCCCACCACGACAATGTTTATCATGATATTTGAGTTATCTATACCTCTGAATGAAAATGCTTATGTTGTTAATTGTTATGGGAAAAGTTGGTTATATAGCTCTCGCGAACTTGATGCACACTTTACTTTCATTACATAAATAAATATGACCCATTGTGATTAAAATTATGAAGTTGTGGACTTGACAAATGTCTTTGGTTGAGAGTTAGCCCATATGTGCTGTCACATGGCAAGCTTTCAACATTGCACATCATCTTATTTAGTTGATATCATGCACTTTTGTTTATGGATGCTTACCATGGGTGAAATTAATGGGGAAATGAAGTGAGTTTAAATGAGTTTGTATAAATGGTTAGAGAGACGCCTGGGCCACTAATCCAAGCCATGCATCATTCATGGTGGAAATTTACTTACATGTTATGGTGAACCGTCTGTGATACAACTTACAATAAAAAGCTATCCAATGGTAAATAAAAAGGGTGTTGAGATTGTTCATTATGTTTGTTTGTCTTGTCATTTTGATATGGGCTTGTTCCATATCCTGGGACAATAGGTACCCCAGTTGACGCTCTTAATGATACTGTTATTACTTACAATGATATATAAATTGAACTTGCTTTGTTTTCTAAAGTTGAGTAACACATGGAGTAGGTACTTGTATTCAAGGGGCATGAGACTTTCAACCTATACTTTGTCAAGCACACTACTCTTATTGCTTTCACTTTAAACTTAATCATTCAAGATGCTATGATAGGGGAATGAGAGCTTGACACCAAGGATTACCATATTACAATTATTGACTTAAGTAGAGAAGTTCAGAAGATAGATAAAATTTATTCATGCTTTACCTCTACTCATATATATATCTTTCTAAAGTGTCCACATTTTATATTCAGATTTTCACCAATACTCTATGACCATTGTAGGATGTTCTTACTTATTATTATGCATACATGTGGTCCATAGTACTTTTTCTCTCATGTTACACTTTGTGAATTATCATTGAACATCCTTGCATTGAATACTTGATATCACTTCATAAACTATCTTGCATATTGCTACTCCTTTTAAGAATTAATCATTTTACTCTATGTAGCAATAGTAATCATCTTTGATATCCATTGATAGTATTAAAATTGCAAAGTCCATGTTAGTTTTATCACCTTCATACTCGAGGACGAGTATAGGTTAAGCTTGGGGATGTTGATGCATGTAAAATGCATACATGAACTTTGCATTATTTCTACTTATATTCCAGTCATATTTGCATCATATAAGGGTTATATCACTGTTTTATAATGATTTTGGGAATATTTGACATGTTTGCTATTTTTATGGAATTAACCCTGCGCAGGCAGAAAACCCTATTTCTTTCCTTTTATGTTTCAGGGACCCAAACGACGTCCAAATGACCTGCAAATTTACGGGCGTCAATATTTGGAAGGAAGAAGACTTGTGGGCGAAAGAAGCGAACAAACGGAGCCACGAGTGGGCCCACGCGGCCCATGTACCTGGCCGCGTGGGACCCCCCATCTTGGGCCTCGGAGCTCCGCTGCCGTCGATCTTTCCTCCACCGACTCCGTTTTGACCTAAAAACGCCTATAAAAATTATCCCCCGATGTTCTCTGGAAGGAGCGGCGCAGAAACACAGAAACACCAAAACAGAGACCTGGAGCTGCAGATTGGAGGGGGGAAACTCCGGCGGGGCGCTGCCGGCGTGGTCTCCATCTTCTCCAACGACTTCTCCACCGTCTCCATGATGAAGAGGGAGTAGTCCACCTCTGGACTATGGGTTTGTGGAAGTAACTTATGTATCTCTCTCTCTCTCTCGAGGTTCACTAATTAGTACCGTATGAGCTGGTGAACATGATTACGGTCTACTATGTAATACCTTTGTGGTGGATCTTTTTATGAGTTAATATATGTTTGAGATTGCAATGGTTTGTTTCAGTTATGAAAGTAGATGCATATTATGTACCCCGTTCTTATTTACTTGTTATGATCAAGCATGTTTATGAGAGCGTGTGAGGGGGAACGTGTGCATTAGTTGGAGTAACGGGGGGTTGCTAGTGCGGTGAACGTGAGAGAAAGTTCCGCGATCCACTTGGGTGTTTTACCTTACTTTGTTACCTCACTAGGGATAAAAAGAAATACCATGCTACCGGAGATGTGGGTGTGACCATTGCCACTTCCTCCATGACTAGATCTAGCATGTTCTTATTTTAACTTCATGTCATGATACTTATTGTTATACTCTGAGTTATCTTAATTATTGAGGTGTTATGATTTAGTTCGCATCTTGGTGGAGTATAAGAGAGACTAATAACCGAAAGGTCTCTATGTTAGGACGTGATGCCCATATAATTATAACTTGTCATTAAACTGTTGTGTTGCAATCTCATATGTCAACTCTAGTGTTCCATTGTCCACCACATTATTAAAGAGAGAGTGCATTTGTGAAACCATGAACCCCGGTCCATTTTTAATCATAAGAAACACCTTTCCAACCACTTTTACCACTTTTCCATTTTCTGCCATTTAAAAATCCGAAAATACAAAAACACTTTTGCATCTTGCATTCATCATAAAAAACCCAAAATATCATTTATCATTGCTACCACCATCCTTGCATATGTATTTACCACCATTGCATATTTATTTCTTGTTTGCATTGCATATTATCTTGATATCATTCTAACACCTTATGCTTGACAACCACTAGGTGAGGTTGAGGACCAAAACATTTACTTTGTTTTGTAGGTAACCAAAAGAAGTATAGGAAGATAAATCTACACTACTGATTCCCGAGAGTTCGATATTAAACCCTCGAGTCACCCTCGTGGGAAAACACGTCTTCCACTTACTACACACTCTGCACTTGGAGTCTCAACCTAACCCATTTACTTTTCATGCAGGTACCACGCGAAGGGGCTAGCAACTGTTTTCTGGCACCATTGTTGGGTAACTACGTGAAGGGCCATCAGTCGCCCCGAGCAATTTTGTGTTCAGCACCCCCGAGAGGGCCTCCAAGTCATGGGGCGGACATAGCCTCCGACAGGGGTGGCCCGCCCGTCATACTCACAGCGCCGGCTTGACCTGATTCAGTCGCTCCCCCATTCTCCTTCTTTTCACTCTCGCCGGCGATTCGCACCATCGCCGCCACTCTCGTAGCCGGCTGCTTGATTCGCACCTTGGGGCCCAAGCCGCAGTGCTCACGCAGGCCTGCTTGCCGCTGCTCTCCGCCATTCTCCGACCTCGTCTAGCGCCGCCGCAGCTAATTCAGCCTGGGTACGCCTCTTCTTCCCTCCCGCCTCGCACGCAACATGTTCGACCATTGGTTCATTGCTTTGTTTTGTCCAATAGGCTATGGACAGCGACGACAAGATCATGTTTTTCCAAATGATGTCGAAGGATGCCGCCCTTGCGGCCGACGACGAGGAGAACGAGGTGGTCATGGCCGCAGTTCTAGATGTCGCAGTTGAGACAAACACGAAGTTTGGAGGATCAGTGAAGGGCGGAGGACCAACAAGGACCGTCATAGAGCAACTGGGCACATGCTCTTGTACGCCGACTACTTTGCCCAGAAACCGGCGAACTTGCCCCATGAATTTTGCCGGCGCTTTAGGATGAGCAGGGACATGTTCAGGAGGATCGTGCATTGCGTTCGGGACTACGACGACTACTTTGAGCTGAAGAGAGACTGCACTGGCCTTCTAGGGTTTTCATCTTTTCCGAAAAGCACTGCGGCCATACGGTGCCTTGTTTACGGACTTCCTGCCAATGCTCTGAATGTGTGAGATCATGGAGGCTTGCGTTATCATGCACAACATGATCATTGAGAGTGAGCGTGATACGAGGAAGCCGTTGATAAATGAGGTGTTTGATTTCCAGGGGCGTATGGCCCATCCACAGCCGGGCGTGCCGTCGCAGTATTCAGAATTTCTTGCCATGCATCCGGAAATTCGTGATGATAAAATGCATAAACAGCTGCACGATGACCTCGTGACGCACTTGTGGGCTATCAAAGCAACTCAGCCAGCGCCGGTTTTATATGTCATGTTTTAAACTTGAATTCATATTTGAACTTTGCATTCGAATTTGAACTTGTGTTGTAATAATATATACTTCTCTATCTTCGATTCGTATTTAAAATTTGAAATACAAGAACAACCGCCGATATGATTTAATGAAAAAAAGTTTGGAGTGTCTGAGGGCGCCGCTGTGGACGGCTTCAAAAACTTGGCCGGAAATGTGTCCGGCATCCCCAATTGGGCTCAATTGGGGGGTGCCGGATATCCCATTGGAGGCCCCGATGGAGATGCTCTAACCCCTATAATCATACTTATTGTGTAAGTCATAGCACGAGGAGATAATGACGGAAAACCACCACATTTGCGCACGAGTTGTCACCAAACCACCAACTTTGGCTTTTTTGACACATAAATACCACTATTGGGGCCATGCTGTGACGCGGAGCACTGATTTGTCTATTTAAGCCTGTTAACACGTTTTATGATAGCTCAGACCCACCCGTCAGGTCTACGTGGCAAAAAAGAAAAAAAGCAGCTCAACGCTATCTTAACCGCGCCGTCGACTGCGTGCTTGACGCCCATGGGCTAGATCTCTTCTCCCGCGCGTGCTCGCCGGTGCTGCCGCTGCGAGGGAGCTGCCATTCGCGTCGTCGACCATGTGCTCGACGCCCCGGCCCGTGTCTCTGCTCCGTGCGTGCTCGTCGGTGCTGCCGCCACCAGGGAGCTGGCTCTCGCGTCGTCGACCGCGTGCTCGCCGGTGCTTCCGCCAGGGAGCTTCTCCTCGCGCCATCGACCATGTCTATGCTCCGCGCGTGATCGGCGGTGCTAGCGCGTGCCTTCGGAGCCGAGCGCTTCGTCTGTGCCTCCGCCCCCACATAACGTGTCCCACCGGCCTCCTCTACGCTGGCTGGCCCGCGCCCGCACCTAGCCGCTCACGGCTCACCGGCACGATACCCTCACGGCCGTGCGGGCAGCTAGCTAGCAAGCATGTAGGTGAATCGATCGATCGATCCGTCCACCGGCCATGCGCGCAACTATCTAGCTAGCAGGCAGCCAGCTGGATCAATCCATCAATCGTGGACACGAAGGGCCGCCGCGAATGCTCCCGCGCGCGCTCGCCGGTGCTGTCGCTGCGGAGGGCATCGACGACCTGGCTGTGGCTCGCCCGCGCATGGCCGAGGCTCGCCCGCGCCATGGTCGGGGCTCGCCCGCTCCCGCGCATGGTCGGGGTTCATCCGCGCCAGCGCCCGCGCATGGCAGGTCGCCTAGCCGCACGGCGCCGCCGGAGTCGGGCCTGCGGAGAGGAGGCGCGCCGGCGGCGGGAGCCGCGCAGGCGGAGGGGAGGCGCGCCAGTGACCAGAGCTTGCCGGCGGTTGGGAGGTGGCGCGGGACATCGCGGATGGCCGGCCCGTGGCGGCGCTGGATGGGCGGCTGCATCCAGCGGGATTTTTTTTGATAAAGGGATCTTTATTACTTAAAGAGAGTTTTAAGTATTACACCCGGCCTCTGCATAACTAGGATGCACACAGCCCCAACAAGTTCACAAGTCTCGAAAGTAAAAAATAAAAGACGATTACATATCAAATTGAGAAAATGTAGAGACGCCTATGGTGGTGGAGGACCAATCCGGAAATTATGCTGCCACCCATGCTGGGAAAAAAACTCACTCGCCGCAGCCTCCAACCGCAAGGACACCTCCAAAAATAGGTCGCGGTGGTCCACACGCTGTAGGGACGACCATGATCGTAGCGTAGCCATGCACTGGTAGATAACCTGCATAACAGGAATATTTTTATCATTAAACACCTTGTCATTTCTATATAGCCATAGCGACCAAATAACGGCAATCGCTCCCACCCTAATAAGAAGTTTAAACCTAGAATCCACCCTGTTTAGCCAATTGCCGAAAATATTCGCAACGCTACGTGGAGGGAATAAGGTAGAACCTATCTGGATGGCTGACCATATAGATCTAGCAAAATCGCACTAGAAGAATAAATGCTTAATAGTCTCGTCATGATGACAAAAGACACACTTTTTACTTCCGTGCCAATTGCGTTTGGCAAGGTTATCTTTTGTAAGAATTACCCCACGACGAAGATACCATGCAAACACTTTAGTTTTTAGCGGGATCTTCATCTTCCAAATTTTCTTATTATTATCAACTGGGACATCAGGATGGATTAACGCCTTGTACATAGAATCAACCGAGAATTTACCATTCTTGTTGAGGTTCCATTGAAATTTATCCGGGCCTTGTGTCAGCTGGACCGAGTCTAGCCGCAATAGTAGAGCATTCCAAGATGCTTGCCTAGGACCAAATAAACTTCTTCTGAACGAAACATTCGGTGGGAAAGTTCCCATCACCTTAGTGAGCGTATCGCCCTTGTGTCGCACAATATTGTACAAGGCCGGATATTGTTCTCGGAGCGTGGTTCGTCCTAGCTATTTGTCCTCCCAGAACCTAATTTCTGAACCATCCTTAATAGAGAAGGATCCATGTGGGAAGAAGAACTTCTTCGTGGCCATGAGACCGGCCCAGAAGTGTGAATCACCAGGTTTCAAAATAACCTGAGATAACACTTGAGATCCCACATACTTTCTCCTAAGGAGGGTTTGCCAAGCTCCATCTTCTGCAAGAAGCCTGAAGATCCATTTACCTAGCAGGGCTCTATTCTTGACCTCAAGGTCATGAACACCGAGTCCTCCTTGGTCTTTCGGACAGCAAACCACACTCCACTTAGTCAGTCGATATTTTCGTTTCTCACTATCATCTTGCCAAAAGAATCTTGATCGAAAGTAATCCAATCGTTTTAAGACTCCTTTCGGAAGTTGGAAGAAAGAAATCATATAAAGTACCATGTTAGTTAGTACTGAGCTTATGAGAACTAATCTTCCTCCCAAAGATAATAGTTTGCCTTTCCAACTATTTAAACGGATTTGAAGTATCTCCTCTACCAATTTCCATTCAGCATTTGTGAGCCTCCGATAATGGATCGGAATATCCAAATAGTTGATAGGAAACTAGCCTTGCACGCAGCCGAATAAATCAGCATACAACGAGGCATTTTCTTGAGCCTCACAGAAGTAAAACAATTCACTTTTATGAAAATTTATTTTTAGACCCGATAATTGCTCGAATGCTGACAAAATTATCTTTAGATTTCGAGCTTTCTCAATATCATGTTCCATAAATAGAATTGTATCATCAGCGTACTGAAGAATGGCATCCAGCGGGATAGTAGAAAGAAAAGAAAAAGGAAAGAAAAGACAACATTGACCTGCTTTTTTGTGCCACGTAGACCTGACGGGTGGGTCCGATCTGTCATAAAACGTGTTAAATAAAACGTGTTAACAGAGTTAAACAGACGAATCAGTGCTCCGCATCACAGTTATACCCAATAGTGGTATTTATGTGTCAAAAAAGGCAAAGGTGGTGGTTACTCTTTTTTTCTGAGGGAACGACAACTCTTTATTGATTATTTGTAACGATTACAGGAATACCAAGACCATCGGGAGGCTGGAGGAGCCAAACTCGACGACCACACTCACGGCTAACTGTGCTACGAGCTAGACGATGCGCTTCACAGTTGGAAGCTCTGCCTTCAAACCTGAACATCGCCTTCTGAGACAGGCGTGCAGTCTCATTAATCTCTCGAGTGACCACTCCATAATGTCCTAGGTAGGGCTTATTAATATTATTGATCACCTCCAGACAATATGTCACCACGCAAATATTTTGAAGGTTCAAATCCTGCGCCAAAGCGAGTGCTTCACGAATAGCCATCGCCTCCATCGCCGGTGGAGTGTAGCTTCCATTCATTGTGAGAGCTGAAGCCCCAAGAAAGGCTCCACTTTCACTTCTGCAAACCACTGCCACAAAGCCTCCCTGTGTTGTCTTTGCAATCGCCGCATCAGCATTTAGCTTTGCGTAACCCGTCGGTGGTTCCAACCATTTCCTAGCTGGTGCCGCCGGGACGTTCCTCCGCTGGCCATTAGATGGAGGTGGTGTCTGGGCCTGATACGTCCCAAACGTATCTATAATTTTTGATGTTCCATGCATGTTTTATGTCAATTGGCACATGTTTTATATACACTTATATCATATTATGACATTTATTACAATAACTTACTAATAGTTGCAAAAGTGCAAAATCTTCTTGTTTCCTATTTGTTGTGTAGGAATTATCAAAAATACAAAAGGAAACCTTGTTGGAGTCAAATTGGGACTTTCCTGAAATCTGTCTAAGAACTTTTTACGGAGATTGTCAGTTTGACCCTCGAAGATGGCGTCCAATGGAAATCAAATTAAAGAGAAAGTTGTCACAATTTTCCATACGAAGATTTTAAGCCCGAGATCAGCCCAATCGGATTCCGGACGCGGCCTGTAGACCCGTTTTGGTGGAACCCTAAAAGGGGTGACGAAAATCCGATAGTCTATATAAAGAAGGAAACCCTAGGTCGTGGGAGGCAGCCAAGACCACGAATTTTCCTCCTCCCCAGCAGCCATCTTGGGGAGGAGAACCTCCTCAACTCCATCTCCATCACCAAGGGCAGCCGCCGCCTCCAAGGGCTGCCGCCGTGGCCGCCAAGGGCAGCAGCCACCGCCGTCGAGGGCTGCCGCCGCGCCGTCAAGGGCAGCAGCCGCCGCCGCCGCCACGCCATCACGCTGCCGCTGCCGCGCCGTCTCCTCCACGGGCCGCCGCCACGCCGTGGCTGCTACGGGCTTCCGTCTCCACTCCGGGCTGCACCTCTTCATCAACCTCTCCATCAAGCTCCTCATCACCATGACCATGTGTGAGTAGTTTCCCTCGGGGCTGAGGGCTCGTACGGTAGCTATGTGGTATACATCTCTCTCCCATGGTGTGATCTTTATGTGATCATGAACATTGTTAGTACGTACCGCTGAATTCATATGTAATGTTTATGCTACTCAAGTGAATTTATCTAGTTTCCGGAGTCATTGTGACAACACGGTATCAAGATGACAGTGTGGGTACTTGTGTGTGACTCTATGAATAATTTAGATATTTATCATGTCTTATTCTTTGCGGAATTGTGGTGTTTGTTTACTCAGACTTTGAGGCGTGCTTTTGTAGCCCTACGCATAGTACTCTTGTTTCATCAAGAAGAATAATCCCGAGTAGCATTTGTTTGCGTTCAGTTGTGCTAACGTGTTGAGAGATACCACTAGTGAAAGTATGACCTAGGCCTTGTTTCCAAGCATTGAATCACCGTTTACTCTCAGTTTTGCTGCCTGTTTGCTTGCTGCCATTGTTACTACCACCTGCTACTACATATACCATCTGCAATTATACAACCGAAAATCCCAAAAACACTTGCATCTTCACTGTTTTATTTATCATTACTACTAACCAATACCTTCAGCTCCTCGTGGGTTCGACAACCTTTTCTATTCGAAAGGTACTACAATTGATCTCCTGCACTTGGGAGTCATCAAGATACTTTTCTGGCGCCGTTGCCGGGGAGCGTAGCGCTATTGGTAAGAAGTTTGGTAAGGAAACTTGAAAGGTGAATTTTATTTACTGTTTTGTCTCATCGCTACTATGGCATTTATGAATCGTGCTTCGCTGCATCTTGCTTTATATGAAAGTGCTTATGCTAATGCTCCTAAAGTGGTTGAAACTACTGTGTCTGAGGTACCTAAAGTGGGAATTAAAATTCCCGTTGATCATGTTAAAAGAGTTATGAAAAATCTATTTACAGGAGATGGAACTAAGTCTGCACGTGAACACGTGGAGACAATTGAAGACATATGTGGTTTATTTAGGCTTCCTATTTCTAATGATCAGGTAAAAAGGAAGCTATTATATTTGTCTTTATCTGGTAATGATCGTATTTGGTTCAAGTCTTTGGATGAAGAAGTCACTATTGAATGGAGTAGTTTGAGGAATGTTTTTCTTGAATATTTTACTCCTAAAGAAAAATTCTTGCTGCCACGGAAAGTACTAATATTTTGCAGGAAGAGAAAATTAAAAAGGCAATGGGAATTTGTTTGCATAATAGTGATAGCAATATTATTAGCATGAATTCTTTGAACACTATTACTCCTAATGCTATGGAAAAGTCTAAGCTTGGGGAAGCTAGTTTACATGAAAATGATCTTTTTAGTTCCCCAGCTTTGAAGGAGAAAATTTGCTTTGATAATGCTTTGTCTTCCATATGTGATAATTCTAATGATGCTTGTGATGTTCAAAATCCACCTACTGAAACTGAAAGTATTCCTTTTGAAATACCTATGGAACTTGTTGAAACGGTTAGGGAGGAATGTTATGCAGGGGATGGAACAGTCCATCCACATGATCACTTGTTGAAACTTACAAGACTTTGTGAGTTGTTTAAGGTTGCAGGTTTATCAAGAGAAGATGTCATGATGAAATTATTTCCATTTTCACTTAAGGACAAAGCAAAGAAGTGGTATAGGATGCTGGATGATCGTCCTTCGAATTGGAAAAAGCTTGAATCTATCTTTTACTCTAAATTTTATCCTCTTCATGAAGTGCAACTAGCTAGGAGTTACATTTTCAATTTTTATCCTCATGATAGAGAAAGCATAGCTCAAGCTTGGGGAAGACTGAAAACATTAATACTCAAATGTCCTAACCATGAGCTTCCTAAAGAAATAATTGTTACTAATTTTTATGCAAGGCTTTCAGGTCATTACAAGGATCATCTAGATGCCTGTTCAGAAGGTTCTTTCACAAGTAAGAAGGTTGAAGCTAAATGGGATCTTCTTGAAACAATTCAACACAATACTGAAGATTGGGAGAATGACAAAGGTAAAGAATCAGGTATAAACCATGAATATGATAGCATTAAGTCTTTTGCTGAAACTGCTAGTTTTCATGAGCTTAGTGCTAAATTTGGTCTTGATTCTCAAATTATTGTTAATTGCTGTAAAACCTTTGCTTCTCATATTAATATTCCTAAAGAGAATTGGGACATGTATCATGAACCTTTTAAAGACACTTGCATGGAAAATGAAATTGTTACTAATGATTGCAATAAACATGCTCAAACTTCTGAAAATACTATCTCTTATAAGCATGTTAATTTTTGGGAGCACTTAGACCTTGTGAAAATAATAAAATCGAAGAGGAATATTGTATTCATCATAGGAATGAAAAAACTACAACATGGTACCGAGCTCTAAGTGATCTTGCTGAAAAGTTTGTGCCCTCTATCCTTTTATTTGTGAACTTTGCTATAAAGAGGGTCATTTCAACTTCCAATGCTCAGGATCTAATATGAGTCCTGCGAGAGACTTTTGTGATAACATGATCACTCCTAATCAGCATGATGAACTTACATTATTTTTGGGGTGTGAAGAGTTATCAAGAAAAACTTCTTCGTTAGATATGAGTGCTTTTGATATGAATAACGTGTTGCATGGATGTTATCTCTATTGTATTAATAATTGTCATGCCAACACTTACATACAAAATATTATAAAAGATGGAATGGCTTTACCAAAATATGAAAGGACTAATGTTTGTTTTACTCTTATTAATGAAAGAGAGGAATCCTCCCAAGTTTCTTCCGTTGTTTCTAACAATAAACCAGGTTATATGGAGAAGCTTCCTTTCAAGCCTCTCTCTCCTAAGGAAGGAAAGAAGAAGAAGAAGAAGAAGAGGAGTAAAATGAGAGAGGAAACGGTATCTTCCCCTAAACATGTTGCTCCTATTACAGTTGTTGCTGATGAGTCCGAACTCGATGATGATCCTATGCCTGTTACTTATAGTAGTGATCATGATTGGGAAAAGCACACTACTTTTGATATTGAAAATCTTTTTGATACCAATTCTGAAAATGATGATGTTATTAATTGTTATGCTATTAGTACTATCCATGTTCCTTCCAATGATGATATGGAAAGCTCTAAGCTTGGGGAGGAGGTGTTTGAAAATCCTTTTGCTACTAATGATTATATATTTGAAACCTCTCCTTCTAGTAAAAATGATGATGATATGTTTACAAATGAACAAACTTTGGAAGATAAATATTCCATTGCTTATGATGATACTATGCCTCCAGTCTTTGATAATTATTATAAAGAATACTATGACATAGGCTATAATTACAACCATTCCCCTAATATACAACTTGTCTATCATGTTCAAGTTCTTTATGATGATCCTAATCCCATTGTTATTAATAAGAAAAACTTTGCTTATGTGGAAAATAATGATACTTTTATGCATGTGGATCATGATAAGAATGCTTTATGTGATAGCTATATTGTTGAGTTTATTCATGATGCCACTGAAAATTATTGTGAGAGGGGAAAACATGGTTCTAAATATCTCAATATTATTGTGTCTCCTCTCTTTAAGTTCAAAGTCTTGAAGTTGCACTTGTTTTGTCTTCCAATGCTACTCACTTTGTGCTTTATTGATTTATCTCTTACAAGATTACTTTGCATAGGAAGTGGGTTAGACTCTTATATATATGAGAGCATCATCAAAACTATCAAGCCCAGCTATATGGCTATAAAGAAAGCGCTTTACGGGAGGCAACCCGGTTGCTTTTGTTGGTGATTTTCCTTGAGTCCTCTTGCTGTAATAAGAGATTTAGGTTGTTAGTTTGTTTCTAGAATTTTTAATAAAGTGCCAAGTTTTACCTATTTTGGGTTTGAAAAGTTGCTACTCATTTTCGGAGGTTTTCTGCATGCACGAAGTCTGTGCACGGTTTGATTTTTCATTTTTTATCTGTAACTCCGATTGAGCTGTAATTTGAAAAGTAGCTTCAACTTTGCATCCTCTGCACACGTGATTTTTTGCAGATTTTTCTGACGGGTTAAATAGGGTAGAAAAATGCGTTTTGCTGCTACTATTTTTCTGGACAGATTCTGTCTTGATATTGTTTTATGCATTCTTTGAGCTTTTTGCTTGAATCTTTTTGATTCAATTGAGTTTATGAGTAGGCATACAACATTATATACTCTCTGGACATTCATATGAATTTTTGCCTAAGGATTTTATGCAACAAGGAACCTATTTGTCTATCACTACTAATATCACCCCACAGAAAAGAAATGGGAGAAACAGTGTTTTGAAGTTTTTTCACAGGGATTAGAGGAGTTGCACCAAGAGCTATCCAAGGATGGTGAAGACCATAAGCTTGGGGATGTGAAGACAACCCCACTGGACCAACACACTCTCGGTTTGCACACGTCTAACTTCTGTTTTTCGATCAAAGCACTTTATCGTATAAACTTGGAGCGTCTGTTATTTGCTTTTTATTATTTCGGTTTGATATTTATTAAGACCACCACTATCATTTATATATGAGAGAGCTACTGGAAGTTTGGGTTGAATTATGTTGGATGCTATTAAATATTTTGGGATAGGGATGTTTGAGTTGATTTTAAAAGATACATATAGTTGCATTATTCATGTGCTCTGAATGAGTATTAATTTGCAAGTGTTTTGTTAAGAGCTATCTTTTACCATGTTTAGATGTTGAAATTTTAACTTTACTTGGTTTAACATGGATTGATTAGTTCAATGGACACTTATGCATGCATTTAGATGGTCAACTTTCTCCCTATTGCTAGCCCAAAAATTACAACAAGTAAAAAGCTTGTTTTCCAACACCTTCAAGCAAAGTTTTTCCAGTGAGTCCACCATATCTACCTATTAGCTTTAAGCTATTCCAAGTATGTTTATCATGTTATATTGTGTTATCTACACCTCTGAATTAAAATGCTTATGTTATTGATTGTTATGGGAATAGTTGGTTAAAAGACCTCACGAACTTGATGCACAATTTACTTTTATTGCACTAAATAAACATGAACCATTGTGATTAAAATTATGAAGTTGTGGGCTTGACAATAGTTCAGTTTGACCCTCGAAGATGGCGTCCAATAGAAATCAAATTAAAGAGAAAGTTGTCCCAATTTTCCATACGAATATTTTAAGCCCGAGATCAGCCCAATCGGAGTTCGGACGCGGCCTGTAGGCCCGTTTTGGTGGGGGTAACAGAAATCCGAGAGTCTATATAAAGAAGGAAACCCTAGGTTGTGGGAGGCAGCCAAGACCACGAATTTTCCTCCTCCCCAGTAGCCATCTTGGGGAGGAGAACCTCCTCAACTCCATCTCCATCACCAAGGGCAGCCGCCGCCTCCAAGGGCTGCCGCCGTGGCCGCCAAGGGTAGCAGCCACCGCCGCCGAGGGCTGCCGCCGTGCCTTCAATGGCAGCAGCCGCCGTCGCCTCAGGCTGCAGCCGCCGCCGCCACGCCATCACGCCGCCGCTGCCGCGCCGTCTCCTCCACGGGCCGCCGCCGCGCCGTGGCTGCTGCGGGCTTCCGTCTTCACTTCGGGCTGCACCTCTTCATCAACCTCTCCATCAAGCTCCTCATCACCATGACCATGTGTGAGTAGTTTCCCTCGGGGCTGAGGGCTCGTACGGTAGCTATGTGGTATACATCTCTCTCCCATGGTGTGATCTTTATGTGATCATGAACATTGTTAGTACGTACCGCTGAATTCATATGTAATGTTTATGCTACTCAAGTGAATTTATCTAGTTTTCGGAGTCATTGTGACAACACGGTATCAAGATGACAGTGTGGGTACTTGTGTGTGACTCTATGAATAATTAAATATTTATCATGTCTTATTCTTTGCGGAATTGTGGTGTTTGCTTACTCAGACTTTGAGGCGTCCTTTTGTAGCCCTACGCATAGTACTCTTGTTTCATCAAGAAGAAGAATAATCCCGAGTAGCATTTGCTTGCGTTCAGTTGTGCTAACGTGTTGAGAGATAACACTAGTGAAAGTATGATCCCTAGGCCCTGTTTCTAAGCATTGAATCAACATTTACTCTCAGTTTTGCTGCCTGTTTGCTTGCTGCCATTGTTACTACCACCTGCTACTACATATACCATCTGCAATTATACAACCGAAAATCCCAAAAACACTTGCATCTCTCACTGTTTTATTTATCATTACTACTAACCAATACCTTCAGCTCCTCGTGGGTTCGACAACCTTTTCTATTCGAAAGGTACTACAATTGATCTCCTGCACTTGGGAGTCATCAGGGCCAGATCGTCGATAAATCTTCGGACAAACAGAAAAGTAGAGAAAGGGCTCTGCTGCTCCCCTTCGTGTATCAGTCTTCTCCTAGCATACCAGATTGCCCAAAGTGTGACAGACATCTCAACAAAATCAGAGTGTTTAAGTGTGTCAATCATGGTGAAGATCCACTGTTTTGTTGCTGGCTCCTCCGTCACAAGCATGTGTTGGGTAACTTCTTCGTTAGCCAAAGCCCAAACGCACCACGACATGGTGCAGTTTAGGAGAGAGTGTCTCCAAGAATCCTCCGCTCCACAAATTGAACATGCACTAGTCTCAGCCATGTGGTGGTGGTGGCGAACATCTCTAGTCTACAGGATTGGTGAGTGAGGCGTGAGAGGAAAACACGAACCTTAGACAGAACCTGCACCTTCCAAAGCTTCTGCCACATCCTCTCATCCTGAGCTTGGTTAGACCCTGATGGCCTCTCATCCAGCTAGTCTTCACGTCGCTGTTGGGTACGAACCAGCATGCGATACCCAGATCTAACCGTCAGAATTCCCGAGCGTTCATAGTGCCATGCCCAGATATCTTCATGGCGCCTTGAACTCAGCGGTATCCTGCAGATCTCCTCAATATCCATAGGGAGGAAGAACTTCTGCATCTTTTCCTTGTTCCAAGACAGAGTATCTTGCCTAATAAAATCACTGACCCTTATCGGAGGATCATCCTTCAAACAAGCAATGGGCCTCAAACTATAGTCACGTGGTATCCAGTTGTTGTTCCATGCATGTGTGCTGACACCCGTACCGATCCTACGGATCAGCCCTGCTTCATTGCGTCCCTACCTTCCACAAGGGCACGCCATACTTCCGAGGGATGGGAACCAACGGGAGCCTCCAGGAGGTCCGTTGTAGGGTAATAGACAACTTTTAGAATGCGGGCACTTAAAGACTCAGGGTGTTGGAGCAACCGCCACGCCTGTTTTGCGAGGAGCGCCAAATTTAAGATCTCAATATCTCTAAAGCCTAGTCCTCCTGCACATTTTGGTCGACACATGACCTCCCACGAAACCCAGTGGATTCTCCTCTTTCCACTTTTGCTGCCCCACCAAAAGTTTCTAATAAGTGAGTTGATATGGTGGCATAAACCTCTCGGAAGCTTGAAGCAAGACATCGAAAACGTTGGTATTGCTTGAGCCACCGACTTAATAAGTACTTCTTTCCCTCCAACTGAAAGCAATTGTTCCAGCCATCCCTGAACCCTCTTCCATACTCTGTCCTTTAGATACTTAAACGCACCATTGAGAGATCGGCCGACATCGGAGGGCATACCAAGATACTTTTCATTCAAAGTTTCATTCGGTACCTGAAGTATAGATTTGATCGATTGTCGAACCGTTTCAGGGCACCCCTTGCTAAAGAATACTGAGGACTTGTCCAAATTTACACGTTGTCCCGACGCCTCACAATATTTCTCCAGCAGGTCCTTAACATCCTGAGCTCCCTGTGTGCTCGCTTTGACAAACAGCAGGCTGTCATCTGCAAATAGGAGGTGGTTAACCGCCGGAGCTGTTGGAGCCACCTGAATCCCTTGGAGATGCAGAGACTGACGACTTTGTTTTAGGAGGCCTAAAAGGCCCTCTGCTGCAATCAAAAACATGTATGGGGAGATTGGATCGCCTTGGCGAATCCCGCGAGATGGACGAAAAGGCTGAAGTGGTGTACCATTAAATAACACCGAGAAAGAAACCGATGAGACCATACGCATGATCAGCTGTACCCATCGGTCATGAAATCCCATGCGGAGCATAATTGCCTGTAGATAGTTCCACTCAGCACGGTCATATGCCTTCCGCATGTCCAGCTTGAGTGCGCAATGCTGATGCTTCTTGGAGCCATTCCGCTTCATGAAATGCAAGCACTCATACGATGTTTAATCAATCTGCCCGGAACGAACGCCGACTGTTCCTCTGAAATTATTTCTGGCAGAATTACCTTCAGTCTATTTGCTAAAACCTTCGATGCAATTTTGTAAATGACATTGCACAGACTTATCGGTCGGAATTGGCCGAGTTCTGCGGGTTGTGCCACTTTGGGGATCAAAACAATGAAGGTTTTATTAATGCTTTCCGGGCTGTCCTCACCTCGGAGAATCCGGAGAACAACACGTGTCACTTCCTCACTACATAAATCCCAATGCCGTTGGCAAAAAATGCGCGGGAAAACCATCAGGGCCCGGTGCCTTTGTAGGATACATTTGAAAGAGCGCGTTCTTAACTTCCGTATCCACAAACGGCGCCGTCAATCTATCATTCATCTCTGTTGTTACCGAGACTGGAACAGAGTTCAGAACTTCCTCCATTCCCCTCGTACCTTCTGAAGTATACAGACCCTCGTAAAAGCTCCGAGAAAGTGCCTGCAACTCCTGAGCATCTTCGGAGATGGTACCATCTGGGCGTGCAAGGCGCACGATCCTATTCTTCTTCCTTCGGCGGCTGGCTCGTTGATGAAAAAAATGTGTGTTCTTGTCCCCTTGAGAGAGCCACTGAACTCGAGCCCGTTGTCGCCACATTATTTCTTCACGAGCATGCAACTCCACAAGCCGAGCTGCCACTTTGGTCTCCTCATACGAAGGACCCACTCGATTAGGGGCAGCTCGTAGTGCTTCTAAATCTCCCTTGAGGCTCTTTATCTCCATACGTACATTCCCAAAAGTGTTCTTGCCCCACACACTAAGAGAATCTGACACGTTCTGTAATTTCCCTTTCAGCCCCTCCAATGAAAGACTGACCACGTTTGACTTCCAGATCTGTTCCAACATAGGGTCAAAATCATTGTGAGTCTCCCACATTGTTTCATACCTGAACATAGGAGGAGAACACCTCACACGGTCCTGGCTCGGCTCCAGCTTGAGTAGGATTGGGATATGATCCGAAGTAGCTGAGGCCGATAAATGCCGCACCTCGGCGAGGGTATATCGTGTGCTCCACTCCGCAGAAGCAAGAGCTCTGTCCAGCCGAACCCGGCAAAAGGTGCCCCCTACAACTCTCTTCTCAAACGTCCATGGAATTCCGGTGAAGCCGAGGTCAGACAAGCCACACACATCCACCGTCTCACGGAAAGCCATGATTTGGCGAAGCTCCGTTCGTTTACCCCCACATGTTCCTCCCGGAGGAGTACCTCGTTGAAGTCACCAATACACAACCAAGGATGTGGATATTGTGACCTCAAATATTTCAACAAGTCCCACGTCTTGTGTCGCTCGTTGGCTTGCGCCTCTCCATACACACATGTTAAGCGCCATGGTGATACCTTATGACGTAGTTACCTGCGTCAAAAGAGTGTATAGTATAGGAAAGACTGTTTTCCCCCACGAGGGATGACTCGAGGGTTTAATATCGAACTCTCGGGGAACCAGTAGTGAAAGATTTATCTTCTTATCCTTCTCTTGAAAACCTACAAAATAAAGTAAATTGTTTTGTGCCCTCAACCTCACCAAGTGGTTGTCAAGCACAAGGTGTGAGTATGATATGAAAAGATAATGCATGCAAAACAATAAATAAATATGCAATGATGATAAATAAATATGCAAGGATGGTGGAAACAATGATGGATGATATTTTTGGGTTTTGTATTGTGAATGCAAGATGTAAAAGTGTTTTTGTATTTTCGGATTTTTAAATGGCAGAAAATGGAAAATGCTTAAAAGTTGTTGGAAAGGTGTTTCTTATGATTAAAAATGGACCGGGGTTCATGGTTTCACAAATGCACTCTCTCTTTAATAAAGTGGTAGATAATGGAACACTAGAATTGACATATGAGATTGCAACAAAAAGGTTTCATGACAAGTTACTAATTATATGGGCATCACGTCCTAACATAGAGATCTTTTGTTTATTAATCTCTCTTATACTCCACTAAGATGCGAATTAAATCAGCATCCTAGTATTAAGATAAATCAGAGTATAGCATTAAGTTCATGACATGAAGTTAAAATAAGAACTTGCTAGATCTAGTCATGGAGTAGTGGCAATGGTCACACCCACATCTCCGGTAGCAAGGTATTTTTCTTTATCCCTAGTGAGGCAACAAAGTAAGGTAAAACCCAAGTGGATCGCGGAACTTCTGTCACTTTCACCGCACTAGCCACCCCCGTTACTCCATCTAATGCACACGTTCCCCCTCACACGCTCTCATACACAAGTTTGATCAGAACAAGTAAACAAGAACGGGGTACATAATATGCATCTACTTTCATAACTGAAACAAAACTATTGCAATCTCAAACATATATTAACTCATAAAAAGATCCACCACAAAGGTATTACATAGATGACCGTAATCATGTTCAGCAGCTCATACGGTACTAATTAGTGAAGCTCAAAGAGAGGAGAGATACATAAGTTACTTCCACAAACCCATAGTCCAGGGGTGGACTACTCCCTCTTCATCATGGAGACGGTGGAGAAGTCGTTGGAGAAGATGGAGACCACGCCGGCAGCGCCCCGCCGGAGTTTTCCCCCTCCAATCTGCAACTCCAGGTCTCTGTTTCGTGGTTTCTGTGTTTCGGCGGCGCTCCTTCCGAAGCGTCGGGGACTATTTTTATAGTCGTTTTTAGGTCAAGACGGAGGCTCGGGAAAAGATCGACGGCAACGGAGCTCGAGGCCCAAGTTAGGGGGCCCCACGCGGCCAAGGAATCTGGCCGCGTGGGCCCACCTCTTTCGGCCCTCGGGTCTCCGTTTGTTCGCTTCCTTCGCTCCTACTCTTCGTTCCTTCCAAAAACTGATGCCGTAAATATTAGGTCATTTGGACGTCGTTTGGGTCCCTGAAACATCAAAATATAGAAAATAGGGTTTTCTGCCAGTGCAGGGTTAATTCCAGAAAAATAGGGAAACTGTGAAATATTCCCAAAATCAATATAAAACAATGATATAACCCTTATATGATGCAAATATGATTGAAATATAAGTAATATAATGCAAAGTTCATGTATGCATTTTACATGCATCAACATCCCCAAGCTTAACCTATACTCGTCCTCGAGTATGAAGGTGATAAAACTAACATGGACTTTGCTTTTAATACTATCAATGGATATCAAAGATGATTACTATTGCTACATAGAGTCAAATGATTCATTCTTCAAAGGAATAGCAATATACAAGATAGATTATGAAGTGATATCAAATATTCAATGTAAGGATGTTCAATGATAATTCACAAAGTGTAACATAGAAGAAAGTACTATGGACCAAATGTATGCATAATGAAAAGTAAAAACATCCTATAATGGTCATAGAGTATTCTTGTAAATCTGAATATAAAAGGTGGACACTTTGGAAAGATATATAAATAGTAGAGGTAAAACATGAATAAGTTTCATCTAACTTCCAAATGCTTCTACTTAAGTTAATGTTTGCAATGTGGTATTCATTGGTGTCAAGCTCTCATTACCCCTATCATAGCATCTTGAATGGTTAAAGTTTAAAGTGAAAGCAAATATGAGTATGTGCTTGACAAAGTATGGGTTGAATGTCTCATGCCCCGTGAATACGAGTACCTACACCACGGTGTTACTCAACTTGGGCACAAAGCAAGTTCAAGTTAAGGTCATTGTAAGTAATATAATAGCGTCATCAAGAGCGTCAACTGGGGTACCTCTTGCCTCAGGACATGGAACAAGCCCATGTCAAAATGACAAGACAAACAACAATGAACAATCTCACACTCTTTTATTTACTATTGGTATAGCTTTTTATTGTGGTGCATCACTGAAGGTTCACTTGTGCGTAAATTTCCACCATGAATGATGCATGGCTTAGATTAGCGGCCCAGGCGTCTCTCTAGCCATTTATACAAACTCAAACTTACTAAGTTTCCGCATTTATTTGGCACCATGATAAGCATCCATAAACAAAAGTACATGATATCAACTAATATAATAAGAGCACGTTGAAAGCTTGCCATGTGACAGCACATATGAGCTAACTCCCAACCAAGACTCTTGTCAAGCTCACAACTTCATAATTTTAATCACAATGGTCATGTTTATTAAGTGCAATAAAAGTAAAGTGTGCATCAAGTTCGTGAGAGCTTTTAACCAACTTTTCCCATAACAATCAATAACATAAGCATTTTAATTCAGAAGTATAGATAATACAATATAACATGATAAACATACTCGGAATAGCATAAAGCTAATAGGTAGATATGGTGGACTCACTGGAAAAACTTTGGTTGAAGGTGTTGGAAAACAAGTTTTTACTTGTTGGAATTTTTGGGCTAGCAAGAGGGAGAAAGTTGACCGTCTAAATGCATGCATAAGTGTCCATAGAACTAACCAATCCATGTTAAACAAAGTAAAGTAACATTCAGCATCAAAACATGAATAAAAGATAGCTCTTGATAAAACACTTGCAAATTAATACTCATTAAAAACATGAATCATGCAACTATATGTATCTTTTTGAATCAACTCAAACATCCCTTTCCCAATCTTTTTAATAGCATCCAACTTAATTCAACCCAAATTTCCAGTAGCTCTCTCATATATAAATGATAGTGGTGGTCTCACAAAAAAAAAACCGAAATAAAAAAAATAAAAGACGCTCCAAGTTTATGCGATAAAGTGCATTGATCGAAAAACAGAAGTTAGACGTGTGCAAACCGAGAGTGTGTTGGTCCAGTGGGGTTGTCTTCACATCCCCAAGCTTATGGTCTTCACCATCCTTGGATAGCTCTTGGTGCATCTCCTCTAATCCCTGTGAAAAAACTTCAAAACACCGTTTCTCCCATTTCTTTTCTGTGGGGTGACATTAGTAGTGATAGACAAATGAATTGCTTGCTGCATAAAATCCTTAAACAAAAATTCATATGAATGTCCAGAAAGTGTATAATGTTGTATGCCTACTTATAAACTCAATTGGATCAAAAAGATTCAAGTTAAAAGTTCAAAGAATGCATCAAACAAAATGGGACAGAATCTGTCCAGAAAAACAGCAGCAGCA